>CM057807.1:3470777-4210304 GCA_030145905.1 Populus davidiana | reverse complement strand
AACATTTTTGAAGAAGACTGAAAGTTGTTGGTTGATCATATTTTAATAATAAACACCACTAAAATTTTGCATTTTACAATCGAATTATTATGTCGGTATTTAGACACTAATTCTATTGAAAATACTTTTCCGACGGAATCATGAACTATTCTTGTTTGTCAAAAAATGCATGGTCAGTAATTTCTATTATGTTGGTCATTTCGTTGGTGATATAATCATCATTAGATTTACATATAAAAAAATGCACAAAAAAAATACCGAAATAACTCCGTTAGTATTTTCATCGGTGTATATGGCATATCACCGACAAAAAATATCATTTGTATTTCCATCGGTAATTTATTTTTATATTAACAATAGAATTAACCCATCAATGAGTACATATTGTTAGTGGAATTTCATATAATATTTTTCAACTCTCTAGAACTCTTCGAGGGATTCAGTCTGGCGGTGATTCCATTTGAAATAATGAGTGATATTTCATGTAATGTCTTGTCAAATCTCTAGAACTTTTCAATGAAGTTAGTCCGTCAGTATTCGGTCAATAATTAATTTTTTTTACAAAAACTAATAAACAGAGTACTATTTTTTTTTAAAAGAAATGTAATTAAAATAAAAAACCAAATAATTATTATAGTTTTAAAAATTTATCATTTTGAATACAATTCATCTATAGAAGAGGGACTCAAGGAGGAGACGGGTCTTCGCCGAGACTGGGGGCAATGAGGTGGACCACATGCACCATCCGTGTTTTATTTCAACTCTATGTACGAAGTCGTTCAATATCAGTAGTAAGTCGGGTTGTCCGAGTGTCAACTTGTTGTTGAACAATCACCTGGAACACTAGTGATTGAGTGCTCACAATTAATTGTGAGCAACCAATAATCGAGAAACCATAGGCCGTTAGCAAATCCTTGACCGTTGTGTTTGAGATACTGTAAACCTGATTTCTATTGAGTCCACCGGATTATCCAGTTTCAAACCATAAATTCAAATTGAGTTCTAGATGGTTGACAAATCATCCTCATATCTCTCTAGCAATTGAGTGGTATATGTTTTTTAAAAAACCAGTAAGCTAATTAAAAATAATAATAACTTAAGAAAAAAATGTTAGAATCCAACTTATCATAGAGTTTTGAGCTCGACTATCCATAAGCTATTACATCCCTTTTCGACAGTTATTATTTTGCTATGAGTTTCTACAAAAAGTTTTACCAATCTTGGTTCGCGTTTAAGAGCCGTGCTTGCAAAAAAAAAAAAAAAACTATTCTTAGTTAAACATTTTCATTTAGAAAATGGAAGTAATAAAAAAAGAATCTTATCATCCACTTCGCATGTGAAACAAATATAATGGATCTGTCGATGTGTGTTGTAATTGAACTGTTAATCTCCTTATTCTGGTTCTCTGCACTGGATTGTGACCGCTGCACGGAATGCTCGGACATCACGTGTTGGATATAATATGCCTATATAGCTCTCGAGACATGCGGTGGCATGAAATCCCTCCAAATTGTCATGTCTTCTTAACATGGAAAACCTGTTTCTTTAACATATTTTTTTTGCTTTATTTTTATGCCTCATACCAAAAATCATGCGACCTATATAGTATAAATGAATTATCGGTTTAGATAATAAAGAATAAAATTTTAACATTTAAATAAAAAATTTAACATTTTAAATCCAATCTTACTTAGTAGTATCATGATTCTCCCGAATCCTCTGACAAAAACGTTATCAGCCATATCCCATTAAATTTTTTCCATGCACATAAAATATTGTTCCACTCAGTCATTAACTCCAGGTTTTTCGTTTAGTTTGACAATCTTTATTTGGTATGTAAAGAAATGCTTAAAATATTATAAATAACTTAAGAACTCATGGCTTCGCCAACGTGAAATGCAACATAATTGATGGGCTTTAATATTTATTAATATGCAGGTATACAAATGTCTGAAGCATCGACCATTCAACTCTCCATATCAACTTTATTTCCAATAACAATCTTGATGTGTTCATGTTTGGTGGAGTAGAGCTCACTTCATTCGCCCATATATCTGAAAAGTTTTCGTAACAATTTTATTGAGACTTTAGGAGTTCCTTAAGAGGCTTGACACTATTAGAGTTGCATGTGTTTGCAACAATGGAAGATGAACCTAAAGGTACATATTTTGATTTTGATTAGTCATTAACCCTCCCCCCGCTCACCTCCTTCCCTTGAGTATTTCCTTGAAATCTTGACAATAATGGAGGATTCGAAGATGTTAACTATTGTCTCCAGGTATATATCTTCTTAGTATCAGGTTTTTAATAATTCTCAAAAATCATATACTCCCTCACCACCTCCTACCACAGCTCCAATAATTCGGTTAGCTTGGCAACATTCATAAACATTGATTTTTTATATGAACTAGTCAATCTGATTCTTTCCTATAGCACTAGTTGTACCTATCACTGTCTTTTTTCACCTTGGTTTTGACTTTAGTGCTTTTATGAATTTATTTCGTTTATTCAAAGTAAAAAAAAAAAAAACAGAGTGAGAGATTGTATAGATTAGAAATATAAAAAATGGTAATATTTGAGCCTATGATAATCTGCGGAGTCAATGATTCTTTTTAGGTGAGATTGTCAACATATAAAAATCGATGAAGTATTAAAAAATTCAAGTAATTTCTAAGTGGTAGAAGAACCTAAAAAAACGAGTCTATATTTATAATTTTTTTCTACAGGCAGAGAGAAACTATAATAGATGGGACCTATATTTAGAAAACTTTTAAGTGATTAAAAAAAAATCAAAAACAAAAACTTATTCTTAGAAATATTTTAAGAGGATGAGAGGAACCATGAATGATGGAGTTATGTCAAGGAACTATCTCAACTCAATAGCTTAAGTTATTAGGTGAGGTCCCAAGATATAATTTATATTATTTTCTAACATATCCCCTTAAATAAAAGCTCTTTAAACTTGAAACTTGCACAGGTTCACATTACGTTGTGCTTAATTTTTATTAAATAAATGAGAATGATGAGATTCAAATTCGTGATCGTTTGATTATCAAAGCTCTGATATTATATTAAAAAACTATCTCAATTCAATAATTTAAATTGTTAGATAAAGTCTCAAGATATAATTTATATTATTTTTTAATATATTATTATATAAGGAGGTGGAATTAACTCGCCTTGTAGCTGAAAAAACCTACTATAGCAATTTTAAGATTTCTAAGTCAAAACCTACTTATTGCTAGCCGGAGACTAACTAGCTATCCATGAACATACATGCACACACATAGATATATAATACTCTTTTTCAAGAGTAAATTTGAAATAGATAATTGGATTTGTGTCCCGAAGCTTTGCTTAATACGAAGATTAATGTTTCTATTAGCAATAATTTCAACAAAATGTACTATTTCAACATCTTTGAGTTATTCTCTCCCTGTGAATAACAACTTCATAAGCATATCCATCCCGATGAAATTTTTGAGGGAAGTGAAACTACCATAGCAAGCATGTATATTTTACTTCTATTTACACAAAGCAAATATTATCTAGATGGATAATAACAAAAACAAAATTAAAGATATAAAAGAAACACACAGCTAATTATTTCGAGAAGCAGTACATGCATATATGAACAAACCTCCATAAACTTAGTTATCAACCATCTAGAAGGTGGCCTAGTAATAATAGCTTGGAACTAAGAGATTTGTTTTTTTTTTATGGTTTCAGGTTCGAGCTCTGTGGTTGTTCATATAATAGTCACTTGAAACTTATATAATTGTTAATTTTAAAACTCATAAGATTAGTTAAAATACGTGTAAGTTATTTCGAATATCTATATTAAAATAAAATAAAAAAATAAGAAAAACAAGAACCTGGAACAGAAGGCCCCATCTACTCTTTATTCTGCTAATGCTCTGCTTGTGCTGTGCATGGCTAACAGTTGAGTATTGACTATACAAGGACACATGAAAGGATGGAGATCATGAAGCCATACGAGTCATGGCCAACATGTAAAGGGCTTGGTGGGCTATATTTGCCGTGTTCGTTCGTACCCACATTGAATGATAGCTAACTAACAGGTGTGGTGTGGGAATTCCGTGTAAACCAGCTTCCCTTAACTTTTTTTTTTTTTTTGAAAGTTATTATTTTCTTAATAATTTATAATTATTATTATAATTTCAAACACTTGTAAAATTAATAAATTTATTAAACTTCTGAAAATTAATTTCTTGAAATTAAGATTTTCTTGAGTGTTGCCAATTTATTATTAATTTTTCTAGGGATAGTTTGTTTTTACATTTCAAATTTTTTTTTTTTTTATTTGTTTCAATTTTTTTTTTAGATTATTTTAATATGCTGATGTTATAAATATTTTTTTAAAAAAAATATTATTTTAATATATTTTTAAACGAAAAATATTTTAAAAATCAATTATTATTACACTTTCAAAAACCATCTTACTATGGCTATTCAATAATTTGTCCAAAGAAATCAAGGTTAATAGCCACAAAAATCTTAATATAACCAAACTGAGATGATTTTTTAATTTTCATTTCTTGTTCCCGTGTTCGTGTATATATATATATATATATTGAAGAAGACATGTACATATGTTGGATGCTGCTGCGTAATACAATGAATGATTTCTCGTATTTTTGTTTAGTGGTCACCTTTCATTGTAATGAATGTCGTCTTTCAGTAATTTTATTTTATTTTAGTCTTTAAAATCTTTGGAAGAATTTTTTTAATTCCTATATTTTATCTTTCTTATAATTAAATAAATATTCAATTGAAAGTAATTTAGCTTTTGTTGCTGGATTTCGTTCCGTACAGGCATATTGTCACCTTTTCTTTTATCGAGTGGCTCCTGTTTGTTGATTATGGGGCTGTTGTGCAAGTCTTGTTGCTAATTGTTGGTTCTTATTTCACCCATCTACGTATTAGCTTAACATTCCTTTTGATGTGTACATTTTTTTTTCTTTTTTTATCCTCTATTAATAAAATTAAGATCCAATTAAAAAAATGAATAAACACTTAGTATCATTTTTTTAGTGTTTGAATTAATTTCCAAGACAAATTACGTTCTTGAGGATTTCAAGAAAATGTCCCTGATTTCTTGTAATTCAATCTTTGATTGTTTTATCAAATCATGAAAGTGTATTTACCATCAATTCTTCAAAAAACTACTTTGGCAATCTTTTTAATTTGATTTTTTTAATTTTACCTTTCAATATTAAATTTATTAGGAATTGAAGCTCTTAATTGAACTCGGTTCTAAGATTTCACAGGCTGTAAGTTTGAAGGAAATTAAGTCAGGTTTAGGAGATTCGCGTCGGGTTTGCTTGGCTTTTTTTTTCTATTCTTTTTTTAAGCTCTTGTTTTTTCAATTTCATTCTATAGTATTTGTTGTTACCCAATTTTTGACCTACCTTTTTTATAAAATTTTCGCAAAATTCAAAAATAGCAAAAAACAACAAAAATCCAAAAAAAATATGTTTTTAATATATTTGCATTGTTTTTAGTATTTTCAACGTCGTCTAAAAAAGAATTTTTAAATTTTCAAAAGATTTTCGAACGCGTTCGACTTTTCACGCGTCTTTTTTTAAAATCATTGATTTTTCTCATTGAGTCGACGTTGATATTGCTCGTTTTCAAAAATACAAAAAACAAATTAAGAAAAATCAAATTTACAAGAAAAAGAAAGAAGTTGAGGGACCAAGTTGAAAAACCTAGCAATATTTTTTACCTATAAATACTGGTCTCCTCAACACACTTAGAGGGGGGCAATTTTGCAATTAAGGAGGAGGCAACACCAAAAAACGAAAACCCTAAAAATGACCTAACTCTATCTTTTTCCAGGGGCGCCGCCCCCCCCCTCCAGAATTTTTTTCTGTTCTTCCTCCCCCCCTGGACTATCCCACTGCCAGCCTCTTCTCTGACCACCACCCTCCTCTCACTTCCTTCCTTGATAGCCGCCCATTTCCCCAGCCAAAAAAACCTCACCCTCTCACTCTCAGCCAACAGGTTGCCGCTCCCCCTTTCTCTTTGACATAACATCAAGCCGACCATCACCCTTCTCCCCTCAGCTGCGGTCTCCCTCAGCTCTTTCCTCTCTGTCAACCAGCCAGCCCGCTAAGATCGGTCTCCATAGACAGACCCTACCATTGCGCACCGATCTCCCAACCACAGATTCATGATAGTGGAAAAATATATTATAGGGGTATCATAAGTATGTCTGATGAGGGCATTAGTTTCTTTTAGTGATAGAGGTTTGTATCAAATTCAAAATTTAGCATGAATATGCTAACAAAAAATATTGCTGGAATGACACAATGGACAGTGGCTGTCACACCCGAACATCGCGACAATCGATTAAAAATTTACTTTGAGAAAGAAAAAGATATTTGGCATCTGGTTCGTTGGGGGGAAAATATCTAATTCAAAGAGTCGCCACCTAGTATTATAGTCACTAGAAACCCTAACTCCCCAACTAGGGGTGAGCAAAAAAACCAACAAACCAATTAAACCGAGAAAACTGGAAAAAAAATAATCGAAAAAACCGATTATAATATTTTTAAAAAATTAAATTCAGTTTTGTTTCGGTTTCATAAACCTGAAATCAAAAAAACCAAATCGAACCAAACCAAAAAAAACCAAACCGAATGGAAAAAACGCATTAGAGAGTCCAAAAAAACCCAAAAAACAATATAATTTTTAGTTTTTAATATAAAATAACCAAACTGAACCGAAATCGAATCGAACTAAAACCAGTATGTTGGAACCCGTTTCAGTTCGGTAGCAGTTTTTTTTTACAAAATTTCAGTTCGGTTGTTTTTATAGGTAAAAACCAAACCGAACTAAAAATGATCACCCCTATGCTCAATAAAAATTTTATGATACAAGACTGGTTACGCAAAAAAAAAGATGTTATCACCCTTAAGCGCTCTACCTAAGGCAGACTGCATTGCTGGGTTTCTCTAAAATTGCTAAGAACTTGTTCTCCCTTTTTTTTTAGTTCTTCCTATAATGTTCTCGATTCTGGTATCAATGAACAATACCTAATAATATTTTCAACCCTAGCGTTATTAAATATAACACAAACCTAAAAAATACGATATTCATGACTCTGACGTCAATGAATAAGCTCGTAAATTTTTGAATTTTTAATGGAGAGGAAGCAATTTTTCTATGTTGTTTTCTTTTTGTTTACCCTTTTTTTTATTCGCTCATTTTAGACAAGAATAAAAGAAAGCATTGCGCAAGAGATTTGCATTTAACAATAATGGTTCACAAATTGAGCATCTATTAGAAAAAAAAAACAAAGCGCGAGGAACCCATAAATAAATCTGCAAAGATTCCTAAATATTGAGAGAATTTTCTGATATAAAAAATGAGCTTGTTTAGCTGGATATCAAAAAAGAAAGGGAATAAAGCACACGGACAAGGCACAATAGTGTATTTTACCAAACACACCTTCAGCCAACATAAATTAGGCCAAATGGACCAGAGGCCAAGACTCGACCCACTCTTTTTTAAAAACACTGGGTTGGATCTAGCCTAGTCGTACGGTCTAGATCAGTAAGTGATGTAACCTAAAAATTTATGCGTGCTTCTAAAAATTAAAGTAAGTGATGCATGAGGCATTAGTCCATATCCAATATACAAATATGTGTGCCATATGTATAAAAAAAATGCATGTTAATAAAAATGATGGACAAAAGGCAGTAAAATTTAAAGTATAAAAAGAAAAAAAAATGTACAAACTAACAAAAATAAAACACAACAATCAGGTAAATAAACAAAGCTTAGCCCACGGTAATTTTGTAGTGGAGTCGTCATTTTGTTACATGTATGCGGTGTCGCAGCGATTATCTTTTCAAATCAGGGTTATTAGGATATATATGGGTGAAAAATACAAGGAATTCTTAACATTTATCAGTAAAAAAAGGGAGTCTCGTCTTTTTTTGTGTAGGTGGCAACTGGAGTATGTTGTCGTTGGGAGATGAGCACTACTAATCCTCTGCTACAACAAATGATAGTAGTGACCGATAGTGAGGAAGTTATGGGTAAGAGCAGAAGATAAATGGTGACAATGAGAGAGAGGCAAAGAAGTTGTCATAGAGAGAAGAATGCAACTTGGTGATGGGTTTTGCGATGTAGAACTGGCACTGTGAAATGTGGTGTTTTACCATATTGGAGCTATGATTTTCTTTTGTTCAAATAATATGATTCCCCGTTAACATTTTGCACATATACACAAGATTTATCTCCTTTTTGTTTACCCCACTTTCCACATTATTTTATGCAAAATTCGTCCCCCATTCCAAGCCCACCCTTCAATTGTATTAATATTAAGGTTCCAGGTTTGGTTTCTCTTTTAGCAAGTTGTTTTGGCATGGTTAGAAAGCGTCTTTAAGGTTGCAAAATGTTTGGGCTAAATTTACAGGTGAGATCTTAGGGAAAGTATCAATCATGTTTTTTTGTCCATAATGGGTAGGAGACAAACAATAAAGCAGAGCCAAATTGGTCATTCATAAAGGGTTATAACCCTTTTGTGTTTTCTGTCATGATTGTGACTACCTTTTTATTATTATTATTATTATTATTTGAAAGAAAAAGATAAATTTAGGGCAAAAATCTAAAATTTAGTTATGATAGTAATCACATTCACGATCGCTTAAGGCTAAAGTGGATATATATATATATATATATATATATATATATATATATATATATAGGATGATGATATTATAAAGATCATGAGTATGTTAGGTTGAAGGAATAAGGAGGTAGAGGTGTAGGGTGGAGTAGTCTATATGGAAGTAATAGATATATTTGTTTTAAAAACAAAGAGTTTTTTATTATATCAAACTAAATATATGAACAAATCATAATATTAATATGAATGCTTAATATGATGGGGCATAAATAAGTCATTTAGGAGGAGAAAAAAGGTATAATGATATAACCATTATAATAATAATAGTAAAATAATATTAAAAATATATAATGTGATAACTATTAAGGTTGAGATCGGGTCTGGAGTTTAAAAATCAGATCAAATCAAGAGCAAAGTGTCAATAGATTTGGCCAAGACCAAATCCAGGGTGCCTTGGGATTAAGATGGAAACTAGTATGAAGCTTTAAGGAATCAAGTCAAGATCGAGTCTAGGTACCTGATGTTCAAACATAAAAAGAGTTCAAGTATTCAAAAAGTTTGATTCACTTAAAAGATTAAGTTGAAATAAGGGCGTTTGGGGATCAACTAAGATCAAGTATGGTAAGCCAACGGATCAAGAAGAAAGGGATCGAGTGATGACTAAATTAAGAGTGCCCAGGTCTCGGGTCAATGACACCCGAGGATTGGTTCTTAGTTATTTGAGGTTTTGATGAAGTCAAGTCCGAGGATTGAGTTAAAAACACCAAAGATTAAGAACCCATTTAAGAGTGTGATAACTTCTACGTTTTGATATTTTTAAAAAATAAGTTTCACTTGAAATAACATTAAATTGATGTTTTTTTGTGTTTTTTTTTATATTATTTTGATGCGCTCATATCTAAAATGAAAAATCTAAAAAAAAAAACAATTATGCATTTTCAAGCTAAAAAGATTTTTTAAAAGCGCATTGACCACAATACTAAACACACACTAAAGTAGTGTTTGATATTGTGATAGATTATTTTTCAAAGTATTTTTTTGCTTGTAAATGCTTCAAAATAATATTTTTTAATATATTTTTGACATCAACATGATCCAAAAACACAAAAAAAATAAAAATAATTTGATATAATTTTTTTTAAAGCATGGTCACATCACTAAAACAAACAGGCTTTAAAGCACATGAAGATTAATAAAGTATTTGAAAGTGTGGTAGCTGTTGCTTTTCGAAGTATTTTTTCCCTCGGAAATGCATTAAAACAATTTTTTTAATTTTTAAAAATAATTTTTGATATTAACACATCAAAATGATTTAAAAATACTAAAAAAATATTAATTTGAAGCAAAGAAAAAAAATATTTTTTTAATTTTTTCAAAAATATTTTTAAAACACAAAAACAAACAAGTCAAATCTATAAGATTCGAGGTTGACTCTTTAGAGTGTGGTTGTGATGATTGTTTTTCAAAGTGCTCTTCACTTGAAAATATATCATAATAATATTTTTTATTTTTTAAAATTATTTTTAACGTCAACGTATCAAAATGATTTGAAAATATAAAAAAATATTAATTTAAAATAAAAAAAATTAACTTTTTAAAAACTTTTATAAAAATACTTTTAAAATATAAAAATAAACCGTACATAAACTTTGTGGACTGGAGCCGCATCTTGGAACGAAATCACCATCTTATTGATGCATGCACAAAAGATGTGATTATCGTCGATAAAAAGGCATGCACACGTTATATAATTATTACAATACTTAAACATGGATTATCATTATCATTAAAGTTAATTCAACAAGCCATGGGCCTCAACCAAATTCCCTCTAAGAGCCCAACAACCGCCATTTGCAGAAAAAATACGCCACTCTTTCTAAAACCCTACACTCTAAATACTACAATCATTCCCCGGACCTTCAAAATCCCTAATCCGGATCTCCTCCAACAATGGCGGACTCCCTCACTTCCCTTTCTACCTCTGTCTCCACCTCCTCCACCAAACTACGCATCCGGATCTTCCGTCACGATGTCGTCTCCCTTCTCGCCAACGCAGAGATGACAGTCGAACTAGCATCGACGTTAGTGGACACCATTTTCCGGACTCTATTCATATACGATGATCGCCGATCGAGAAAAGCAGTCGATGATGTGATTATCAAGTCATTAAATGAGGTTATCTTCATGAAAAGTTTCGCCGGCGCAGTTGTTCAGGCAATGGAGAAGCAATTGAAAGTTCAATCACATGTTGGATGTTATAGGCTACTTAACTGGTCCGTTTTGTTGTTAACTAAAAGTCAATTCAGTTCAGTTTCTAAAAATGCAGTTTCTAGAGTAGCTTCTGCGCAGGCTGGATTGGTTAATCTTGTGATGCAACGATCATTTCGGGAGAGAAGAGCCTGCAGAAGGATATTCTTTCACTTGTTTTCTCAGGTTTAGTGAAGATGATTGTTAATTGGTTCTTGCTTGATTTTCCATTTTTTAAAAAAATTCGATTTTATTGATGTTAAAGTTGAATTTTGATTGTTTGTGATAGTCGCCCGATATTTATAAGACATACATCGAGGAACTAAAGAACGGGCGGGTTGCATATAAAGAAAGTCCTGAGTTAATTCGGTTACTACTTGAGTTTTCGAGTGCATCAAGTTCTCGTTTTGAGCAATGCAAGGTTAGAGATTGTTTGATTTTGGGTTATTGTGGTGTTATGGGATGTTAGTTGTTGTTTGTGGTGTTAGTTTTTGATGTTGTTGTTATTTCATTTGTGCAGTCTATATTTATGGATATATACTTGAAAGCGGTTTTGAATGCTAGAGAAAAGCCAGTAAAAGAGCTTAGTGAGTGTTTTCATCCGCTGTTTAGACATTTGTCACATGAGGATTTTCAGAATGTAGTGTTACCGTCATCGGTGAAAATGTTGAAGCGGAACCCTGAGATTGTGTTGGAAGCAGTTGGGGTTCTTTTGGATTCGGTCAGTCTTGATTTGAGCAAGTATGGGATCGAACTTCTTTCAGTAGTATTATCACAGGTTCGGCATGCTGATGAAGGTAGAAGGGTTGGTGCATTGGCTATAGTACGGTGTTTGAGCCAGAAGTCGAGTAATCCTGATGCTTTAGAAGCCATGTTCAATGCTGTTAAAGCCATAATTGGAGGTTTGGAGTTGAAAATTGTTTCTTGCTGTGGTCTAAAACTTGATTTATTATGGTTGAGATGATAAAGTAGTGAACCTATTAGAAAATTTTCTGAGATTATGTTCATTAAATGTGATCAGGGTCGGAAGGAAGACTGCAATTTCCATATCAACGAACTGGCATGTTCAATGCTGTGCAAGAATTATCACATGCTCCTGATGGAAAATTTTTAAACAGTCTCGTGCTTGCAGTATGCAGTTTCCTTCTATCTTGCTACAAGGAGGAGGGTAATGTGTTACTGGATGAACTCCTTGACTGTTATTGTCTATTATATTTAATTGTTACTCCTGTTAATTAGTGAATATCGAAATCTCTTTTTTATAATTTTTATGTATGATTGTCTGTATATTACTTCCCACTCTTTTTTTTATAAGTTGCTTGGCTGTTTATTTTATTTTTCCATCTTATCATGTAGGGTGCTCATTCATCTCTAATGGTTGATTTTCAGGAAACGAAGAGGTAAAGCTTGCAATTTTGTCAGCCATTGCTTCTTGGGCAGCACGCTCCGCTGATTCTGTCCAACTGGATTTAGTTTCTTTTATTGCTGCTGGCCTTAAAGAGAAGGAAGTTTTGAGAAGAGGGCATCTTCGATGTCTTCAGGTCATATGTAAAAATGCTGATGCTGTTTTACAGGTAACTTTGGTCAATTATTGTCATCCCTCTCCAAGATGATGTTTCCATCACGTAAATGGAACTTATTGATGCTGCATTTCAGGTATCATCTTTGTTTGGACCACTTGTTCAACTTGTAAAAACTGGTTTCACCAAAGCAGTGCAGCGATTGGATGGGGTATATGCTTTGCTTGTTGTTGGGAAGATAGCTTCTACAGATATCAAAGCAGGTTTTCATAACTACTGCTAGTACTCATACAATTGTTCTATTCATTTCTCTTGTTTTCATTGATAAGAGACAGCTTTACGTAGTCCTTGTACAGTTGTTTATTCTTTTATCTTGTTGTCATTGATAAGAAATAAAGTATTCCTTTACGGATTCATGTTACTTCGGCTTCTGATTTTATTATCTTTTAGTTGATTTTCCCTTTCTTTCCTTCATTGTTTCTCAGAGGAGACTCTAGCAAAGGAAAAGATATGGTCTTTCATATCTCAAAACGAACCTTCCCTTGTTCCAATTTCTTTGGTAACTTTTCACTGACTCTGTTTTTTATCCTCTCCTTTTTCCTTAATATTTCATGTTTTTTTTTTTTTTTTTAATTTCACATATGGTGGCCCACAGGCCTCAAAATTGTCGAATGAGGATTGCATGGCATGTGTTGATCTTCTTGAGGTGCTGCTAGTGGAACATTCACGCAGGTTCATCTTCATTTGCACTCCACATTCTCTATCATAGCTTTTACTTTTTTTTTAAATGGCCCTTTTATTTTCTTGCAGAGTGTTGGAAGCTTTTTCAGTGAAATTACTGTTCCAGGTACTGCTTTGTAATGCTGCACAAAATTCCTTCAGCTGATTAGAGTACGTGACTAACTGCTTATTGATTGGGTGCAGTTGATGGTCTTCTTACTATGCCATCCAAGTTGGGATGTTAGAAAGATGTCATATGCTGCTACCAGAAAGATAATTAATGCTATCCCGTTGTTATCTGAACTTCTTTTACTGGAGTTCACAAATTTTCTTTCAGTAGTTGGAGAGAGACTCTCTCTTTTGGGGACAAGGTAACTCTTAAGCTTAACAACCTTTTTAACCCTTTTGGTTTCTGGTGGCCAAAGTGAGAGTGTAACTGTGATGTGTGCCGAACCCTTTATGATTATTCTATTTAAATGCTGATTGTCACATATGTTGCTCAACTTACTTTTGGTAACATATACAAAATGAAAACATGCACTTTGAATGCCAATCAATTGACTTGATATCTTTTCACTACAATTATAGGTGATTCAAATTCGAATGCATTTTTCTTGTTTTAGTTTTCTTACATTAATGTTCCCCCATCCTACCATGCATATGGAATCTGATTACATGTGTCTGTAGTGATTCAGATAATTCATTGGACGCCCAAGTTGCATTTCTTCCATCTGTTGAGGTATTAGTGAAGGCTTTAGCAGTAATATCATGTGCAACTCTGGCTGCTTCTCCAAGTGTATCTACACAAGTCATATTATGTTCGCATCACCCATGTATGGTCGGCACTGCAAAAAGAGATGTGGTTTGGAAGGTAGCTCCCTCTCCCTCTCTACAAATCATCCTTTTTTCTAAATTTGAAGTTAATTGCAATGGTTTTCCTGGAAACTTCTTATCGAGGGCATTGATATCTATGATTATGGTTTATCATAAAGCTAAATGTAATTCAAGATGTAAATTCCCTATGCTGAGTTAATTTTCAAGCTGTTCAGGCATAATAAATTTTTGAAGTTGTTTTGTATCCTTGGAAATATGCATTGGACGAAAAGTGGCATACTGAATCATTTATTGATCTGAACATTTCCTCTGTATTGATTTGTATGATTGATGGGGAATAAGATTCAATTGTCAAGGCTGAGGGAAAGGGTTCCTCCTTACAAAGCCCAGTTTACTCAATTGTCTTATTATTTCATGGGTGATCAAAATCAATTAGACGGTAAAATCGAAGAAAAGATAAAGCATGTGCTAGTTTAGTTCTAAGCCATTCAGAATTGTGTTTTGCTGAGATAGCATGAACTAATTAAGTAACAATAAGATGGCTTAAGGCATGCCACATCTTAAGTGGAAAATGCTCTGGATAAACATGAGAGGTTAATGATTTTTCTAACAAGGATATAAGTTATTAGACTAATGGATGACAGCCAACGTGGCCATATCTTATTTCAGGCTTCGGACCTAAATGCTAACTATCTTTATGATAATTTCATTTCACCCCTTGTCCTCTTATCCATTTGCAGAGGCTCCTTAAGTGTTTGCGAAGACTTGGGATCGATGTTATTGGCATTGTTTCTGCTGATGTTGAGAATTTGTGCAAGGTAAAACTCAGCTTCTTATTTCTCCTTGTTTTATGGAAACAATAACCAATGGCAATTTTGAGTGGCGTTTACATTTTCACTAGCTTCTTTTAGTGTTTCTAGTGCCTGAACAACAAAACTTGACTGCATATATATAATGGATTAGTCTCCATTACTTTCATGGTGAATTTATCAGGGTATTAAAACTGAGCTTGATTTTTTTATGAAACTTATTTGATTTGCTACTAAAATATATGTAAACAGTGTGCCCTTCCAATTGCAGACATTATATGGGTTAGTTTCATAAAGTGACTTACATTATTAGTACACCAATTCTACACTTTTTCTACTTTTGAGTACATGGCCTTTAGTTTTTTTTTCCGAACAATTACACCAAATTTTTTAAAACTTCCAATCATGTACTCCCATCTAACTTCTGTTAATTGCTATGTTTTCTGCTTATGTGTCCTTTGACTTTTAGTAAAGGAAAATTGCAATGTTGGTCCACCAACTTGCAATTGTTTCAATCAAGTACATGAACTGTATTATATTCGGTTTCATTTTGGTATACTGACCTTTTTGATTGTTCCAATTGGGTACTTTTATAATAATCCATTGGTTTTTCCTATTTATTTTTCAATCATATGATTTTCCATTTCTCTTATTAAAATAATAAAGATTTGAATTGTACTAATAATTTATTTATTAGTTTTGATTAATCATAAAATAGTTTTTAACCTCAGTGTAGAACTTAGATGGCTTATCGTTAATTAAAAGGATTTATTTAATTTAAAACATTTTTTGTCATTAAATACAATATCAGCATGGAGGGTCCTTGTACGAAAAAAAACCACATTCGAAAATGAAAAATTGGAAAAAGTAATTAATTGGCATTATAAAAAAAGTTGGTGTATCAAAATAAGAAAGATTAAAGTCTATATACTCAATTGAGATAAAGTGAAAGTTTGTGTACCAACAACAGTTCAAGGCCACAGGACCTATCATCAAATAACTAAGCAGGTGACAGAAAGTAGATGGAGGTACATGATTGGAGGTTCTGAAAAGAGTGGTCTACTCAAATGAAAAAAAAAATAAAAGTCCATGGACTTGATTGAGAAAGTTGTAAATTAGGTTTATTAACAGAGCAATTATCCAGTTTCATAATTGCAGAAGATAGGAAATATTAGTAGTATATTTTGTTAGCACCATCTTATTCTTATGCTACGTCTGCCTTGTTTACCTCTTCTGCCTGCCCTACTCCTAAATTTGCAGAAAGGATGTTGTAAAACTTTGAGTTATGGATGTTGCTGTGTAGTTGCCTTTGCTATTACTTTTTGCCTCTTTGGTAGATCTGCTTATCTAATCAGAATATTAATGATCTCTATATTTGAATATTTTTCTGTTGAGGTTCTTTTCCATCATATAAGCTTCAAATTGTTTTTTGAAATTGAGAAGAAAATGTTAAGTAGGTAGTTTACATCTTTTATGCACTTTCCAGAATGAATATATGTTTGAGTTATTTACTCTGGCTCTCAATCTCAGGCCTATAGTCAGAAGTTTGAGATTTTATCGATAACTTTGGATGGAGTCAATTTGAAATGCCAATGGTTTATACATTTGATGTGTGCTATTGTCAGTATATATAGTCTGTATCCGTAGTCAAGAGTATCAACTGCAAATTGAAAAATTAAATTTCAATCTTTATAATTTGCTAACTGTATTCATCATTGAAATTCTTTAATTTTCTATTTGGTGTGTCGATGGTGGTTCCAAATCAGCAACCAAAGGGTTTTTTTTATCAGGGGGAGGGGGGGTTTAATGTATTATCATGAGCATGGTTACTTACAACTGGAATTGGTTTTGCAGTATGGATTGATCTTGTTGTGTGAATTAATTGCTGATTTATAGCATTCTCTTCTCTAGATTTAGGTTTTATTCCAATCAATTGCAGTTTTAGCATTTTTGTTATTTGCAAGCTGCAATGTTGCCAAGAGTACATGTTCATACATTGTTTCAGTCACTAACCTGTTGTAGTTTGTTTTTGTTAGGGTCTACTAGGACCAATGGGATTGGCAAGTTTGAATCCGCTAGAACAGGAAGCAGCAATATATTCTCTATCAACTTTGATGTCCATAACACCAAGAGATATGTATTTGGCATTTGAAAAGGTTGTTACTTATATATCCACTGTGCTGTTTTAAATGAAATCTTGATGAATTATGGCCAATTGGCCATATTTGTTACTGCTGACTGCTGACCATAATTTTCTTGTTCTCCTTGCCAGCAATTGAAAAATCTTCCAGACCGTTATGCACATGATATGCTTTCAGAGAGTGATATTCGAGTACTGTTCCTAAACACACTTAATTGCTCAGTACTGGATTTGCCAAATATAGTATCAGTCACTTTCTTATAGCAATGCTATTCTCAAGTTTGTTCCTTGTAGACTATACATGTTTGAAATGAGAGATATACTTTTCAATCTTGGAAGGGATATGTTGTCATTTTGTATTTTCCAGAGTCAGGTTCAGCTTTCCAATCTTGGGAGGGATATGTTGTCATAGTGGCTCTTTCTGTATGGTTGTTAGATCTGTTTGACTTTGTGCACTAGGATGACATTTTAGCTCACTGCTGGGTGTGCATTGGCTGGGACCAGAGCATGTCTTAGGCCTTTTCCATTTCTTGTTTCTGGACCAGCACAGGATTGGAGACACAAATGACAGCTGTGGCGACCATGTGTCATTTGGTTGATTGAGCTTCTTGGGCTTTGACCTTTGTTAACGTGAAAATATATATTATTAAGCTGATATTTACTTGCAGCCACTACTGTATCTGTGTATTCAGAAATTCCAGTGATTATTTGTTTAGATGAGAAGATGTCATTTGAGGACTTCTGGCAATGAAAATATGGCCCTAGCCTAGGTGGCAGGAGCATATTAATTCCACTTTTATACTATCAATTCTTTTTCCCATATATTTTCCCTCTAGTTCATTGTATTTATGTAAGGATAAATGTTTCTTGTTGCTATGATGGCCTTCTATAATCTGCTAGCCTTAGTCACCAAATTTCTTTTGTTTTCTGTGTTTTTGACCTAGTGTTTTGTATTACTTATTTGTAAATTTTTTCTCAGATTTTTCACACCCCTGAAGGAATGCTTTCTAGTGAGCAAGGCGTTTATGTTGCAGAATCTGTTGCTTCTAAGAACACAAGACAGGCGAAGGGCCGTTTTCGGATGTACGAGGACCACAATGACACGGTAGTTATTATTCCTTTTCATTCATTTACTTTTTGCTTCCTTTTCATGTTAAGCAGGAAATAATCTCTTATTTTCGTTTGTAACTGTGTCTCTCTTCCCAGGATGATGTCAATTCTAATCAGTTTGTGAAGAGAGAACCAGCTGGTATGGGTAGAAAGGATATTGGGAAGTCGACAAAGAAAGCTGGCATGTTATTTTGCACTTGGTAAATTAATTGATACTGGTATTGATTAAAATTATTTCCTGCTTAACATGCGTTCGTTTCATTGTCTCTGGTTTTTGTAGATAAAGGAAAGACAGCAAAAGAAGAGGCTCGTGAATCATTGCTGAAGGAGGAGGCAGCTGTACGAGATAAGGTTAGAGGTATACAGGACAACCTTTCGTTGATGCTGAGAGCTCTTGGGGAAATGGCCATCTCTAACCCTGTATTTGCACACAGTCAGCTACCTTCCCTGGTTCGTGTCATGCAACCTGCTTTTCTTTGTGTGTTACTTTTGTTGATGTATAGACAAACAGGTGATATCTCACAAGCATTATGTCAGAATGTGACTGTTCTTCTACTTCTTACTCTTTTTTATGCGAAGATAAAAATATTTGATGCGAAGCTGCAGCATATGTTGTTATTAGTCTACAGTTCTCTTAAATGGTCACTGTGAAACTAAACTTCAACTGCCTTTCCTTTTTTCTACAATCCTCTTAAATGGTCACTGTGAAACTGAACTTCAACTTCCTTTCCTTTTGTCTACAGTTCTCTTAAATGGTCACTGTGAAACTAAACTTCAACTGCCCTTCCTTTTCTGATCCCCAATTCCTCAGCAATTAGCTTTGATCACTTTTATTGTATGAACATCTGCATGCTAGGAGATGGGAAAGAACGACATGTCAATGCTTGCTATTGTTCATTTTAAGAGCCCGCTTGCTATTTTAATTTTATGATGGTTGTTCGGAAACAATATTTTTCATGTTAAGAGAATTTCTTCCATGGTGGTCCTAATCTATTTCTCATATGAGCTCTGATTCTCTCTCTTAGATATGGTGATTTAAAGTATGTTTCAGTGCTTGTATCGTTAAGGGTTTTTATTCTTCTTGTACTTTAAGCTCCTCTATGTGGTCCTAATCCTCTTCTTTTGTGCATGTTATCAGATTAAGTTTGTTGACCCTTTGCTACAGTCACCTATAGTGAGTGACGTGGCCTATGAGACCTTGGTGAAGCTATCAAGATGTACAGCCACACCTCTTTGTCATTGGGCTCTTGACATTGCTACTGCTCTACGCCTTATTGTGACCAAGGATGTCAGTGTTTTCTTGGATCTTATTCCAATAGCTGGCGACGGGGAAGCCAATGAGAGTCCTTCTTTGGGTCTTTTTGAGAGAATAATTAATGGCTTATCTGTGTCTTGTAAACCTGGACCTCTTCCTGTAGATTCTTTTACTTTTGTATTTCCTGTAAGTTTTCCTCCCTATCATGTATAACTAAATTCATTGCAACTTCTTGTTAATCTATATGTGATGTCATTGTTGTCAGATAATGGAGCACATTCTATTATCACCCAAGAAGACTGGACTTCATGATGATGTGCTTCGTATTCTCTATTTGCACATGGATCCACTGTTACCCCTTCCTAGACTTCGAATGCTATCAGTTAGATATCTAAACTTTTGTTTTTGATTAACCAATGTGATATATATGATTTTTCAGATTTCTCTGTCTGTTATCTTTTTGCATGCAATATAATTCACTCTTTGTGTTGCAGGCTCTTTATCATGTTCTAGGTGTTGTTCCTGCCTATCAGGGCTCTATTGGACCAGCATTAAATGAATTGTGCCTTGGTTTACAACCAGAGGAAGTTGCCCCTGTACGATGATACATTTTAACTTTGGTTTCATTGTTCATGTAACTCTGTTTAACCTTCCATGATTTTATTTTCAAATATTTATGGTTACAGGCTCTGTATGGAGTGTATGCAAAAGATGTTCATGTAAGAATGGCCTGCTTAAATGCCATAAAATGTATTCCAGCAGTTGCCAGCCGATCTGTCCCCGAGAATGTTGAGGTTGCAACTAGTCTTTGGATTGCTCTACATGATCCAGAAAAGGTTTGGTTTGCCAGTTGTGGTTTTCTTTGATCTAATTGAATTTGGTAATGAACTTTTCGTTGTTTAACAGGAAATAGTCCAGTGGATAGTTTCTATAGCTTATTTCTATCACCTGTTCTATTGATTGTTCACCTATATTTTCTTCCCCTTGACGTGTAATTATAAATGTCAACCTTGCATTTTTTTTCGATGTTTTTGCAAGTGCATCAAACTTGTTCCTCCACTTCAAAGATTCTCGTGGCTTGATATTTTATTGGTTAAAATGTACTGTGTGCTGTGAGGCATCCACTAATAAATTCTCTGTTTCACTCTTTTTGTGGATCTCCGAATTAATATTTTCTGCCATCATCATCAATTTATAATTCTGTCTATTTAAGAGCTTTGGGTGTTTCTTAGTTTTTTATTCAACATGTATTATTCTTAGTTAGGATTCTATTTCCTATTTAGATATGGTTGTTTTGCCCCTATATAAAGCATCGTACTTTTATATTGGATAATGTTGCAATTTAGTATTGCCTAGTCAACTTTAGATATCTCAACTCTCCTTCTGGATTCAAGGATCTCCTGTAGATTTTTAGGTTACTTCTATCCTTACCCTTAATTTGCCTATCATGTTCAATGCCAGTCATACTTTATATTTCCTGGTAAATTTACCAGAGGTTAAATGCATTTTTATGTGTCCATGGTCCTTTCCCAGTTTGTTAGTTTGATCCGTGTCTGTTATTCGCTGCTTCTCTGGTAACTTAAATGTTGTAACCTTCCTGGAGGTTTAGCTAAATTTCATATGCATATGGGAAAGTTTATCATACAAGGGCATGTGTAACAGCCATCAAAACATCTATATAAGACCTTGAATGATTAAGCAACTTAATGTTGCGACTTCAGTTGTGACTCTGCATTTGAATTCACTAGAAAGATCTTCACTTGTCATATAATGATTGCTCATTTTAGAAGTATTCTGAGACATTTGAATTAAGTTACTGTCATCAATGATTTGTTTGATTGCTTGGACATCACCTGGAAGTTCTGTGAACTGGGCTATTAACCATTTATGGTCCAGTCAAATAGTGGATCTGGAAACGCACAATAAATACAAACAGCTAACTTGCATGCTCTAGTTGGTGAATTAACAAGGAGTTCTTTGGTCATCTGGTGATTTTCTTTTAACTGCCATCATATAATTGGTGGATTTGAACCTAGCAGGCAATTTGATTAAGTTTATACGGAATCAGGGCAAGTTCAACCACTTTTGTTACGTCTCTGATTTGTTTGGTTGCGAGCAGTTATAACTTTCTGTTGGTTTCAAACTTTCTATTGGTTTCCTTTTTATTTTTTATATTTTCATGCATGGGGTATCTCTTGGTCCCTTTGGGCCTAAGAAATAGTTGTCCATGGCACAGGACTTGTTGTGCCAGTCATGCCAGCCCGTTGTGTTGATGAGGGCCCACCTTGTTATGGCAATATGTTCTCATACTAATTTGTGTTCACAATGTATCGTCCAAAAGATACTGTTCTTCATGTTCACAATTATATAGATTACATGGTTCTGAACTTGATCTTGTAACATTCTTCCATCTTAAATTTCACTTGTTTTACCTTGTTTTTAAGTCATTGGTTAGTTGTTTAAATTATCATACTGGTTTTCATTGGTTAATTATTTCATCCAGTCGCTTGTTTTTGTTATTAATTTGAACTCACTCACTTTGTTTTTTACTCCATGTTTACAGTTAGTTGCTGAAGCTGCAGAGGATATTTGGGATCGCTATGGACATGACTTTGGGACCAATTATTCTGGACTTTTCAAAGCACTTTCTCATATTGATTACAATGTGCGGTTGGCTGCTGCAGAGGCATTAGCTGCTGCTTTGGATGAAAATCCAGATACTATACAGGTTAATGTGACAAAATTACGATTCTTCTTCTGTGTGCTGTTTTCTAATTTTTTTTTATTGATCTCCTCAGGAATCTCTTTCTACTTTATTTTCTTTATATATCCGGGATGCTGGTTTTGGTGAGGATGCTGTTGATGCTGGTTGGCTGGGCAGACAAGGAATAGCACTGGCTTTGCATTCTGCTGCTGATGTTCTAAGAACAAAAGACCTCCCTGTTGTTATGACATTCCTCATATCACGGGCATTGGTAAGATTTGCTTTGCCATTTTGCTTAAATTAAGTTGGCTCATTGTTAAGAAATAATTACTTCCCCAAATTATACATCCATTTTTGGAGACTAGGTAGCTACAGTCATTTAATTAAAGTACTACTTAATATTACACTGATGCTTAAAGAGCTTTTCATTGCAGTTATTGTCTAACCCAGAAAACACTGCTGTTACCAATGGAGTACTGATCTGCTATGTTTCTTAGTAGATTAAGATTTCCATATCTATCTATTCATTAATTAGAAGAAAGCTATATTATTTTTTCTTAAAGCGTATTTTTGGACTCTTCTATTGCATTTTTACCTCATATCAAGGAGAATCATCATTTTCATTTCATCATTTTGTTTGGTATGGACGATCCTGTATGCCTTGAAGTGTTTGTCATCTTAGCTATCAATTGGTCTAAATAAATCAGTGTCTCTGTTTTTCTTAACCCTTTTATGTTGTAGGGTGACCTTAATGCAGATGTTCGAGGAAGAATGATCAATGCTGGCATCATAATTATTGATAAGCATGGAAGAGACAATGTTTCCTTGTTGTTTCCAATCTTTGAGAACTACCTGAACAAGAAGGTCAGTCTTCATTTAAATCATAACATGTTTGACCTTTTTTATTATGTTTCCATACTTAATGAATTCTATAGATGGATAGACTCTGATGTAATGATTAAAGATTATTTAACCTTTTATATTTGTCCCTCTCATATAATTTCTTGTGCTTAGGCATCAGATGAGGAAAAATATGATTTGGTTCGTGAGGGTGTTGTTATTTTTACTGGAGCCTTGGCAAAACACTTGGCTAAGGTCTGATTTTTTGTGCCAGTGTTCCTTTCATAGCAAATTCATCAAGCTTTTTTTCTTGTTTGGTTTTAACATCTGTATTTTCTTGCAGGATGATCCCAAAGTCCATGCAGTGGTGGAGAAGTTGTTGGATGTTTTGAATACTCCATCAGAGGCTGTTCAGCGGGCAGTTTCGTTTTGCTTATCTCCACTAATGCAGTCAAAGAAAGTATGAAGCAATTTTTTCCTAAAATTAAAATCTAAGTCTCATAACGATGCATTTAGTTATTGTAATATATTGATGCTCGTGTCCTTTTCTAATTCTTCCATCTCCAAATCGAAAAAAATGAACTAGAGGCAGTATATTTCTGAAGTTTCATGTTGTTATGTTTGGGTTTACAAGCTGTCCTAACATCTCTTTTTCTTGCATCAGGATGATGCACCTGCTCTTGTTTCTAGGTTATTGGATCAACTTATGAATAGTGACAAATATGGGGAACGCCGAGGAGCAGCTTTTGGACTTGCTGGAGTGGTCAAGGGATATGGAATATCTTGCTTGAAGAAGTATGGAATTACTGCTGCAATAAGGGAAAGTCTTGCAGATAGGTATATTCACACTCTGGTTGGTTTTAGTTTTATTAAAATGTTATATTCCTCTGATTCTGGTCATTTTCTTTAATCATATTTGGCAATATTAGTATTTCCTCAAGTTAAAAATTTTCTGATCCTTCTTTTATTGTTTGTGGACATGAACAGTGATTGGTTGTCAAGAATAAAATTGTTTTCCAATAGGGTTCTTGTTCATTTAGTTGTCATAGTGTGGGTGGAGGGGATCCCTGTCTGCCAAGCCAAAGCCAAATAGCGCTTCTTACTGTAGTTATTCACCTTTGTATTTTTTAATTTTGGTCTTTGACGAGCTTGTTTTTCTTTCAAACTACAGGAGTTCAGCAAAACATCGTGAAGGAGCTCAACTGGCTTTTGAGTGCTTTTGTGAAACACTTGGAAAACTGTTTGAACCGTATGTATAAATAATTGTAGCCTAAAGACTGCAATGTTGTCTGTGCAGATTTCTTTGTATGATTAATGCATCTATTTTTCCTGTTTTTATCCAGGTATGTGATTCAAATGTTGCCGTTACTTTTGGTTTCTTTCTCTGACCAAGTTGTAGCAGTTCGTGAAGCTGCTGAATGTGCTGCTCGTTCAATGATGTCTCAACTTAGTGCACAGGGGGTGAAGCTTGTGCTTCCATCGATTCTAAAGGTGCCTTTTGTGGATTTAATCGTTACATAATCAGCACATTTGTTTGATAAGATACAATAATTGAACCGGTCATATAGTTCTTCTAAATCTTGAGGGACCTTACTATGGATAGAGACTCGGTTTTTATTCTGTCATAGCGATAAAGTTTCTGTATTAAAAGTTGATAATTTAACTAGTAATCATGTAATGATTTTAGTTAGGTCTCATTATACTGCACTCTTATGCTTGATCAGTACGGATACTTCAGTTGGATAATAAAATTCTTTTATTTCCCTGGATGGTGGACATTTATGATCTGTTAGCTGTGTTCTGAATTGAATCAAATAGCTTTTTATACTAGCTAGTTGACTAAGATAAATACAGCAGATATTGACAAGCAGAGGTGAAAGTGAACTATGTTGCTTGCCATTATTGTGTTTGTGCCTTGTTTTACTGTCTTTGATTTTTTTCTAAAGATAGAATGAATGTCACAGTGAGGATGATTCTTTATTAGTATTGTTATTTGTGTTGTTGACATAGTGTTTTGTAATATTATAATTTTTTCTCCTTTTGTTTATTTGTCCTGCCGTGTCTTACTATTTGGATTATGTTGCACTGCTTTCAGAGTGCTTAACTGATCAAATTGTTGCCTGTACATTTTTAAACTCAGGGTCTTGAGGATAAAGCCTGGCGGACAAAGCAAAGCAGTGTACAACTACTTGGTGCTATGGCATACTGTGCTCCTCAACAATTGTCTCAATGCCTTCCTACTATCGTGCCCAAACTTACGGAGGTTTATAGTTGCATACACAAGCATTGTTGCTTAGCCTTCTTTAAATAAACAAAAATTCTTGACCTTGGAATTTTGTTTCCAAATTTAGGTTTTAACTGATACGCATCCCAAAGTCCAGTCAGCAGGACAAATGGCACTCCAGCAGGTTATATATATATATATTTGTGATTTATTGTCCACAATGTGCTCTTCATGCGTAATGGTTCATGACTAACTGTCCATAATGTCATCCCAGGTCGGGAGTGTGATAAAGAATCCAGAAATATCTTCTCTAGTCCCTACGCTTCTCATGGGCCTAACAGACCCCAATGAGTATACAAAATATTCTCTTGATATTCTCCTCCAGGTAAAAGGTTTATGGATGAACATTTGTTTAGTTTATCAATTTTATTTTAATCTGTTTCATGTCACTAAATGCCTTTTGGTTTCTTGCAGACAACTTTCATTAATTCAATTGATGCCCCATCACTTGCACTATTGGTACCTATAGTTCATAGGGGTCTTAGGGAGAGGAGTGCTGAAACTAAAAAGAAAGCTGCACAAATAGTTGGAAACATGTGTTCATTGGTTACAGAACCGAAGGATATGATTCCTTACATTGGGTTGCTTCTTCCTGAAGTTAAAAAGGTACCGTTATCACTGGAGTTGCTTACATATTTTGTATACCATTTGTCCTCTATGATTAAGTTTTTTTATTTTGAATAAGAACAGGTTCTTGTGGATCCAATTCCAGAAGTTCGGTCTGTGGCAGCAAGGGCCATTGGATCTCTTATAAGAGGAATGGGCGAGGAAAACTTCCCTGATCTTGTTCCTTGGCTGTTTGACTCTCTTAAAACTGATAATAGTAATGTTGAGCGTTCTGGAGCTGCTCAAGGCTTGAGTGAGGTATTATTGGTTACTCTAACTTTCTAGTTGTCTACTGAACCACTTTTTCACTTAATTAAGCAACTCATTATATACATAAGGTTTCTTCAAGTCTTCTGCAATTAATATGACAATAGCACAGCTATTACGTCTATTGTGTTTAGACGAAGGCAATTAATCTGAAAATGAATACTTGTTATGATTATGAAGTTATACTTCCTGAAGAAAACACTAGTTTTCGGAATTTGCAGACTTCTTTTAATCGGGTATACTTAAGTTCGGGGCTTTTGTTTATCTATCTCCAGGTTCTATCTGCACTTGGCACAGGATACTTTGAACATATGCTGCCTGATATTATCCGAAACTGTTCTCATCAAAAGGCATCTGTGCGTGATGGATATTTAACACTTTTCAAGGTGAACTAATTCGTGTCAGCTAATATTCTCATAAAAAATGTGTCCAATAAAGTTTTTTTTTCTTCCCCAAACCACTTTGGATTTTGCTTATGACCCTTCTCTGATTATGTCCTTTCTATGCTAATTTATTTGCAGTATCTGCCAAGATCTTTAGGTGTTCAATTCCAGAATTATTTGCAGCAGGTGTTGCCTGCAATTTTAGATGGTAAGTTCAGTAATTTTGAAGGATATTTGTAGTTTTGGTCGCTTAGATTGTTCAATTCCTTTTTTAAATATAAATGTTCTTTGTGGATTTTTTTTTCCAGTACTAGTAGTAGTAGAACAACCCAGCTTATAATAAAGTGGCTGGTTTGCTCGTACAGGTCTTGCGGATGAGAATGAATCTGTTCGTGATGCAGCATTGGGTGCTGGCCATGTCCTGGTGGAGCACTATGCAACAACGTATGCATTCATAGTCTTGCCATGTTTCTTTGTATTTTCTTGGCGCTGGATTGAAATTTACTTTTGTTCCTACATGTTTGGAACTGAAATTTCTTGAAGTTCCTGCCATAAAATCACTTTAGAATTTCTGACTGGGGCCAAAACATGTTGCTATTTCTTGGGCATTTTAAATTTTATTTCCAATGAACTTGAAATTATTCTGATTTCATGAAAGTTACATGCAGTCTGTGATAGCTGTCTATGTCTTAAGAATATTTTGCATATTCGTGTGATCTGTAATCTTTGTTGGATGTGTGCTATTTTATATTATTATGTTCCTTTTCATCCTTAGGTCCTTGCCTCTTCTCCTTCCTGCTGTTGAAGATGGTATTTTCAATGATAATTGGCGCATCCGGCAAAGCTCAGTGGAATTGTTAGGAGATCTCTTGTTTAAGGTTCATACTACTTCACCTCTTTCCAGTTCTCCATTTTGCAAGTTCCTTTTGTTAGCCTTCTGAGATTGCCTTTTTTCCATGTCCAGGTAGCTGGGACTTCTGGAAAAGCTTTACTTGAGGGGGGTAGTGATGATGAAGGTTCTAGTACTGAAGCACATGGACGTGCTATTATTGAGGTTTTAGGAAGAGATAAGCGTAATGAAATTCTTGCTGCATTATACATGGTCCGGACTGATGTCAGTTTATCTGTGCGTCAGGTAGTGGCACATTTTCATCTCTCTTTCTCTCTTGCATGTCATTTGCTTTTTATATGTGTTTTATGCATATATGTAAACTGAATGTTCCTGTCCCTCTGTTCAGGCTGCCTTACATGTATGGAAAACGATAGTGGCCAATACTCCTAAGACTCTTAAGGAAATAATGCCAGTTTTAATGAATACTTTAATATCTTCTCTGGCATCGTCGTCTTCTGAAAGGCGGCAGGTCTGTGCTTCTTTTATTTTCAGATTGTAGTTTCTTGATTCCTTTTTTTTTTTTCCAGTATTTATTTGGTAAAAAAATCATTTTTATTTTTATTTTTAATGTAGGTTGCTGCACGAGCATTGGGTGAACTTGTTCGAAAGCTCGGTGAAAGAGTGCTTCCTTTGATCATCCCAATCCTATCCCAGGGGCTAAAGGATCCTAATACTGGCAGAAGACAAGTAAAATTTTTATCTGTAGCTGCTGTAGTTTGTCCACTTTCTCTCTTGAAACTCCTCTCCCCATCAATACTTTATAATAAACTAAACCCAACAGGCAGATACAAGGCTTCTTGTGCTTCTAACTTGCAGAGGGATCTTGATCATGAAGTTTCAATCCATTAACCATATGCATGTAAACCATGCATGCACTGAAATCACCATTTGGTCTACCCCGTCTCCTCATCTCTCAATATAATATGCAGACATTAATCAAGGAATTGTTTTCTTTTTTTTCTTTTGTCAAAGTTGATAGAAAACATTATTCAAGGATTTTGGTCACAAGAAAAATAGAAGAATTGATCAATCATAAGGAAATTACAAAGGTTACTTTTTAGTTATTTGTCATGTAATTCTCATATGGCTTGGAATTACAGGGTGTATGCATTGGTCTGAGTGAAGTGATGGCAAGTGCTGTGAAGAGTCAATTATTGAGTTTTATGGATGAACTCATCCCTACAATCCGGACTGCCCTTTGTGATAGGTTAGTTCAGTATTTCTACCAGTAATTTTCTAAATCTATCGAAAGTATGATAAATTTTGATGTTGACATATGTTAACAGCATGCCTGAGGTGCGTGAGTCTGCAGGCTTAGCATTCAGCACTCTGTACAAGGTACATCATTTCTATCTTCTGGGTTTTGTTTTAAGTTCTTGTTTAGATATTAATTTATGAGGCTCTTAAATTGTCTCTTTATTCAGAGTGCTGGAATGCAAGCAATTGATGAAATTGTTCCAACACTGCTGCATGCTCTGGAGGATGATGAAACCTCTGATACGGCGCTTGATGGTCTCAAACAAATCTTGAGGTAAACGCCTTGTGCAGCTTATGTATTGAGAGTCAAGTATTTTTGTGTATATTTTTCCAGTGTAAAATGTGGTTAATTTCTGTTCTTGTGAATTTCAGTGTCAGGACTACAGCTGTACTGCCTCATATTTTGCCCAAGCTGGTCCATCTTCCCCTTTCGTATGTGTAGCTTCCTTGAGTTGCTATTTTTTTGCATGCACACAAACACATTATGATTGCTCTTTTTCTAAGACTTCGAATATGTATCCAGTGCCTTCAATGCACATGCACTGGGAGCCTTAGCTGAGGTTGCAGGACCTGGTCTTAACTTTCACCTTGGTACTATTCTTCCTGCTTTACTTTCTGCAATGGGTGCTGAGGACAAGGTATGCAACTAGTTTGAAGAAGCCATATTAAATTTCAACTCTTCTTTTGACATTAGTGTATATCACCTTCATTTAAAATACATCTTCAAAATGCTGTTTATTCTACTAGATTATCTAATGACTGGAGTTTGTAGGATGTTCAAACTTTGGCTAAGGAGGCTGCAGAAACAGTGGCCTTGGTCATAGATGAGGAAGGCGTTGAGTATCTGATAGCAGAACTTCTAAAAGGTGTTGGGGATACTTTGGTATGTAGCCCAGTTATCCTTGCCCTTCCGTGCTCTCTCTCTCTCTCTCTCTCTCTCTCTACACCCACACCCACATACTTTGGTATTTATCACTAATTTTGGTTCTGTATATTTATGGTGTCAGGCTTCGATCAGAAGAAGTTCATCATACCTGATAGGATTTTTCTTCAAATACAGCAAGTTATATTTGGTAGATGAAGCACCAAATATGATATCTACTCTGATCATTTTGCTGAGTGATTCAGATTCATCAACTGTTGAGGTATCTATCAAATGCATAATTCAGTCTTCTTTACTCTTCCATAAAATGTATCTAATGTTCTTTTTTCAATAGGTTGCTTGGGAAGCTTTATCAAGGGTTATTGGTTCTGTTCCTAAGGAGGTGCTTCCTTCATATATAAAATTAGTACGTGATGCTGTGTCCACGTCCAGAGATAAAGAGCGAAGGAAAAAGAAGGTTAGTGATCACTATTCTGTAGTGTAGACAATTGGGTATGCATTATGATACTGTTAACAGAATGCACAGAAACTTTAACTTTTTTGTCTTATTTGTGGAAGGATGACTCATCTGGGTATTTATGTCCATTACAATATTTTTGCAGGGAGGACCAGTTGTCATTCCAGGTTTCTGTCTCCCAAAAGCCCTTCAGCCATTGCTTCCGATATTTCTTCAAGTAAGGATGCTTATATTCTTACTCTCATAACGTTGTCTTTCTCATGCTTTTCTTTTTTTATTCTTAGTTGTCAGAATATTGTTATTTTCCTTCTTTTTTCTTTTTTTTTTCTTTTTTTTTTTTTTTTTTTCTTTTTTCTTTTCTTTTTGTTTGACATCATCCTTGTATGCAGCATGTATTTTAGATTTGGTTTGTTAAATTCTACAATTCACTTTATTTTTGAGAAATCTTCAAGAAAGATTAGAAAACATGATTTCAGATTCCCACTTTTCTTTTTTCCCATGCACTCTGTTTATCTGTAGTTAAATTGGTCATGGTAAAAATTTCTTGTTGTGAGCTTGGGAAGGCCATTTTTTTCCTCAACCAGCCAAGTTAGATGCTATGTGTCTGCAATGCTTGCTGATTTACTAGCAATTAATGATATGGTTTCGGAAGTGTATTGGTACTGCCTCATCCTGTTTTCATGAAGTTGTTTTATCCTGTTATATATATTCATGTGTTTGTGTGTGTGTGTCTTATGATCCTGTCAGTTATATACATTTGGTTGTCTAGTTGACTACTGGGTTAGAAAAAGTATTGATCATATTTATTTGTGCCTCTTGTCTCATTTCTGATGATTCTCTGATATCTTATGACATTTTAGGGTCTGACAAGTGGCTCGGCTGAATTAAGAGAGCAGGCAGCTCTGGGTCTTGGGGAGCTTATTGAAGTGACTAGTGAAAAAGCATTGAAGGATTTTGTCATTCCAATCACTGGGTATGGACCATATACATTTTACGAAATCTAGTTTATACTAAATGTTAATATATCTGAAAAATGTTAGTATAAGTTTTGACTTCTAGAATTAATGTACCATAAAGTACTGTGGTGGTTAACAATGTGTCATCCGTCTTTGGGAAATCTTGCTTTTGTGAATTATACTTTTGTGGCTTCTACAAATCGACTGATTATGTGTGTAGTTAGGGTTGAGTGATATGTAACATCAACACATCTTGTCATTGGCTGCTCCTAACTTTTTTTAACAACTCCGGATTTGGATCATGTTTTTTACTTCTTTTTCATGAATGGGAAATTTCTCTTTTTTATTCTCAGCAAGGATAATTTTACTGTAAAATCACATTTTTGCTAGTTTCACGCAATCAATTTATTCTTTTAGAAACACAAGAATGTGCCCCTAAAATAATGGTCTGTACAAAGAAATGGGTATTGAATATATGGCATGTCTTCAATCTTTTTGAGCTCACCTTGTAAATATTTCAGATTATGTGTATCATTTATCTGTAGGTGCTGTTAGTTTAGTGGTCTTCATTAAACTGTATGCTTGTGGTAAGAGCTCATAATGACCACAAAAATTTTGAATTTCCTTTTTGCTCCCTTTTTTAACGTTCCTAAGTGCTTGGGGTGCTTATTACTTTTTGATGCCTTGATTTTATAGTTTTTAATAGTTCTATTGTTAATAAAAAGATTATTTTCCCATTAGCTGAAGTTTCCTAGGTGTGTACCTACTATAATGATGTATTTATTTTATAATTACAGGCCTCTTATCCGGATCATAGGCGACCGGTTTCCTTGGCAGGTGAAGAGTGCCATCTTGTCTACATTGAGCATCTTAATACGGAAGGGTGGGATGTCCCTGAGGCCTTTTCTTCCTCAGCTTCAAACAACATTTATCAAGTGCTTACAAGATAGTACAAGGTTTGTTTGTACATTAAAAGCTCATTTGTCAAACTACTGTTGAATTGTTTCATAAATTATTTGTGGGTCTATTGGAAAAATTTTTCCTTTCACATATATATATATCCTTTACGCATGTCTTCTTACTTTGGCTTATTTATGGTTTGTGAGTTCCTATTTCCTGCCCATGAGATCTTGAGTGAAATGCAGGACTGTTCGTACAAGTGCTGCTTTTGCTCTTGGAAAGCTTAGTGCACTCAGTACAAGAGTTGATCCTCTAGTCAGTGACCTCCTGTCCAGCTTGCAGGTTTGGTAGTCATTATGCATTTTTTTTCCCCTTCTCTGATCTTTGCTATGATCATGACATCACTTTTATTGTGTTGCTCAGGCATCAGATTCTGGTGTTCGGGAGGCAATTCTCACAGCTTTAAAAGGTGTCCTTAAGCATGCTGGGAAAAGTGTGAGCGATCCTGTCAGAGTTCGTGTTTTCAGTCAACTCAAGGATTTAATTCATCATGATGATGACCAAGTCCGAATATCTGCTGCCAGCATATTGGGTATCACTTCACAGGTGGGTTTAGGTATTCTGACTTCTGAGTATCTTGGTTTTGCAAATATATGTTTTCATTTTAACTGATAGAAGTGTTGAATCTCTTGACATATTTGAAACTCTGGCTTAGACCTGATGTTTGTTTTATTTGAATAGTGAATTACCATTAACACCACCCAAGCCTGACACTACTAGGCTTGCTGTCGGGGACAGTGCCTAGGGCTCTGAAAATAAGCCACAGCAGTCTAGTGTTGTAGCTGTTCAGGTTTGGGCCTGTCAGTGTGCTGCAGTCAAGGAGTAGAAAAGATGGAAACAAGAATACTCAGGCAGTTGGTTTTCAAATTACAAAATGCTGTAAAATTGCATGATAAACATGGTAGAGGGTATTTTAAAGTTGTTAGCTCTAAAGTGACCATATCACTCCTGCCATAGTTTTCATATCAACAAGAATTTCCTAGAATTAGGATATAGTAGTGGTGCTACATGCTGGCTGATCTCTGGACTCAAGATGGTTTTTCTAAATAAACCTGTGGTAAGAAGCTGAAGGTGTATCTGGGCAGAACACCATGTTGTTCGCACCTTTCTTTGCTCTTGATGGACCTTCCTTGTTGATTGCTACCAACCTCTTCCATTAAAATTTGCAATTTCTTCTACGTTTTCTCATAGTTTCAAATGACATTGCAGTACATGGAAGAGCATCAGCTGGATGATCTGCTTGAACTACTCTCAAATTTAGCATCTTCTCCTAGCTGGGTGTCCAGGCACGGCTCAATACTCACCATCTCATCCTTGCTTAGGCACAATCCGTCCTCTGTTGTTACATCCCAAATGTTTCCATCTATCATACACTGCCTTAAAGATGCCCTAAAAGATGAGAAGGTATTGCAGTTCTAACAGTTGTAATTTTATGCGTTTGTATTGTACCAGTTACTGAATGTGCTCTTCTGCAAATTAGTTTCCTCTTCGTGAAACTTCAACGAAGGCATTGGGAAGGCTTATACTTCATCAGATTCAGAGTGATCCTTCTGAAGCCACTGCATATGTTGATATCATTTCGACAATCGTTTCTGCTTTGCACGATGACTCCAGTGAAGTCAGAAGGAGAGGTTTATCTGCTTTAAAAGCTGTTGCAAAAGTATGCCCTCATGTGTTTCTACTCTAATAAGGAATCCTTGAACATTTAATTTCAGGAACTTTAATGAGGCGTTTATTTTTCAGGCAAGTCCTCCATCAATTACGGTCCATATTTCCATTATTGGCCCTGCACTTGCTGAATGTTTGAAGGACAGTAGTACTCCGGTGAGGCTAGCCGCGGAAAGATGTGCTGTGCATGCATTCCAGATGACAAAAGGTATTTCCTTCATATATTGATTCAATATCAGTTTTCTGTTGATTATGTGTCTTTTAATTGTCAAGTGAGATTAAAATTGATCCTTCCATCTTTCATCTTTCAATGACTGGTTTTTGGTCTTCTAATTCTTTTGCATTGTTTAATGTGAATCGGGAAAACTAAGAGGTTTCCTTACTTAATGCTTTGGATTTATTTTTTCAGGTACAGACCATGTTCAAGCTGCTCAAAAATTTATTACAGGCTTGGATGCTAGGCGACTTTCAAAGTTCCCTGAATATAGGTAATCTGGTTGAACATTCAGTTTTGTTCTGGGATTTAGCTCCTTTTGAACTTCATGTTTGTGCTGGCTATATTTTAGAAGGATAAAAAAAACTTCAATTTCTTCCGCTTTGTCATACCTTGCTATAAACCATCATATTCTGTCCACTGGTATATTTATGAATACCAATCACACTCTTCCGCGCTTTATTTGTAAATATTGCTTGCATGTATGTATGACACAAAATTATGCTTTTCATGTTTGTATCCATGAAATAACATTCAAATATGATGTATCTGATTGAATATAGCTCTATAAGGAAACAAAAACAGATTTTGTTCTGAAGCACATAAATAGAATAAATACTGATGAAGAAATTATAATGACACAAACTATGGGACCTGGAATAAAATGATTGGATAGCAGCCAAACCCAAATGCTCAATGGGGAGTATCCGCCATTGGACTTTGATGGACATTATCCTTTAAATCTCAACTTTGCAAATAATACCTGCATATATGTTTAAAAATTATGGATACAAATTCAATTGGGAAGGACTTGGTGATGTTTATAGCATATGTTAGTACAACTAATGCACTGATACCTCACATATCATAATTCACAATTCACATTCTCTGGCATTCCATGTGAACCATGCTATGATACATGTTCTTGGAACATTTTTTGTTTCTGTTGCAGGGATGCAGTAATACCTAGGATGGCTTATACTTGCTTATAAGTACATGCATTTGATGATTTATATATCCAGTGTGTTGTGTATGTTGGTTATTTATACATCTAGTTATTTTCTGAATGTATATTTCTGGTGGTTGTGGAGTTGCAGCGATGAGAGCGAAGACAGTGAAGAAGAATCAAAAAGTGGCTAATAGCTGATTGCGTACCCCTTCTATTTTTGTGTGTTCTTCAAGAGAGGTACGCAAAAACCTTCAGGAAGTTTTGGTCAAATGCTATGTGTGGCGACTCTTGTTCATAGGAGTACATAGTCATATTCAATCATACGAAGATGATAAAATGCTTAACACCATCAGTTTTGGACGTGGATTATATGTAGATATAGCGGTGGATTTTAGCTCTTGTTTTTGTAAACCCTTGCAATTGCTGAGGAATAGGAAAAGCCGCTCGACACAATCCCTTTTTTGTTGTAATTTATGTCAGTACTGCGTTGTTTAGTTATCTGTATGAACAATTTTGCTCCTTGCCCGCCCAGATTGCTAAACGGATAAAAGGCTTCTCTTTCCAAAGGCCAGTGCTTGATGTTTCCTAAATTAAAATAAGCAGCATTCCTATCACAGAGCATCGTGTTCTATGTTTTTTGGAAGTTTTTTTTCTTTTTTTTGTGATTTGTTTTGTTTTTTTTTTAAAGTCAAGTAAAAATATTCCTTGTGAGATAATATCGAGTGTTTTCGACAGCTAAAAGGAGGTCAAACACCCTTGAAGGTTCCTTCTATCTCCATGAGGTCAATCTGCCTTAGTTCTATTCAGTTTGAGTAAATGATATGTCAATTGGGTCATTGAAGTATATTGCATATTATTTCAGTCCTTGGATTTTTTAACGTGGCAACAGCTGTATTTTAAATTGGAATTTTTTGGAAATTTATTGAAGTTATATTTTTAAAAAATTATTATTAGTATCCTTTTATTCTAAAAATATATAATTTTAAAAAAAATTCAATTTTATTTTTTAAAAGTACAACGCATTGGATTGGTGCTGTGGAAAGATGAGCAAAAAAGCGTTCTTGCTTCCAACTAAGAGGGTGTTTGGAAATGGTTGTTTTTTAAAGTGTTTTTTACTTAGAAAAATATGTCAATAATAATTTTTTATTTTTAAAAAAATATTTTTGAAACTATCACATCAGATTCGAAAACATTAAAAATATATTAATTTAAAATAAAATAAAAAATAAAAAAAATTTAAATTTTTTCACAAATGCTTTTCAAACAGGTCTTAAATGATATGCTCTTGCAAGATGAGCTATTCAGGAAGAACTGCAGCCCCTTTCTGGGCCCGAGTGGCAGCCTCGACCCGAGTGGAAGCACACTAAGCTATAGGTGTCTCAACCTTTTTCCGCTTTGTTCCCCCCCCCCCCCCCTTTTCAATGACACGTGACCTTAGGTTTCTAGGGTTTCAATCTGAGGAATGGACAAAACATTAAATTCAGGCTTTCAATCTCTTATTGTCACTCTTTAATCTACCTGGGAACTTAATTTTGTGTTCGTGTTTGTGATTTTGCCTGAAATAATTGAAGGATACAGGATTGATTGTAAAATAAAGGGTTTTTTTATTTCTCACCTCAGTTTTTCTAGGGTTTTAAAGGTGGGTCTAGGGAGAGAGCGCCTGAGGAAGGCTATTGATTTAAAGGTTGAGTAGTTTATAGGGATTGTGAATACTAATAATACCATTCTGCTACATGAGGCATCTATAGATTTACAAGAGATGCTTCATACAGCAAGCAACATAACTCTGGCAAGGCTTGAGACTTGAGTTGGGAAGTGTCGATCTGGGTTAATTTAATTTTTTTTAAAATTAAATTAATGTTGTTTTGGCAAAAATAAATTGAAAAAAAAGAATCAATGATCTGGAATGGGTTGACTAGGTGGTGAGTAACTTTAGTTTTTATTTGGGTCAATCCTTCTTCTAACCCGAACCATATCGGGTCAGTCAAGTTTCAGATCAACCCCGCACCGCGGCCACTGGTTTTGATTGGTTATCCCTTCCGTCAACTCTTATTTCCTTCGCATGGTGGCTCTAATTATGAATCAAGTGACTAACTTCTTAAATGAAAAGGTAAATGTTTACCTAGTCTACCTCCTAGGTGAGGTTAACTCGTGACAGGCAAACCCGTTTTCCTTTTTTTTTTTTTTTTTTTTGTCTCATTTATGAAGAAAATTTCTTTGTCGGTTGTAAAAGAGAATAGGCTTGTATAAGCTATTTCTAAGAGTGGACACCCCTCATGCATCGCTCTCTAATTTACTACTATTATTAATTTTATATAATGTACCTTTGTTTTCCATAGCTGACAGGGGTCGTGTTTTAAGCTATATTCAAACAGAACTAAGTCAATATCAATAGCATTTTTAATAAAAAATAAATAAAACAATGTTATTTGATAAAAATGATTAACTCGGTGATACACAGGTAATCTAGATTTTGTTTTTCTTAAATCGGGTCTAAGACCACCTATGACTGTAACTCTATAAGACGCTTTACCACTGTTAAATTCTGCGGACGCTTTAATGAGAACTAGAAAATACCTAGGACGAGATTATAAGAGTCGATTTGGTCCGAAATGCTAGCTATATAGGAATCACAAAATGTACCTTTGTTGAATTCAAGTAGTTCATCTGTATGAACTAATTAACTTATAGCCAGATATAAATCTTTCTGTCAATTGTAGTTGAGCACTAATAAAGTTAGTTTCTAGTATTTTCTTACATCATGGGTGACTGTTGATGAGTATATATAGAGGTGATTATTTTTTGTTTGGTTTGGTTTTTATATACATGTATAAAAAAGTAACCAAACAAAATTTTTTTTTTTAAAAAACCAAAATCAGTTCAAATAGACCGGTTTCGGTTCGGTTTGGTTTTTTAGAAAAAAAAATCAATTCAAACTGATTTGATTTTTTTTTGTTTGGCTAGATTTTGATTCGGTTTTTTCCGGTTTTTTTCTATTTTTTTTTGTTTGGGTTTGGTTTGATTTTTTCAATTTCAGGCTTCTAAAACCAAACCAAACCGGTCGGTTTTTTTTCATGATTTAATTTTTTCGGTTATTATTTTTCAGTTTTCTCGATTTAATCAATTTTTCAGTTTTTTTTTCACCCCTAATATCTATCATCTCAACTTGGGGAGGTTTACACCTAAAAATGGCCTTTGCGAATTCATTAATTACATGTTGATCTCTCTCTTTTAAAAAAATGAAGTGGTTTTTGAATTGAGCTGCTTAATTAATTATGATTGTGCCCATCACCTCGTTTGTGGGATCTTGTAGGAGAAACATTAAATCTATTTCTTGATGGTGTCCCCTTCCTATATACATGCAAGAATCAAAATTAATGCACTGTCTACTTAATTTGTCTTTATATTTTTATTCTTGAGATAATAATATAAAATTATTTTTAAAGTATCATTTAACAATTTAAAATTTTAAATTGTGATAGTTTTTGATGTGGTCAAAATCTAAATAATTAAACAATTACAAGCTTGAGTCCTTTTTTATTATTCTATCTAATTAGATTTAAAATATTAAGTATAAGGTAGTGATTCTACAATTTTAAGCTAAAAAAATTCAATTTTAGTAGAAAATAATATAAAACCAATAGCAAAATCTTATTTAATTCCTTTTATTTTTATTTTTGAGTTTATAAATTCATCAAGTAAACAAAATGATGACATATCTTTCTAGGAGGGATTGACTTGGCCCTTTCGCAAATCAAACTTTCATTTAAAAAAAAAAAAAAAAGATTGTTGCTGGGTAGATAGCAATGTGTTTATCAAACCCCCAAGTCTACGTAAATCGTGCTTACAACAATGGTGTGCCTACGTCAAGAGTCAGGATTAACAAGTATTTATTTATTTATTAGAATCATACAGGAATTCAAGACATTTCCACTATTTAATAATTTGAGTCAAACATCAAAGTTCTACATGGGATCGAGCCATAGAAGTATTTGAGATTCGAGAATAGAAACTTACAAATCTTAATTTAATCCTCGATTTAATATTTTCTTATTCTTAATTTATCATCCTCATCCTGTAGTTAATTCAAATCTCTTCTCTCGTAATCATTTATTTCTAAAATACATAATCACAGGTTATCACAATATCAATTTATTTTTCAAAATTGATATATATATATATATAGATTAGGTGAAGAAATATGAAATATACAAGCCAAGTGGCAGCACCAAAGCATAGAGAACACAGCAATTGAGTGCTACTTGGAGTTTAAAACAGGGTAGGACTGAGGAAAGGAGAAGACTGGGAAGGGAAGAAAGCTATGGCTACGAAACTCTTAAAGTGAAAACATTAATGACAAAGTTATATGGTGGCAGATGAAGCACATTCAAGGAGCGCAATAAAAAGGAGCCTGCATATATTGTTGGGTAGGTCTCGGTTTTTATAGTGCTTTCAAGTCTTTGTTTCTTCTCTGTCTTTGTCCTCGATCGGTGCACCTCCATAGGAACAAAACGAAAGATTTAACACTAACATACATGTTTTACTCTTCTTTCTCAATCTGTATCTGAATTCAATGTAAGCAATGATGAACTTGATAGTGAATGTTTAAGAGAGGGAACAGGCCTCTACATATGCAGGTTAATTTACCATCTCCACCAACCTTCCTTCTCGCCATAAAGACCCCAGAAAAAGAGAGAGAGAGAGAGAGAGAGAGTGAGAGAGAGAGAGAGAGAGAGAGAGAGAGAAGAGTCATTTTCCATTACCTGTTCTGGTTTCCGTGTGGGTTTGGTGCAAGTGATTAGATTAATTTGTTACTAAGCTATTATGTTTTGTTTTTTTTTCTAGTAATGGTTTGTTAGTTCCCCTCAGTCTCCTTCTGCGTTTCTTTCTTGGCACTGAAAGAAACATGGGTTTTGTGGTGAATAAGAGAGGGTTTCTAGCTCCTCTTCCTCCTCTTGTTCTAGCTCTTCTCTTTGTCCAAAGGTTTACTGTTGTTGTGTCTGCCCTAAATTACACAACTCATAGGCAAGTCAGTAGCATGAGACTTGAAAGGATTCAAAGGCACTTGGACAAGATCAACAAGCCTCCAGTCATGACCATAGAGGTGTATATTACATGTATATCTTCTTAAATTTACACCAAATTTTTGTTTCTTTGTTCATGTTTTGATTTCATCTGATCATGTGGGGTTAATTAGTTTCTTGTTTTGACATTTTTCTTTGATCTTTACAGAGCCCTGATGGAGATATCATAGACTGTGTTCATAAAAGAAAACAGCCTGCTTTAGATCACCCTCTTTTAAAGAATCACAAGATCCAGGTAAATAACCTAGAAAAAAAAAAAAAAAACCCCTCCCCTCTCTTGCCCTGTCCATTCCATTAACATGTAACATTGCTAATTAACGAAGTTAATTTCTCTTCTTGTTTTGTCACTATCTTTCAACATTTATCTAGGTTAACCTCCTGTTTGACAATAAACACTACCATATTATAACTTTTTTACGTGTAAAAGAAGGTTATGAAGCTCCCCAATGCTCCTAAATCTTGTGTATGAAAAAGGACTTTCTTGGCTCCATGTATTCTGTCATCTTCTTTTTCTCTTAAAAAACTCACTATATATTCAATTACTATAAAGCTTAAAGGTAAAGCTAAATTAACTTTGATTAATGCTAGTAATTATGATGATTATGCGATGTAATTAACAGAGAGAGCCGCCAGAAAGGCCTAGAGTGAAAGCGTTGAAAGAGGATGATGGGTTGAGATCAGAAAGAACAACGAAGAACAATGAAGCAGAAGGCGTGAGAGGTTCATGGCAAATGTGGCACCGGAATGGGACAAGGTGCCCGCAGGGCACCGTTCCTATACGGCGGAGCACAGTTCATGATGTGCTGAGAGCCAAGTCTTTGTTTGATTTTGGCAAGAAACAACAAAGATCAATCTCTCTTGCTAGACACATAGATGCACCTGATGTAGTTAGTGGCAATGGACATGAGGTATATATCCTATCTTTTCTCACCCTCCCTTTGAAAAGAGTGCAATTTTGATTTTCATTGCCTCAACATATATATATATATATATATATATATATATATTGATTATTTTCATATATAGTTATTTCAAAATAATTATGTGCAAGTACATAAAAAAGAAATTCGATTTTCACTACTCATGGATCATATGGTGTGGTGCCTTTAGTTCAAACTTTCTCGTGCACAAAGACAATAAAATTATGCTATTTTGGCTTGAAATATTAATGATACATTACATTTTTACACCTTCATATTTAATGTTTCATTGATGAGAGCTCAATATTTTTTATTTTCCTTCTTGAGAATTATGAGATTTTAAAGAACAAATTGCTTCGTAATTAAACTGAGAAATTCGGTTTTTAATGTAAAATGAGTATGGGAAAATTTCATGGTGCACAATAAATAATAAATAATATCTTATTAATAATGGGGTCCAAAGAGAGTGATGCAAGAAAGAAAATTAAAATAAAATTTATAATTCTTCAAAAACAATAAGACTATTTTTATTTAAAATTTATCTCATCTCCTTACATCATTTTTTTTTTAAAAGTGAATATTAGAGAATAACTAATATCTAATAGGCATGTTACTAATTATATAATTAAGCACCATGAAATTTCTTTTCTTTGATATGAGGAGTATTGATGTTGTTTCTACACAATTAAATTAGCAATTATCAAATATTGATTGTTGACAATTGACATGTTTATAAAGAGAGTTGCGATTGTGCTATAGTCATACAACAATGTGGTATATTTGACATGGGATAATTTTTTGCTCAATTAAATAATCATAATAAATATTATTTTCAATATTTACAAAGAAAAAGATGACAACTTCTTAGCTCTTACTATAATTATTATTAAAATATAGAATTCACAATACTTTGAGTTTTGGTATTTCTTTTGATTATTAATAAAAATTATTATTAATAGTTGCTCATACCAAAAAAGTAGTTACTAATTTTTAATACACATAAATTTTATATTTGGTTAGTATTTCCGGATAAAAAAAATTGATATAAAAATAAAAATATAAAATATAAAATAAATTTGTTTATAAATAAATTTAGAGTTGATTTTTAGATTCATAAGTTCGTGTTATATTCATTTTCTACCCTTTGATCAATCTCTTTCTCTGGTTCATAGCATGCAATTGCCTACACTGGATCATCACAAGAGGTGTATGGAGCGAAGGCAACAATTAACGTGTGGGGTCCACCAATCCAAGTGGTCAATGAGTTCAGTCTATCACAGATCTGGATTCTCTCGGGATCGTTCGACGGCTCAGATCTCAACAGCATAGAAGCTGGGTGGCAGGTATCTCCTGTGCACACTATTTCAATTATAATTAATTACTATATTTTTTATGGATTAATAAATGGTTTATATATTAATTATATGTTTAATTAGTGGGATTTTCTGAAGTAATGATTTTATTCTACTAGTCAGGTCAGTCCGGAGCTTTATGGTGACAGCAGGCCCAGACTGTTTACTTATTGGACGGTAAGATCTCTGATCATATTTAATTCTAAATTACTAATTAATTATAATTTATGTTTATGTTTATTGAGCAAAACAAAGAGAGATGAAAGGAAAATTACTAAAAAAAAAAAATCAAAGGTAGGGTGGAATTTTTAATGGCTTGTGAGGCTACAAAATAATTTTTTACGGAAATTGTGATGGAAAAAAAATAAAAAATTAATACAAATTTTGTTGGTGATATTTTCATCAGAGATTTAACACGTTAGTAATACCGATAAAAAATTCATCAATAAATTCAAATAAATGATAACTCGATGGTTCTCTTCTCTCCCGTTTCTTCTTTTCCCTTCTATAAAAACCAAAAAGAAGAAAAACCTACAATTAATTCTAATTTATATTTATGTTTATTGAGCAAAACAAAGACAGATGAAAGTACAAGTACTTAAAAAAATTCAAATCTAGGGTGATTAATATTTTTTCTGGAAATTATAATGAAATAGAAAAACTAAAAAATTAATAAAGATTTTGTTGTCATTATGCCGACAGAAATTTTAACGATAAATTCAAATAAATGAAAACTCGACGGTTCTCTCTTCTCCCGTTTCTTCTTTACCCTTCTGTAAAAAGAAAAAAAAAAGAATTAATATTGTTGTTTTCCAAAATGTAGTAGAAGATATTTTTCCAATTTGATAGTTCTGGGAAAGAAAGAACCCTAGAATGATAGTCATTATTTTAAATTTGAATCTTGCAGAGTGATTCATATCAAACAACAGGGTGCTACAACCTTCTTTGTGCAGGATTTGTGCAAACCCATAGCAGAATAGCCATCGGAGCTGCCATTTCTCCTGTTTCATCATACACAGGCAACCAATATGATATCAGCATCCTCATTTGGAAGGTACTAGTATATTATTTCGCATTTTTAGCTGATCAATAATATTTAAAAAAAAATATTTTGATTTGACAATATACTAAAAATTTAAAAGAATTGGATCTAAGATAGTTGAGTCTGACAACTATATTAAACCTTAGAGTTTTGAGCTTGATATTGTTACCAGACCTAAGAACTTTAGATCTAGTGTAATAAGTTTGGATTTGATATATTTGGATTTGATATATTTGTTAAATACCTATTATTAATACCTAAGAACTTGATATTAATACCTAGATCTAATAAGTTTGGATTTGATATATTTGTTAAATTCAAACAAACAATGTACAAATAAAAAATAATTATGTATTTTAGTTGTAAAAAACTATTATTACAATTCATAATAAAATATCTCTAATTTATAATTTTCCCAACACTCTTTTGTTATAATAAAAGCCTCATATATTCCCTTAAATTTCATGTTAAGAAATAACAGAGAATCCGATAACAACCCATCCAACCAATATGTAGTTTAATTAGCTGATATTAATGTTTCTTTTCGTCTTTCTCGTAAGAGATCTAGAGAGTTTGAACCTATCATTTATGTAACATAATATTTATAACTTGTTGCATTTAAATTTCTTGCACATTCTACTTATTGCAAAAACTTATTTGTCTAATTAGCTTTTTTTATTTTATTGTTCTAACTTTTTATTTGTTTAGGATCCGAAGCTAGGTAATTGGTGGATGAGTTTTGGTGACAACACCCTAGTAGGATACTGGCCAGCTGAGCTATTTACACACCTAGCAGAGCATGCCACCATGGTGGAGTGGGGCGGCGAGGTGGTGAACTCAAGGGCCAACGGCAAGCACACATCGACACAGATGGGGTCGGGCCACTTTGCAGAAGATGGGTTCGGAAAAGCAAGCTATTTTCGGAACCTAGAGGTTGTAGACTCTGATAACAGCCTCAGCTCCGCCCGAAGTATCTCAACCCTAGCTGAAAACACCAATTGTTACAACATCCAAAGCTCCTACAGCAATGAATGGGGCACGCACTTCTATTATGGTGGCCCTGGGAACAATCCACGGTGCCCGTGATTATGCTCCTCCTCGTCATCGTCAAGAATTGAAGATATAATTTCTAGGTCCACGTAAATCTCGAGTTCTGTCAAATTCTTTAAATATGTAATTATGTTCATGCTATTTCCATTCTTGTTTCTGCCATGTTTCCCAAGTTTTTGGATGTCTTGTTATGAGGAAGGAATGTGAGGATTCGTAAAATGGGAAAAGTGATATAGCATAAACAGGCATGGAAATAGCAGTATTTTATGTCAATTTTGATATGATTGTATGAAAATCAACCTTACAATCATTTTCTTGGGTTAAAAAATTGTTAAGAGGAATGTTTTTATTATAAGTTGTTCATGAGAATATATTGAAATAATATATATTTTTTATTTTTTAAAAATTTATTTTTCACGTAAATACATAAACACAATCGGAAAACAAAAAAACAAAAATTTGAAACAAAAAATTAAAAAAACAAATACAAAATCAACTCCATGTTTAGAATTTCTAGTCACCGGTGAGAAAATTTTAGATTTCATTAGAATTTATGAGAAAGGTGAGACTAGAAGTGGGTAAACGCAACTTATTCCCTCCAACGAAAGATTCTAGTACAACACCACTGACAAAACAGCCAAGAGTACTCTGGAATCAAATATATGATACATAGCAACAACCTGAATTATTTTACCAAGGTAACCCAAAAATGATAGATTGGCATGCTTGGCATAAAAGCTCCGGTGGATTATAAACATAGCCAAAGACAAATTAGATTTGTCCCAGTATGACTTCGCCGCCGGAAACCTTGAAGTCAGATGGAGCTTCCTCTACATTTAGAACCTTTACTTTTCCATCTTCCACATAAGCAGACCATCTACACAAAGTACGCAAAAGTCAAATGTCTAAGGAAAATATATCCATGATCAACACACAGATCAGTAGAGTCTTGGGTGAGTAAAAGTAAATAACCAATATAAACTACGAATTGCATTTTAGGGTTAAATGGCTCAAAGAGCACTCAGCAAACAGACAAACAGGGAAATCAAATGAGATCCCTAGATCAGATAATTCAGAATCCTGGGAAACGCATGTTAGAACACCAAGAACAGACATGACGGCATCATACCTTTCAGAGCGATGCCCTAGCAAAGCAACAGAGAGATCTTTATTTAATTCCAAGCTCTTGTGAAGGCTCCCATCAAAGTCTCCATAAAATTCAATCTAAAATAGAAAAAGGCTAGTTAAAAGGGAAATAAAGTGAAGAGGATACTGCATACTGGAACAGTTCACTACCCTAACAAGATGACATTGTTCCAGCAAAGAGGATAAAACTTCTACAGTATGGAAATAATAACAGCACCGATGCTTCATGGGATTAAGTGGCAGGAAAATTAACTCCACTTGCAGACATCTTATGAAGAAGCAAACAATATATGGTATAGTGATGTCACATAATTGCACAATTAGGGAATAAAGCCATTAAGGTCATGTCTACTTTGGAGAATTATCTAGTTTTCTAGGAAATTTCCTAGAATATAGAAAACTGTAAAGATTCAACCATAAAGTTTAACAGGAAATTGAGACATTACAAAAAAGGAGACAAGCAAAATCAAAACAAATAGAAAGGTTTTCAGATCACATGTAAGAAAAGAGAAACAAATGTATATGATTCACAATAATCACTTACAGCATCTTTAGCTTGAAGTTTCTCTGCCCAAGCATTCATAGTATATGGATCGTTAACAGCCACACAAATGACAGAGTCAATCCCTTTAGCCTTGAACTTATCAATTATATTTTTGTAACTAGGCACATGCTGCTGTGAACAAACCCCTGTGTATGCTCCCTGGACATGGTAAACGCAACACATAAAAATAGTTTTCTATCAACAAAATTAAGTCACAAAATAAAAGGAATCATGTTTTAGCTATTTTGGTCATTCTTTATCAAATCTTTGACTTGACAATCTTATTCCCAAAACAAATTAATATCGTTTTCACACTTTCTTGAATAAAAAACCGCCCTCTTCTCCTCTTCCCCATTGCCATCCACACCAGTGTTGGCGTTGAGACAACAATCATTTTGGCTTCCAACTTCATGTCTATCATACCAAAAGGAAAAGTGCAATAACCTTGTGAATTTAACATCATGGATAGCACAAATGCAGCCACTAAACATTATACTAACCTTGAATCACTAACTGCAACCAAGCAATAATTGTCTTTTTTTTTTTATGCCAGTCACTTGCAAAGTTAAAGAAATTTTAAAACCTCAATTTTAAATATTTAATCACAACACCAGTAGGCGTCTGGCCTAATGGTAGTGAGCTCCTTGTACTTGCAAGGAGGTCACAGATTCGAATCCTGTCTAGAGTATTTGAGCTTAAAATATGCCCCATTACAAGAGAATGTCAGATTAAACCTTTATCTTTTTATCCCTAGACTGCTTAACCACTGATTGTGGGCTGTAGGGTCCTATCAATAGCCAAAAAAAGAAAGAAAAAAAAAGACCTAATTGCCAACAATCAATTAAAATTATACCCAAAAAAAAAATTCAATTCCACCAAATATGTAATAAAAGAAGCAGGAAAATATGAATTAAAATGCAGAAGATACTTACAGGGAGGCCGAAGATGACAACTTTTTTTCCCTGAAATTATGAAATTAAAGAAAACAAATCACAATTAATTAAAATATTAAAAAATTGGTATTTTACGTATTTAATATCTCAATTAATTAGCCAACCTTGAAAATGTCTTTTAATGGAGTTGTTGAGAATTTTGAAGAAACACCTTCGTCCCAGGTCCGGGATTTTTGGAGGGAAACGCCGGGTGCAGCGGAGACTATGTCAGTCCCGACTGCAACCTTAGCGTAGGATCTCCACGATCCTCCAATGATTCCGAGACTATCAGCCATTGACTTGAGGAGGCAAGAAGGGTTTGTTCGCTTGAGGATTGCAGATGCCATGGCTTTACTACGCTTTACTCGATTGTGTTTCACTCTTGTTTGTTTGCTGTTGTTTATGCAAGTTTAAGGCTTCCTGGCCGTTGGGAGTAGGGTCTATCAAAATGAAAGTTGTGAACGACATTCACATAGGAACGTTTGGCTTGTCGTTTAATTGACAGTAGACTGTCATTCACTATTAAAAGTTCGAGTATTCATGGATATGAGTTAAGTTTGAATCTATAATTCTAATCAAAATATAAAATTAATACCTACCATCCCATGTCCATAAGACACAATAGACTTTTTTTCTTTCTTATAAGGACTTTCTAGTGTTAATTATACTTAATGACATATATGAATTGAGTCGGGTTGAGTAAATTTTAAATATTTAGACTTATAATATATATTTATTAAGTTTTTTTTTAATCATTATCATTTGTAATATACATATTAATCAATTTTCATGGGTTGAGTTGGGTTGGATAATGTAAATTTTATAGATACCCTTTTTTTTTTTTAACAAACTAATTAAAAAAAAAAAGCATACGAGAAAAGTATTGTATACATACCTTGATTTACTATATATTATAATAAAGAATTGACAATTCTACCCTAATAAAACACAAAGAACTGTCTTTAAAGGGCTAGAATGATCTTGTCACTTGGTTCATTTGACATTTTAGAATTCTTTAGGGATATTTTGGTCTTTTCATAATTTTTTTGTTTTAGTAAAATCATTTTATTGCCTTTTAAAAAAAAAATTAACTATGGTCTAGACTCTAGAGGATTTTTTTAAATTTCAATTTTTTGCTACTATATAATGATTTGTTTTGTGCTTGTAATCAAATTTTCAAAAGCTTGACTATACGGATTTTATCGTTATTTCACAATGGTTTTTTGTAATAATTTTTTGTTCATAAGGGCAATGTGGTATTTTCATAAATAACTATCCATGGACAACTGGCTCTAGTGGTAAAAAAAAAAAATCTCCACGTGATTCTGTTAATCTCAACCTCCTTTTTCTTATTATGTAACACGTGTGTTTAATTGAGTTTCGATGCGATGCCAACAACCTTTTTTTCCCCCCTTTCTTTTCTCTTTCCATTTAGAAATCCATGCATGACCCTTTAAATTTGCAAACCAACCCTTCAAGTTATTTTTCTTTTGATTTCATTCCTTTTTTTGCTTTTTATTTTTTTATTTTAATTGATTTCTCGAATTTGACTTTGTTTTTAATTTTATCCTCATTCAAGTTTTTAATCTGTCAAATATGATCTATATTCTTTTGATTTTTATTTTTTATTTAAGATATATTTTTAATTTATTTTACTTTTCAATTTCATCCTCCTTCATTTGTTATTCTCTTTTATATTTTATGCTTGTTTTTTTTGCTTTTGTAAGTTTTTTTATTTAAGATTTATTTAAGATTTTTATTTTTTAATATTAAATTGGTTGAGAATTGAATTTTTTTTATTTAAGTTCAAGTCTATAATTTCAAGGGTTGGAAATTTAGAATATTAACCTAAATTTAGAAGATTCACCTAGATTAATTGTTATGGATTGAATAGTAAATTTATCGTTTTGTCCTACAAGGTCTTTCACACTCACCCTCCTTCAATTATTGTGGATTAGCCATTTTTTAATTGATCGAGGTTACTTATGTCTTTTTATATCTTTTTTGCAAAGTTAAATTACTAGAATACCTTTAAAAGCAAAACAACATTTAACTTAGGTCTAGGGGTTTTTTTTTTTTAAAAAAATAAATTATCTTAAAGCTTGATTTCAGGTGCTTAATCCTAATCTTAGGGGCAATTTGATAATTTAATTAATATTAATAATAATAAAAAAATTTATTTTTTTTATTTCATTCTTCGATGTTGGATTGGTTGGAAAATAGATTTCATGAGTGATTTTTTTGTTTTGTATAGGGTTGATGCTCAAAATTACGAGCATTTATTTTTTATAATATAATTAAGTAAGATTTGTTTTAAAAATACAAACTTATTAAACTGAGTTGTGAGATGACTGGGGTCATCCAATATATTTTCGTTTCAATGCTTAAAAGAAAAGGTTTTCATCTTAATGTTTTCTTACAAGATATGTCAAGCTTTTACTAGTCATACGAGTTACAGTTGAACCCATGAAATCAATCAATTCATATCAAGTCAACTCAGATACAATTCAATTAGAAACTTGTGTTCTGAAAGGAGTTGGGTTGAGAAATTTTGAAATTTATCTACTTGCCCGAGTTTAATGACTTTACCAAGAAGTCTTTAAGCTTTTAATATCTTTTTTTATATTTTAAAAAATCATCTGACCCATCAAGAAGTGCGAGCTAATCAACCGGTCCTGGATAAGATAGAGTTATGACAATGTAATATCTTTTTATCTTTCCATGCTTTAGATCAATTCTTTTTATCATATTAGATATTTGATGATATTCAAAAATCCAATATGATTGGGAATAGAGTTTTAGTGTTTAGATAATAAATGATGATCATACATTGACATTAATATTTCATTCCTAGGAACTGTAAGAGTAGAGGGTTGGTGATTGAGGTCTTAGTTTTTGCAAAATAATCCTTTTGTGGAGTTTTGGAATCCTCTAAAGATTGAGTCAGTGATTTTATAGCAAATAATTGTAATAAATGAAGAAATAAACATTTAACTCTAAAAGCAAGAATATTTGTTCTTAGTTTTTATTATAAATGCTTTGGGAATATATCATAAGAGAATAAAGATGATGAATCATTTACTTGTAATTTGAAGGGTATTTATAGCCTATGTACTATGAACCATGTCCTTTTTTTTAAGGGGTCAAAAATCTTTTCCTCTTGAATATCTTTGTAAGGAAGAAATTCCTTAAAAGTCTTCAACCCTTCTATTCATGGCCTTTCAAGCAAACAAGGTTAATCAATTAGTTTTGAATTTGTTTACTCTATAATATGTCATTGAAGATTTGATTGTATCTATTGTTAGGATTAATCTTTCATCTTTATTTTTAAGCTCTCCTCCTTTTTTAAAGGAGTGTTTAAAAGTATAATAGTGGTTGTTTTTAAAGTGTTTTTTAATTTATAAATACATTAAAATAATATTTTTTTTATTTTTTAAAATATATTCTTAACATAAACAAATTAAACCTATATATAAAAAAATTAAATAAAAACAATTAAATTTTAACCAACATGCTTTTAAGCCGCACTTCTAAATAAAGAGTAAGAAGGAGAAAAAACCACTATTTAATATTAAAATACACGTAGATATAATAATAAAGATTAAATTATATAAAAATCTGACACAATCAAGGATGAAACAGTACTAGCATCTCTATGTGATTGTAAAGATTCAAAGATTTCAAATTGGATAAAAGTTTTTTTGACTATGCAACTAATAATTCTGGTATGGGCACTTGAAAATAGAAGAAAGACGCCAAGAAGATAAAAGAAAGATCCTTTGAAAATACAAGAAAGATCAAAGCAAACCGACCTCTAGATTAGTATTTATTTTACTTTTGTGCAAATTCGTTAGATTTGTAAACAGAATGGAAAATCTAATTTACAACCTTATTCCTAGTAATTTGCCAAGCGCAATTCACCACTCATTTCTGCAATAAACCATACTTCCATGGCGAGCCAAAAGAGCAGCAAGCAATATCAAGCATTGACAATAACACCACCTGCAATGTAAACAAGATCCAAAAATCTGTAAATAACCTCAGAAACAAACAAACAAACAAATAAATAAGCATAAAAGATACAGTGGCACCCTCAGTTGAACTGTAGTCCAGCAACTCTGCACTTCCTCCATAGGCAGCAAGAGATGTTGTGTTGATAACACAACTTCCTTCTTTCATATGCTTCAAACAATGCCCTTATACCAATTAGAAACAAAAAGATCAAAGCAATAGGCAAATTGTTTCAGCAGTTTTTCTCTCTTACTTGGTCAGGAAGAATTAACCAAAGATGTTGGTTCTTAACAGCCTCTCAAGCCAAGCCTCGGTGACAGAGCAACCTTTCCCAGTTTCCCTGCCACGAAATTGAATATATAGTAGGTCTTTCATCTGCCGTTCCGATTGGAAAAGGATAAGTAAACAGAAAAACTGAAGTGCAGAACAATGGTGAACATGAAGCTTGTTAGAGGGCTTGTAGTCAGGGATGATGTGTTGTGGAAGTGGGTGCATGGGATATTCTTTGCCTGGCTGTTGTGGTTGAGTCTGTGGTGGAAACTGAAGCTTTTCCTTCTTGGTTGCCATCCTCTGCCACAGCCACAAGGTTTTGGATACCTGTTCTTGTCCAAAAAGAGACAGAAACAACCAAAGAGGGAACCGTTTCACTTGCATGGAGAGCAGCTTGCAATGAAAGGATTTTTGCAGACAATCAAGCAAGCCAGGTGCCAGGTAGAACGGAAGAGGACAGTGATTGAAGAGGAGGGTCTGCAGAGTGTCTTGTTAATTGCCAGGTGTGCAGCCCATCACGCACGTGTTTCATTGATGATTTTCCAGTCAGGACGTTGCTCGTGATTCCATCAATGAAAAAGCAGGAATCTAACTTCTGTTTGTGATGGGAAAACAGAGAGGGGAGAAAGGTAGAAACTTCAGTTTTGAAACAGAGGCGGGCAACTTTTGTGTTATAATACATACAACTTTTACCCTAAACTCAACCTCAAATTTAACATAAAACAAACTCTAAACAGCCCCAACCCCAAACTAAATAGTAAAGCACCAAACTTTAAGCCTTTATACCTATAATTTAGAGTGTGATATTTTAATATTAGTTTTTTTTAATTATAATTCCAAATTAATGCAAAAAGAAACTACCCGTGGGTGGCCAAGAAAAATAACCAATTGTTTGTAAATATCCAAAAAGAAAAAACTTGATAATGCCCCACCACCACAATCGTAACTATATATCCCATCGAGCATGTTATGGTCCCTTAGGAATAATCCGCCTGTGTTAAGCAACAGGAACATTGTACTTCATACATGATTGGTTTGATGCTTTGATACTTTAACAGGCTGCTTCGAAATGGTGCAGGTATAATATTCAAAAGTCACTGCAGCTATAGCAGAATCTCCAGCAAATCTATCGCATAAACTGCAATACATGCTTGTTCCATAAGTCTCGGAAGTAAGATCATACGACACAACTTGGCAGGAGAGGACAACGGGAATCAATATCACTAGCTTACAACTTGCATGGATCAAACAGTATATTATCTGGAGCAAGTTCATCAGAGAGGAGAAAACACAACTGCAGCATTTAAACCAATTCCTAAATTCAGATATGCAAAATCTAAAACAATCTATGCAAAAGCATTATATGCACTGGGGATGAGGATGTTGGTGACAGGGCAGGCTGTTTTCATGAGCTGTGGCCTTCTTTCGTTTTCTGCTCTATGCATCATTCAGTTCATTTTTCATAGACACAATGGACATACAACAGAGGAAGTCCTCCACAGCTGAACTTATGTTGGATGAAAAAGGAATAAAACAAAACCACACGCATTATATTCATGAAATCTGATGCAGGCATGTCACAGAACTGAATCATAAATCAACATTGCCGTCTCTATGACATTATGCAGCTAACATTGTTTTATCTTGTGTTCATTAAACAAAACTGCTATTTGTAACCCATTTTGGAGCAGGAGGTATCAAGGCAAGACAAAAGAACAAGTGACCCAAATTAGTGTTCAAAAAGCATCGATCGAAAAGGCCAGTTTCATACCTTCAAATAGACTTTTCCCTTCCCCTGACTGGACTCTGTAGTGATACAAGACAGACATGGGTATCATTCGAAATGACTTTAGGGTTACTTCAGAAAAGTTTGCACAAAATAATCTACACACTAGCATTTGATTTAATCCCATCAAATTGAAGTTACTTAGAAAGCTACTAAACTAGTCCAAATAACCAAATATTGAAAAATGTACCAAAACTATATCTTCCCTGTGCTTCAATTAGCAGAACCACCAAATAGGGACCAGTCATTGACTTTGAAACTAGAAACAGCAACCTTAAAAACCTCAGACATGGGCAAGAACCCAGACTGCGCAGCAGGAAGTAACCCGGGGCCAACAGCGGAAGCACTTTCACTCAAAGGGCTAATCAAAATGGGCTCATGAGCCACAACGAGAACATCAGTCCCAGCATTCTTAAGTCGAAGATTGGCCAAATAAACCCGCACAACATTCTGAGCTTCCCTTCCTTGTCGTCCTTTGGAAATCCCCATCTGCCCAATCGCCGTTGTAAAAGGAGCTGAAGAATCCCCAATGGGAACCTCAACCACCCCTGACTGGTCAACCAGAGTAAACCCTTGAGCGTCTTGCTCATTCGCGAGGTCTTGAAGAAACCAAACGGCGCTTCCATTGTCGTTGATATCAGGCTTCAAATCTAGTAGCTCGAAAACCAAGCTTTCATCTCGACTTGGGTCCGCGAATACTTCTTGATGGTCTGGAACTTGTCGAATATTGCTAACATCCTGCAACATAAAAACAGTTTTTTCGTAAATCAATGGCATAAACAAAAAAAATAATAAAAATAGTAATGAGCTGACCTGGAATCTGACAGGGAAGGTGCTGGAAATAGCACCGCCGAAGAGAGGGCGGTCGGTGGAATTATCCTCCGGCATTAGCACTACAAATGATGAAAATAATCAAGTGCTGCTGGAGTGCTGTGAACGGGGAGGATGGAGACTGTAGAAACTTCGCTGCCTGTGAATTGGTTTATATGGGGGTTCCAGGGGCGTATATACGCCGCCGCTTCGGCCGTTATTAAAAAAAAAAACAAAAAAAACAATATCTGAACCTTCTTTAATTTTGATTGAAATAGTATTTTTTTATAATATTTTTTTTAATCTTTTAATATTATATTATATTATATTTTTATTATGTTATTTTATTTGTATTTATAAATTATCAGTTTGACGAGTTAACTTGATTTATTATTATTTTTTAAATTAATGTTTTTTAGTTTTATTTTTTAATGTTGAATTAATTGAGACTTAAATTTTATGATTTGTTTTATTTGTTTTTTGTTATTTTATTTTAATCTCATAACTATAGAATAATGCTTAATGGATTAACCTAAGTTGATCAAGGTTATTTTTTAATCTTTTTTAATTAATTTTTTTTTAATTTCATTATTCAACATTAGATCAATTGGGAATTGAGTTTTATAATCTATTTTGATTTATTTTCTATAGGAATATTTTGGTTTCATGATTGAGGTTATGATTTTTGACATTTTAACCTTGATTAAATCAAGTTTTTTTTTTCTAACAGGCTGTCAATGTCTCATTACTTGGGTCATTAGTCCTTTAACATTGGATTTTATTTTTATTGGGTTGTCCCTGTCTCAAGACCCGGGTGTAGAGGGATAACCTAATTGACTTCTATTTTTTTAATTGACATTTGTTTTTTCAAATTCATCTTTTAATATTGTGTTTCATTGGGAATTGAGCTTTATAATTTATTTCAAATTAGTTTTTATAATGCTTAATGGGTTAATTCCGACTAACATGACTCATTTTTTGTGTCGTTTTTAATTAATTATTTTTACAAATTTCATCATTCAATGTTCGGTCTGACATGATCGATTGGCAATTGAGCTTCATAATTTGTTTGATTTGTTATATGTAAGGTTATTTAAGTCTCATGGGCAGAGTTGTGATTTTTTGGTAGGTTAACTAGATTAAGTAAGATTTTAGTCTCAAATTCATTGAGCATGGAGCTCGTATTTAGAGAATTTATAAGTAGCTAGTGGAAAGCCAAAAATAATGAATCTATGTTTAGAAATTTCTAAGTGATTATAGGTTCTTAAAGAGTAGGAGCTTGTAACTTTCCCAGCAGCATTATCATGGGCTTTAGAGCCCCCCACCGAGAGTGGTAATTACATGATATTACTATTTGTATTAAGGAGACCAAGTCCATCCTTTGAAGAGTGGTGCATATAGCATTGAAGAGATCACATCTATCCCTTAAAGAGTAGTGTATATAGCACTGAGGAAACCAAGTCATCCCCTGAAGAGTGGTACATATAACATTACGAAGACCAAATCCATCCACATCTATCCACTAGAAAGATCACATATATCCCTTAGATAGTGGTGCATACAATACTAAAAAGATCACATCTATCATTTGAAGAGGTGCATATAACACTAAGGAGATCACATCCATCCCTTGGAGAATGGTGAGGCTACCTCTATTAGGGATCACCTGGAGAAAATAAAAGGTCATTTTGAATAAGTCATTCATATTTAAGAAACTTACATTCTTATAAAGGATTATACATTTTGAGGTGATCTTAATGATAGGTATGAGAGAGGCTCGTAGGAGGAAACATATCATAGAGGTGGCACTAAAATGTTAGTTTTGGATACCCTGATTACTTCATTTGAAAAATCATTGAAGGTGGTTGTCCTTGTTAAAATAAGGAGGTCAATATGAAGTCAACTGACATCTTCAACCCGTATATGATTTTCTATGAATTGTTTTACTTTAGACAAGCTTCTATCTAGTAAAATATAAAGTTTTTTCTAGAGAGCATGTTCCATTACTCTTCTGATTAAGGTTACTAGCTCAATCAATTCTTCCATCTTGAGCATCTTCACATTGAATTTCTTTAAATATGTTCGTGTAGACTCACCCTCTTATTTGGCAATACTGAAAAGCTTTGTGGAGGTTTTCTTGGTGGGTATGCTGATGCTAAAGCACGCCATTAGCTTGGCATATAGGTAACTGAAACCTTCAATAGAGTTTGGTTTTAGATTGTTTTACCAAGCTCACGTAGATCCTCTAAACGTTTTAAGGAATATCTTGCATATTGAGTCATGGTCTTGGATGATCAACTTTAAGCTACTGTATATATTTTGCTCATGTTCCCTTAGATCGACCAAGCTATCATAATTGTCCAAACTTATATTCATATAAAAGTAGTCCTTATGGAGTCGAGTGTTCAAAATACGTTTGGACAAAGGAGAAACCCTTAATTGATGGAGACTATAAACATTCCCCTAGGTATGCTCATGCAAATATTATCTCGTAACTCTTTGTCTATTGGGCTCGTGGGAGCTCGACATAGAATAGCAATTACAGTGACCAGTGTCCATCCCATACTAATTGGGAGGAGTACATGGTGTGACAATGACAGGAGTGATCCATTGAGCAACTTTCATGAATGCTATTTTGTCTAGTCTCTCATAGGTATACGTAGTGTAATCGTCTATGAGCTCATTTTGTCTAGTCTCTCATAGCTGGTGGCCTTGACGCTAAGATATTGTGTTGTTGAAGGTGTTAAGATTTGTTGGGGTGACAATGTTTGTCAGATCTACATTGCTTTATTCCCTTGGATGTGCCAATAGAGGATGTTCATTCCCTTTGATATTCTAAGAGAGGATGTTTATTTTCATTAGCATGCCAAACGCATGCTTGGTGTCAAACCCAAAAGAACCCAAAAGCGTCTGGGTTTTGACTGGTGCTAAACCCAGCATGCTAGGGCTTGACATGCTGTCAAGCTCAGTAACGGTTGGGCTTTGCATTCTACCACTCTGCTTGACTCAGGAAACCTTGTCATTTCACTGCTCGATTCTGATGGGAAACCTTGTCATTTCATGTGGACTCTGTTTGGTGGCAGAGTTTCGATTATCCACATGAAATGTTACTGCCTGGGATGAAACTACGCGTAAATCTTAAGACTGGGCAGAACTGGACGCATAATTCATGGCTGTGAAAGAGTTTCTGCTCCCAGTGCGTTCATGGTAGCCCTGTGGGCTCGCTTCTTCAAGCTCCGGTTTCTGCTTTTCATTTTGATAGGAACAGTAGGTGCTTGCTGCTCGCTTGCCGTCTACTGAACGAGCCTTCACTACCCGTCCGGAACCTTTCCAAGTGGTGTTAACAATAATTCTCCAGACAGCTTTACAAAACATAATGATAAATTGTCAAAATTTCTGATAATAATAATCATAATAGAGGTTCGGTAATTAGCAATTAATCAATTTATGTCTTGCTTCAAAATTATTAATCAGATTTGAAAAATAGAAATTAGTTTTAAAATTACATCAACGAGAATAGTATTTTTTTTTAATCAATGTCATGGACTCATTAACTAAAGTTAAACACCTTTCCAAAATATATAGCGCTCAAGCATCTCATTCTAATCTCATTTTATGATTATTTTCTTATTTATCAGATCTAAATATATTTATAAAATATATATAAACTTAAAAATAAAAACATAAATGATGTTATATACTAAAAATACATATTAAATTAGAAATTTTCCACAATTAACATGGATATATAATTTTGATTAGGGGTGGGAAAAAAACTGAAAAACCGATTAAACCGACAAACAAAAAATAACTGAAAAAATCGAACCGTGAAAAAAAAACCAATTAAACCGATTAGAATTTTAAAAAAAAACCGACTTGTTTGGTTTGGTTTTGGTTTTATAAGCCTTAAATCAAAAAAATCAAATCGAACCCAAACAAAAAAAACCGAGCCAAACGTTTTTGAACCGATTTTTGTTTTAAAAAACCAAACTGAAACCAGTCAGTTTGAATAAGTTTATGTTTGGTTATGATTTTTTTAAAAAAAATTAATTTGATTATTTTTTTTTATAAAAACCAAACCGAATATAATCACTTCTTAACGGTAAATTGTAAAAATTTATTAAAATATTTAACTAATTTTAAAAAGATACACAGGATCACACGCAGGTAATTATGCTATCACCAGAAAAATATTTGATAACGATTAGCGGGTATCGTTGAGAAATTTTATTGGAAATGAAATAATTAATTATGTGAATGATTTTATTTATATATTATATATTGTATTAAAAAAATCTAAATATTCTATAAATATATTTGTATAATATAAATATATATTTCAGGTTAAATTTAAAGGATTTTAAATGGAATGGGACAATATTTATATTTTACTCGTTATCTATTTAGTCTAAAAAATATATTTATATTTAAATTACATCCAATCCGTAGAGTTAGGATTGAATTGTAAATCCGGCAAGAAAACAAGAAGCTAAGCCACCTTATCCACCATGTTCTTGGGTCCCATTTAGAGTCCGAAAACCTCAAAAATATCAAGAATTTGATACCCCAAATATTCTTCTTTTCTTTCAAAACACACGAAAGTACTAAACTACTTCTACGTATCAGGATTCAGAACTCCAGTTGCTGACACATTTAACGGAACTGAAACTGAAGCACAAATGTCTTCTCTTCTCCTTCTTCTCCTTCAACCTCTGCCAACTCTCACTTCTTCCTCTTCTACACTTCTCTTTCTCCAAAATCAACTCCATAGCTCTTCTCTAACCTCTCTTAAAAGACCCAAAAAAATTCTCCTTTCAAAACCTCTCAAAATCCCATCTTTTGCTCTCACAGAGTCCTCAGGCTCTCCTGAATCTCTCGACCCTTCTCCGCAAACCCTCCTTCTAGAGCTCTCGGTAAGCACCCACATACAAACATTTATTCGTATGTACCATCATGCTATACATTTTCTGGAATTGTAATTTGTTATAGTGATTTTTGTTGTGTTTTTGTCATATGAGGTTGCAGGATTGCTTTGATCTTCCACCAGATTTTTTCCAACAATTACCGAGTGATCTTAGATTAGATGTGAGTTCAATTTGTGTTTTGTTTCTTGTTGGGTTTCGTTTCAAGGCTACTTCTGTGATGTATTTAGATAGTTGTAGTTCTTGTTAGAGGTTGTTGCACATGTCAATTGAGAGAATTTATATTTGTGCTATATTTGTGTTTGTAGTTGAATGATGCAGCTTTTGATCTTTCGAACGGACCGGTTCTTGATGAGGTTAGTTGTTCTTGGTTGTTGCCTTGATACTAATAAAAGATCCAACGAAAGGGATGTTTTTATTGCGTTTTCATTTTATGAAGTGTTGGGAGTTAATGATTTTTGTTTGCTGGGCAATTGGAAAGTTATGGTTTATTAAACTTGACTTTTGACGGGCTTTGAAGCATTGATGTTGGCACATTGCCGTTTTTTCTAAGCATCATTAACCTAGCAATGGTATTCTTTCTGTATGTTTGTATCCACTGTCAAATAATCATCTCAACCCAAAAGCTTAAGCTATTAGGTGAGGTTTCAAGATATGATTTATATTATTTTCTAACACACCCCCTCAAGCGAAAGCTCTTTAGACTTGAAACTTGCATAGAGGCCCATATTACCTTGTATTTAATTTTTATCAAATAAATAGGGATGGTGAGATTTGAATTCGTGACCGCTTGGTCATCAAGGCTCTAATATTATGTTAAAGAACCATCTCAACCTAAAAGCTTAATCTATTAGATGAGATTTTAAAATATGATTTATATTATTTTCTAACATCCACAATGTTAAGAACAAGACACTTCATACGAGAATGGCAGTTCACATGAAAACCAGATTCTTAATTGACTGTTTTCGTGCTCCATTGTTTTGATTACAAAGGAGAAGTACAGTATGAAGTGACCAGTTGGCTTTCAACTATTTCTCATTTTAGGGATTCTCTATGTTTTTCTATATCTGTACTGTTGCTGACTCCAATGAAAAGCATTTTTCGCTGAGAGTGCTTTTGGCGGTAACTTTTTAGTGCGGTAAAGAGCTGGGAGAAATCTTGTTAAATCTCTCTCGAGCATGGGAGCTGGCTGACACATCAACTTCCCGAGCTTTAGCGAGCAAGTTGCCTGTGCTGGAGAGCTCCTTAACAAACAATGCTAAATCAGGCAAGAATAGGAGCATTCAATACTGGCATTGGATGAATGGTTTAAGAATTTGTTCTGAATCTGAAGCTTTTACTCCTTTTTTATACTGGTTTAGCATTTGGCAAACGTTTAGTATCTGCTGGAAGGAGGTTCCAGTCCATGGGACAGTATGGTCAGGGTGAACTGCAAAAGGTACTTCATCTAACTTCAGAGCTAATCTTGTGCTTTCAATATTGTTATTTATGTTATTTAACTCAAAATGTATCATTGAAAACCTTTTTGTGGAGAATACAGCATGTGGGATAAAAATCAACTGCAATAATAGTTGTGCTAAATGTGTATTTAGTTTTTTAACTTACATTGGTGTCAATTATTCTTCTGAATTTCTTATTCAAACATTAAAATCAAAGCACTATTTGCCTCAAGAGAGGAGCATGCCAAGATGTCAACTTGAAACCCTGTTGACACAAACACTAGCAGTTATTTCGTTGCTTCTTTGCCACATTATGATTGTTTGGACATGTCTTGTAGTTTGTCCATTCAAACTATATGCATCTCTTTTTCTGATTTGAATAAAAGTGTAAAGGATTTCTGTATCTTGGCACAATTGCCAAGGTTCACAGACTCCATTTTTGGTTGCCCTTCTTGTGCTGCTTTGAGTTGAAGATTCCAGGTATCATTGTATCCAGGTTATACAAATTAGTCTGTTTAGGACATACTTTCGCTTCGGAAATTACTCGTCTGAGATCAATTTCTTACCCCTTTGCAGTCACTCGACAAAAGTAAAATAACAACAGTTTTGATTGCTGCTGGAAAGCTTTGTTGAAAGAACTAGGAATGTAATTTATGCAAATTGTAGCTTACCTTATATCATATTCATAATTTATATTCAGCGAGTTCATCAAAACAGTCATTTCCCTTTACGCGGGATCTTAGTCCCACTAGAGATTGTGTTTCTGAAGTAACACAATTTATTAACACCACTCAACCATTATAGATTGCAAAAACAATGATCACAACAGGAAAGCTGCTTTCTGCAAGTTCAATATCAACAGCAACTGACGAAGAACCGAAGAAAGAAACAAGAGTCCTGAAGGTAGCTGATAACTCCCTGTTTAATGGGATATTTCCTCAAAGAGACGCATTATAAATGAAATGTATAACAAACAATATGAATCCCATCCGCAGTTTGGAGACCTACAGATTGAAATAACACCCGTGAAAGCTAATATTGGGGCTGTCATTGGACTTGTGTTTGGGTAAATACTCCATTTAAACTGTCAGTTACCTTTTTCAACGTTTTATTTCACAACAAAGAGGAGAAAACATCCAATTTTGAAGTGCAGGATTCTTTCATGGGAACTAGCTCAACGCATTCAAAGCAGTCCAGAAAATTCATTGGAGTACGCAAATGGCAATGCTTTACTGCTGACTAAGGTTCTGGAAAAAATGCAAAATAGATTCTTATTGCCTCTGTTCCTCTTATAACCTATTGACAATTAAGGCGTGCTAAAACCTGAAATTTTCTGGATGCAGTCTCTGAGAGGAACTCTGCTTGCCCTTTGCTACTCATCAACCTTACTGTCTGCTTGTACCACTGTGGGACTTTTCTTTCTGGCAAGACAAGTTAAGTCGAAGGAGAATTGAACTCTCAGCCCACTTCCACTAAAAGTGATGACATGAATGTCTTGGTATTTTGTCTAACAATGGAAGCACAGAACTACTCAAGTATGATGTCATAATTGCCTAATTCTTTCTTTATTTTTGACCTACCTCTGAAAGTGTACAAGGCCATATGAGCTAAAAAGTTCTGCTGTCTGCATTTTGCCTTATGTTTTGTCATAAAAGGTCTCAAGATTTCTTGTATGCAGATTTACATTATAGTTGTACAGCCAATATATATAAGTGCATACCTTCCTTATATATTTATATTTGTAATAGTGGGTCTCTCACTGTTTCTTCGTTTTCTCCCTGAACAAGGTGTCTTAGTAATGAATTTAGGCTTCAAAAATAATGAAAAGCTCTCATCAACCAAAAGTCAGAGGCACAGATGGTTAGGATGTAGAACTTGTACCAGAATTTTTTTTATCCATTTACAGAATTTACCATTAGTTCTACGACTTGCACAGACTCGATCATCAGCTATTGACTGACAAATGGTTTGCAATAATTTTCACCCCTCCAGCACCAGGTTCTTGCCACCTATTGGCAAGGCCATGAGAGGGTTTTTCTTTCTTTCTTTTACGGATTAAAGCATTTTATGTGCTCCTGAGCCAGCATCATTTTCTGGTTCAATACATTAGTATCTGATGAATAGATGAGCTTGCTTGAGGTCACGTCTGTAAGATGAATTGAAAATGACCAGTTAAATTTCTAGAATTTATAATTCTCTTTTGACATTGATTATGAACTTCAACGATGGTTAAGGACATTGTTATCATAATAGATGCTTCAATTAGCTGGCTACTGCTTAGAATAATGCGTTTGATAAAGTCATCCAGAAAAATGACAGGAAATACATTTGCAGCTGTTGAAATCGAGGCGTTCATGGAGTAATAGCGATGAACTATAAACTTGCTGTAGTCTGCTCTCATGGACCTGACATTGCTATTTACATCAGAAGTGCCATGCTTCTCACAGAGAGAAACAAATTATGAATAAGAATTCAAATAACTAAGAATTCTTTCTCATAATTTACTTTAAATAAATTAATATTAAATATTAAATATTTTTGTTGAAAAATATTTTAAAACAAATTATTAATTCTAAAAGTAAATAAACCCTACTTTTAATTTTGCCCCTACTTTTAATTTTACCTCAAACGTATCTATCAATCTAGATGATCATAAAAGATCGTGTTAGCTAACCTAATCTCCTATTATGACCTAGAGTTAACGTTCTTAACTTGAATTATTGTTCTTTATTTATTGAGAGAGACGTGCAAGAAGTTGCGTGAGTTGACTGAAATTTTAAGCTTTATATTTAACTAATCGGGTAGGATAATTTTTTTCAATAAAAAAAATAAATATATAAGCTTTTCCAATATATTTTTTACATAAAAGAATCATAATTTTAAACTGAAAAGTTGGCAATTCTATTTAATTAAATAAACTAAGAATTATTTGTACCAATAAATTAAAAAAATATTTTAACTTTAAAAAACAAAAGACAAACCACACTAATCATAAATCGGTCAACATAGGTTATCAAAATAGCAAACCATACTAATCCTATAAAAAGATAAAAAAAAAAAAAAATAAGAAGTTAAATTCTCAACCAAGTAAAATTAAAAAAAAAATAGATTTGAAAAAAATATGATAACCAAAAATTAAAAAAAATAAAAAGCAAAACATTGTGGATTATTAATGTAATCCATAATACAATGAGTGTGGATGAACAATAGTTTCTCACATCCTTTGGTTTGGTTGCCCTGCAAGCCTCATTAATATTTTTTTCACTTGAAAAAATAAATCCAAGAGATAATTATGTTTTTAAAGAAGTAAGAGAAATTCGATAACCAGGTTAAATCTTGATTAATTTGATAATATGATAAAAAAAAGCAACAAAAAAAGAATTTTTTAAAAAATATTGTCCTAAGCAAATCTATGAAAAGAAAATAAAACAAAAAAGATGTTAATTCTTATTAATGTTTTAAATCTGTGACCCAAATCATCATACTGGAAGCACTATACATGCATGAAAAGATCATGAAATTCAATCCTTAGAAAATGAATTGTTGAATGATTACATAAAGAAAATGCCGCAAAAATAATAGTCAATTAAAAAAATGAGGGTTAAATAAAAATTCAAATTAAATTAAAGGGAAACAACAATTTTTAAATTCGATAGTTAAATCGAAAAGAATAAAAACATTAACATAAGGAAAAAAAACCCAATAGAATGAGGTCTAAATGAAAAAAGAAACAACACACTATTGAAATTTAAAACAATAAAAATTTTATAATAGGTTGAAGAAAAAAAACTGAAAAATCTAATGAATAAGAATTAAGTTGAAAGCATCAATACATGATAAAAAAAAAAAAAAAAAAAAGAAGAAGAAGAAGAAGAAGAAGAGAGATTAAACAAGAAGAATTTTTCAATTTTTTTTTTTAACATGAAAAACGCTAAATGTAAATTGAAAAACCTATGCATGCAATAATTAAATAAATTAAGAATTATTGTGTAAATAAATTAAAATAAAAATGTTATTAATGATAAATAAAAAAAAGTTAAAAAAACTGTGGAACAAATGAAGATTAAGATATTTAATTTAACAATACAAGTCATTTACCTAATTGTGTTTAATGAATTTGTTTATGAAAATAAATTTGTAATATAAATCGACACACACATAAAATTTATTAAATAAAATAAAAACAAAAAAAACATATTATGCAAGGTTACACATTAAAAATATTATAAGAATAAAAAAAATATTTCTAAAAATAAATTTAATATATATATATAATATAAAAAATTTACAAATGATTAATATTAACCTCTTAAAAAATTAAACACATCTAATATAATTAAAAAAATCACTAATGAAAAAGCAATAAGCAAAAAAAATCACAGACAAGTAAAATCCAAACTTAATTTAAAATAAACATGTAAAAAACAGCTTACATTAAAAAAAATCAAAACTATAAAAAAACAGAGAAAAGAACGAGTCCAGGCCAAACGCTTGGCATGTGAATAAAGTCATCGAGTGTGGGTCTGCAATCTCAGGCCCACATGAACAGACCTTTATTTATTTTTTTTGTGAATTAATGGGGGCAAATAACATGTCATCTACTCTAATTTAGTTTGAAAGAAAAAAAAAATAGATGATACATCATCTTGATTCCCTAGATTATGATCACTATGGTGGCTAGAAAATCTTGGTGACTGTTTTTTTTTTTTCCTTATAAAAACTTATTTACAACCCAAAAACACTACATGAGCCTTGTTAAACCCATCATAATCTTCAAAAGTGCAAAATATCGCTTCATAACTCAATATCAACGAAAACAAAAAATCTTCTTGAATTCAAATTTGTTTTCCCATGCATTTTTAAGGTAAAAAAATCCCATAATTTGAACTTTTATCATTTGAAACAAAAACCCACCGTTTTGATGGCTAGAATCGTCACAACGATAACTTTCTTTCTCTAAGTTGAAATTTGATGATCCCCTTTCTCTCTTCTCCCACCCAAAAAAAACTAAAAAATGCTGAAAATAACTGGAAATATTTTTTCTATAACTAAAAGTTCTGATTACCTAATAACTAAAAAAAAAATAAAGGATTCAAACGACTTTTCAAACAAATCTATAAATTACCATCTAATCTATTTTACTTGTGGTTTTCACTTCACTTCTAGGACTTTCAATTCTATCATCTCTCTAAAAAAAACATGTAATTGGGTGTTGTTTTGAACAAAACAAAAGCTTAATTATGTAAAGAAAAAGTTTGAATATCAAATTAAATTTTTTTAAAAATATCAGTACTCCAATCCATAATAATTTACAGATGATGAGCAGTGATTTCAGATGTACGGTAAACCACACATATTTTAGCTTTATAATAATAACAATATAATGTGGTTCTTGCTATATAGAAAATCTCTAAGAAATCTTCAACTTGTGAACAGACCGTTTCTGTAATAAACTTGCAGCCGGGTAAGACATCATCTTCATTTAATAATTGAGATCACAGTTGGAATACTTCTGACCATAAATTTTTCTTAGAATAAATAACTCACAGATTCTTTTGACTTTCTGCTCTTGTTTATCATTGAAAATCCAGATTCTTCAGCACACGAAAGGGCAAGCTGTCGCCCTCAGATGAGGCATAGCCTTGAGGTGAGGGGTTTTTTAGTCGCCGGAAGTTATGGCAGCCACTTGCTTGCTGCTGGTATAGTCTTGCTAATCATATATTAAAAGAGGGAAGGGTTAATTAACTAAATTTGTTGCTTAATTTATCTTCAACTTCATCGAGAGGCCATGTTCTTTTCGTTGCTTTTGACCTTGGATTGTTCTGGTTCCCATTTGTCGCATCTCCGTTGTCTTTGATAGCTATGTGCTCTTCTCTTGCATCACCCGATGCCCAATCCAAAACTAAATGATAACTATTGCAAAACTTACTGATACGCACCTAGTATTGAGAGTTGTGATTGTGGTTTAAAATGGTTTTTAAAAATATTTTTTAATTGAAAATATATTAAATTGATTTTTTTTAAAAAAAATTATTTTTAATATCAATACATTAATTTTTTTTAAAATTATCTAAATATTTCGAGGCACGTGATATCTAATGCAAAAAGTATTGAGATGCATCTAGTATATAGAATTGGGAGTTCGTAGTGAAAAATGTTTTTTAAAATATTTTTAATTAAAAATATATTAAAATATTTTTTTTAATTTTTAATGTTGGAACATCAAACCTCCTAAAATCATCTAAAAAACATTAATTTAATTTTTTTAAAAGTAAAAATCAATTTAAAAATTACTTTTAAAAAACATGTTTTATTTAGCATTGTGAATTCAAAATAAAAAATTATTATTACTCCAGCTAAGAAAATCAATCAAATTGAAGGATATGATATGTATAGATATAAAATAAATTTATCTTGATGATAATTTTAAAGTGAGTTTTTATATATTTAAAATAAAAAAAACATATATGTTTTTATATATTTACTATCTCTATCTTCTTCTTTTTTTGTATCGGGATGATAACTAAATCCTAAAACACGATAATTAATATCCAAATTCATTTGTATATACTAAACAATACGTGAGATGTGTTCAATGATTCAATTTCTTATTTTTTTTTATGTCCCCTTAGTGAATTAATTTTCTTATGTAAGCAATTATTTGATATTCATTGAATCTGGATTTAGAATATTCTTTAAAGTAGAGATTGGCTGAAAAAATATAGTATATTTATAATCACGTCTACTAAGTTAAACCTCAGCTACGATTTTTCATTTCTATGAACTCATTAATTCTGCTGCGCAAGAACCACCCCTCCTTTAATAATAGAAAATTGCATCCTTAGAATATTGAGAAAACTCATAAGCTTCTTTGCACATAGCTACTACTTTCGACGGATCATGAACGTATCTGTCAAAAAGAATCAGTCAAAAATTTTCCAAACTCGGTGATACCTGACGGATCTAATAACCCGTAATTTAAAGTTTAATCCAAATTGCATTTTAAATAAAACTAGATTGGAAATGCCACAATCCAGATTGTAACGTAACCTGAAAATATTTACTGAAAATGTTATAATCACTTATCATTGATGTTTTCACATACAAAAATAATCTATTAACATTTTATTAGACTTGCAAAACATTTACTTAAAATGCTATAATCACCGATGATTATATAGATGGATATAGTCCGTCGGCAATTCATCGAGAGTTGAAATTTTTTTACTGCATATACTATTATTATCGACGGGATATTTCCATCAATATATTCTCAGCAGGAATTTTTTTTTATGTGTATTTTCCATTTGTAAAACCAACGGTATTTTTTTATTGACAAAATATGGAATTATTAACGAATGCTTTTCTTTGGGGATTTAATAGGTAAAACATTTACTGATAAAGTCACAATCTTACACTGATGGATTGATTCTGTCGGTAAAACTGTTAAATGTTAGTGTAACCTATAATTTAAAATCTAATCTAGATTGCATTTTAAATAAAAACTAGATCAGATATTAACTTTATAAAACTTAATTGATAGAGTTAGATTGATTTATAATTATGGTTACGTTGATGTAATGATTCGTGGATTGATTGAGTAATCTAAATTTGTCTTCGAGTCAATCTCCGGACCTAGTTTTTGAAACTAAGATTTAAGTGGATATTTCCACCTGAAACTTCACGTCATTAAGATCGTTGATGCATGTTCCTCAATGCTTGCTTTCAAGTACAGTTACAGGATCTGTTTTAGATCTCAACTCAAATAACTTATCCAAAGACAATAATATTGTCTTAAAACCCTCCCTTGTCTCTGCACGATCTCTCACTACTTGTCAGGAAAGAAACAAATTAATACTTAAAAACCAAGTAATTAAGGTAACTAGCTTGTCTCCATTATTACTAGACTACATGTTTGATCCAAAAATACTAACACCAGTTAGGGAAAGATTCTTCAAGTTAAAATACAAAATGCGACCAGCAAATTTTTGGCATTTGATTCCTGCAATAGATGGATCTCCCTTATGTCAGCAGTTTCATATCAACCACAAGAACTAGGGTTTTTTTTGTTTGTTTTTTCCTTCTTTAGGTATGAAAAGTAGGCTACTTCAAAATATTGTATTGCATGTATCTTGTTAGACTTTGAGGAGATGTAGACTAAAATCCTAAATTACTATACCCGTTTCTATCATTGCTGACATTACAATTATCACCATATATCAAGTGGATTACTATTTTAATACTTAAAAGATTTTTTTTTAGAAAAAAAAATAATTTTATATGTTCTATAATGTTATTAAATTTGGTTCGGTTTACCTCAATAAGTCAATTTAATAACCTATAAATCTAGTTATTAATTGAGGTCAGGTTTTAAATTAAACTGGATAAAAAATAACTTTACATGATTTAATTAATCTGACATGTTAACTTTTTAACCTGGTTAAAATTGATTTGGAATTTAATCCAGAATTTAAATTAAATTAAGGGATGGATTGGTTATGCTTACACAGGCTTAGGAATTTCACGAAGTCAGCTTAGATATTTTGAGCTAGACAATATAATTTTTTTTTTAGTTTAATCAATGTTTTACAGTTTTTTTTTTTTTTTTTTTTACCCATGCTTAGAAGTTAGATCAACAAATTGCCAACCAAAGGTTAGGTATGTTCTAGTGTGTGTGTAATTGACATTATACAATAATTTTGAAAAAAAAAGAAAAATCCTTTCTCATGCATTCTCTCTAAAAAAAAATCCTCTATATATATTCTAGTGCCGTACTCTCCTTCTTCCATAACCTTTGGGCACATCTGTCTCTCCCTCCCTCCCTCCCTCCCTCTCCACTCCCACCATGGCCTGCTCAGCCTCTGACCTAGCTCCTCTCCTCTCCTCCACTGTAAACTCCACAGAAGCTGCCACCTACTTATGCTCCCAGTTCACCAGCATATCCAACCAGCTTTCAGACACAAGCTATGCAGTCAACAACACTTACCTTCTTTTCTCTGCCTACCTAGTCTTTGCTATGCAACTTGGCTTTGCCATGCTTTGTGCAGGCTCTGTGAGGGCCAAGAACACCATGAACATAATGCTTACTAATGTTCTTGATGCTGCTGCTGGTGGCCTTTCTTACTATCTCTTTGGCTACGCCTTTGCCTTCGGATCTCCCAGCAATGGCTTCATTGGCCGCCATTTCTTTGGTTTGGGAGACTTTCCTTCTCCTCAAGCTGATTATAGCTTCTTCCTCTATCAATGGGCTTTTGCCATAGCTGCTGCTGGCATCACTAGTGGCTCCATCGCTGAGAGAACCCAGTTCGTTGCTTACCTCATCTACTCCACCTTCTTGACCGGCTTTGTTTACCCTGTTGTTTCACATTGGCTTTGGTCCGGCGATGGTTGGGCCAATCCGGCTAAATCCGATAACAATCTCTTATTCGGTTCGGGTGCAATCGACTTTGCTGGTTCAGGCGTGGTTCACATGGTCGGAGGTATTGCGGGTTTGTGGGGCGCTCTCATTGAAGGCCCACGAATTGGCCGGTTTGACCATAACGGCCGGTCGGTGGCCTTACGCGGTCATAGCGCTTCGTTAGTGGTGCTCGGTTCATTCTTGCTGTGGTTCGGGTGGTATGGGTTCAACCCCGGTTCGTTCTTGATAATCTTGAAGAGTTACGGTGGTGGTGCTGGAGGGTATTATGGTCAATGGAGTGCTGTGGGAAGGACAGCTGTCACTACAACATTGGCTGGGAGCACAGCTGCCCTTACTACCCTGTTCGGGAAAAGATTGCTATCTGGTCATTGGAATGTGATTGATGTTTGTAATGGCTTATTAGGGGGTTTTGCTGCGATCACCGCAGGGTGTTCGGTGGTAGAACCGTGGGCTGCAATCATATGTGGCTTTGTTGCAGCTTGGGTTTTAATTGGGTGTAATAAGCTCGCAGAGAAACTACAATATGATGACCCACTGGAGGCAGCCCAATTGCACGGCGGATGCGGCATGTGGGGGTTGCTGTTCACCGGGCTGTTCGCGAAGGAGGCGTACGTGAATGAAGTATATTCAAACAAGCCGGGGCGGCCGTATGGGCTGTTCATGGGTGGTGGTGGGAAGCTGTTGGCGGCCCAGATAATTGAAATCTTGGTGATAGTAGGGTGGGTCTCGGCGACAATGGGCCCACTGTTCTATGGGCTCCACAAGTTAAAGTTGCTGAGGATCTCATCTGAGGATGAGATGGCAGGCATGGATTTGACAAGGCACGGAGGGTTCGCTTATGCATACGATGCAGAGGATGATGTGTCAGGAAAGCCTTCTTTTATGATGAGGAAAGTTCTGCCTGCGAATAATACCACACCTAATGAAAACTCACCATCTATCAATGTGTGATCAAATTTGATGCTTTATAATGCCATCAAGTAAATAAATATCAAAAAAAAAAAATTTGGATATATAGAGTTGAAAAATAGAGAAGATGCTAGGCATAATTGGCATATCCAAGCTTGCACCTTTAAGTGGTTGTATTGACTCGTAATTTTACGAGATCAACTTAAATTTACTATTTTTGTTTAAAACAATGTCTTTTTAGTTTTTTTTTTGACATGGTTGACTTCGACTAGGTCAATAATATAAAAAGATTTTGAATTACCGAGTTGATGAGGCAGTCGAGCCATATATAAATGTGTGACACTAGATTGTTTGTTGCTGGTTTCAAATGAAAGAGAAGAGGATGAATCTCACCGATAGATTAAACAAAATGGGGTTTTCTTTATGTATAAAATGGTTAAATTTGTATATATGTAATGGATGATTCTCTCTGAAACCTTCCATCGCCATAGCAGGTATCCTCGCAGGTGCAGGAAAACTAGCCGCAGCCGTGATCAGTGGAAGAAGGTGAGCAAATGATTCCCATTTCCATTGACTATTCTCCACCATGTCCGCTAGTGCCATGCATGTCCAGATGATCCTCTGGACAACAGCTTTTGCTGCATCTTCTCCACAATATGACTCTGTGTTTTCCAGAAAGTTAGAAACATCTTTGGAACAGAACAATTTAGTCCTAAAAATTTGCCAAGATCCTTTGTAAGGGCAAAACCACTGATACGGCTGATTGAGTTTGCCAGAAAATCAGAAAAATCTTTGAAACAGAACAATTTAGTCTGACGAACACTGACCTGAAGAATCACAGAAGAATCACAAGCACTCTAGTGCCCTTTCCATCACAGAACAATGGGCTAGACTAAACAATAAAGATAATATTTTTCAAATCATAGGTTATAAAATTCAATTTGAAGGTCGATAAGATCCAAAGCTCCGCTCGTGGACTGGAGTGTTAATTGATAGTCAATAGATCAATTCAAATTATTTTAACATAAAACTTGTTATAGTCCAAGCTTCAGGTTGGAGCATAGATTAATGGAATGATCTATCAAATCGAACCGAGTTTTATAAATTTTCTTTGAATTTTTTTTTTTTTGGTTCGAGGAAACCCTATTTTCCGGAAAGCGTACTTTATAGATCCACGTAAGTGAGTAAAACTCTGGCTGTTCCAGGTTCTTACAAGAAATGAATGCCTTGACTCGAACTCGAGACCTGCTGTGTAGATCTCAAGCTCTTTGCAATCACGTTACACTTTTTGGAGACAAATTTCTCTGAACCCTCCGCCTTTGCCTCGCGTTTTAGGGTTTGGAAGTTAAGTAGAATTTGTAACTTTGTAATATTTTCCTTGATATAAACTGAATTCTTTTCATATTCATTATAGAACTCTTGCCGTTTTAGGATTTGAAAGGTTTTGATGCCTCTTTTGAACAACTTGTGGAAACAATAAGAGAAGCTGCCGACAGGGATGAAAGAAAGACAGAAAATCTGCTCACGATAGAAATTGTGATAAATATAAACAAAACACCGTCAAAGATTTTTTATTAAAGATTTTTTATTAGTAAATTATGATGAATTTTACTGAAATTGTTTTTATTATTATATTCGATAAACACTGAAAATAACATTCCAGTGCAAAAAAAGAAGAAATTACTTTTTTATTTTAAATGGGCGCTTTTGTTGATTAAGTTTCAAAAGATTCGATTTTACCTTTTTTTTTTTTTTTAAGGGATTTGATGATACTTTTTCTTATGTAATAAAATTACAATATGTAATTTTAAGGGATGTAACTTGACTTACCAAAATCTATATTTGTTTTTTTAAAGTTATTAGTTCGAATCTCATAAATCTGAGGATCATTAAAGACTTATATATAATTATTAATTTGAAAACTTATAAAATTAATCAAGGTATATATAAAATAACTTGAATATTTATATTAATAATAATAAAAAATAACATGCACTATTTTACTCATAGCTAAAAAAAACTCTGGCCTGATTAATGAATCAAGTTATTGCTGGTCGATCAGAGATACAGTCCGGGATATGTTTTATATTAATTGAATTGAAAGTTAATTAACATAAATTAATCGATTTGACGAGCTTATCCAGATGAGAATCTTGATAAGAATCATCTTGTACATGAAAATTGAATAAAATTGTTTCGTACGCTGAACAATACATTATAATTTTTTTTTAAAATTATTTGGTGGATAATATACAAATTAATTTTTATTTCGTACAAAATTGTTTTAGTAAGAAATTTGTATTCCACGAAAAGAAATAGGATCGGTGTTCTCTCTCGCAGGTAACAGTGTAGAATCTGTGTTTTTCTCAATCTCGCTCGTAAATCTTTATGAGTATTCTCCCACAATCTTGACGCGTGCTTCCAAACATGTTAAAACCCTAGTCAACCAAAACCGTGTCTCCAAATCCCCCACCTGCTCCCTGCGATAAACCTCAGTGGTCGCATCTTCAAGACAATGAGAAGATCCAAATCAGCCAAGCAATCCCACAACCCTAACATCACTGTAAGAAGATCTGAAAGATTAGCAGACAATTTCAAGAAACTCCCTGATGACTTGATCCTCAAAATCTTGTTTAAGATCCAAGATGATACCAAAACCCTCATTCGCTGTTCCACTGTTTGCAAGAACTTACATTCCCTCGTCTCCAAAATCGACACTGTCTCCCTCAAATTCTTATGTCCCAACGAGGGAGATGATGATGATGTTCTCTTGTGCTCGCAGTCTCATCACCACATTCCACATGTAGCGTTCCCTGCCCTCATGAAGGTGTTTGCAAATCTCAACTTTCTTGAAATCAAGCTCTGCTCTTTCCCTTCTTCCTCAAATTTGCATGTGTCCAGGTTGAACTGCGTGATTGGTGATTGTGATAGTATCCACTGTGAATTAATTTTCGCTATTCAAGTTGGGGTGTTGTCAAGCACAAGGAGAAGTAGAAATATACCTCTGAAATTGAACGGGAAATTCGATACCTCCTTTGCTGAAACAATGATGTTCTTTTTAAAGAAAATGGTGCCGCATTGGCCTAAAACGTTAAAGAAAGTGGTGATTTTGAGTGCGAATATGCAGGGGTCTGGATCGAGAGGGAAGGTTTTTATAGGAGAAGAAGAGCTGGATAATTTTGTTGATTTGATTTCGACTTCGATGGTTTATGAGAGTTGGCTCAACTGGCTTAATAATCCCAAAAATGTAACTTATTGGAGCAAGGACGCACAGAATGATGAGCATTCTTGGCTTAGAGAAAATGTGTGGATTCTCTATGGTTTAGGATTTCCATGGGTGAAGGACAGGGTGACTACTGATATAGTTGTGATGGAAAGTGTTGTGAAGGAGTTATTGGGCGCTTTTGAATGATGATGGTGATGACCAGAATTGCGAGGTGGTGAGCAACAATGAGAACAACAAATCTAACATTTTGAAGGTTTATGATGGTTACCAAATCTTTTGTTTGATTATTAGTTAGCATCACAGCCTAATGATGAAAGAACAAGATCATAGCCCAGGTGAATAGCTGAGTTAGGTGGATTTGAATGAATCTGTTTGTTATTTATCTGCTAGTATTAACATTACCATTAGGTGATCATATCTTGACTTTTCCGGTTAGAAATTATGTATAGATTTTATAGTGGTATGGAAAGGAAACAGGTCGTTTCCTTGCTGATCATGCTTTTCTCTTGTTTCCTTGTTGATCATGCTTTAGAGAACCTTTTATACCGTAGGAGCTGAAGTGCAGAAGCAAGTGCTTTGTCTGTGCTTGAGGGTTTTAGTCAGCGGCTCATCCAAAGTCCCCTGAAGATTGGCAGCAGATTGAATATGTTGTTCCGGCTGGTTCCGCCGTCGTAGTTTACAAAAACTTCCTCTACATTGAGTATTTTCTTTTACCTTGTAAAAAGCACCTTGATCAGCTCCAGAGTCCTGATACTGTTGGATTGTCATCTATGAATGTCAGCTTGTCTGAAACTGAAAATCTTAAACACTGAACCTGTCGTCTTTCTTGCACTGAGTATTCAAGCTGTCATTTCCGTCCTAGCTAACTCAGAACTGAAAGAGACCCCGATTCGTAATGTTAATCTAAGGCCAAGCCAGAAGACTCTAAGTTGACGATCGACAAAGACTTGGTGTAAAATAAAGAAGAGTTGCAGAGTTTTGGGGGGGTGGGGGGGGAGAAGGCCAGAAATTCCTCAGAGAGCATTTTGTGTCAGAATTGAGAGCTACCAAGTGTTTTTTTTTTTTTCTTTAGAAGGATGCTGAGTGTTTTTGAACAAATCCAGGTGTGTATGTTTTAGTTGTTGTACAGAAGTTAATTAGATAAGTGAGTAATTATGTTTAGTTTATAATTATGCAAAAAAAAAAACAAACATATTACAAGAACTAGAATCTGGTAATCTTTCAATCAAACAAAGATATAATGCATGCTGAGCAGATGTATAGACTTGCAGATACAATCTTAAATTTGGTAATCTTTCAACTAGTTCTTAGTATTTATTGAAGTTCTTGGAATATAACCAATCTTGAATTTTTTGTGGTTGTGAAGATTAATTATTTATCTTTGAAGTTTTATTATTCTTTATTTTGTGCAAAACAGACTTTTTTTAACAAGCTTTCGAGCATTGTTTTGAGAGCTGGACGTTTTGAAATCTAGTCTATATTGGCGGATTGATTCGGGACTCAGCCGATCCAGGGCTGGAACTGGATCAGGTTGAAGAAAAAACAGGAAAAAAAAAACCCGGTGTGACCCGGTGGATTGACCCGGTAAGACTTGGTTAAAAATCCGGTTGCAACCGTTAATTTTTGTTTTTTTTTAACTAAAATGATGTTGTTTTAATTTAAAAAAAAAAATTGACCTGGTTAAAATTCGATACCCAAGTCTAAAATCTATGCTTCGAAGATTCTAACAATATTATTTTATTTAAGTTTATTTTCAAATAAAAATAAGGTTCAACAAACCAAGAAAATAAAGTGAAAATAAAGTGTAAAACATCTACATTAAGAACTGAACATATATTCCAGACTAGGAGGCAAAGCAAAACCAGAACTTGAAAAACATAGGGGCTAAACTAGAAATTTTGGTGAAGAAGAGCTGGTAAATTATGCAGAAATGGTGTAGAAAAAACAACCCAAAAAACTCTTCTTCACCCTTTTACAGATAATTTTAGGAATTAAAGCTAATGGAATTCCTCCATTATCAGCTTTGTTTAGCCTCCATGATAATTAAACTTTGGATGTTTTTAGCTTTGAATAGATTTTTTTTTTAAGTTGAAAAAACCATTAAGTTTGCAGGAAATCTTTCTCAAAGAAAACCAATCAGTTCCACCATTCATGAGCTAGATTGGATTGAAGAAATAATACTTTGAGAATTAGACCAAGCTCAAATTTAAGTTGGAAAAAAATTATATTTTATAGTTCAAATAATTATTTTACAATAAATCCAAAAACAGGTCTAAGCATGAGCCTAGCCGTGCATGTGTTGTTTTTTACTCAAAGCCTATTTTGTTTAGCATCTTTTCCCTCTAAAAACTTGGGGATGCTTTTTGAACTTGATTTTAACTTCTCAACTTTTTATTTTAAACACCAAGAAAGTTTTGTTTCTTACCTAGGTGAGATAAAGTTTTATTTTAAAAAGTTTCAGGTTTCACTATAATATATCAATAATTAGTTATTTGAGAATAATTTTTCATTCACCCATAATTTATTTAATTCATGTTAATGTTTCATGTTAAAAAGCTTATATGAGAGATTAAATTTCAATAAGATTTTATCCCCAAAAATAAGTGGACCCCACTTTAAATTTGATATACTCATTAACCATGATTAAAAAAAAAAAATCAATACTACTTTTAAAAAAATACTAGATCATTGGCTTGCACTACGTTGCCGGTCGGACCAAAATTTTTTAACATAAAACAATTATTCAAACCTTGAAAACATGTTTTCTAATTAAAAATATTAAATCATAAACTCAAAATATATTGCATATTAGATAACATATTTTTTAAATATTGATACAAACACATATTAGATGATATTTGTTTTTAAATATTGAGGCTACGACATATTGGATCGACCCGAATTAAGATATCAAATCTATGACTTTAGTTATGAAACCATGATTGCAGAAAACAAATCGAAATAAATCATGAAGGTCAATTCCTAACAAATTAGATGTTGAAAGACAAATTTTAAAAAAAGAGTATTAATTTTTTTTAAAAAAAAGGACAAAAAAACTACATGAATTAACCCCGGTTAACTTGAGATCGAGATAAACCCATAAAAAGAAAAAAAAATCATAAAGCCCAAATTCTAATCAATTAAATATTGAATGATGGAATTGAAAAAAAAATCAATAAAAAAAAGACAAAAAACTAAAGTCAACCGGGGCTAACCTGTTAAACTCGTAACTTGAATCATGAGATCAAGATAACTTTATAAAAATAAAATAAAAAAATTTATGAAGATTCATTTCCAATACGTCCAATGTTGAAGATTAAAATTGAAAGAACAAAACAAATTCATGAGACCAGGATATCCAATTAGTTATTCATTAGGTTCATCTTGAAATAAAAGACATACACAAAAAACAAAAAAAAAACTCATGAACTACAACATAATAATAAAAATATTTGTATTTAGGATTTTTTCTCTCTTACTTATATCAATTTATTTTAAAAAATAGATTTAGAGAGTAACTAATAAAATATTACATGCTACTAAGCGCTATAAAATAAAATAAAAAAAGAGGAATGAAAGTTATTATATCTTAAGAAACAAAATATATAATGATAAAATTGCTTAGCTATTAAACCTTTGAACAAGGAATTGAAGGTAAAATATTTTTTTAATCGTGACACAATTATTTTTTATAAATTATATAAAATTTGATTAATTATTTTGTTTTTTATTGCACAATAAAATTATTATTTATCCCCTAAAATAAATAAATAAATAATATAATATCTATTGTTAAGGGGTGTTTTAATCTTTTTATTTTTTTTAAATAATGTAATTATTTTAATGCTTTAAAAACTTTTTAACATAATTCTCTCATAAATATTTTTATATTTATTTTATTATAGATTTGAAGCTTCAGATATTTTTATAATTGATGTGTATTAAATATTATATATATAAAAAAAATTATAGACTTTGAATCGTATAAAAACGTTTTCATTTAGCCCTCTGGAGACCTGGATTCCCAGACAGGAACTAAAGTAATAGATAACGTAGTTTAATGTCCTAACAGATTGTTCAAATAAACAATAAAATCAGTCCAGCAAATGGGGACTCACTTTCTTCTCCTACAACTCTCCTTCCCTGCTAAAATAACACCACCATCACTTCCACTTCTAAACCATAATAACCACCAACTCTCCACCGGCAATCATACTAGTAAGCCTTGCGGCCCTCACTGGGCTTGGAAGAATCATGGTCCCACTTCAACTGGACGCTCCAGGTTCAATTTTGAAGATGAGCTCTATACTGACAGTGGTAATTATGATGATGAGTTTGGATTCAGTGGAACTGGGGAGAAGAGGGTATGGTGGTTTGACGACGACGACGACGACGATGATTGGGATGATGATTATGAGGAAAGTGAGTTCGGGATTTTCAAGGTATGTTAATAAAGAAGAGGAATTCTTTGTATGTAATTGTTATTTTTACTTCTCTGATCATGGGAAGTCGAGGTTTTATTGTTCTTAAGATGATAGAGATTGGATTTTGGTAACTGGGTTTTGTTTGCTGCAATGGAAGTGTTTGAAATGGAAGAAAAAGATTGAAATTTTATCATTAATCAAAAGTAACTGAGTGGAAAATACTACTACGAGATGCTAGAAAAGCTTCTAAGCGCTCAATGAACAACCAATTACTGTATAAAGAAGAATGTTTGGGATTAGAAATTGCATCACTTAACAGCTTAGTATTCTGAAGTCTTTGTACTCACAAACTGTACAATCCATTTAGTAGTAACACGAGAAGTAGAACCAGCCTGGCCATGAATTCGTTTGTTTCTTTGAGCCTAGATGCAATAAACAGCAGCTTTCCATGACATTCTCAACAATACAGAGAGAAATCTCTTCATATGCAAAGCTTTTTGTCAACCCAACTCAGTAGCCCGGTTCAGCACTCCTGTTAATCCCACTTTTCATTAATACAGAAAGCCACACACTTTTGGAATAGACACAATCAATGAACAATGGTTATGATCCTCAACTGCATTTCCACGGAGTAAACAAATAGGATTGATATTTCTTTTTCACCACTGGATCTGCCTGTCTTCGGTTAAAAGTCTCCTAAATTTCCTCAGATCATGTTTGTGCCAATCCACTTGTTGCTTTTAATTATGAGAAACTCCTAGGCACTCCTTGATGAAAGCTTCCTATCTGAGCTTAATTTCCACACCGTACTGTCATCATGCATGTCATTTGGGTAGATCACTCCACATATAGCTCCCTGAAATTCTGCTAGAGATTCAGACCTTGTATGAGGTCAACTCCAGTCACTACCTCTAATCACTTCATTCACCATAGTATCAGCTGGAAGCCTTAGATTTTGAATCACCTTCAATCCATGCTTCTTGACAAGAGGGACATGGGGATGCCAGCAATCCCACCAGAGATGAGTGGCATTACCATTCCCAATTATATGCATAATTTGATCCCCAGCCTTAAGCTTGAAAATTTTCTTCCAGTTCCATGGTGCAGTCAGGTGGTACTTTTAAGCTCCAGAAACTCCTTCCTCTAAGCTTTCAAGCTGAAATCCAGGCCTAGGTAGATAACAATTTTGCTTTGATTTTTCTTTTCTTCTTTTTTTTTTCCTTGAAAAAAATAATAAAAGTCTTCAATTGTATCTGTTTGTTTGATTTTGGAATTAAGAAATGATACAAGGGAAGACAATCTTATTGGTTACTAAGGAAATTTCACAGTAATTGCATGTTTCCATTACCTTTGTAGAGAAACCTTTTTTCACTTGGTTGTTCATGGTTATGAGGGAAGCAATAATCTCATGATGTAGGTGATTTTAAATTTCTGATATTGTTTGCAAGGACCATAATCCAGCTGTTGATTATTTAGTTAGAGAAAGGGTGAATCTTTGCAAGATATGGTTACTTGAGGGTGGGGGAGTGATTTTACTTGGTTTTTCACATGATTATTACTCGTTGCTTTCTTCACTTGGACAAAAAAAAGAGAGAGGAGGAAAAACATGTTTCCCTTTTGACGCTGGTTCCACCTTTGTCTGGATATATTGCTTAGTGTTGATTGTAGCAACATTTTAAGTTAGGATCACATGTTTTTAAGTAAGTGGTAGGGAACAAAGCATATTTAGCCAGACTTCTTGCTGAATTGTGGTTAAAGAGTAACTTGGAATCGGTGACCAAGGCAGACTTGCAAAGGGTGAGATGAGCTGTGATAGTTTAAAAGTTTTTGGAAAGAGACATTAGACATTGACAGGGTTTCCCACAGAATGACAGATGCTATTTTATTAGCTATTTTTAGTGCCTGGTTCTAGCTGCATCTATAAAGATGATCTTTTTTTGTGCCTATGGGATTTATGGTCTAAGCAGTCAATGATTGTTGAAAAGGAACAATCATACCATTTTTGATAATGATTTCTGCTTGAAAATAATGAGCTCAATTCGTTATCACACCATATTTGCTTTTGTTTGCATAGCTTCGTTAAGCTTGTTTGTAACCCAGCTCTATGATTTGTCCCAACTTTGGGGCTGCTAAAATTGCAATCCTGGTTGCCAATTCATTTGTAAACTAGCTGGTCCTTATTAGCTGTTTTATATATATTGTTGCTGTTGTTGTTGACAGAAGTTTCTTCTAAACTGTAAAACTTAATGAGTTTAGATAATGTGCAATATAATTTCCTGTATAGCATGACAACACGACATTATGTGATTTAGTGCAGATAATTAAAGCTTTTGGTTGGATGATTCCAGCCATTGCCGTATCATTTCTGTTAGGAACTGACAACCCAAATGCTTTCTTAATGGCATTAGTAGTTCCATTAGGACAGACTGCCTTGTCACTTGTGATGGATAAAGTATGGGGAACTACGAGCACTAATCCAAAACGCAGATCAAGAACCAAAACCAGGAAAAAGCCATTTGCTAGAGCTGCCAGCAAAACAAAAAAGACTGAGCCTAAGGCAGGGGAATACAAGACTAATGAAGGAAAAGCGAGTTACCAGTCGTGGGCGGCAACGGATGATGGTTCCAATAAGAAAAATACCAATAGGGCTCCCAGTTTTGGTGGATGGGATGATCTAGATAAAGCAAGCTATAAGGCCGCTGGAAGGACAAGTAAAAAGGGAGATGAGCGTCCAAAACAGAATAAAGGTAAATTAAGTAGGAGAGGAAGAGTCAGGGACAGACCACTACTTCTTAGGCTGTTGATTGCTGTCTTCCCATTTTTGGCTTCTTGGAGTAAGTTCCTATTTTAATTTCTCATCAACCTTCCATATTGGATTGCAAATTGTCTGGAGATATACGTGAACAATATGCTAATTTATGTGGAGATAAACTAAGTTCCATGACAGGCTATCAGAATATATTCGAAACCAGTTGCCAGGTCTCAGTAAGATGTTTGAAATGATACAGATATGGCTTCATTAGCAAGTTTGGGAAGGATGATCCGCTTCCAAATGTTTACGTTTTGTAGTCTTCTGTACCAACCACCCTAGCCTTGTAATCAGTTGCATATTGATAATGTGTAAATTGTTTGCTTCTGCTGCAGGTTTTCATGACTTCAAGCGTGCTGTTTCTTTTTTTCTTTGTTGTTCTTGAGTTATATTTTTGCCTTATAACTTGTTTCTTAAAGTACTTTTCAAATTGTTTTTTTACTTTAAAAAACATCAAATAAATATTTTTTAGGTGAGACAAGAATCTTTGATGATTCTTGAGTGTATATTTTTTTGCGTTATAACTTGTTTCTTAAAATACTTTTCAAATAATTTTTTGCTTGCGTTATAATTTTGATATATTTTTAATTGAAAAATACTTTTACAAAAGCATATTACACTGTATTATCAAAAACAACACAAGGACCCATTATTAAAAAAATCAGGTGCCACAAGTTTGTGCCCTAATGTATACTTAATCCTCTTATTGAAATGGAGACTTTTGAAGTCCTGTTATCCAAATGTAGAACTTGCAGTATAGTGTTAATAATTTACTTCTTAGAAGTTTGATGAGTAGTAAGATGATTGTTGTGTCCATGGAACTTAAGCATCACTGTGAGATTCTGAGTTGATTTGCCAAATTATTCCCGTACATTTGATGAACCATATGCACCTAAAGAATCTAAATAAATGATGCTTGTATTTTTTTACTAAAAAATAATTGATTGATTTTATTTTTCTTAAGAAATCAAAGTGGTGGGAGTTTTAACATGTGTGCTTCGAGGATAAACCTACTAAAAATAGGATAAATTAAATAATTAGCATAAAAAAACATGGAAACAAGAAGCTTTTGTGAAATAGCATGTTTTTAAATGTTGTGGTTTTAAACTGTAATATCAATTAAATATCGCGGTTAGGAACCACAAAAAATTTAAATTGATGTTGTGGCTTATAACCGGAACATCAATTAAATTTAGGACTAATTGGTCAATTGATTTGCAAGAGAAATGACAAAACTACCAAAATCAGGGTGTCGAGATGAGATTTTTGAAATTTAAAGATCTAACAATTGAAGTAGTGATTCCAAAAGATAGTAAGGAAAACGGTCTCTAAAAACTCTTATAAAAATTTGAGTATGATCCAACGATCAGATTAAAAATTATGGCTCTTTTGAATTATCATTTTGATTTGGCATAATCAAATCTTTTCTTGGACCTAGATCTGTCTTACTGGTCCATAAATGTATTTGCTAGGCTATCCATATAATCTGTCTTTGCTAGACCATCCATATAATCTGTCTAGGGAAAATTTTCATCTAATTATAGCATACCCACAATTGTCTACTTAGAATCATTTATTATTGAAAGTCCAATTACATCATTGAGATTGACAAATAAAGGATAACTACTGTGTCAACAATATTTTTTAAAAAATTTAATTGGAATCTATACTTTAGCCTACAAGTTGGAAATAAAAAAAAAAATATTTTGACTCATAAAACATATTTAAACAAAAAAAAGTTTATAAAATTATGGGTTTTGAAGTTGATATGTTAAGAGTACATATAAGTTTCATTACTAATGTTGTAGGAGTGTAAAAATGTTAGAAGATGAATTATTTAGCTTATGAATTGATTATCAATCAAAGTCTTCAGTTCTAGGGTATTGATAAACAAAAAAGGTTGATAAAAAAAGGGAGAAATTTAATGATTTAATTTTTTTTTTTAATCTTTGACAAATATAATCGTTTGTTATAGGATGCATTTTAAAAATATGTTTTACTTAAAAAAATATTAATAATATTTTTTAGTGTTTTCCGATAATTTTGATGTATTGATGTCGAAAATTAAAAAAAATTAAAAAATTATTTTAATATATTTTTTAAAAATATCATATATCACGATACTAAACATATATTTAATAATTTAAAACTCCTCGATAGAAAATTATTAAGTCTCAATTTATAATATGTATTTCATTAGTTTCTTTTTGGACCCACAAGTTTACACTTTATAAAATGCATTTTGCACTTTAAATATAATTATTCAAATATATTTTTATTATTTCGCTAAACAATTTGTGCCATGCTCATTGCTTGCCTTACCAATCAACAAGTTTTCTCAACAAGTCAAATTTTCAATAATTATAAACACGCCCTAAAATCTTCACATATAAAAAGTAGAAGCAAATTTAAGTCTGAAAAAGATTAAAAAAAAGAAAAAGAAAAGGCAGGCAAATCCTTGCTGTGGGAAATGAGAATTTATGTTTCGTTTGTTTTTATGTTTCAGAAGCGTTTTTGAGAAGAATTATTTTTTTTTTATTTTTTTTATTTGTTTCAATTTTGTTTTATAATTTTTAGACCATTTTAATATGTTAATATCTAAAATAAATTCTAAAAAATAAAAAAAATATTATTTTGATGCATTTCAAAATAAAATAAAAATTTGAAAAACATTCGTTTCTATAATACCATACATCTATCTATGTTATGTAGTGTGGACAAACCCATAACATCGATGTGTTTATCGATGTGTTTTTCCTTGAAAATGACATTATCTATGCTTCATTTTTAGTATGGAAACCAAATTAATTGTTATATTTCAACATTGAATTTATTGAAAATTAAAATTTGTTATTTATTCTTTTTTCTTACACAGGGGTATTGTGATCTCGGAAAAACATCCCGATATTAGTTTGGTGCTCAGTTTTACTATCGTCTACTTTTTTCTATCAAATTATTAAATAAAAAATGATCTATTGTATTATTAAATAAAAAATAGTTCTAAAAAAACATAATTATTATGAATTGGGTTTCATGATTTATTTTTTTATGGGGTTATCACTAACTTAGGAAAACATATTGGAATTAAGTTGGTTCTTGGTTTATGTAGCATGTATTTTTTTTATCATGTTATTAAATAAAAAAATAATTCTAGAAAAAAAACATAATCATTGAGAATTAGACTTCATAATTTATTTCGATTTATTTCGATTAAGGTTATCATAATCTCAAAAAAAAATATCGATATTGAGTTTATGCTTAGTTTTTATGTGCATATTTTTTTATCATAAAATTAAATAAAAATATATTTTAAATAAACAAAGTTATAAAATTTAATAATGTTTATGAACTAACTCCGTTTGTTTGCAGGAAAGTTGTTTCCTTTTGGAAAGTGAATTTCGAGGAAAATGAATTCCTGGAAAGTGAATTCTGATGTTTGGCAGTGTTATGGAAAATGAACTGGAAAACACTTTCCAGTATTTGTTTATGTTATGGAAAATGAACTGAAAAATAATTTATTAATGAATTAATTTTTTTTTCAAGTTTATCTAATATATATAAAATATTTAATCACTTACAATAAAATGTTTCTTTTGCCTCTTTTGTCATAACCTAATTTTTAAATAAATAATACAAAATGAATGGATAAAAATATATTTGAGAATGGGGTTTAAAACAACACAAACTCAGAGTTCATGGATGAAATTATCAGATTTGAGAGTAAATTGGTGAAGAATTAATAAATTTGGAAATTTAGTTAAAATCTGGATTAGTTTATTTAATGAAATTAGAAGAATTAATAAGTTTGTGGACTTTAATTAAACTTTGATTTAATTAATTAAATAAATTTAGGGACTTAATTGAAATTAATCCAAGGGTAAAATTAAAAATTTAATTGATTAAGGGACCCAATTGATACATTTCAAAATGCTAGGGACCAAACTATAATTTGTCTTTTTTTTTTTGCCAAATGACGTCGTTTTGGGTCCTACTGTTCACCATCTGTTTGCTGAAGACCGATTCAACAGGGGAGAAAAATCCGGCAGATTCAACAGGGAAAATCCAGCAACTCAAGGCCACTGCACCACGTCTCTTGCCCACGATCTCGTTCGTGGATTACATAAGAGTCCTGCAAAGAAGAACAGAACCCAAAAACAGAGCAAATAATAGGAAAGAAAAACAGAGAAATAAACCCAAAAAAGGGAACACCAAACAAACCGAAAACGAGAGAGAAGGCCACGAACCAATGGGGAGAACACTGGGAAACAAAAAGGAAAACCCAGCATAAAACGGGAACCCAGAAAAAACCCAGGACAGGAGGCAACAACAAGAAGGCAAAAAAAAAACCAAGGGGGGTTAGCAACGTAAGGGGACAGAAGGGAACAACAAAGAGCATACAAAGGAACCGAAAACAAGAGGAAGAAACAGAACCCCAATTGAAAAGCACAGACCGAAAGCTTTCTTCCGAAACACAATCTCAAAGAAAAACAGGAGGACTAGAAACAGGGAACACAAAAAACCAGAGAAGAAAACAGTTGATTTTTGCCATTATAATAAAAAAAAATTAAAAATAAAGAGGATGAAAACATATAAGATAAATAAAGATATTTGAGAAAAAAATTTACCTGGAAGATGAGAGATGCATCTGCGTAAATTATTTGTTAGGGGAGAAAGACAGTTGGGACAAGAGATACTTTTTGTTAATAAAGAAAAGGAAAGTGTTTTCCTTAAAATGAAGAAAGGAAAACATTTTCCTGCCGTATAGCTTCATTTTTTTCATTGACTGGAATTGAATTTCCTTTGACCACTTTTCCTTATGCTTGTCAAACATGGGAAAGTGGAGAAAATGGTTTCCAGGAAAATGAATTCCTAGAAAAAAACAAGGCATATTACATGTTTGACGAATTAACATAGTTTGATCCAATTTATCACTATCTTAATATATATATTTTAAATATTATCTTTAAAATATTTTTAAAATCAAATCATATTTTTACTAATTATCAAAGTTTATTTTCACCTTTCAAGTCAACCAGGTCACGTTGAGGTAACTTCGATACAATTTAATTTGAAGATCAAGCTAGACAAAAAGTCTAGTCGAGAGGGTTCAAGTTTGACCAACTAAGTTGGGTTTAATGATATCATCAAAGAATTTTCCAACATTATTTCTTTACATGTAAAAAAAATCTTGGTCTTGCCGCAGCGTAGCACATGGAATTGACCCCATTCTAGTGGTAAATGGATCAATTAGAGTCGCTTTCTTGTAGGGAGGTTAGCATGACCAAATTGGAAAAGAATAGGGACTAAAGGTGATTTTAAGCCTATATTTTACAGGTCGTCCCAATAGTGTTAAGGTGCTGGTAAAGGGCAGGATCAATTCTCGATCGTATTAAAATACTGTGCAACGCTTTCCACAACCAAAGGATTGGAATGTGTTTGTTGATACGGAGCTACGCATCTCACAAAATCACCTTACATCTTTTCTTTGATATGGCTAGCCCTTTCTCTCTCTCTTTTTTTTTTTCTAAAAAAAAAAACAAAGAATTATGCACATGTCAATGGCCTTAGCTTATGTATATTAAAATTAGAGGTGAGTAAAAAAACTGAAAAACTGATTAAACCAAGAAAACTAGGAAAAAAAAACCGAACAAATCAAACCGTAAAAAAAACCGATTAAAATTTTAAAAAAACCAACTAGTTCGGTTCGGTTTTGGTTTTATAAGCCTAAAATAGAAAAAACCGAGCTAAACTGAACCCAAACCGAAAAAAACCGAGCCAAAATAAAAAAAAACAAGCCAAACAGGTTTGAACCGGTTTTTTTCCCTAAAAACCGAACCAAACTGAAACCGGTCGGTTTGAACTGGTTTCAGTTCGGTTTTCTTTTTATATATATAAAAAAAATTTAATTTGGTTATTTTTTTTTTGATAAAAATCGAATCAAACCTAAAATAATCACTTCTATTAAAAATATAATTCCTATTACACTCCTAAATATATACTAGGAACTTTTAGCATAGTTATGGATACCCTGCTTGGTACTGATTTAGAAATGGGTATGGTTCACCAATTTATTATATATCAACTACTGGATTATTGGGTAAATTCAGTTTAGTTTTTTTTTATTAAATTGATTTGTTTTGTTTTTGTTTTTATTCTAAAAAAAATCATTGGAGTTGATCTTGGTTGAGTTTAAATCAGGTTTAATCAAATTAATCTAGTTACTAAAATTTTGATGGAGAGTAGATATTTTTTATTTATCTAACTTAAAACTCAATCAAAATCAGAATTTGAATCATTATTTTCCCAACCATGCTTAACAAGCATGGTTTTTGGTGGTAAAGGTAGATACATTTAAATTAATGAACATTTAACATTAGACATTAGGCAATAGCAAATTAATTTAATCAAAATTAGTTTTTCATTGATATTTACACATTCATCCTCAAGTCCATGTATAAATAAGACTAGTTGAAGTGTATAGGTTTGTATCGTGCTACATAGTTTTATTTGAAATTGTATTAATAATTATTTTTTAAAGTATTGTTTATTTGAAAATAAATTATTTTTTTAAAATTATTTTTGATATTGGCATATTAAAATTATTTAAAAACACTTAAAAAAATTAATTTGAAACAAATAAAAAATTGATATTTTAAAATATAAAAATAAATAGGCGGAATGAAATGGTTCCACAAGCCGACCGAAGCTTTGATCCAGCTGGCACTTGTCCACAAAGAAGTGTGAATGAGCAATCTGGACTTCAAAATAACGTCATATATATATATATATATATATATATATATAATTAATTAATTAATTAGAGGCATTGATCCTTCGAGAGAGTTGATGGTTTCTTCTGACCTCGAAAAGAATGTGCTCTCATGATCTCATTAAAGAAAAACAAGAATTTGTCTGAAATAGAATAGATTGTGATCATGACTCATGAGGGAGAATCAATTACGAAGTCCCAAAGAAAAATCATTACATAAAATAATAAAGTATACCACGCAATTCAATGGGTCGGGTCAGATTTTTTTTAAAAAAGGTTAGAAAATTCTAGAACACTAGTTATTAATTCAAATATGTTTAATAGACTTTGTTAATTTGACAACATGGTTATAAAAAAAGCCAATGAAGAAAATAAATAAATAAATGACAACGACTAATAAAAAAAATCTGAAACTTCGTTACCGATAAATCAAATGCTGAAAAACGAATTGAAAACAAAACTTTTTTTTAAAAAAGTAAAAAATCTTGTTTCTAGTCGGCATGTTGAACTCATAACCTGTTTATAAAAATGAGATAACTCTATAAAAAAAAAATTAAATAAAATAATAAAAGTCAACTCTCAATCTAACAAAATAATGAAAAGCAAAACATAAAATAAAAATTCAACGAAAAAATATTAAAAAAAAACTCGAGTTAATTTGGGTTAATTACTTTATTAATTCATGGTCCGAAAAATAAAATCAGAATAATCAACAATACTCATATAGTTCAATAATCTAATATCATACAGTAAAACTCAAATTTCTTTTTAGCAAAGATTAACGTCAGATTATTAATGTTCATATTAATCAGATACACTGACCTTTAAGATAGTTGATGAGTTCTTTTTGCAAGTTGAGGTTCAACTTCTAGCCTCCAAAAGAAGTGCTCTCATGATCCAGAAGAACGTGTATATAAAATATATATTGATCGTGACTCATGAGCGATAATTAATTTATAAAGTCTCCAAGGAAAATCATTAGATAAAATAAGATAGTTGTGGGCGCTATATTGCGGGTCCAATTAATTTTTTTATAATATAAAAAATACTTAAATGATGATTATTTTCTAAAAAAATAAGAAAAATTTAAGACCCAAGTCAGTTTTCTGTTTTTGAAAGAGAAAATTATTGAATATTATTTCAAGGGATTGAAGAATATATAAAAGTAGATGATTCTCACAAGGCAGCTTCATGCATCCTAACCATGAACTTAGCCTTCGTTGTTTCCATGTATGATGTTGGAAAAATCAGGTTGATTAAAAAGGCCTCTGAAAGTATATATAATAGTGATCCCTGTGATTCTGTATGGGTAAAAAATATTTTAGCCCCTATAGTTTGAGTGAAATCTCACTTTGGTTTTTATAAATTAAAGTTTTGAATTAAAAAAAACTTTTGATTCGACCATAAAACTGCGGGTGCCTAGCTAATTATGCTCGTGTTTGATATTACGATGCGTTGCGCTTTTTAAAAGTGTTTTTGGTCTGAAGATAAATCAAGATAAGTATTTTTTAAAATTTTTAAAATTTTTTAATACCAACACTTGTTTAATGTTTTTTTTTCAAAATAAATATATTTTTAAAAAGTAAATAAAAATAAAAATTATCACATTTTCAAATAGCTAACTAATTAATTTATGTAGATACTATAAAATAGTAAAAGTACCCATTAAGACTCTTCGAAGGTTATGAAAAGTTATGCCCTAAGGACCACCATGGAAAGCTATCTCATGTACTTTGTAGTAGATTGGGGTAGCAAAAATAGGACATCCTTGAAATCCAAGCATCCAACCAAAAATTCATGCATCCTAGCCATAAATTTAGAGGTTATTTGAAAATATAATAGTGGACGTGGTTTAAAAAGTTTTATTTTATATAAAAAATGTATTAAAATAATATATATATATGTATATCAAAACAATATAAAAAAATTAAAAATAAAATTAATTTTAAATAAAAAAATTTCTAAACTTTTAAGAAATATAATTTCAACCGCATTTATAAATATTGTTTAAAAGGTTAGAAAAATCATATTTGCTATTGAAAGTATGACTTGACTTATTAAAAAGACCTTTGAAAATGTATAAAATGATGCATGTATAGATTGTTTTGGTAAAGATAGTGATCAAGGTTGTTAAAATCACGATTTTAGAACGAAACGGAAAGCCATTCATAAAATCGGATCGTAAAAACAGATCGTAAAATCGTAAAATCGTAAAATCGCAAGAAATTTTAAAATACATAAAAAAAAATTCCACAAAGGAACAATAAAAGAATAAACACTCCATATTACTTTGATTTTAATCACTGCAGTTCAAACACTCAAGCATTATGAATTATAATTCTGTATGGTTAAAATATATTTTAGCCCCTATAGTTTGAATGAAATCTCACTTTGGTTCCTATAAATTAAAGTTTTGCTTTGAAAAAAAACTTTTGATCAGATCGAAAGGAGAGCAAGTGCCTAGCTAATTACACATGGTATTGCCATACATTATGCTTTTCAAAATATTTTATGTCTAAAGATAATTTAAGACGAGCTTTTTTTTTTTTTTAATATCAACACATGTTTAATGTTTTTCACAAGAAAAATATATTTTTAAAAGTAAATAAAAACATAAATTATCACCCTTCCAAATAGTTGGTTAATTACTTAAAAAAATCAACAAAACTCACAAAATTAAAAGTACAATAATCTATTATCAAACAAAAAACTAAATTTTTTTCTTTAATGTTCATATTAATTAGATACAGTAACCCTTTAAGAGAGTTGATAAGTTCTTTTTGCAAGTTGAGGTTCAACTTCTAACCTCCAAGAGAAGTGCTCTCATGATCTGAGAAGAACGTGTCCTTTATAAAATATATATCGATCGTGACTCATGAGCAATAATTAATCACGAAGTTTCAAAGGAAAATCATTATATAAAATAACATAATTATCCCAGGCCGATTAATTTTTTTTTAACATAAAAAAATACTTAGATGACGATGATATTTTGAAAAGAGTAAAAAAAAATTAAGACCCGATTCAGTTTTCTGGTTTAGAAAGAGAGAAAAGGGAGATGATGATTATAGTATTGATAGATTTATGCTTGTTTTGTGAATAAAATTATTGAATATTATTTCAAGAGATTGAAGAATATATAAAAGTAGATGATTCTCCCTGGCAGCTTCACGCATCCTAACCATGAATATATATATATATATATATATATATATATGTTTTAAAATGAGGTAGAGACTAGAGATTATGATTTAAGAAGCTTTTTGCTAATAAATATATTTAAATTATATATTTTTATTTTTTAAAAATATTTTTGACACTATTAAGCTAAAACAATGTGAAAACATTAAAAATATTAATTTTAAATAAAACAATACTTTTAAATTTTTTAAAAAACATGATTTCAACCGAATTTTCAAACATTATCTTAACCTATTTATTTTCATTTATGATAGAAAAGTTGAAAAAATCATGTGTGACTTGACCGATTAAAACGGCCTTTGAATATGTATATAATGATGGGGTAAAAAATATTTTAACCCCCTATAAATTGAGTAAAATCTCATTTTAGTTTTTATAAATTAAAGGTTTATTTTGAAAACAAAACTTTTGATTTGACCAAAAAGAAGGTGGGTGCCTAGCTAATTAGACACTGTTTAGTATTAGTATTGTGATACATTACGTTTTTAAGGTTTTTTTTTTAATTGAGATAAGGTTTTTTTATTAGATTTTTGATACCAACATATGTTTAATGTTTTTTTTAAGATAAATGTATTTTTAAAAAGTAAATAAAAATAGATATTACCGCACCCCAACTGATTATAGATATATAAAATAGTAAAAATACACATTAAGACTTTTTTGAAGATTAAGAAAAGTTATGCCCTAAGGACCACCATGGAACGTTTCATAATCTATGTAGCCTACAATATAGTTTATACTTATTTTTTTCTCTCATGTACTTTGTAGTAGATTGGGGTAGCAAAAATGGGACATCGTTGAAATCAATACATTTACCGAATATGCTAAAAATCCAAGCATCAAAACCAAAAATCCCACCCCTATCACAGACCAGCCCAACAAATCAAGCCCACCCAATCAAGCCACCACCGCCGCCGCCGCCGCCGCAGCAGCTCCCACAATAAGAAAAATCCAATGTCCATGACCAAAATCAGAAAAATCCATCCAAGCCAACTTGTGAATTAAAAAAGAAAAATAGAAAAAACAGCTCCCCAATCCTTCCCTTCCTTTTTCACACAAGAACCCCCCAGTCGCCATCTCAGACAACACACGAACACTTTCATCTCTCTCTATTTTTGATGCGCCTACTCTTGTTTACTCCAAACCCAATCAAAACCTCTTCATCACTATATTTCCTCAACTCGCTCCGATCCAACTTAACCAAACGCACCTTGCCAACTCGGAGATCTTTCATCCCTGCAAGAATGGCAATCCCTCCACGATCAATAGCATCAGCGCCATCTTGCACTACAACATCAGGCAGAAGTAACATCAACATTGAAGAGGGTCTTGCTAGTAAATTCTGGATCAAGTTTAGAAGAGAATCCGTTTTTGCTATGTACACTCCTTTTTTCATCTCTTTGGCTTCTGGCACTCTCAAGATTGATTCTTTCAGGCATTATATCTCTCAAGATTCTCACTTTCTCAAATCTTTTGCTCATGCGTGAGTGCCCCTTTCTCCTTTTCTTATTTTTTAAGCTATTTTGATTCTTGTGTTCTTTTGGAATTCTCGATTATTGTGATATAGTGATGGAAATATTGTGTTCTTTTTTCCCCTTCCCTTTTGTGGGTTCTTGGTTGGTGGGAGAGTGAAGTAATGATTGATAATTTATGGTTAAGTATTCAGGTTACTAAGAGAGAGAGTGATTAGTGAAAATTTGGAGATCTTCATGAAAGAGTTTATTGAAGTATCAGATGGAGTTTCTTGGATGATTAAATAGTGAAGTGAAGATAAAATAATTTATGATTAAATTGTTTGATGAATAATGGAGGTTTCTTTTTATCATTTCTGTAAGTAACCTAGCTGTTTGGTAGCTGAGAAAGTGCGGGAAAGGGAGAACAATTGGTTTGATTTTGGAGAAATGATGTTATCTTTTTTCCTTGATTTGTTTTCCTGGAGTGTTTATGTTATACAGCAGTCGAAAAGATGAGAGCAGCGGTGGCTCGTACTAATTTAGATGTGTTATCTGTGAATGGAAATAAAGAAATTGGTTTTGTTTTGATGAAGTGGCATTTGATTTTCATATGGCTCTGGAAACATGTTTGAGTGATCCGGTTTTAATTTCAGGTTCTGTATGTGTGTATTGATTTTTTAACATGTTTAATTAGAAATTTTGGAAAAATAAAATGATTAAACCTTTCCTAGTGAACGATTTTTGATGATCTTCGCTTATAATATGAAGAACTGGAATTAAATCTCATGTTTCATTTGTTTGCTTAGAGCGGTAGAAGAAAAAATGCAACCAAGAATGTGAAGACTTGTTTTCTTTATTTGGAAACAGAGCTGCTATTTCCCCCCACCTTTTCTAAGTTAAGTTAATTAGACTTGTTGCCATATTTGATGAATTATAGTAATTTTCGGGCGAAAACAAGAGCAGCATCAACAATATGAATAAAATTCCTTCCATCTTTTTCTTGTGTCAGTTTCCTGCTACTAATTGGAGGTTTAAAGTTCTTGTTTGAAAAAAAAGAAAAAGAAAAAGAAAAAGAAAAAGAAAATATTAGTTGCATCACCGGAGGTGAGTTACACAATTGATTTACAGACGGTGTTTTATTTGCTCTTTTCAGTATTGACTACATCTATAGTTAGGGTACTTTTTAATTTGATTTGGTTTATTATTGATGTTATTGGATTTTAGGTTTGAATTAGCGGAAGAGTGTGCTGATGATGATGAAGCAAAGCTAGCAATCTCTGAGTTGAGGAAGGGTGTCTTAGAGGAGCTGAAGATGCACAATTCATTTGTACAGGTTAGATAATTGACGTAGAAAGCTCGCTTCCTCTTCTTTTCATTTCAATTTGCTATTTTGTTATTTGTTGTGATGGAGAAAAAAAAATAGTTTAGTTTTTTTAACCTTTGATTGTGAAAGATGAGGGGTTTTTTCTTTCTTCTTTTCTTTTTGGGTTCTTACTAATGCCATGGTTAAGCATCTTTTCCTTCTGCTGATATTTTGTGAGAACCCTCAAGGATCATTTCTTTGTTGCCTTGATCAACCTTGCTTAAAACAGCATTCTGACATTCCAGTTGTTGAATCTATGTTACTGTAATGTGGTTATGTCATCATGCATTTTGTAGCTTTACTTCTGCTTGCTCCTTCCAGGAAGCTCATTTCCATCAGTGGGCCACGGAGGAGAAAAATTCTTCAACACTGGAATCTTAAGGAACAATTTTCTGCTTTAATCCTTGTGATGTTCATTCCTCATACTAGTGCTACTAAAATCATATTATTTTACTTTATATAATCAAATTAGAGATAGAAAGGTTCTAAAGAGGTGACTGCAACTTTTGTAGTAAACTAAATGAGGACTGATGAGTTCACAGGAATGGCACCTCATCTTAATCACCACTTCTTGTGTGTCTTGAAGATTCATTCTTTTAACACTTCGGAGCTAGTACCATAGATCTGTCTTAAAATTTTAATTTTCATCTAAAACTGTGCAATTATAAATAAGCTTTACACATCTATCAAATCCTTAGTTTCCAATGCTGTAAGCATATGGATGTCTTACATGAAACAGTTCTCTCAGTGTTCTGAATGCTTGAAATATCCAGGAATGGGGTATAGACCCAGGTAAAGAGGGGACTATCAATTATGCTACTGTAAAATACACAGATTTCTTGTTGGCTACAGCTTCTGGGAAGGTTGAAGGAGTGAAAGGTCTTGGTAAACTTGCAACTCCTTTTGAAAGAACAAAAGTTGCAGCCTATACTCTGGGTGCCATGACACCTTGCATGCGGCTGTATTCCTTTCTAGGCAAAGAACTCCAAGCAGTTTTAGATCCGGAGGAAGATGGGCACCCGTACAAGAAGTGGATTGACAGTTATTCGTCTGAGAGTTTTCAGGTAATTCAAAGTATTGCCAGTGGTATTTTGCTCTGTAATGGTCTTCCTGATTACACTTTCTTGACTACAGTCTGAGGTTAAAATATATTACATAAATGGCCTACTCTACCCCCAACATCTCAACTATTGTACTCTTTGAAATCTAGGCATCAGCTCTGCAAACTGAAGACTTGCTGGATAAACTTAGTGTCTCCTTGACAGGCGAGGAGCTTGACATCATTGAAAAGCTTTATCACCAGGCCATGAAACTTGAAATAGAATTCTTCCTTGCTCAGCCAATTGCTCAGACAACTTTAGCTCCCCTGACAAAAGGGCATAACCCTGAAGAAGACCGGCTTGTCATATTTTCTGATTTTGATTTGACATGCACTGTTGTTGACTCTTCTGCCATTTTGGCGGAAATTGCAATACTAACAGCACCAAAATCTGATGTGGTTCAACCTGAGACTCCAATTGCTCGAATGTCATCAGCTGATCTGAGGAACACATGGGGTCTTCTTTCTGGACAGTACACAGAAGAGTATGAACAATGTATTGAAAGCATTATGCCATCTGCAAAAGGTACAATTTTTTTGTGCAAATTCTTGTGAGGTAGAAGTTGGACTCTGTTAATTGCCGGGGGATGGGAAATGGGCTGTTGCCGAAGATGTTAGTATAATAATAAATCCTCTGGCTGGTTTTGACTTTCTGATTTTTTGCAGTGGAATTCAACTATGAAGCTCTTTGTAAAGCACTTGAACAACTTTCAGACTTCGAGCGAAGGGCAAATTCTAGAGTGATTGATTCTGGAGTTCTCAAAGGTTTGAATCTTGAAGATGTAAAACGAGCGGGTGAACGTTTGATTCTTCAGGATGGTTGCACTGGTTTCTTTCAGAAAATTGTGAAGAATGAAAATTTGAACACTAATGTCCATGTGCTCTCATACTGCTGGTGTGGTGATCTCATCAGATCAGCTTTCTCCTCAGGTATGCTCCTTCTATGTGAGAACCATGAGTAAAGAACTCTTAACAGCAAATATATACAAGTTTGTGTTTGGTAATGCAGTTGAAAAGTGCATTTTAGGTGCTTTTTTATGATTTTGACATCCTCGTACCAAAATCATCTAACAACACCTAAAACAACATTAATTTGGTGCTTTTTTCAGATGAAAATACGCACCTGAACTGCAATACCAAACAGTGCCTAAAAAGAAAAGCTATATCTTGTTATGGTCCTACCAATTTGATTTTTGGGAGGGGGAATTTGGAGGTGTTCTACAGTTCAGTATTTTTGCTTGCAGTGACTGCAAAAAATTCAAACTGATTTGTGTACTGTAGCATTGAATATGCACACACACACACACATGCATATATGTATATATTCTCCATCAGAGTTTGTAGTTTTCTACTTTTCACATTGCTAACTCACAGGAACAGTGACCTCTTAATCACTTTACAAAGTCTTATTGTTGTATTAAATTCTACTCTCCACTGATGACCCCTAACTGTAGTTGTCAAAAGTAGTTTGTGATGCATGATAAAATCCTTGTTGATACTCAATTAGTTGCATAGTCTACATTATGTGGGTTGCTGTGTTTGATTTTGGTCTTTGTTCTCCTGTTTTTCAAATCCACTTTTTCAAGGACTACCTTTTTCTGAGAGATATCTGCTCTAGTTTCCATAATCCTTTTTTGCATGTGAGCACGGATGAAAAATCTGTCTCATGTAATGTGCTAATTTTGGGAAGAACATTTCGGAAAGCAATAAAAACAACATGAAAATCACATAATTATTTGGAAACATATGCTAACAACTACTAAGGTGCAAAAATAAATGAAAAACTAAATGTATGTTGTGCAAGCATCAACAAATAAAAGGAAATGAAAGGTGTATCGCAATAAACTCCTTTCTTTTTTAACTATGTAGAATTGGAGAGAGCGGTTATTGCAATTTCTTACTACAATAGTTTTTTCTTCTTCACCCTAAGATTTATACATTGAAATCATGTTACTATGAAAATTTTCTCATATAGTAAATAGATGGATTATGCATCTAAAATTTGTGCATAAAATTGTCTAAATGAACCAAAGAATTCCATGGCATCAGTCAACATAATAACAGGATACAGAAGTCAATCCTGGTATGTTGGTGGAAATTTTACATAGAAACCTCTTCTTAAATATGCAGTAGATAGGTTTGCAACATTTAACATATGAGAAAGATTGCTGGTATTGTTGCTCTTGGTGAGCATAAGATCTCCATTGAGTTGAAAGAAAAAATTACTATCATCTGGCAGAACTGCGTTTCAGGAAACCTTGAGAACAATAGATAAACCATTGGATCTTACAGTATTTCTTGAGTTAAACACCTATCTGCGAGTTCATAAATGTTATTTTGGGGGCACACCTGAGGCCTTGCAATGCCTGAGCTGCAAAGGCTTAGCATGCTACAACATGCCTTGCTGGTGGCATGCATAACCATGATATGCCTATGCCCACAAGGTCTCTTCCAGGAGAACAAGATGTGGGTGAGCCTCCATGGTTACAACAGTCATATTCTCTGATAGGTATGCATGCATACTGACAAACAGGATACAAGACTAATCCTGAATTGCTATTTTATCTACTGAAACAGCTTCTCAAAATTTGTTATCATGCTGGTTATATGTCCTTATCTTTTGATCTCCCAGTCCCTTGTATTCTTTGAGCCAACAAAATGTTTTCCTAGGATCAAAGGCTGCAGAATTTTATTTTCCATTTTAAGTTGGGTTTGTCGATATGTAGTGATTGATTCTGAAATTCACCATTAATGCTTTTTATTGAAATTCATATACAGCTCACTCTCTCTCTGCTTTTGCTTTCATTTCTCTTCTGGATAAAGTTTAGTATTTTTCACTGTTGCTCTACAAGACTAATGGGAACTTAGCCCCATAATCAGTCATGCTTTGCTTTGTTGTTAAACAGGGGGTTTGGAAGCTCTAAATATTCATGCAAATGAGTTAATTTTTGAAGAATCAATCTCCACGGGAGAGATTGTTAAAAAGGTGGAATCTCCCATGGACAAAGCTCAAGCTTTCAATGACATTTTAAAGAATTACAGTAGTGACAGAAAGAACTTGACTGTTTACATTGGAGATTCAGTTGGCGACTTGCTTTGTCTACTTCAGGCAGATATTGGTATTGTAGTTGGATCTAGTGCAAGCTTAAGGTGCGTGGGAAGTCAATATGGTGTTTCTTTTGTACCACTGTTCCCTGGCTTGGTAAGAAAACAGAAGGAATCTGATGGAGAATCTCCTAATTGGAAAGGGCTATCTGGCATACTATATACAGTCTCCAGTTGGTCAGAAATACATGCCTTCATTTTGGGGTGGTAGAATCATTTTTGCTCGCTCACTCCTGCGTTTTAGTTAGGAGAAATCAAGGAAATATTTGTTACTTAATGGAACACCAATACAAGATGATGGCCTATTTTATTAGGGGTCACATATCTGCCGCTGTTTGGCCTTTTTTCCCTTCTTTCCACAGGTCTTCTGATAAAAAATGTAATGAACTCTGTTGGCTGGATAATGCTGTGAACTTGGTATTTACAATCTCCTGTACTTTTATTGCCAACCTCACCAATTCTTTTGTTGCCCTTTGTAGATGCTTGCTGCTACTGGTTCTATACCTTAGTTTTGTTCGTTAATACGATTATTTTCCTGGCATGTAGATGAGACTTGTCAATTTGTTCATATGGCGCATAAATCAACTGGTATTTTGTGCTATTCATTGATGATGGTGATGCTCGGTGTTTGTAAAATTTCAGTGACATCAGTATTAAAAGATAGAGGTTATTGCTTTAATCAGTGCAGTTCTCAGACTGGCAAGAGACTTATACGAAGCATTTTAATTTTATGCCTCCCTTTTTATTGATTCTGGGCTGGCCGGTTCTTGTAGTTTTGCCAAATTAGAAACTACGGTTGGTGCAAGTACTCCCATCGGTTGTTATTTCCTGTTGCTTTCCGCAAACTACAGTTGCAGCAATTTTTTTTTTTTTTTTTAAGTTCAATCTCTAGTCATGCTCCAATCGCATCATTTATCTTAGTTAGATCATCATATAAAATATAAAATTTTATTTTGAAGGATTTATACTTTGAAGGATTTATACGCATCATATATAATATATTTGTTAAGGTAACATGTTTGAATCTAGTGTTTAAGTTACTAACAAAGTGAGCAAAGAATATCGATGATGCCCAACCAACTCGGGAAATATTTATGCTATAATATTTTTAATTACTGCATGTTTATCTAACATAGTACATAACTAGGTGTGAATCTTAATTACATATTACCGAAGCAAATCTAAGTTACTATTTATTTCTTCTTCGATAATAGCAAAATACAATAAATAAACTCCATTATTCGCATTATAAGAAACTGTAATTAACAACTTTGTCTTATACTTACCATACATGTGAGTGTTGTCAATGCTAATTAGAGAACAATAATATTGAAACACATCATTTAAAGCACTAAATGCTCAAAATGCTTTTTAAAATGTTTTTTTTTTATTACCATCCACCATTTTATGATTTCAATCGACAACCATTTCTAGATTTGAATTTCTTATGGTTAATAACATTCTAGGTAGAATTTGGAAGGACTTTTTATGCATACCAAATAACAACTTCATGATTTTTTTCTTAGCCATCTATGCCTTTTGATATGAGACATCATGCTCATAATCCCTCTAGCGTCAATACTTGCAACACTCGTACTTATATTCAATTTCATAATTATCAACATCACTTTCACAATCAGATCATTGTTAATCTGACGATGGTGCTGTAAAATAAATGAGTTTTGATATGTGTGTAGCCCTTTCAATTCTGATATCTTGTATGAATTAGATCTCTTGTGATATCCCCTACGCAAATACCATCTATATGTTGGTTCTTGAACGCATTACAACTACACATAAGTTTTAGTTGAATAATAAACCTTGTAGTACAATGAATTATTAATATGCCACTACTTAACTATAATAATACATTCAGAATATTTGTCTCTAAATGTTTGTCCAACATTCAGTTCATCACCCGATAATCCTCTATGAATCATAACCCAATAATTACATTGATATTGGTCATGCCCATAAACAACCTTAAACTTAAAGAGCAGATGTCATTAATTAGTTTAGTGGCTTAACCACCTTAACAACCTTAATGAAATTATCAACCCAATTGATATATTTCATAGCTAAATAACATATTTTATACCTAATTAAATCAAATCTCTAATTTAACCTAAAAAACTATAACTTTACCCCTAATTAACAACCCAAAATCATCGATTTTATTAAAAAATAAAAAATAAACAACTCAAATCAATTTATTTTATATATAATTAACTCAATTTAAACCTAATTCAAAAAATACTTTTTTTTTCTAAAAATCCTTAATTCCAAACCCTAACATTTTTAAAACCAATAATTAACATAAACTAGTACAAATTATATCAAATTTATACAAGGGAAGTGTGTAATATAAACTTTTAGTGTTGAATGTGGGTGGTGATGACTAGAACAAGAGAATTTTCATGCATGCACACAGTTTTTATTCATAATGAGCCAAAACTACTTCCATAGATAATTAGTTTATTTCTGCTTCAGAAGAATCTACTCCTTCTTTGTCATTGTGAGGACTATGTTTATGTGTTTTGTCTTCTCCACGCACAGATGTTCACCTACATACTCTGCGTACCTCTTGAACAATTCATCCATTATATCATCTCCAAAATGACTAACCAACATCGGTTCTGCAACAGCTCTTACAATATTTGCCACATTTCGTCCACATTGGTCCTTTTCAAACACAAAATCTTTGTTGCTGATATCATCATTAGCATCCCAGTTAATAGCAAAAGTTTCTAGCTTATCAATATCGAACGAGCCCTCCATTTCGATAGTTTCCCTCACTTCTCCTTTGTAAGGATTATAGTATGGCAGATTGAAGGTATCGATATCTGCCTCTAAAACAAGTCCCTGAAACTTCAATTACTTAATCTCCATAACCAACAAGGCAAGCTTAATTTAAATGAAAATAAACTAGCTTCCAGGAAAAAACTAAATGCAAGAATTACTAATATATTCGGTTAGATGCAAGGGCGTAGTCAGGAATTTTTCATATCCTGGGCTATTAAATAAATATATAAATTTTTAAAAAATAACTATTAATTTATTTATATAAATTTTTGAAGTTAACATTACAGTTTTAATTCAAATATATTATATAAAATATTAAAAAAAAATACATAAAATTAAAGTAAAAAGTAAAAAGAAACTCACTATTGAAGTTACATAATTCATGTTTTATGAAATATAATTAATTTATAATCAAATCTAAATCGATATTATAACAACCCCTCAACCAAGATATAATAATAATCTCATGTCAACTGGAAAAAAAAATAATTAATTTTTTTCCCTCTCTCAATTCATCCTTCCTTCACTTGATTCTTCTTTATATTAGAGTTTTATAAGTTATACTTTGTAAATTTATAAGGTTATTCTTACTTTTTCTATTTTTTTTCCTTGGATTTGTTTTTATGTTTTCCCTTTCTTCTCTCTCTTTCTCTCTTGCATTTTCTTTTCTTTCCTTTTCTATTCTGCTTCTTTTCAGTCAGCAACATATATAAAAAAGGAAAAGCTTATTTGTTTTATTTTTTAATGGCAAATAATTATTTTACCTTTAATGAGTTGTTTTGCTTTTATTTGACAGTTTTTTTTTTGTTAGCATTACCAAGCTCCGTTCATTCTAAAATTTTAACCAGATTTTATTCAATATATTTTAAGATCCCTTGTAAAATTTCAGCTCAATTTAATAGTCGGATTGAAAATTACGTTCAATAACGTAAAACTAGTCAAATTGTGATTTTTCATTAAATTTCTTCAAAAATTCTGAAATTTTAATCCAAGTTAAAGTATTTTATTACAAGGCTCTACGCAAATTTGTAAAATTTTTTGATAACTTAATTAAAAATTTATTTTATATAAAACTAGTAAAAAAAAATAGTGATAAAAGTTTACCCTAGGCTAGAGCCCACCCTAGCCCTCAGCACAGCTCCGCCCTTGGTTAGATGTGATGCCAGGAAGAAGGAAATGCATCCAGCGATGGCTATTTGCTTCCTTCATATCATTACTTCGCTTATCTTACCTAACTTACAATAAAATTCTAACACTACCAAAAAGAAAGGAAAAAAGAGGTAATTTGCCTCTCTAAATGCACTCAGACATCACATTTTTATGAAATAAGGTGTTAGAGAGAGAGAGACTTGAAAGAATGAATTCTTGGGGTAGCTGGTTTCACCATCTCCTGGATTCATGCAAAGAACGCTTTCCACCATCATGTTTATTGGCTGTTGCTTTGGTTCTGCTATCTGCTGATTTGTTCTTAGCTCCAACTTCTTATATAAAGCTTTCAATCATGCATGCATGGATGCCTGAAATGTGCATCCATGCATGCATGATCGAAACTTCCAGGGGATATACTAAAAACGCCAAAAAAAACGTTTCCCTTTCTATTTTGTGGTACAGATACAAATTAATTGAACCTGACATTTCACACTCCGGTGCTGTGAATTTTAGCCGCTGTTTCCTGCCTTATATACTTGTTACCATCTAATCAATGGAGGCCTATAATTTTAGCCGCTGTTTCCTGCCTGTTGTAGAGTCGCTTGTGGGGCAAACCTTCCTATACAAGTTGTTGAAATGCAAAAATAAAACAATAATTATAAGCGACATGAATGACAGGTGCTGTTGTTAGGTCCCACTGCTTTTTTTATAAGATTTATAATTTTTTATAAAATATATTTTTAATACTTTTTTTTATATAATTTTATCAAATTTATCAATATTTATTTTCTTCAACCATATACAAAATATTATAACTTTGTTTGAATTTTTTATTTTAAATTTTGTTTAAGACAATAATGAATTTTTATTTTGAAAACAATACTTTTAATTTACAAAAAATCTCAATATTAAGTTGAGCACTAGTTTTATAAATATCTATTTTTTATATCATTAAATAAAAATATAATTTATAAAACCACAGGTGAAGTTTTTTAAGTTTGATATAATAGACTAAATTTAATAACAAAATTAAAAAAATATCCTTTGCTACTTGAGTTTTTTTAAATATTTTTTAAGTTTGATATAAGTTAATGGAGTTTTAACTATTTTTTTCTAGCTAATATGTGTCTAATATGAAAAAAAAACACATGAATATTTAATTAATATAAGATTTATGATTTTTTAATACTTTTAATACATTTTGATATAATTTTATCAAATTTATCAATATTGTTTTTCTTCAACCATATATAGAATATTGTGACTTTGTTTAAATGTTTTATTTTAAATTTCTTTTAAGACAATAATAGATTTTTGTTTTGAAAACAACACTTTTAATTTACAAAACATCTTGATATGTAGTTAAACATTAGTTTTACAAATGTCTATTTTTTATATCATTAAATAAAATATAAGTTGTAAAACAAAAATGTCAAAATAAGATTTTTTCAAGTTTTGTTGGGAAAACCAAGAACAACCAGAAATCAATTTTCGCCAAATCACAATTTAAAAGTCCCAATCTTTTTTTCTTTTTGAGCAATCAAATAGAATCACTTTGAAAAATAACAACAACCACACTCCCAAACACGCTCTCAAGAAACTACGGTATCCTTATCTACTCGGATACCTAAATTATTTTTATGTTTTTTTTGTATGATTTTAGATGTAAATACACTATAAAAATTATTCAATTTTATCATTTTTCACAAATAATATTATAAGTTTTATGGGAATTTAACTATTTTGTTCTAGCTAATATGTGTCTAATATAAAAAAAAAACACATGAATATTTAATTAATATAGGATTTATGATTTTTTTATATAATTTTCTCAAGTTTATCAATATTCATTTTCTTCAATCATATACAAAATATTGTGATTTTGTTTGAATGTTTTATTTTAAATTTCTTTTAAGACAATAATAGATTTTTGTTTCGAAAACAATACTTCTAATTTACAAAACATCTTTGTATTAAGTTGAACATTAATTTTATAAATGTCTATATTTTATATAATTAAATAAAATATAAGTTGTAAAATAAAAATTGTCAAAATAGGAGTTTTTTTTTTTTTAGTTTAACGTGGGTATCCGGGTCAGGTTGCGCGCACCTCGACTAATCCCACGGGCCCTGAAGTTAACGACCATGTAAGCCTTTAGTAGCCATTATATGAGCAACCACATGACTCGAACCTGAAACCATAAAGAGAGCAAACTTCTTGATCTCAAGTTCTTACTATTGGACCACCACCTAGATGATTTAAAATAGGAATTTTTTAAGTTTGATATGATAGACTAAATTTAATAACAAAATAAAAAAAAATCCCTTGCAGCCTCTCTCTCTCTTTTTTTTTTTTCCATGTGAAAAAATTTATTACCCGGCCACAACCACAGCCTAACACGGGAAGTAACCAAATTATATGTAAGGGTATGATAGGATAGATGCAACCTTTTCGGACCACCATCTAACCAATCGAGGTTAAAAGTTGTTTGACAATTTGGGCAACTAGCTTTTTGGCTCCATGCTATCAAAGGCAATATAAAGTGTCTTGTGTGTTATTATTGTTTTGTGGTTTTAAAACTTACAATTTTTCAAGAGACTTGGGTATCCTTGGCTAGTGTAATAATTGGTGACCCAAAAAGATTTGTCTTATTGTCAAGGATGGTACATACTCACTTTTTTAATATAATAATTGAGAGGATATACTAAAATAATTAGTGTTTGCAAATTGATAATGAATTTATTCGCTCTTCATCTGCTACACTGGAGTCTACTCCTTCTTTGTCATTGTGAGGACTATGTTTATGTGTTTTGTCTTCTCCACACAAAGATGTTCACCTACATACTCTGCGTACCTCTTGACCAACTCATCCATTATATCATCTCCAAAATGACTAACCAACATCGGTTCTGCAACTGCTCTTACAATATTTGCCACATTTCGTCCACATTGGTCCTTTTCAAACACAAAATCTTTGTTGCTGATATCATCATTAGCATCCCAGTTAATAGCAAAAGTTTCTAGCTTATCAATATCGAATGAGCCCTCCATTTCGATAATTTCCCTCACTTCTCCTTCGTTAGGATTATAGTATGGCAGATTGAAGGTATCAATATCGGTCTCTACAACAAGTCCCTGAAACTTCAATTAATTAATCTCCATAACCAGCAAGGCAAGCAACTTGCTTAATTTAAATGAAAATAAACTAACCTTTGCTGCCAAGTCTAGCAGTGACTTTGCTAGCAGATCCCAATACAGACAGCAATCTTTGCTTCTTGGATCGTCAATACTCCTGCCGATGAATGTAAGAACTACACGTCCTCCTTGTATTATTTCCTCTGAGCGTAAGCTTAGAAACAAGGAGAAATTCTTCTGGAATTGCTCCAGGTAAGCTTTAAATACGTTAGGAGGACTTGCCTTTGCCATGTTATGTTCCCCTTGTTATTTGATATACCTTCTGGCACCTAATGTCATGAAAATATATGATCAGGCTTTGCCATGTATATGCTCACGCGTGACTAATTTAAACCACAACAGGCAACAGCACACATTCTATAGTATTGATTCAAGCAATTGCTATTATTTATATGTATTTTGTATCTGATTCTGTAGTTATTTTAAGCTGTGATAAACGAGGTTTCAGGTTTTATATTAACTAAGTAATGGTTATAAACATCTTGTTTCTCTTCTTCTCTACATATTTTTGTTTGTCTTTGATATTTCGCTATCTTAACTAGGCATTCCAGTTTCTGGGATAAATCATCATTAACCTTGGAGATAATAATTAAGAAAAAAAGACAGTAATATAACCTTAGAAAGCCAATGTAGGCTGTGAGAGGAATGAAAGAAATGCAAACTCTTGCTTGGGAAGAGCCTGTGAGAATGAGAATGCTAAAAATTAAGATTTATTTCCAACTCTAAATATTTCCTTTTTTATACGCTATTTATTTTAGTTGTTACATTTTTACTTGCTATTTGTTTATTGATATGATATTTAATTTTTTTTAAAAAATCCACTAAACAAAATCCTAGCCATTAATTAACTTGAAATGTTATGTCAAGATTTAACTAGTTTTATGTAACTAGGGTATGCTCGATACGTGGGTAAAGAGTTTTCATCTTTTTTACTTATGTTCATAACAATTTCAAGGGTAGGAAAAAATCTAAAGAAGTTTAAGATTTTATCTCGAAAGTGGAGTTAAATGATAACTTTATGGAGGGCGGGAGGGAAGAGGAAAAAAAATTATTTATCTATATAATGATAATTAAGATTTTAGAAGTAGAAAATAATGTCAATTATAATACGACATTAATTGTAAAAGTTTCTCTAAAAAAAATATGATTTTCATGTTAGAAAAATAGTATAAGAAAAATAGCACTTAATCAATGCATTTTCTTCCTTCTTCCTTCTTTTATATATATATATATCAGATATTTTTTTTCTTGTCCTAAATTCATTTTGATGGTATAGAAATTGATGCATGGATGACTGACTTGTTAGAAAATTAAATGCTAGGACAAATAACTTCCCCAGTCTACGAAGAAAAAAAGTAAACTAGCTTACACTACAAGCTGGAGGAACACCCCGTTACACAAGCTTGAAGAAAAACATTAACAGACTAGCAAAAATAATTATGGGCCCAAGATCAAATCAATTGCTCAAATAGTAATCACAATTTATTTTAAGTTTGTTAAATTTTTATGTTAAAGAATTTATGTTGAAAAATAATTTTTAATATTAAAAATAAGTGAGGTTTGTTTTTTATTTGACTTTAAATATGTCAATTAATCATGTTTTAGATAGTTGAGAATGATGGAATGTGTTAGGTTCTGCCTTAGCCAACCTTCCTATTTATATAGAGGCAGCATAAAAAAATAAGTAGGCAAGTCCTCTTTTGGATGAAGATGAAAAATATTAAAATTCAGTGTTAAAAAAAAAAGTGGTAAAAACCAAAAACTCAAGACAATATGGGTTAACCTGTAAAACTTACAACTTTAGACATGAGATTTTGATAACTCTATATAAAGAAAACTAAAATATCACAGGATGAACCTGTAATGTCCAAAGAAATAGAGATTTGTGTTCATTAGTAAACCTAGTTATCATTCTTTATGATTTTTTTTCTCTTTTTAAGATTCCATAACTCATTTACCAATGTTTGATTTGTTTTTTTTTCTTTTTAATAAAAATTGAGTGTATTACTAAAAAAAAAATCATTTAGGTGATTGCCTCTAAAAAGTTGAAAGATCATTTACAGAAAAATAAAAGGAAATAAAGAGAAATATATAAGGAAAGAGCAACCAAATTAATAATTTGTATATGTCCACATTCAAATACCATCTGCACAACAAATAATATCGTTACAAATATAGCTGAAATTAGATTCACTACACTTTAGCCAAACCGATAATCTATGCAAGATCAAAGAGAAACTAGAATCCCAATCTGGTTTTACCTTGTTAAAAATCAAATCATTTCTTATGAGCCAAACACTTTATGCTATGCCAAATGAAAGGAAATTCCAAGCCCGAGTCTGAAATGTACCTTTCACTAAAGAATACCAGTGACAAATAAAACAATCTATAGTATGAGGGATGCATCATTGTAAGAATTTTACCCACAATTCCAAGTACTAGAATAATGAAATAACAATGATATGAAGTCTCTCGTTCTACTACACAAAATGGACTTATGGATTGCTTTACTAGAAGTAACCCACATTTGAGAAGAAAGTCACTTGTATAAAGTTGATTCAGGACCATCAGCCATATAAATGTTTGTATTTTGGGTGGAGCTATTTTAAACAATACATTAGATTTCAAATGACAAGATCCTCCAAAAACAATCTTATCAATAAGGCAACTACAAAATTTGACCTAGTTGTCATCCTTGCCTAAGCTTTAAATCTTTATGTTGTTACTTATTTTTGGGCCCCACATGCTAAAGATGGTGTGTACCTTTTTTGAACCGAGTGCAGGAGTTTAGCTCATGTTTGCTGGAAGATTGACAAAAACAGAGAAGAAAGAAATGTTTTTCGAACCCTGTTTGAGCTGTTTTGTGCCCTCTTTATCCTCCCTTTTTCTGTCAAAATCATCAGGTTTCCTAGACTAATTAAGAGTCTTCATAATGCTAAATTTGTTCCTTCTTTATCTAATCTTTGAGGTTGGATAAATCCCTTAGAATTTGCACTAAAAAAAAACTAATTATGCTGTTGCAATTTTTGTTCTAACTTAGGCTCTGATTTTGACTTGGTTTTGCGCAATATCTAACCATCCCAGCTATATTATGTCACTCATGCCATGTTAAAGAATTGACCTATACCTTTATTGGGTCCTAAGATTCGCTGTTCTCTCTCAGTCAGATTGGGATGCTTGGCATTGTTAGTTTTCTGAAATTAGGTCAGGAGATCCCTTTTGACCAACCAAATTACGGCCAAATTATGTTCTTCAAAATGAATTTATATCACTTTGAATCATTCATGAAAGTTGTAGACCAGTACACATAGATGAATTTAGGTTTTTGAATCTCCTGATTTCAATAACAAAAGCCCAAGATATTCATGTTTGAATATCTAATGTGAAAGTAGAGAATCTTGTTGCGAGAAGTATTCCAACCCAAGTTTTTGCACTAAACAATGATTTTACTGCCATCACAATTATGTTGCTCACTATTCTTATGTTAGACTCTCATTCAGTTTGAGATGCTCAACATTGCTAGTTTCCGAATCAGATAAGGAGATCCTTTTGACCAAGCAGATTGTGGCCAGATTCTATTATTCAAAATGACTTTATCTCACTTTGGATCCTTCATGAAAGTTGTAGTCCTATACATGTAGATGAATTTGGGTTTATGAATCGTCTAATTTTGATAATAGAAGCTCAAGATATTCCCTTTTGAATATCTAGTGTGAAAGTAGAGAATCTTGCCGCGAGAAGGTTTCCAACCAAGTTTTGTTGCAATTCTGTTTTTCAAAATGATTTTATCTCACTTTCAACCCTTAATGGAAGTTTTAGTCCTATATGTGCTGATGAATTTCGGTATCATAAGCTCAAGATATTCCCGTTTGAATATGTAGTGTTGAAAATAGAGAATCTTGCCGTTTGAAGGATTTCAGCCCGAGTTTGCAGGGGAATATTTTTGCTTCCTCAAACGACACTATGTAATCTTTGATTTTTATAAACCATACTGCATATGAAACAACTCCATTGGAATTAATTAGCATGGTACTATTCATTATCATTTTGAGAACAACCCCTCCCCATTTGCATTTCTTCCCTTGTTCTCTGCGCAACTATCCCATCTGATTTCTTCCTTTTTTCTGCATAACTCTCCTCGTCTAATTTCTTTCCTTTTCTCTACAACTTCCTCCTAGTTTCCTTTATCCTCTCTCTGTATTTTTGGAGCTATAAATCATGTTTTTTGCTGCCTTAGTCCAAAAGAAACAGCTGGTGCCTCACGGTGCCAACAGTGGAGGGAAAGAAAGGAGTTGCACCACCCTTTGATCACTGAAAATAATCAATGGAATCAGCAGAATATCAATCAGAATATTTTGGTTTCCTAACTTGCTTTATCTGATTGTAAGCCACTCGAAATTGTATCCTAGATTAGTGTATTTTGTTTTCTGAATAGAGCTGCACTTAGGCTATATAAACCTCCTCTACTGGGAGAAGAAGGGAATGAAAAAAGAAGGAAAGAGATAGAGGAAAAAAGGAGAGGAAAAAGAAGGAGAGGAGGAGAAGAAACGTTTGAGATCTGCAACATATAGAGAGGAAGCTCTGCTGCTATACATTGATACAAACTTTCGTTTGTCAAAGGGTGAGAGCTGCAGAAACGAGGGAGATCTGCAGCATATGGAGAGGGAGCTTTGCTGCTAAACCTTGACAAAAACATTCATTTGGGTTGTATTTTAGCTTCTACAGTAAAAAACTAGTGGGACCTACAGGTGTAAGTCTTAACTTTCTCCTCCCTTGCAGCCTTTAAATCTATTGGTTTAACGTTTTAAAAACCTATTTTGTCTTTGCTTTGCATATTTGTTTTCAATTTTAGACTATACAATGAATGCTTGCCTTTTGTTCCTTCTGTGCTTTGAGTTTAAGACGGGTGATTATGTTAAGAGTTGGCGGTTTTATTTTTCTTTTTTCCTTCTTTCACTGGTTCATAAGGAACTGTGATGGGGGGTGTTGTTTCTTCATCATCAGCTTTCTTTTCTGTTCGTGTTTTCCTCCTTGCTCTTTCAAGATGAAAAAGCCAACCAGGTTGTTTTTAGTCCGTGATATATATATATATATATATCTGTGTGTGTATTAAACTAGCATCCCAGATTGGTAAAGAAAATAGGTCATGAGTTGTTACTACCTAATTTTTGACTCATATTTTTGATAATTTTTCAGAAAAATAAAAAATAGCAAAAACACAATGAAAAACCCAAAAAATGTATTTTTGATATATTTGCATTATTTTTAGCATTTTCAACCTCATTTCAGAAGAATTTGAATTTTCAAATGTATTTTGAACGCGTTCAACTTTTAACACATTAATTTTACAATCACTGATTTTTCTTGTTGAGTCGACATTGATATTGCTCGTTTTCAAAAATACTAAAAAAATAACAAAAATTAAAATTTACAAAAAAAGAAAGAAAAGAAAAGAAAAGTTGAGGGACATACTAGTTTGAAAATATATCAATATTTTGCATATAAAGTGTCTACCATAAAAAAGTCTTGGTGGGGACAAAAATTGACAGAGGGAAATTTTTTAGAAAAAGGGAGGATGAACAAAAAACCTAAATAAAAAAAATAAACCCTAAACATAAATTATTTCTTTGAAGCTGGCAGCCATCACCTTCTCCACTCAGCCGCCAGCCACACTTCCCTTCCCTTGGCCAAAAACAGAACCAGAGAACCAAAGCTTCCCCCCTCTTCCCTTGTTTTTCTCCATAGACCAGCCGGCCACTCATTTTTTCCCTTAACTTTAGGTAAACAAACCAGCGAGAATCCCACAAAGAGATCCCCTTCTCCTCCAAAAAATTGGCCCCCTCCCCTTTGATTTTATTCTTTCTGAGCCGCCGGACACAAGCCTCCAGCCCCCTAATCCCGCTCTCGGTTATCCCCACTTCCCTTAGCCAAAAACCAACCAAAATACGACCCTGATTTCCCTTTTCTTCTTCTCCATCAGCGACCGAACCAGGTCCTTTTTTTTGTTCATTCGGCCTCCAATAGCAGCGCCTAAACAACAGCCACAACAGCGCTGCCATCACTAGAGACCTAGCAGCCTACAACCTCCATCTTACCTCTTTGTAAACTGGCCTCAAGACCAATCAAGATAGCCCCCACTCTTCTTCATCTTCTGCAACTGACCACAAGCAACATCGCAGACACCAACAGTCCCCTACTTGCAATGCTGGCTAAAAGAGAAAGAGAGGAGAAGGAGTTGGAGCTTAATGTGGTCTCTTCCCCCTTCTTAGACCTTTGTTTGCCTCACCGCTGGTCAAAAAAGAAGGAAAGATCGACGATCTACCCGACCCAGTGGGTATCTGACCGCGTGAGTCGCTGGTGAGCCACTTTAACACTCCACAACAGATCTTCCACTAGGGAGGAAGAAAGAAGACCGCGAGCAGATCTGAGAAGGAGAAAACAAAATAAAAACCACTACTTGTTATGTTTTCTTGACTTTGCAGGTGACGTTACCTCCCACTACTTGTGCAGAAAGGGAGAGGAGGAAAAAACATCCCAGATCACCTTGCCTCTTGGTTTTTTCCTGCAACGGCGTGTGAACCCACATGCCGCCAGTCTCCAGCATTGTTCCTGTGGCTTGAGGCTTGAGGCACTGTTCATGATTTTGGTTTCTTTGTAAATTTTAATTGTTTAATGTGTTATTCGGATTGGTATGAATATTGACTATTTTGTAATATTTAGTTAAGGGTGTGTGAGTATATTACAGTATAAAAAGTGATGCTAGGATGCTTTTGTATTTTTTTTTATTTTTATGTATGTTATTAATTATAAAATAAAAAAAAGATAAAATGAAATTAAGTGTGTAATTTGATTATGGGCAAATATTTTGAGGATAAATAAAATCATGTTGTATTTTCCATGAAAATCTAAGAGCATGTTTCTACATATATTATAGGATTTAATAACTGATTTGTTAAAGTCTTGGAATTTGACTATATTTCAAATTATCAAATCACATTAAATCATAAAGCAGTTTACCTCAAGTAGGGTGTGCTAATACCTTCCCTAGCCACAACCAGTCCCTTACCTTCGAATCCAAGTTTCCTAGTAGCCTTCAACCAAATACTAGGTGGCGACTCCTAAGACCCCAAATCAAGCAAAGAAACGAAAAATTGCCAGCCAATACCGCGCGGGTGACGTGCGACAGAATGACGACTCCACTGGAGAAAGGTATTGTTTTCAACATTATCGGACTAAGCTTTGTGTTTTGATGTGTTTAAGTTTTTATTTCGGGTTTTGTTTTATTTTATTTATGTTTTATTCATGCATTGTATAGAGTTCTCTCATGCATCACATGTTTTTAATTTTGGAAAGCACACACAAGCTTTAGGTTAGGTGGGGGACTAACAACTTACCTTATGACTTGAGTTAAGGTTTAAGTTTGTGTAAACCCCAACTCTTCGTTGAGTGCTTAGACTCATAATGATTGGTACACGTGCTACCCATTACCTATTGCTTTTATTAGGGTATTTAATGGGACAACAAGAGACCCTTTTTAGAGACCAAGTAGTAAACTTACCCTTTGTCTCACGTAAAAAGAGTAGAACTTGCCTTTATGATGTATGTTGCATACATATTGTTTTGCATTTGAGCAAACCCTTCTTAAAGTATCTTGAATTCAGGACTTACGGGGGATATAATGGTCATCACTCAAGAAATTTATATTGTAGATTTTGATCAAGAATAAAAATTCTTGTTTCATCATGCAAGAGTTATGATCATATGTCACCCCTCAAAGGGCGAGTTTATCATATATATCACATGTTCATACATTTAGGATGCATGTGTCGGGATGAAAAGTAGGTTCCCCTACCTAAGGTCTATTACACTGGACTGAAAAAGATGGGAAATGAAGAAAGGGGTTAGAGAGAAGCTCATTATCAAAAGGAAGTTGAGAGCATCAAAGGTGAAGTGGCTAGACTCAAATCTACTTGAACAAGTGTTGAGCATCAAATGGAAAAAGGAATGTCTGCACAGTTACTACTCATCTTCTCCAGATCTGCATCAACACCGGTCACACCAAGATCCACGCGCTGCCATCCATCTGCTAGCTCGCACCACCAGATCGACACCGCAAGAGACATCAGTGGATCTCCAGCTTCGGCAGCACAAAACCACCAGCAACAGCCACCCACAACACCCATCACAGACAGCAACGGTTTGGGTTTAAAATAGCAGTAAAGGCAGCGCCATCAGCCGCCCCAGTAGCAGCACCAGCAGCAAAGGCAGTGCCATCAGCCGTCCCCCCCAGTAGTCGCACCAGCCGCAACGCCACCGTTCATCAGCGACAACGAATCAACAAGCCCCGTCCAGCAGCTACACCACAGATACCACCGTCGTTTCCCTCGCACCGCCAGATCCAAGCAGAATCACGATGACCCGCTTCGTCCGCCGTCGCCGACAGCAGCGGCAACAGGCCACAGAAGCCAAGGAAGAAAGAAACAGACGTTGGTAGATAATTAACCTAGACACGTCAGCACATCGGTGGCACCTTCCACGTCAGTTGTTCTTGACATGTCATTTGCCTCGACAACACACCCTGCCATGCCAGCTGCCACGTAATCCTCCACAGCCATATCAGTCCAGTCAGCCACGCCATGTCATCATGAAGTGACACGTCATCACCTGTTGCCACGTCAGCTGACATGTAATTTGAGGCCTATCCGCGATCAATTTAAATGTTGGTCGGTAAATTACTCTACTCTTCGGTTTGTTGATTTTACCTTTTGGTATTGCACTTGGTATTCGAAATTATCATTAATATTACTTTTGTGCTAAAAATAAATCATAATATATATATATATATATATATATATATATCTCACCTAGCATTTTTAATTGTTAATTTTTGTTCATCAACCTCTTTCATCAGTAATAGCTAATATCTTATTCTATTTAATAATTATGAGTTCTTGTTTGTGACATCATGTTTGATTAATCATTTACACTTAAAAATCTAGTATTACATGCTTATAATTTTATCAGTGTAATTTGTTCTTGATTAATCTCCACATTAAAAAAAAAATATTAGCTTTATTTTTGTATTGTGATTTTACATGCAAGAACCATTTGTGATCTCAATTCCATTTATAAGTTAGTATTGCATGCATTTGTGTCACGATCATCTAGTGTCTAAGCTTAAGTTTACACTTACTGTAGACTCAACCTTTAGTGATACTCTTATGATCATTTCAAGGGAACTGCAAACTTAGGTGATCAACATGTTTAAAAGAATTGAACCCCAAGAGAGTTTTCGAATCATGCACTCAAAGACCAATAAATATCACAAGAATAATCATTATGGACAAGATCACTCTGAGCGACACCAATATGACCATCATTTAGGTTACTCTAAACACGATGACTTTGATGAGCGAGTCTTGAGTCCTAACAAAATAGAAGCCCCCACTTTTGACGGTCGTCATAACCCTTGGATATTTGATATGTGGATTCGTGATATGGATCAATTCTTTGAGTGGCATAATTTGTCTGATAATAAGAGAGTTAGATTTGCTAAGATGAAACTCATTGATAAAGCCAAAATTTATTGGAGAGATGTTGAGGATTGCTTAGAGATGAGAGGTAAACCTCCTATAACTGACTGGATCAAAATGAAACAAAAACTTCAAGAGAAATATGTACCCCAGTCTTATAGGAATAAACTCTTAGACCAATGAAACAATCTAAGACAAGGGAATAAGTCTATCAATGAGTATATAAGGCAGTTTAACGATTACATGATTAGATGTGCTATAAGAGAGAGTGAAGCCATGACTTTGCGTAGATTTTGTAGAGGCTTAAATGATGATCTTAGAAGAGAAGTTGTATTTCAAGGTGTATCTACCCTTAACCAAGCTTATACCTTAGTTAAAGACTACAAGTTGGTCACAAAGAATCAGTGGAAGAATCATCAGGACTCTTATAGTATCCCTATTATGTCCCAATTCAGAAGTAGTGATTCTTTGTTAGATGCTCCACCCCACAAACCTAATCCTAGTAATTCCCAACTTTATAAGAAAGATAAAAGCAAACGAGTTGTTAATGAAGTGTCTAAGCTGAGTTTAATGGTTAAGTGTACTAATTGTCTAGGTTTTGGTCATATCTCTTTAAATTGTACCTCTAAACCTTTAGTCATCCAAAACTTTAGGGATATAGGTAAAGAGGAATATTGTAGTGTTGAAGTGTATGAGCCTAATCTTGAGGATTTTAGTGACCTAGATGACGAGGATGTGCAAGAAGAAGGACCCAACACAATGAGTCCCAATGAGCTTGAGAATGAGGTTAAAAAAGAGTCTGATATGTCTGCTTTAATGGTAGAGGAAGTTTTAGGAAACTCTTCAGTGGAATCACCTATAGAGATAAGTATGGTCTTAGAAGAGTCTCATGATATTAGTTCTCCTGAATTATCTGATTCCTCACCACACATGCTTGGTGTCCAGCACATCATAAGTTTAGAGTAACATGTTGAGCTTTTTGATCCCTTACCACATTCACGTGATGAGGAAGATGAAGATAATCCTAGTTTACTTGATTGTGTCCATACCATATCTACAAAGGTTTCAAACAATGTTTGTCTCATTCAACACCCTCAATCATTTAGTGTTCATAGTTACAAACCTGAGAAGCCTATAGAACACCTTCCCATATGTCCTCACGATAGGATGTCTAAGTCAGCTAAGTCGTTACCATGTAGGGTTCATAATTTACATATTGAGATCATGAAACAAATTCAAGCAAGTAATGAACAATACAAATTTCGAGCTGATTTACTTAAATATCATAATGCACTTAATGTTGGAGATTATTTCATGATACAGATTATACCTGAATGGTGTCCTTTGGAAACCGATCATAAATTGCAAGTAAGTAATGCTAGACCATTCAAAGTGTTACAAATGATTAAATCAAATAATTATGTCATTAAATTGCCATTAAACTTTGATATTAGCTATACTTTGAACATGAAAGACCTCAGTAGTTATAAAATACAGCCTACCCTGATGCTCCTTTTGATACCCCTACCTCATTATCCATATCTTTGGCACAAAAGGAACATATTAATGCTACTTTGAATGCACAAGTTGTTTTTATCAGGGATGGTGAACTTCAGCAAATCATAGTATATGGACTTGACGACCAGATTCATACTATACTTGGATTACCAGAGAGACATCACAACAGTTTGATCCTTATCTTTGAGAGCATTATCGGAGCTGCCTTAACCTATACTCGACGGGGTCGAGTTCTTCCAACCCCGGGAGAATTGATGGGGACACCGAACCAGAAACATTATTTACGCACGTGTATGATCATAGACGATGGAGGATAGCCCAAACCATTTGAGAAATTGGGCTTTAACTTATGTTTTTGGGTTTAATTTATATGAACTTTCAGTTGAGTTTTATTAATTTAGCTTTATTTGTTGGATATTTTATTTAATGGGCCATAAGCCCAATCGCTTATTCAAGTTAGGGTTTTAGTATAAATACCCTATTTTTCTAAATGTTAAGGGACTTTTGATGATTAATAAAAATTTGCAAGTTTTGCAAATCTCCAATCCCCTTTCTTCTCTTTCTTTGCTTTCTCTTCTCAGCTCCTTCTCTAAAAGCTTCTTTCTTTTCTTGCTTTAATTCTTCTTATTTGTTGTCCCGTGTCAGAAGGAAATAATGTAAATAGAGGAAATCATTGAGATCAGAACCAGCGTTGCCATCGTCTTCGTCAATTCAGAAAATCAGATTCGAAGAAGAAGAAGAGTGCAGGAATGAAAACAGTAGCATAAGGAAAGAAAAAAACATCTCTTGATCACAGCACTGATCACCCTCAACTTCGTCTTCATCTTCAGGCAGCAGCTCTAGGGGGCGTTTGAGAGAACCAGAGAGGGAGAGAAAGACCATAACAGGGAACAAGAGGAAGAGCAGAAAAAATAAAGAAGAACCGCCAGTCAGTCATCACCACGGTCAGCAATCTCCACCACACCGTCTGACAGCCACCAGCAGCTCCACCCTCACCAGAGACCAAAAGGAGAAGAACTAGATAGAAGCAGACGAGGAAAAAAAAAAGGGCTGGTGCATCTGCACGGGGAAGAAGAAGAAAAACTACAACAAACACTGCCCGCCACCGTGAGCCATCATCGGCTTCCTCTCCACCGCCACCAACATCACTGTGAGCGTATGCCATTACCATCGTCTTCGACATCGTTTCCGCCACCTGCAGGTTTGTTCTCCTCGTCTCTGCATGCAATTCAACAAATTTTTCTTTGCAAATTATTTCAAAAGAATCTGTGATTTTCCACAAATTTTCTACTGCATTTTGAACAATATTGGTTTGTATTTTTATATTGTAAATATACAAATCCGGTATTAAAATACCCGGTTTTCATAAAGACATTAAAAAAACAAAAAAAAATATGCATACGGCCAAATATCTCTAAAAAAAAAATCATATTGTATCTTCATAAAAAAAAAAAGGTTTTAGCATGCATTTTGGGTTTTAATAACCAGTTTATTAAAGTCACGAGAACTAGGCCAATATTTCAAAAATTCAAAAAAAATATTTTGTTTTCTTTTAATATCTAGGGTTATGATCTTATACGTAAGACGTACTCCAGATATTAAATTCTTTTTGTTGAGGTTAGAATGGTTATGTTTGTTTTTTTTTTTTTCCCGATAAAATAAGGATCTCCTTACCGTGGAGAACTTTTCTTAAATCACAGATGGGCCAACAACTAGAAAGCACGACAAGAATTTAGATTTATCAGACAAATAAAACAATGCAGCTTACCTTAGGTAAGGCGTATTTGGGGTGCTAATACCTTCCCTTTACGCAACCAGTCCTCGTACCTGATCTTTGAGACCAGTTAGGGTTCCTAGTGACCAAAATACTAGGTGGCGGCTCCTATTCTATTTTTCCACTAATAAAAGATAAAAAGTCCTTGTCTCCCCACATTTGCCACATTAGATACAAGATTTTAAGGGTGGATGTTTTCATCGTGACGCCACACACGTGCGACAACTTGTATGGCAGTTTCTCCCGGATTGGTAAAAGAAAATAAGTCATGAGTCATAGACATTGTAGTAGGATTTTGATTTCAAACTTTGGTTTCAGAACTTTGGCTCCCTTGAGCATACAAATGTGTTTCATTTCTAGTTATAAAATTTCAAGTTAAGCTGGATTTGAATGTTTTTAGTTGTCTTAAGTTTTCTTGTAAATCTTATACTATGCATATGTTGGTTTGCTACCTTTTATTATGATGTTTGCGTTTAATTGTGATGCTCATGTTTTGATCAAAATATAAAAATGTTTTTGCGTGTTGCATACGGCTAATACCCTAATATATTTTGAATATTTTTTTATAAAAAAACAAATATTTGAAGTTATGAAAAAGCATTTTCGCATGGATTTCTTGAACACAAAAATTAATTTTTTGCATTTTGGATTTTACAACATGTTTGTAAAACTCCAAATGGTGTTGGCCAATATTTCAAAAAATATAAAATCTTATTTTTGGAGAATTCGACTTTATTCACCATTAATATGTGGAAAAAGAAATCCCAAAGGGATTAATATCCAAAATATTATTGGGAATATTTCATTATTATTCACTGTTAATATTTGAATAAAGAAACCTTAAGTGGTAAATATCCAAAATATTTTTCTAGGAATAATAAGTCATCACACATCCTTAAAAGAAGCCTTGATTATAATTGAGGACATTTCAATTTTTGACTCCACGGTTTACGAGCAGTGAAAGTATGAAACACTAAAGTAAAAGGAGGCTTTTAAAGTGCTCTAAATTTCCTTAGATTTCTAAATCTTTGTTCCTTTTCCTTGCGATTTAAAGGCAAAATTAAAGGCATGTGGTGCCTATATTGAGCATAGAGAGCAGCAACGATTGGTACAGTTTTTAACAGCACTTCGCAGTGATTTCGAAGGACTTAGAGGTTCAATTATGCATCGTTCTCCACTGCCTTGTGTTGACTATGTTGTTAGTGAGTTATTGGCTGAAGAAATACGTCTTCAGTCTTATTCTGAAAAGGGAATTCTTTCTACTTCAAATCCTTCAGTATTAGCAGTGCCTTCTAAGTCATTCTCTAATCATCAGAATAAGCCTTACACAAGGGTTGGCTTCGATGAGTGCAGTTTCTGAAAGCAAAAAGGTCATTGGAAGGCCCAGTGTCCTAAGTTGAGACAACAGAATCAAGCTTGGAAGTCTGGCAATCAGTCATATTCTAATGCTCATAGACCACCTCAGGGTTATAAACCACCACATCACAATACTGCAGCAGTAGCTTCCTCAAGCTCTATTACCGATCCTAATATTTTGGCTGAGCAATTTCAAAAGTTTCTCTCCTTGCAGCCACAAGCAATGTCCGCTTCTTCTTTTATAGGTCAGTTGCCTCATAGTTCCTCAGGTATGTCACACTCTAAATGGGTCTTGGATTCTGGTGTTTTTCATCATATGTCTCCAGATTCCTCGTCTTTTACCTCTGTGTCCCCTTTGTCATCCATTCCTGTTATGACTGCTGATGGCACTCTTATGCCTTTACCAGGTGTTGGTTCTGTTGTCACACCTCACTTGTCTCTCCTTAATGTTTATCTTATTCCAAAACTCATTGAATCTTGTGTTTGTTGGTCAAATATATGATTTTGGTGATTATTTAGTCATGTTTTCTGGTTTGTTTTGTTGTATACAGGATTTGCAGTCTCAGAAGCTGATTGGGACAAGCCGTATAGAGAATGGACTATATATTTTGGATGAGTTAAAAGTGCTAGTTGCTGCTGCTGCCGCTGCTGCTACTACCATTGATTTGTCTTCCTTTCGTTTGAGTCTTTCATCTTCTAGTTTTTATTTATGGCATTCCCGTCTAGGTCATGTTTCATCTTCTCGTTTGAGATTTTTGGCATCCACAGGAGCTTTAGGAAATTTGAAAACTTGTGACATTTATGATTGTAGTGGATGTAAATTGGCAAAATTTTCTAACTTACCTTTTAATCGAAGTATTTTTGTTTCTTCTTCACCATTTGATTTGATTCATTCTGATGTATGGGGACCTTCTCCTGTTACCACAAAAGGAGGGTCTCAATATTATGTCTCTTTTATTGATGATCATACTTGTTATTGTTGGGTTTATTTAATGAAACATCGTTCTAAATTCTTTAAGATATATACAACTTTTCGAGCTCTTATCAAAACTCAATATTCTGCTGTGATTAAATGTTTTAGGTGTGATTTGGGTAGGGAATACACCTTTAATAAATTTTGCCAATTGCTTGCCCTAGATGGAACCATCCACCAAACTTCTTGTACAGATACTCTTGAGCAAAATGGTGTTGCTGAAAGAAAACATAGGCACATTGTTGAAACTGATCGTTCTTTCTTTTTGTCTGCCTTTGTTCCTAGTGAGTTTTGGGGAGAAGTTGTTCTTACTATTTTAAGTTTAATTAATACAATTTCATCTTCTCATAGTTCAGGTCTATCTCCTTTTGAAAAGTTATATGGGTATGTTCCTGATTATTCCTCATTCAGAGTCTTTGGTTGTACTTGTTTTGTTCTTTGTCCTCATGTAGAACGGAGTAAGTTATCCTCTCGATCCGTTATTTGTGTTTTTCTAGGCTATGGTGAAGGGAAAAAGTGTTATCGTTGTTTTGATACAATAACTCAGAAACTTTATGTGTCTCGTCATGTTGTCTTCCTTGAGCATATACCTTTCTTTTATATTCCATCAATTACTCATAACCTGACTAAATCTGATGTTATTAGTATAGATCTGTTTTTTGAGGATTCTGATAATGATATGATACGATCCAAGCAAGGTCAAATTCGGATTTTGACATAAAATGCGCAACTATCTAGTTTTACAAAAATAGTCATAATTCTCAATCCTACCGTTGGATCGGGCTGAAAGTTTACGTGGATGCTCCTAACATGTTTTCGTACCTTGGGTTAAAATATCATGTCAATCGGAGTTTGGCAAGGCATCCAAACATAGGTCAACAGAGGTTGTACGGGTTTTGTTATTTACTTCCTTTTGACTTGTGGACTTCCTATTTGGCTAGGATTCTTTTCCTAAAAGGATGCGGCAGCTTATTTTGGGAATCTCCTAATTCTAAAAATATCTTTAATGGGCTGCAACATAGTTTCCAAGTGTGGCAAGGATTCATAAATGTTTCAGAATCCTTTTTTTACAAGGATTCCTTATCCTAGCTACAAAAAGGAAAGATGATTTCAGAACTAATTCTACCTTCAGATTTGATTCTCCTAGCTTATATAGGACTTCTAAAGGGCTACAAATCTGATCCTCTCATATTTAGGATATTAAATTCGGATTTATTTATTTTATTGTTATTTTCTTCTTAGTTTAGAGTTTATTTATATTATTTGGGTTTAATTGTAAGTGGGCATCATATAAGTCCACATAAGGGGTCCATTAGGGTTTATTTTAGTTTGCAGTCACTATAAATAAGGGCATAACCAGACATGTAAGGAAGACAATTCAGATTAATAAAACTTCTTGTTTGCCGCACTTTGTGTGTGTGTGTGTGTTGGTGAGATAATCTCCCTTCCATGGTTCTGTAAAGAACTGAAAACGACTTATCGAAGAACAACTGTCTTTGTGGCGTCATCCTTATACTTCTCATTCGCGAATCAATTTTCATTGGGTGGGGTCTCCGTTTCTAATAGTGCTGGTGCCTAGGTATAAGTTATCTTTGTGTCACACTCCTATCAAACCTGGTTTACTTGGCTTTCCGGGAATTAGTGTCTTTGTGTGTGGGTTGCGTGACCACGTGATCACGAGGTTCGCATCATGATATCTCTCCTCGTGTTCGATCAATTTGTACTCATAACTCTGCAGGTATTAGTACTTTACTCTCTGGCACACCTGAAGCTCCCTTCTCATCTACAACCCCTCAAGCTTCATCTGAGATTGTGGATCCACCTCCACGTCAGTCCATCCGTATTCGTAAGTCTATAAAACTACCAGATTTTGCTTATTCTTGTTATTCTTCATCATTTACTTTCTTTTTAGCTTCTATTCATTGTCTCTTTGAGCCCTCTTCCTATAAAGAGGCAATTCTTGATCCGCTTTGGCAGCAAGCTATGGATGAGGAACTTTCTACTTTGCATAAGACAGATACTTGGGATCTGGTTCCTCTACCTCCTGGTAAGAGTGTTGTTGGTTGTCGTTGGGTGTATAACATCAAGACTAATTCTGATGGGTCTATTGAGCTATACAAAGCTAGGCTGGTTGCAAAAGGATACTCTCAACAGTATGGTATGGACTATGAGGAGACATTTGCCCCAGTTGCAAAAATGACTACTATTCGTACTCTTATTGTTGTAGCTTCGATTCATCAATGACATATTTCTCAGTTTGATGTTAAAAATGCCTTCTTGAATGGAGATCTTCAAGAACAAGTTTATATGGCACCCCTCCTGGTATTTCACATGACTCTGGATATGTTTGTAAGCTTAAAAAGACATTATATGGTCTCAAACAAGCACCCCGTGCTTGGTTTGATAAATTCTCTATTGTGATCTCGTCTCTTGGCTTTGTTTCTAGTAGTCATGATCTCGTCTCTGCACCGATGCAGGTCGTATCATTCTGTCTTTATATTTTGATGACATGATTATTACTGGTGATGACATTGATGATATTTCAGTTTTGAAGACAGAGTTCGCTAAACGATTTGAAATTAAGGATTTGGGCCATCTTCGATATTTCCTGGGTATTGAGGTAGCATATTCACCTAGAGGTTACCTTCTTTCTCAGTCGAAATATGTTGCAGATATTTTTGAGCGGGCTAGACTTACTGATAACAAGACTGTTGATACTCCTATTGAGGTTAATGCAAGGTACTCTTCTTCTGATGGTTTACCTTTGATAGATCCTACTTTATATCGCACTATTTTAGGAGTTTGGTATATCTCACCATTACTCATCCAGATATTGCATATGTTGTTCATGTTGTTAGTCAGTTTGTTGCTTCTCCTACTATTGTTCATTGGGCAGCTGTTCTTCGTATTTTGCGATATCTTCGGGGTACAGTTTTTCAGAGTCTTTTACTCTCATCCACCTCTTCCTTGGAGTTGCGTGCATACTCTAATGCTGATCATGGTAGTGATCCCACAGATCGCAAGTCTGTTACCGAGTTTTGTATATTTTTAGGTGATTCTCTTATTTCTTGGAAGAGCAAGAAACAATTTATTGTTTCTCAATCATCCACCGAAGCAGAATATCGTGCCATGACATCTACCACCAAAGAGATTGTTTGGTTATGTTGGTTAGTTGCTGATATGAGAGTTTTCTTTTCTTATCCTACTCCTATGTATTATGACAACCAGAGTTCTATTCAGATTGCTCACAACTCAGTTTTTCATGAGCGAACTAAGCACATTGAGATCAATTGTCATCTTACTCGTCATCATCTCAAGCATGACACCATTACTTTGCCTTTTATTCTTTCTTCTTTACAGATTACAGATTTCTTTACCAAGGCGCATTCCATCTCCTGTTTGATTTCAATAAGTTTAACACCGTACTCCTGTTATGAAACAGTGCTGTCCATACAAGTCTCCCATTTCTTTTCCAAACTTGTCGTATAAAAATGGCAGCGACTTGAAAACAGCATTGAAATCATTCCCTGGAAGGTCATTCAGAAACACCTGAAATTCGGGCCGTTTACAGTTCTGTTGTTGGCAAAGCTCATAAACGACGTCCATGATTTCAGAAACGAACAAGAGAGTATTGGGTCCTGAAGAGCAGCCCAAGTCTGCTCGTTTGAAGAAAGTGGGAAGGGCGGTGCTGAACATGTCCTTGATGGTATCTTCTAGGATTGGCCTAGCTTTTGATAGCACTGTTTTCTGCGAAACGAATTGTCAAACCACATCAGAATTAATCTGCAATACTAGCTTCCAGGAAAAAACTAAATGCAATAATTACTAATATATTCGGTGAGATGTGATGCCAGGAAGAAGGAAATGCATGCAGCGATGGCTATTTGCTTCCTTCATATAATTAAACTTCGCTTATCTTACCTAACTTAGAAATTTAAGTTGCCACGCGAGGTCTTCTCTACTTACAATAAAATTCTTACACTACCAAAATGAAAGGAAAAAAAAGGTCGGTTATTTGTCTCTCTCTAAGGCATCACATTTATATGAAATAAGGTGTTAGAGAGAGAGAGAGAGAGAGAGAGACTTGAAGGAATGAATTCTTGGCGTAGCTGGTTTCACCATCTCCTGGACTCATGCAAAGAACGCTTTCCACCACCATGTTTATTGGCTGTTTCTTTGGCTCTGCTATCTGCTGATTTGTTCTTAGCTCCAACTTGTTATATAAAGCTTTCAATCATCCATGCATGCGTTAAATGTGCGCTTGTAATAGAAAGATGTAAGGTTCCTACTGCTAAGCATAATCGAAACTTTCAGGGGAATACAAAAAACTCCAAAATAAAAACAGGATAAAAATAATAATTGAATTCAACCGCTGTGTGATTGTTTCCTGCCTGTTGTTGAGTCGCTTGTGGGCCAACCTCCCTCCTATACAAGTGCCACTTGAAAAATAATAATTGAATAAGGAATAAAATAGATAAAAATAATGAATATAAAAGTTGATGACAAGTTCGGCACTGTTGTTAGTCCCGCTGCTTTATGCGTGTCAAATCAACGTATAATCTGATGACTAAAGAATAAACGATTTTTGTCCCTGTTCTTATGAGTGTTTAAAAAAACTGATCAATTAATTAAATTAAAAAAAACAAAAAATAATAATAAAAAAAACCAAATTAATAGAAAACACCAAGTAAACCAATTAAAAAAATAAAAAAACTCACCCGGTCCGGTTCGATTCTAGTTTAAAAAGATTTAAATTAATTGAACAGGACCAAACTGAACCGATTTAATTAAATTTAAAAATAAATATAAAAGGAAAGTCTTATATCTAAATAGTAAATACCTACCCCCTCCTACCTTTCCAGCCACCCCCTTTCCTTTCCCTTTTCCTTTTCCTTTCCAGCAGCTCCACTCATTCCTCCCTCCCCCTTTCCTCTTTTTCAGTCACCCTACCCCCCCTCTCTCCCGCTCCCTCTCCTATGTGCTCTTTTCTCTCGTATTGTTATCTTTATCCTCTATTTCTTTTCCTGTTCTTTTTTTTTTTCATTAGTGTTGTCTCTTTCATATTGTTGTTTTTCCTCATTTACTGATGACTTGATGAGACAAACCCTAACCCTGTTCTTTCTAGCTAAAGTGTCTACTCTCTGCTTTAGTTTATGGCAGAAAACTTGGATAAAATCCTTGTTTTTGGTTTTATTAACATGCAGTTCTACTAGTGAGGTCCCGGTAGTTTGTGGGACGCAATTGGAAACTTTGTTAACATGTAGTTGTGCTAACTTGGATTTAATAAATCCAGTAATTGTGATTCGGCTAAGGGAGATCTTTCACATCTCAACCAAAGGGCTAGAATTCAAAGTGTTCAGCAAGGATTTTTCTGAATGTGATTCGATCAAGTTTATCCGGTGATTGTGATTCGACCAAGTTTTCTCTTATTTAATTGGTTTCAGTTTTCTAGTTTTTAAGGCTAAAAAATTGACCCGAACCAGAAAAAAACTAGTTCGGTTTGAACCAGGTCTCGGTTCAGTTCGGGTTATTTTAACAACGAAAGGTATTTTCCGGTTTGGTTGAATTTTTATATTAAAATCGGACCGAATCGGACCGTGAACACCCTTACCTGTTCTATTGATTTCAGTGGATCTCTCTTGTTTTTTTTTTTATTAACAAAAATGATGAGTATGTGAAAATAATAATTGAATGTGAAAATGATGGGTGTGTATTTTTTATTAACAAAACATCTAAAAGAGATGGGGTAAGTTTCACTGTTTATATAACAATGAACCAGTTGATTTTTTTTCTTTTATCTAAACCTTTTAATTACAGCCTAATTAGATCTAGAGAATTAAAATGTAAAATATGGAGAAAATACAAGCTCACCTCACATTAGTAATAATTTTTATTTTTGTCTGAAAATTAATTTTTTTCATTTTTTATTCACCAAGTTAAGAGAGATGAGAGAGAAATTCGCTTGAAACGACGACAAAAGAGAGTAATTGTTGACATTGATTTTGATTACGAAAAAAGTGGATTTTGATGTCAACAAGTTCTAATTGATGAGACTAGTTTTATTGTGGAGTTTTTTGGCCTTCACCTTGCTTGAGATGGTAAATCTCAGCTTGAAAAGTTTTATCAATTCAAATTGTTTTTTAGTTTTTCAACCCATTTTAAGTTATTTGATGCCGTAAATGAGTTTTGTTCAGGTAATTAGGATGCTTTTTAAGTATTTTCAAGTAAAAAATGATTGTCAAAAGGATTTTTATGTTTGAAAATCACTTCCTCTAATTTTTTAGCCATCTCTATTGTGGCTAAGTTTTGGAAAGTAGATGACTCGTCATTTGCTTATATTTTTTTTTGAAAAAATAGGCAGCCCCTTTTAAAATGAAAAAAAATATATAAAACAAGGTGTATTAGCATAGGCCTAGGTTAGGAGGCCCACGCATCTTGGCTTTGTGTTTCAGAGGCTCAAGCGAGTTAGGTCACCTAGGTCAGACTCGAACACTTGAATTTTTGTTTTAATGTTTTTTTTGTATGATTTTAGATGTAAATGCACTATAAAAATTATTCAATTTTTTTATTTTTCACAAATAATATTATAAGTTTCATGGGAATTTTAGCTATTTTTTCTAGCTAATATGTGTCTAATATGAAAAACAAAACATGAATATTTAATTAGTATAAGATCTATGATTTTTTTAACATTTTTTATAAACTTTTATCAAATTTATCAATATTTGTTTTCTTCAACCATATACAAAATATTGTGACTTAATGTTGAATGCTTTATTTAAAAAAAAAATTAAGATAATAATATATTTTTGTTTTGAAAACAATACTTTTAATTTACAAAACATCTGAACTTAATGTTGAATATTAGTTTTATAAATGTCTATTTTTTATATCATTAAATAAATATAAGTTGTAAAACAAAAATATCAAATTAGGAGTTTTTCAAGTTTGATATGATAGGTTCAATTTAATAACAAAATAAAAAAAAATCCCTTGCAGCCAGTGCTTATTATTATTTTTTTCATGTTAAAAAATTTGCTATCTAGCCGCAACCACAACCTGACACGGAAAGTAGCCAAATTATTTACAAGGGTATGATAGGATAGATGCAACCTAATCAACCGAGGTTAAAAGTTGATTATTTGACAATTTGGGCAACTAGCTTAGTGGCTCCATGCTATCAAAGGCTTTGATGTAAAAGTTGATATAAAGTGTCCTTATCTAGTGTGAAATCGGGGACCCACAAAGATTTGTCTCATTAATATAATAATTGAGAGGATATACTAAAATAATTAGTGTTTCGCAAATTGATAATGAATTAGTAGAAAAGAAAAAAAAACATATAATTTGAAATAATCACATAAATAATCCCCAATATCAAGGATGGTATATATTCATTGATGGATTGACACATTATTTTTATTTGTTGGATTCTTATTTGAAGGAGTCAGAGGCCACAGACCAGATAATAACTTAACATCACTTGTGCGTAGCCGAGTATTGAGTTCAATCATGTATGAGTTATTAATCTGTCAGACCCAACATCTTGTGAACTCAACCAACTACTAAGCCCAAGCATAAAAAAAAATATGATGAAGGGGCATAATGTAGCTATTTTTAATAATTTTTTTATTTGATTTAGAATTTGATGTTTAATTCTTCTTTGTTTTTGGATCCCATATGTTTTCTAGTAGAGGTAGAATTTTTCAGTCTATTTAAGAAACTTGTAAACTTCTTAAAAAGAAAACCACAATATACATTATTTTTCAAAAAAATAATTATGAATTCTGGGTTTACATTTGCAACCCTCATAGCTTATTAAGCCTCCTGTGTTTTTTTTTATTTATTTATGATTTTTGTGATTTTATATTCATTATTTTTTGATCTAGCTTCCATTTGCATCACTTCTATGACATACGGGGATGATGAATGACTTAGTTATACCAAAAGATAAATTGATAGCTTCCAATTCCATTATTTTTGAATGTTGTGTAATTGATATTTAGATTTAATTTCACCAAACTATCTTAAATATGAAATGCTATATTTAGATCCTGAATAAATATTATTTAATAAAATATAATAAATGAGCATATATTTACTATAACATAAATAATATGAGAGATGATGTGATTCATCATCTTAGAAAAATTAGAAAAAATATTTTATATGTTCTCAAATAGTATTGATTATGAAATCATTGTGAAAAATAGAATAAGATTTGAAAAAAAATCTTATTGAAGAATCAATGACTATAATGTTGGTAACGAACATGATTTAAGATGTCATATACACTCCATGCTCAATGTTGAAATGTCTAAATCAGAATATTGTAAATTAAAAAATATTAGTTATACTAAGTTACCAATCAGTAAAAAGCTAAATCGAATCATATATGATTTTTATAATATTTGAACAATCATGAGATGTTTTATATATTGCAATTAATCTTTAAATATAAATAACAAGTTAAATTGTTTAATTTATTTAATTTTGTTTTAATTACGATTATAATTTATATTTGAACCGATATATCAGGAATCTAATACGTCATATATACACATTAAAAATCATTTGTAAGAATTAAACCAGGATGACTAAATAAAATTTAGAAATTAAGGACTAGAGTGTAATTGACACAAATGATTGCAATTATAGACCTAGAAAAATAAAGTTAGTACTTAATTGTATAAATTTTTAATATTTTTCTTGAAATAAAATATATTATATTTTTCAAGGGGCAAAGTGATGTTTTATCATTAATAAAAATATTAGATTTTCTTTATAACTAAAATGATATTTCTCATTTTTTTTTAATAGAGGATTCATATAAAGAACAACACGTACAAGAAAAGATTTAGCACTCCAAAACAAATTCCAAAACAAATGAATCTCTATATCCATACAACAAGAAACCAAGCCATATATAGACATGGAAGCAATAAGTGTTCTTTGCATGAAACCGGGAGATGGTGAAAGCAGCTATGCCAACTATTCATTCCTTCAAGTCTCTTTCCCCCGGCCCCCTCTCTCTTTCCCTGTCTCTCACATGCACATAGAGTGATGCTATATAATTTTTTTAATTTTTTTTAATTAAAAAAATAAACAAAACAGAACGAAAATGTTTATTTCTTAATTTTTAAAAAACAGACTTTAATTTCATGCAAACACGTTTTTATCCATAATGAGCCAAAAGTACTTCCAGAGCTATTTAATTTATTTCTGCTTCAAAAGAATTTATTCGCTCTTCACCTTCTTTGTCATTGTGAGGACTATGTTTATGTGTTTTGTCTTCTCCACGCACAGATGTTCACCTACATACTCTGCGTACCTCTTGAACAATTCATCCATTATATCATCTCCAAAATGACTAACCAACATCGGTTCTGCAACAGCTCTTACAATATTTGCCACATTTCGTCCACATTGGTCCTTTTCAAACACAAAATCTTTGTTGCTGATATCATCATTAGCATCCCAGTTAATAGCAAAAGTTTCTAGCTTATCAATATCGAACGAGCCCTCCATTTCGATAATTTCCCTCACTTCTCCTTCGTAAGGGTTATAGTATGGCAGATTGAAGGTATCAATATCGGTCTCTACAACAAGTCCCTGAAACTTCAATTAATTAATCTCCATAACAAACAAGGCAAGCAACTTGCTTAATTTAAATGAAAATAACCTAACCTCTGCTGCCAGGTCTAGCAGTGACTTTGCTAGCAGGTCCCAATACAGACAGCAATCTTTGCTTCTTGGATCGTCAATACTCCTGCCGATGAATGTAAGAACTACACTTCCTCCTTGTATTATTTCCTCTGAGCGTAAGCTTAGAAACAAGGAGAAATCCTTCTGGAATTGCTCCAGGTAAGCTTTAAATACATCAGGAGGACTTGCCTTTGCCATGTATATGTTCCCCTTGTTATTTGATATACCTTCTGGCACCTAATGTCATGAAAATATATGGTCAGGTTTTGCCATGTATATGTTCACGCGTGACTAATTTCAACCACAACAGGCAACAACACATTCTATAGTATATATTGATTCAAGCAATTGCTATTATTTATATGTATTTTGTATTTGATTCTGTAGTTATTTGAAGCTGTGGTAAACGAGGTTTCGGGTTTTATATTAACTAAGTAATGGCTATAAACATCTTGTTTCTCTTCTTCTCTACCAATTTCTGTTCGTCTTTGATATTTCGCTATCTTAACTAGGCATTCCAGTTACTGGGATAAATCATTATTAAACTTAGAGATAGTAATCATGAAAAAAAGACAGTAACATAACCTTAGAAAGCCAGTGTATGCTGCAAGAGGAATGAAAGAAATGCAAACTCTTGCTCGGGAAGAGCCTGTGATAGAAAGAACCAGGTACTCCTGTTATGAAACAGTGCTGTCCATACAAGTCTCTCTTTTCTTTTCCGAACTTCTCGCAGAAAAATGGCAACGACTTGAAAACAGTATTGAAATCATTCCCTGGAAGGTCATTCAGAAACACCTGAAGTTCGGGCAGTTTACAGTTCAGTTGTTGGCAAAGCTCATAAACGACGTCCATGAATTCAGAAACGAACAAGAGAGTATTGGGTCCTGAAGAGCAGCCCAAGTCTGCTAGTTTGAAGCAAGTGGGAAGCGCGTTGCTGAACATGTCCCTGATTTTATCTTCTAGGATTGGTCTAGCTTTAGATAGCACTGTTTTCTGCGAAACGATTTGTCAAACCACATCAGAATTAATCTGCAATACTGGCTTCCACGAAAAAACTAAATGCAATAATTACTAATATATTCGGTGAGATGTGATGCCAGGAAGAAGGAAATGCATGCAGCGATGGCTACTTGCTTCCTTCATATCATTATACTTCGCTTATCTTACCGAACTTACAATAAAATTCTAACACTACCAAAAGAAAGGAAAAAAAAGGCCGGTAGTTTGCCTCTCTAAATGCACTAAGACATCACATTTTTATGAAATAAGGTGTTAGAGAGAGGGAGCGAGAGAGAGAGAGAGAGACTTGAAGGAATGAATTCTTGGCGTAGCTGGTTTCACCATCTCCTGGATTCATGCAAAGAACGCTTCCCACCATCTTGTTTATTGGCTGTTGCTTTGGTTCTGCTATCTGCTGATTTGTTCTTAGCTCCAACTTCTTTTATAAAGTTTTCAATCATGCATGCGTGCATGAAATGTGTGGTTGTAATAGAAAGATGTAAGGTTCCTACTGCTAAGCATTATCGAAACTTTCTAGGGAAATACAAAAAACGCCAAAATAGAAAGATGTAAGGTTCCTACTGCTAAGCATTTACAGTTGTCTGTGTAGTCCTTTTCAAACAGAAAACGCCACTCGGGTGCAGTGAATTTAACCGCTGTGTGATTGTTTCCTGCCTGTTGTAGAGTTGCTTGTGGGCAAACCTCCCTCCTGTACAAGTGCCACTTGAAAAATAATAATTGAATAAGAAATAAAATAAATAAAAATAATGAATTTAAAAGTTTATCAATTAGTCTCTGTTTATCTAATTACTCTATCAATCATAATTCGATTTAACTTTTTATACATGTATTTTTTTTGCCTTAAATGCTGTTTTAACTTTATTAAAAAATAATAAAATATCACGTTTAAGATTTAGAGGGGACAGCTATCATTTAAGGTTCATTGTTATCGAGATAAGGTGGATCCCAGCTTTGATGCTTTGTACTGGTGGATCGCAGCTCTGGTGCGATCTGACGTGGCAAAATCTTTTAGCATTCAGTTAAATGTTTTTTTCTTGAAAAATATATTAAAATAATATATATTTACTTTTTAAAAAATTATTTTTAACATTAACATTTAAAAATAATTAAAAAAAAATTTCAAAGTGTTTCAATTTTTTTTAAAACACAGAAATAAAACAATAATTATCAAGGTTGTCAATTCCGTTTCGGTAGTTATTTTATTTTTTTAATTGAAATGAAATGTGTTTAGTTTTGAAATGTTTTGGCATGTTATTTCAGAGTTGTACTATATATATATATATATATATATTCAACAAAAATAATTCAAATTCAAGATAAATTAATTATAAATTATGCAATACAAACACAATGCCAAACAAATATAATTTCAAAATTTAAAATATTTCTAAATAGTCAAGATTAAATAGATTTTTAACTTAAAGTAATTCAACTTAAATAAAATATCAAAATATTATGAAAGTAAAATGTTTTAACAAAAAGATTTTAAATATAAAGTTAGGTCAATGTTATCAAGTGGCTAATAAAATCTAAAGCATCCCTTATTTTGCTCAAATTATTACAAAGTATAAACATGAAAAAAAAAACAACATGAATATAAACCATATATATTAGTGATAAATCTAATTTTAAAAAATTAATATCATTGTTAATGAAAATAGTAATAATAATTTTCAATATTATTATTAATATCATTGCTATTGAAAATAGTTATAAAAAAAAGCTTTTTATAATCGGGTGATTTAATTAATGAAATTGAGTAAAGTTCAATTTGATTCAATGACTTTTCAAGAGCGGAACGGAACATGTGGAATGAAATTGGAACATTTCAGGCGGAATTTAGCTGAAAAATCTGGAACGGACCGAGATTTAAAATGAGATGAAATTTATTCCGTTTTGTTCCGTTTTTTGAATTGGTATGTAATGTTTCTGCCATTCCGGGCGGAACAAAACGGATTGACAACCTTAATAATTATAGGCATATATATATTTTCATTTTTTAAAAATTATTTTTAATATTGACATAATTAAAAAAACCATTTAATTACAGCCTAATTAGATCTAGAAAATTAAAATGTAAAATACAGAGAAATATATGCTCACCTCACATTAGTAATAAGTTTTATTTTTGTTTGAAAATTTATTTTCATTATTTTTTATTCACCAAGTTAAGAGAGATGAGAAAGAAATTTGCTTGAAACGACGAAGAAAGAAAAAGTACTCAATTGACATTGATTTGATATTAACGAGTTATATTTAACAAGAAAAGTTTCATTATAAAGTTCTTTGGTCTTCATCTTTGCTTGAGATGATAGATTTCGGCTTGAAAAGTTTTATCAATTCAAAATGATTTTTAGTGGCCATGACATAATAGAAGCAGAGGAAGATAGGGATGCTTCGGTGGGGTAGGAGCTGGCATTGCCAGTGCTGCAGAAGGAGAAGTAGCAGATTGTGATGAAGAGTTCTTCATTGCAGAGAGAGAGAGGAGAGGAAGTGTTTTAATGTTTTTTAGGGCTTTGATATAAAGTTAAAAATAATAGAATGATTTAGGTTTAGCCTTTCCTATTTATATATATATATATATATATATATATATATATATATATATATATATATATATATATATGTGTGTGTGTGTGTGTGTGTGGCAGAATACGACATTAACAGAAACACAATTTTGAAATAATCCTATATTAATTCCTATTCAGATATATATATATATATATATATGATATACATTTTATAATGAATTGTAAAATTAATAATAATAATAATAATTATCATCATCATCATTAATAAATTTTAAAAAATTATTATTATTATAAAAAAAAAAAACATAAATTTTTTGAAAGATTAAAAAAATAAAATTTTTGACAAACAAGTTAAATATTATTATTGAGTTTAACGTTGCAGTCATACTCAACGCTATTGGATCTAACATTTCAGCCAAACTCAATATTTTTAGGTCTTAGATTTTTATGATTTTTTCATTAAAATAAAAAATAAATCTATAGCGTAGCATAAGTTACCTAACTAGTCTATTTTATTTAGACTCTAGTCTTGAATTGAAATAGGATGAATCCAAGTTTTTTTTTAATTTAAAAATATAAACAAAAGTAGAACAAAAATGTTTTTTTAAAAAAGAGAATTTTAATGCATGCACACTGTTTTTATTCATAAGGAGCCAAAACTACTTCCATAGATAATTAGTTTATTTCTGCTTCGGAAGAATTTATTCGCTCATCATCTGCTACACTGGAATCTACTCCTTCTTTGTCAATGAGAGGACTATGTTTATGTGTTTTATCTTCTCCACGCACAGATGTTCACCTACATACTCTGCGTACCTCTTGAACAATTCATCCATTATATCATCTCCAAAATGACTAACCAACATCGGTTCTGCAACAGCTCTTACAATATTTGCCACATTTCGTCCACATTGGTCCTTTTCAAACACAAAATCTTAGTTGCTGATATCATCATTAGCATCCCAGTTAATAGCAAAAGTTTCTAGCTTATCAATATCGAACGAGTCCTCCATTTTGATAATTTCCCTCACTTCTCCTTCGTAAGGATTATAGTATGGCAGATTGAAGGTATCAATATCGGCCTCTGCAACAAGTCCCTGAAACTTCAATTAATTAATCTCCATAACCAACAAGGCAAGCAACTTGCTTAATTTAAATGAAAATAAACTAACCTTTGCTGCCAGGTCTAGCAGTGACTTTGCTAGCAGCTCCCAATAAAGACAGCAATCTTTGCTTCTTGGATCGTCAATACTCCTGCCGATGATCGTAAGAACTACACTTCCTCCTTGTATTGTTTCCTCTGAGCGTAAGCGTAGAAACAAGGAGAAATCCTTCTGGAATTGCTCCTGGTACGCTTTAAATACATTAGGAGGACTTTCCATCGCCATGTATATGTTCCCCATGTTATTTGATATACCTTCTGGCACCTAATGGCATGAAAACATATGGTCAGGCTTTGCCATGTATATGTTCACGCCTGACTAATTTCAACCACAACAGGCAACAGCACATTCTATAGTATTGATTCAAGCAATTGCTATTATTTATATGTATTTTGTATTTGATTCTGTAGTTATTTGAAGCTGTGGTAAACGAGGTTTCAGGTTTTATATTAACTAAGTAATGGCTATAAACATCTTGTTTCTCTTCTTCTCTACCAATTTCTGTTCGTCTTTGATATTTCGCTAGCTTAACTAGGCATTCCAGTTACTGGGATAAATCATTATTAACCTTAGAGATAGTAATTATGAAAAAAAGACAGTAACATAACCTTAGAAAGCCAGTGTAGGCTGCAAGAGGAATGAAAGAAATGCAAACTCTTGCTTGGGAAGAGCCTGTGATAGAAAGAACCAGGTACTCCTGATATGAAACAGTGCTGTCCATACAAGTCTCCCTTTTCTTTTCCGAACTTGTCCCAGAAAAATGGCAGCGACTTGAAAACAGTATTGAAATCATTCCCTGGAAGGTCATTCAGAAACACCAGAAGTTCGGGCAGTTTACAGTTCTGTTGTTGGCAAAGCTCATAAACGACGTCCATGATTTCAGAAACGAACAAGAGAGTATTGGGTCCTGAAGAGCAGCCCAAGTCTGCTAGTTTGAAGCAAGTGGGAAGGGCGGTGCTGAACATGTCCTTGATGGTATCTTCTAGGATTGGCCTAGCTTTTGATAGCACTGTTTTCTGCGAAACGAATTGTCAAACCACATCAGAATTAATCTGCAATACTAGCTTCCAGGAAAAAAACTAAATGCAATAATTACTAATATATTCGGTGAGATGTGATGCCAGGAAGAAGGAAATGCATATATGCAGCGATGGCTACTTGCTTCCCTCATATCATTAAACTTTGCTTATCTTACCTAACTTAAAAATTTAAGTTGCCACGCGAGGTCTTCTCTACTTGCAATAAAATTCTAACACTACCAAAAAGAAAGAAAAAAAAAGGCCGGTAATTTGTCTCTCTCTAAGACATCACATTTATATGAAATAAGGTGTTAGAGAGAGAGAGAGAGAGAGACTTGAAGGAATGAATTCTTGGCGTAGCTGGTTTCACCATCTCCTGGATTCATGCAAAGAACGCTTTCCACCATCATGTTTATTGGCTGTTGCTTTGGTTCTGCTATCTGCTGATTTGTTCTTAGCTCTAACTTCTTATATAAAGTTTTCAATCCTGCATGCATGGATGCCTGAAATGTGTGGTGGTAATAGAAAGATGTAAGGTTGCTATTGCTAAGCATAAACGAAACTTTCAGGGGATATACAAAAAAACGCCAAAAAAACGTTTCCCTTTCTATTTTGTGGTACAGATACAAATTAATTGTACCCGACTTTTCTTTCCTTCCACAAATGTGTCGGTGTAGTCGTTTAAAAACAGGAAACGCCACTCCGGTGCCATTAATTTTAGCCTCTGTTTCCTGCCTGTTGTTGAGTGGCTTCTGGGGCAAACCTTCCGATACACGTTGTTAAAATGCAAAAATAAAACTATAATTATAAGCGACATGAATGACAGGTGCGACCCTGTTGTTAGGTCCCACTGCTTTCTTTATAAGATTTATGATTTTTTAGCATTTTTTATATAATTTTATCAAATTTATCAATATTTATTTTCTTCAACAATATACAATATATTAAAACTTTATTTGAATTTTTTATTTTAAATTTTGTTTAAGACAATAATGAATTTTTATTTTGAAAACAATACTTTTAATTTACAAAAAATCTCAACATTAAGTTGAACACTAGCTTTATAAATATCTATTTTTTATACCATTAAATAAAATATAATTTGTAAAACAAAAGGTGAAGTTTTTTAAGTTTGATATAATAGACTCAATTTAATAACAAAAAAAAAATCCCTTACGGCCTAGTGGCTCCATGATATCAAAGGCTTTGATGTAAAAGTTGATATAAAGTGTCTTGTGTGTTATTATTATTTTGTGATTTTAAAACTTACACTCATTCAAGAAACTTCGGTATCCTTATCTAGTGTAAAATCGGAGACCCACAAAGATTTGTCTCATTGTCAAGGATGGTGCATACTTATTTTTTTAATATAATAATTGAGAGGATATACAAAAAAGTAAAAAAGAAAAAAAGAAGCTAGTGTTAGCAAATTGATAACGAATTAACAAAAAAATACATATAATTTGAGATAATCACATTAATAATCTTCGATAGTTGGATTAACATATTTTTTTATTTGTTTTTGTTTCTTGCATTCTCATTTAAAGGAATGAGAGACAAGATAATAACCCAATATCACTTGGGTTCAGTTGAGCAATAAGCCCAATTATGTTTTTTTTTTTTTTTATGAATAAGTCAGAAATATTTATGTTTTTCTTGAATGGAGAGGAGGGAAAAATACAACATAGAGAGGGAGGCAAGATCTCTTTTCTAGATGAAATTTTTATTTTGAGAATACCTCTTTAGAATATGATGGCATCTTCTCTAAAAAATATACTAATTTAAGTATCATATAGTCCTCAAGCTCACGAAAGAAATCATTGCTAGAACCAACTACAACCCACTTTGGTAGGGGAGAAAAGATCGAATTACTAGAACTAAAAGATTAACCAATTATCCAATACACAAATCTTGTGCTATTTGGATTTTCTTGCTCGTCATCAATGGCGCCATCTGTATGGAGCTGATTAAAAAGTCATCAATAGTACTGCAAAAACACACTTTTTACTCACGAAATCATTATACCAAGAATTCTTTGTTGTGTTTCCAAAATTATGTATGATTTAACATATTCACAAGAATTCTTAGGATTTCAAAGTTTTAGTGACATTAAGCACTGACCAAATTAATTGTGGAATTTTTTTCTTTAATTTAATATGTATTACATAGTATTAATTAATTAAATACAATGTGAGTATTTGATTTTTTCTAGTTTAAATATATAATATGAATATGTATGATTTTGATCAATAAAAACTGAAAACACATAATTAGTTATTTATTTCTCACTAAAATCAAATTAGAAGAGTCATTAATCAGCAAAAACTAACACCGAAAGGGTGGTAAATCAATTTTTATTGGAAGGGTCTTTGATTTTAGTTAATGGGTATATAAGAAAATCACAAAATAACAATTAACAATTGAGAAAAAAAACTTCTTTCGAAAACAATAATAAATATTAAAATTATAAGAAACAAAATAAACAAACAAAAGAAATGATTGAACCATAATCATGTTTACAATTTCTTACAACCTAAAAATCATAAAAAACAAATCGGGGCTCACTAATTTTGACACTCTAAGGAAATATTTGTTTTTTTTTTTTGTATTTGAAACTAAATTTGAGTTTGTTTTAAAATTATGTTTAACTTGAAAAGTTATCAAATTTATATATTTTTAGTGTTTCCTGATATTTTTGATGTACACAATTAAAAAAATCTGATTTTTTAATATATCTTTAAGCGAAAATAATTTTAAAAAACACCTTACACTACAATACTAAATACATTCTAAATCTAATTTCTACACTATTTTTACCTTTAAACACATTACAATCATTTTTAAAATATTCAAAAGCTATTTTGAACTTCAAAGATAAAGTTATTAACAGTTAACAAAAAATAAACTTCAGTGAGAAATGAAGGGCAAAAACACAAACAGAACAAACTTCACTTGCAATAGCTAGCTCGAGGATGCTAATGTCCTTTAATATGTGTTCAAGATATAGATGCTAGTATTTTTAATAAAATAAACGTCACTTGTAAGGCAATATCTCAAACTTAAATACCCATAATACTAAAGAAATAAACAATTAAGCTTTTCCATTAGTTTTTATTATCTTGTTTTTAATATATTAATACATTTTAAAGACTATGAAATTGAAATTGAGAAAAAAAAAAAGAAAAAAGAAGAAGATTGCAACTTAAATTACAAGTACTCAAATGTAGATTCTTTAAGGAAAAAAAATTAATGTGGAAGATTGTAACTTTTAACTATATTTCATAATATTATTAATTAATAGGAATGCCAATAAAATAAAAACTTGATGGATACTGAATATATATATATATATATATTTCATTATTTGATTTTATATTGAATAATAAATAATAGTAATTTGAAGAATAATGTGTATGGTATAGGTATAAAAAAACCCAACCCACCATGATTTTTTGTGTGTGTGTTCAACAACAGGCCCCAACTTTAATAATAATTATCATATGATCCAAAACTTATTTCCATATTGGAAACGGTTTATAGTATATACCCGCTGCCTTTAAACTTCAATGAATATACTATAATACAATAGCCCTAGATCGCCGAACCCTAGTTCTCAGTTTTCCCTACTCGTGGGTCTTTCTCTCCGACTTTTTCTTCTTTTCAACCAAAGTTTCCAAATCGATCGATCTACCACTTTCTTTATTCAAGAAAGCAATAGATTCTTCAATGGCTGACGTTCCTGTTGAAGAACTAATGCGTCTCTTCCTTTTGGCGGTACTTCCTTGTGATGATGAAGATCAAGAAAAAATGGAAGAATGTCACCTTTAAGGTTAATTTGCTTCTGTATTTTTAGACGCTTAAGGTTAGATCATGTTCATTGGGCAAGGGGTCTATAGAAAAGACATGGAAATTAAATTTCGATGATCCTCATCCAACTGTAGCTTTATCTTTTTTTATGGAATAATATATTTTCATAAGTAAGTTTCTTAAATTGATTATCTATCCTTCCTTGGGTCAGATTGCCATAGGCTCTGTTGTATGTTTTAGTTTTCTTGAGTTCTTCCATCCAGATATAACCATTTATGTAACTAGATACATCTTTTGAGACATTACGTACAGAATGCTCAGAGGGTACAGAAGATGCAGCAATATACCTAGAATTAATGGTAACCTGATCCTATTTCTATGATAAACAGAAGGATATAGCACCATGCTGCCATTAATTCTAGGGTGTTTTTTTGTCGATAAGATCAGGTTGCCATTATGTTACGGGTGGGATACTTGTGTGCCTATCTGGATGCGATCCAGCGGTGGAAATGGGAAGGTTAGCGGACAGGAAATGGGAGAAGAGAAGTGAACAAATATGAAAAGGCAAGGAATTCTTGTTTTTTATCAATAAAATATGGACTAAGAATCGCCACCTAGTATTCTGATAATTAGAAATCCTAACTAGTCTTAAAGATAGGGTACGGAGACTGGTTATGTAAAGGGAAGGTATTAACACCCAACATACGCCCTACCTAAGGTAAGCTGTATTGTTTTCTTTTTTGATAAAATCTAAGGTCTTATTGTGGTTTCTAATTGTTAGTCCCGTCTACCTAAGATTTAAGAAAAGCTCTCATTTATAAGGAGGTTCTTATCTTAATGGGATAAAACCTAAATGTTCTATGTTGTCAAAAAAATATATTTTTAATAGTAGGAATACGTTTTATGTAAAAATTCGTAATCCCTGATAATAAAACAAAACCAAATAAAATTTTTATTGTTTTTAAAATTTTGACCAATGTTCTCTTGATTTTAATAAACTGGTTATTAAAGTCAAAATGCATGCTAAAACATTGTTTTTTGATGTATGAAAAACACAATATGATTTTTTTAGCTTTGAGACATTTGGCTGTATACACAAAAACATTTTTTTTTCAATTGTTTTTTGTATTTTTGGAACTTTTGACAAAAACCAGGCATTTTAATACCGGATTTATATTTTTTCAAAGTGACAAAAAAATAGACTGAGATTAAATAAAATAGCTTAAAATAATACACGCGGGGAAATCACAAATATTGAAAAATATTTTTTTGTTGACATTGGCCGGACCTGACCCAAATGCATGGGCTGGGCTGAACCCGGCCCAACTACATGGGCTGGGCTTAGCCCAGCTCGTGTGAACACTGCCCTCCATTGTTCACATGCTACGTGAACAATGGAGGGCAGACAGTGACGAAGCCAGAGAAACAAAAGGGAATAAGGACTGACCTGCGGTGGTTGCTGTTGTTGGCGAAGATGCTGGAGTCGACAGGTAGCGACACTGATGGTTCGTAGTGGCCGGCAATGCTGCTCCTTCTTGTTCCTCTTTTTCCTATTTTTTGTTCTTTTCTCTGCTTCTTCTTCTTCTTTTTCGATCTTCTCCCTCTCTTCTCTGCTCCACTCTCTTCTCTTCTCTTTTTTTTTTTCTGCTCCTCTTTTCTCTTCCTTCTCTTTTTCTCTACTTTCCTTCTTCTTCCTCTATTTTTTTTTCTTTCTTTCTTGGTTTTTCATCCCCCCCTCTTTTCTACTCTCTCTCTTTTGTTCTGCCCCTTCTCCTCTTGCGCTTCCTCTCTCGTTGTCTTCTTTTTCTTTCCCCTCGTTTCCCCTGTATTTATAGGTGAAAAACAGGGGAGAGAGAGGCCAGGGCGACCACTGTGTTGCTGCCTCAAACTGCCCAAGAGGTACGTCCCCTCCATTCTTCCACCACATAACAAGTAAGTGGGATGTGTTGGCATCTTTTTGAGCCATCGGGGGAAGAGAAGGAGGTGAGAAACAGGGGAGAAAAGTCTTCTTCTTCCCATGTTCTCTACGCATCTAGGGGAAGAAGAAGACATATGGTGCCGTTCAAAACGACACCGTTTTTGCTTCTTCTCTTATTTTTTTTTTTAAATGAATGAAATGGTGTCGTTTTCCCTAAAATGCGTTTTTCATTTAAATGGAAACTTGGTGCCAAAACGCATCAGATTCAAAATCAGGCCTTCAATTTGCGTGATTTTGCATTTTGCTCATTGGTTTCGGATTTCTTCAATTAAGTTTCTAATTTTCCATCAAACTTCAATATTTATGCAATTAAGCCCCTGATATGACCAAATTAACTCTCAAAAATTATATTTTGACCACAGAACTTTAATTTCTTCTAATAAAAGCCCAAAGTAACTCCAAAATCAATTTTTCTTGCAATCAAACTCTCTATAAATTCAATTAAACCTTTAATAAAATTTAATTGAGTCCATAAACATTTGATTTTGGACTTTTCTTCTTCAAATTGAATTTTCTTTGTCAACAGGGCTTTCATTAGTCCACAAAATACTGTCAAATTTTAATCTTCGTATTTTTAAACCTCCTCCATCAATTTTTGACCATTTGTTGGGTGCTTTGACATCCTCTTTTTACTGTTATCTTTTTTTGATAATAGTTTTTGATTTTTTTTTGAAGAGAGAAAAATGTGAATTGGGGAATAATCCAAAATGGGTTATGATAGCACTCAGCCATTGATACTGAGAAAGACGGTGGTAGTAGGACTTTGTTGGTTTTCTTGAATTCCTGGAGGGTCATTAACTTTTCATTTCTTTTCTGATGCCTTTCCTAGGCAAATTCGTTACATATATAGTGAAAGCCCTTATCTAGAATTGTTCCCAAGAACATTCGGGAATTGGAGTAGCTTTAACAAAATGGTGCGTAATTCAACTTAAAGAGAAAACCTATTTAACAAATTAAAATGGTGCACTTTAAGGACATAAATCAAACGGTGCGTAGGATGCTACAATGACTATGTTAGTTTGAATTTGAAGGATTAATTTCTTCCTCTTCATCTTCTTTAGCTAGTAACAATTACCTCTTGTTGAACCAGACCCTGTCCTTAAGGTTGAATTGTGGAAACCGTAGCTTCAACTCATCAGTGAATTCCCAAGTTGCATCAGTAGGAAAGAGACCATCCCAATGAACTGGAACTTGAGTAACCACCTTGTTCTTTCATCTTTCAATTTATCTTTCTAATATGGTCCTTGGTTGTAGGTTAGGTGTATGAGACAATATAGAAAGGGTGCTCTACACTACATGATTTCCTACATGCTTCTTGAGTTAGGACACATGGAACACCAAGTGAGTCAAGGTTGTAGGAGGCAGATTGAGATCGTAGGCCATTCGTCCTACTTTAGTTATCACTTGGTAAGGCCCATTGGTAGATAGTTTTTATGATGATTTATGAGTAACTGATTGTTGCCTATATGGTTATAGCTTTAGGTAGACGTATAGTTCTTAACCTCAATGCTTCTACCACTTTTTTTTTTGTTTGCCATCATGGTCATCTGTTCTAGGCATTGTAGAGATGAGTCCTGACCCTTTTAACAACCTTTTTCTTTGTAGATAAATACTCATCCACTGAATTCACCGCTAAATCTTTAGGGAAGTATGAAATATATATATATATGGGAGGGGGGAACCTTATAGTACTTTATAAGGTGTCATTTTGATAGCAGAATGGTAATTGATGTTGTACCACCATTTGACCAAGGGTCCACTTTGCCTACTTATAGGGCAGTCCTAGTCTATAATTTTCTAAAAACATTATGAACTTAGGGAAAATGGTACATGAATAATTTGGGACAACAACATTTATCAACAAAATTAATTCAATTTTTTGAAAAAAAATTATGAACTTTCAGTGGGCTTATAATAGATTTTAGCAGACAGTTTAATTGGATATAGGAGTATCAAAAAGACATTAAATATGAAGTACCTATTTCCTAAGCAATTTGTTCTTCCTTGTAATGTCTCCACCTACATTATTATAGGATATGAAATTAATAAAGGATGTTCCTATCATTACAGTTACTCATGTATCTAACAAAATAGGAAAGTAATATAGGATGTTGTAATCATTACAGTTACTGCAATGTTCTACTGCCTCTATATAAATAGGAAGGTTGGCTAAGGCACAATCTAACACATTCTATTATTCTCAACTTGGTATCAGAGCCATAAAACCCTAAAATAAATTAAACATACTTTTCTCACAACCTCCCTTATTCAATGGAACAGCCGCCACATACATAAAATTCTACAGCACCACCAGTCCAACTTTCTTCTTCTACGGCAGTGCAACCCTCTTCTCTTGCAGCGCCTCCTCTACTTTCCTCTGCTGCGTCACCACCTAGATTCTCCTCTGCCATGGCCGGTGAACGCCTCCTCTTGTAGCCCATATTTGTTGCCTCTACTGTCGCAAGCATTATCTCCCTTTCTCACACTCATCAAGTCATCTCCCTCAAATTAACAAACACCAATTATTTATATTGGCGTATACAGATGCTGCCTTATCTCCAAGGCTAAGGGGTTTTTGGTTTTGTTGATGGCTCCAACACATGTCCATCAACACATGTTCTTGCCCATGATGGTATCTCTCTTCAGGTAAATCAGCCTTTTCAAACCTGGAAACAACAGGACCAACTCATTCTAAGTGCTCTTCTTTCCTCCCTATCTATGGAAGTTTTGCATCTTGTTGTTGGCTGTCAAAGTTCTTGTTTAGCTCGGGGCACTCTTGAGCGAGCTCTCACTTCCACCTCCAACTCTCGTATTATGCAACTTCACGGCTCTTTTTAGGATCTTCGACAGGGTAATGAATCAGTAACTCAATTTATGCAAAAAGCGAAGGCCTTATTTGATGAATTGGTTGTTGCTGGTCGGCCAGTTTGGCTTCAAGATTTCAATTTATGTGTTTCATGGTCTTCGGGGAGAGTTTAAAGACTTAGTTACCAGTCTTATTACCAAGGCTGAACCTTTATCATATCCAGATCTTCACAACCATCTCCTCACACATAAATTTCTTCATAAATCTCCTGCTGCCATTCATGCTCCTCTACTGCCCACACCCAGCATTCCATCTTCTGCTCTTGTTGCGCAGCACCAGACTTTTGGCAATTCTAGCCGCAGTAGGGACTGCTTCAACAGTGGCTGGCGTACCAACCAGTCCAACAGCAGAGGCAACCTATTTGCTGGCTCCAGACCTGAACACTGCAGCTTCCAAAACTCCTCCTTCGGTGACAATAGGCAGGGCTCTTGGCAATGCAATAGGGGGCAGAATCCACGCTGCCAACTGTGTCAGAATTTCGGCCATACAGCTCCCCATTGCCCTCAATTCCAGCAGTGAGGTTATGGCCAACAACCTACTACCAACCTGGTGCAGCGCAATCTCTCCTCAACCGGTTCTGTTGATTAGTTTCCGGATACCGGTGCCAATCAACATGTCACACCTGATCTTGCCACCTTGACCGCTTCAAAACCGTATCTTGGTAATGATAATTTGCATGTTGGTGATGGTAAGGGTCTTCCTATATCTCATCTTGGACATACAAAAATATATACACCACATCGTTCTTTCACCTTATCTAATGTTCTTCTTGTTCCTGCAATCACGAAACCTCTACTCTCTGTTCATAAATTTTGTCTTGATAATAATGCTTATTTTGAATTTCACCCTCGTGTGTTTTATGTCAATGATTTCAACACCCATGAAGTCCTTCTCTCAAGTCAGAGTAAAGATGGTCTCTATGCTATGACCAAGTCTTCTGTTACGTCAATTCCTCAAGCCTATTGGTCTCCCTGCACTTCTACCTCTACCAATTTATGGTATCATCGACTAGGTCATTCTACTTCACGTATTTTTCAATTGTTAATCTTGTGAAAAGGTCAACTATTCAGAGGTAGCTAGAGAAGTTTTTTAAATTATAACTCACATAGAATAAATTGTTGAGCAAAACCCATATAAACCAAACGATGCTTAAGAAAAAAACAAACTAAAATGTTGCGGAATGAAATTGAAAAAAAATATTAATAAAATAATCAATAAAAACTAAACATCAAAGAATAATATTAATCAAAATTAATTAAAAAAGTCAAACAAAAAAATACAAAGGCCAAGTTTGCGAGCTTGGGAACATAAGAAAAGCCATAGATAGGGTGTATTTGTTTCTTGAAAATTGATTAATGGGAAACAACTTTCCAAACTTTCCTATTTTTGTTTGACATTAAAAAAGTTGATCAACGAAAAAAACTTTCCTGTCAAAGAAAAATTTGGCTCGATTTTCAAGAAAGTGTTTTCCTTTTATTTTAGACGAAAAAGACTTTTCAGAAGTTGTGAAAAATTTAGAAATATCATATTATGTCAAATTTGGTCCTCAAACTTTTGATTGCTATATATATATATTTTCAATTTCATCCCTTTAAATTTGATTTAATATCATCTTAATGCACATTAGCCTTTAAAAAACAGCCAAAGTGCATGAGCCTTACATGGTTTTACAAATTCAAATTGGGTAGGTAGTGTTGATGATAGAAAATCCACAGGAGGTTATCTTGTATTCTTTGGCCAGACACCGATTTCATGGAAATCAGGTAAGCAACGTACAATTGCCCATTCTTCCACTGAGACTGAGTACAAAGCCTTAGCCGATGGCACTGTTGAGATTATCTGGCTTTAGTATTTATTGATAGATCTTCATATTCCATATATTTTTGCTCCTACCACTTGGTGTGATAATTTTAGTGCCACTTATTTGTTTGTGAATCCTATTTTCCATGCTTGCACAAAACATGTTGATGTTGGTTATCATTTTGTCTAAGATAAAGTAGCGAAGAAGGAGAATCATATTTGTTTTATTTCCTCGTTTACTGCTTTTCATTTCAAGTTACGGGTTGATTCTCCACTCTCAGCTTGAAGGGGTATATTATACAATGTAATTATATAGAAAATATTGTAGTTATACTCTTGTGTGGCAACCCCCACCATTTCTATTATATACTGCCCTAAACATATATATAGAAATGGTTGGCTAACCAATAAGTTAAGCCTCCTAATTATTTTCAATTATTCTCACTTACCTATTCCAAAAGATAAACTGATAAGATCATCCGTGTCTATGAAAACAAAATTACGTGGATGTTGTGTAAGTGATCATTATTTTTAATTTAACCAAATTATCTTATATAAGGAATGCTATATTTAGATCCTGACTAAATATTTTTTTAATAAAAAGTAACAAGTAAGCATATATTGAGCATAACATAAACTATATAAGAGAAGATATGATTCATCAACCTATACAAAATAAAGAGAATATTTTATATATTCTCAAATAATATTGATTATAAAATTCTTGTGCAAAATAAAATGGGATTTGAAAAGGTATCTTATTGAACAACCAATGACTATGGTGTTGAGAACTAACATAATTTAACAAAACATACACACTCCATGCTCAAATGTCCAAATTAGAACATTCTAGATTAAAAAATATTAGTTACACTAAGATACCAATCGATAAAAAAGCTAAGTCAAACCATATATGATTTTTCTATTATTTGAGAAAAATCATGAGACGTTTCTATATATTGCACTTGATTTTCAAATATAAATTAACTAATTTGTTGAGTTGATAACAAGTTAAATTGTTTAACTTATTTAATCCTGTTTGAATTACAATTATGATTTATATTTGAATCGATATATCAAGAATCTAATAGGTCATACACATTAAAAATCATTAGTAAGAATTACACAGGGATGACTAATAATGAAGTATAACTTGATTATAAATAAATTTTAAGAATTAAGGACTATAGTGTAATTGATATTGATTATTACAATTCTAGACCTAGAAAAATCAAGTAAGAACTTAATTGCATAAATTTTTAACAATTATCTTGAAATAAAATATGTTATCTTTTTCAAGGTGCAAAGAGATATTTATGATTTGCTACAACCCAACCATGAACCATGAAGAATTGATCAAGCATCAGAGGGAATAATTTCCCATTGCAAATTAATCTATGTGGTCTAAATTGAAACTTCCTCAGAAAAAGAAGAAGTCATATCCAAAGTTAGGCCACTTCTTAAAGAACATGTTCGTTCAACAGTCTTTCCCACATGTTTTCAGCTAGCAGACTTGGGTTGGATCTTCCTGAAACCATGGATGCCATTTATGAACATTGCCAGCAGATGCAGTGTAAATTGCCAGCATTCAGGTGTTTCCAAGTCGCTGCCATCATTCTATGAAGAGCTTAGAAAGAAAAGTGAGGAATATTTGGGCTGTCCTGTTTTATAGACTAGTTATTTCTATATTTAACTCGAGTTACCTATAGCATAGTTAGAAGACATCATGAGGAATCTATTTAAGACTCTGGTTATGAATCGAAATCGGATGAATCCAAGTTTTTTTTTTTTTTTACTCAAAAAAATAAACACAACCAGAACGAAAATGTTTTTTTTTTAAAGAGAATTTTCATGCATGCACACAGTTTTTATTCATCATGAGCCAAAACTACTTCCATAGATAATTAGTTTATTTCTGCTTCAGAAGAATTTATTCGCTCATCATCTGCTACACTGGAGTCTACTCCTTCTTTGTCATTGTGAGGACTATGTTTATGTGTTTTGTCTTCTCCACGCACAGATGTTCACCTACATACTCTGCGTACCTCTTGAACAATTCATCCGTTATATCATCTCCAAAATGACTAACTAACATCGGTTCTGCAGCAGCTCTTACAATATTTGCCACATTTCGTCCACATTGGTCCTTTTCAAACACAAAATCTTTGTTGCTGATATCATCATTAGCATCCCAGTTAGTGGCAAAAGTTTCTAGCTTATCAATATCGAATGATCCCTCCATTTCGATAATTTCCCTCACTTCTCCTTCGTAAGGATGATAGTATGGCAGATTGAAGGTATCGATATCTGCCTCTAAAACAAGTCCCTGAAACTTCAATTACTTAATCAGAATAATATAAATCATATCCTAGAACCTCACCTAAAAGCTTAAGCTATTGGGTTGAAATGATTCTTTGACATGGTATCAGAGCCTTGATGACCTAGTGGTCACGAGTTCGAATCTCACCATCCTCATTTATTTAATAAAAATTAAGTACAAAGTAATGTGGGTCTGTGCAAGTTTCAAGCCCGAAAGGCTTTCACTTGAGGGGATGTTTTAGAAAATAATATAAATCATATCTTAGAACCTCACCTAAAAGCTTAAGCTATTGGGTTGAGATGGTTCTTTGACATAATTTTCATAACCAACAAGGCAAGCAACTTGCTTAATTTAAATGAAAATAAACTAACCTTTGCTGCCAGGTCTAGCAGTGACTTTGCTAGCAGCTCCCATATAAGACAACAATCTTTGCTTCTTGGATCGTCAGTGCTCCTGCTGATGAATGTAAAAACTACACGTCCTTCTTGTATTATTTCCTCTGAGCGTAAGCGTAGAAACAAGGAGAAATCCTTCTGGAATTGCTCCTGGTAAGCTTTAAATACATTAGGAGGACTTTCCGTCGCCATGTATATGTTCCCCATGTTATTTGATATACCTTCTGGCACCTAATGGCATGAAAACATATGGTCAGGCTTTGCCATGTATATGTTCACGCCTGACTAATTTCAACCACAACAGGCAACAGCACATTCTATAGTATTGATTCAAGCAATTGCTATTATTTATATGTATTTTGTATTTGATTCTGTAGTTATTTGAAGCTGTGGTAAACGAGGTTTCAGGTTTTATATTAACTAAGTAATGGCTATAAACATCTTGTTTCTCTTCTTCTCTACCAATTTCTGTTCGTCTTTGATATTTCGCTAGCTTAACTAGGCATTCCAGTTACTGGGATAAATCATTATTAACCTTAGAGATAGTAATTATGAAAAAAAGACAGTAACATAACCTTAGAAAGCCAGTGTAGGCTGCAAGAGGAATGAAAGAAATGCAAACTCTTGCTTGGGAAGAGCCTGTGATAGAAAGAACCAGGTACTCCTGATATGAAACAGTGCTGTCCATACAAGTCTCCCTTTTCTTTTCCGAACTTGTCCCAGAAAAATGGCAGCGACTTGAAAACAGTATTGAAATCATTCCCTGGAAGGTCATTCAGAAACACCTGAAGTTCGGGCAGTTTACAGTTCTGTTGTTGGCAAAGCTCATAAACGACGTCCATGATTTCAGAAACGAACAAGAGAGTATTGGGTCCTGAAGAGCAGCCCAAGTCTGCTAGTTTGAAGCAAGTGGGAAGGGCGGTGCTGAACATGTCCTTGATGGTATCTTCTAGGATTGGCCTAGCTTTGGATAGCATTGTTTTCTGCGAAACGAATTGTCAAACCACATCAGAATTAATCTGCAATACTAGCTTCCAGGAAAAAACTAAATGCAGGAATTACTAATATATTCGGTGAGGTGTGATGCCAGGAAGAAGGAAATGCAAGCAGCGATGGCTATTTGCTTACTTCATATCATTAAACTTCGCTTATCTTACCTAACTTAAAAATTTAAGTTGCTACGCGAGGTCTTCTCTACTTACAATAAAATTCTAACACTACGAAAAAGAAAGGGAAAAAAAAGGTAATTTGTCTCTCTAAAGGCACTAAGACATCACATTTTTATGAAATATGGTGTTAGAGAGAGAGAGCGCGAGAGAGAGAGACTTGAAGGAATGAATTCTTGGCGTAGCTGGTTTCACCATCTCCTGGATTCATGCAAAGAACGCTTTGCACCACCATGTTTATTGGCTGTTGCATTGGTTCTGCTATCTGCTGATTTGTTCTTAGCTCCAACTTCTTTTATACAGTTTTCAATGCATGAAATGTGTGGTTGTAATAGAAAAAAATAATTAAATAAATGCATGTGAAAATGATGTGTATGTATTTTGTTTTTTGCAATCCCATTATTTCCTACCTATTAACAAAACAATTAAAACAGATGCGTCAGTTTAACTGTTTTTATGAAAGTATGGTAAAAATATAAAATTTAAAGATAGGGAATCAAAATGCAAAACTAAAAAAAATATGGCTACTCTCTCAATTTTTCATGAAGAATTTAGAGATACATTTAAAATTTCATGATCCGATGGCAAACAAGACACGTCACCAAATGAAGCTGTTGTTTTGAATTTCCCAGTTATTTCGTCGGCATTTTAAATGGTTAATTGATCACACATCGTACGAAGCTTCTGATTTAAATTCCTCGGTGATTTCGTTTTCATGAAGAATTTAGAGATACATTTAAAATTTCATGATCCGATGGCAAACAAGACACGTCACCAAATGAAGCTGTTGTTTTGAATTTCCCAGTTATTTCGTCGGTATTTTAAATGGTGAATTGATCACACATCGTACGAAGCTTCTGATTTAAATTCCTTGGTGATTTCGTTAAAAAAAATCACCCATAAAATCCTCATGTCAGTGAACAATTAATTTTTAAAAATTCTAAACATTTTGTTTGTAATTCTGTCATTAACTATTAACTAAATATTTGTATCGGTATATACTAATAAAATGATGAACAAAAAAAATTATGTTAGTAATGGCCACCTTAAATAACTTATAGATATATTCTATCGGTAAATTTATTGGTATTAACCGAATTTATGATACTGCTAATTATATGCTAATATATACATGTTATCGAAATCACTCCTTCAGTGTCATCATCTCGAGGGTACGATGGGAGAGCTGCCAACTCTACCACCGCCTAATCTACGTACTGAGCTTAAGAGCTTAGTGGCTCCACGCTATCGAAGGCTTTGATATATAATAATTAATTAGTGTCGTATGTTTAATTGTTTTCTGGTTTTAAAACGTCCACTGATCAGTCAAGAAACTTTGGTGTCCTTAGCTATCGAGTGTGTTTGGTATTGCGGTAGCTGTTGTGGTTGTGGTTTGAAAAAAATTGTTTTATAAAAAGTACTTTTAGTTGAGGTTGATTTGAAAAAATAGGTGTTTGGTTAAAACTGTGATTGAAATTGAGGTTGAAAAAAAAAGTAGTTTAATGTGTTTGATTAAGAATGCTTTTGAAATTGAGGTTATAAAACAATTTAAAAAAATATATATTAATAATAATGGTTTTAAATTTAAATATTGTAAAATTAATTACTCTTATTACATCATGAAAAAAATAATACTTTATATAAAATATTTTTTATTATTCCATTAAACTATTTATAATTTCATTACGTACAAAATTCATCCGATAAGAACTACAGTTTTCATAACTTTTTAAGTGTATAATAAAATTAGATAAAATATTATCAGATATAAAATTAATATTATTGTGCGAGTAAATTTAATTGACTCTATACTAGTTTTTCAAGAAAAAAATATTGTTCACCGTGAATAAATTTAATTCTCTAAACTAGTATTTTTTAAAAAAAAATTAATAAAACTATTAAAAAAAAAAAAAACGCAGTGAATTGTGAACAGTGCGCGAACAATTATATCAGCTACAGTAAACAGTACAAATTTAATTATCTGAACAGTGCGTAAACAGTGCAATTCATTGTGAACAGTGCAATGAATTGCACTGTTCGGTATTATTTATCAGCTACAGTGGACGAGAAGCAGGTTTTGTATGCTTTTCATTTTCGGCGTTTTGAACGCAAAAGTTGTGTGGGTCCCATGCACAGTAAAACGAGTTTTTATTATTACCAAACGGCTGCGGACTGCATTTTAAATAAAACGCAGCCGCAGCCGCGTAGACAAACAGAAATGGGTGGCCGAAAGAGGTGGATACGTTTTGCATAGAATAAATAGAGGGTTATCGAAAGGTCAACTATTCAGAGGTAGCTAGATAAATTTTTTAAATTATAACTCACATGGAATAAATTGTGAAGCAAAACCCATATAAACCAAACAGTGCTAAAACAAAACAAGCTAAAATTAATTAACACAATTAATCTTAAATAATCAAATGTTACAAAATGAAATTAATAAAAAAATTAATAAAAACTCAACGTTAAAGAAAAAAATGAAGTTAAAAAAATCAATTAAAAATATCAAACAAAAAAATCAAAGGCCAAGTTTGCGAGCTTGGGTACCTAGCCTGCCAAAAAAAAATCAGTTAAAAATATACAAGAATATATATATATATATATATATATATATATATATATATATATATATAAAGCCATATATGTTGCTTAATGTGCACTAGCCTTTAAAAAACAGCCAAAGTGCATGAGCCTTTCTGCTATAGTGAGTATTTAGTTTGCATGCTTGTGCTATGCTACGGGTGATTCAAAAAATAAATTAAACATATAAAAATAATATATAGGTCGCATAAAATATTTTGCTATTGTTATTAAATATTAAACTAAAAAATACAATCATTTTAAAATTTTCTATTAACATATTTTTTATTTATCTTAATCGACACAGTGTTTTAATATATATATATATATATATATATATATATATATGTTAAAGTGAATTAATAAACAATCTCAAAATTATATGTTTATATTTACGTGTGATTGAAAGCTAAACAAATCATATATGTAACATGTTCAAAATCTATTTAAAAATTTTAATAGTAAAAACCAATTTCAATGAAGTTTTCATGAATAATTCTACTTCTAGTAAAAAACCAATTTCAATCTAAGTTTTCATGAACAATTCTTTTTTTTCTTATGATTATGATTATTATTATTATTATTATTATTATTAAGAAAAAGAAAAAAGAAAATAGCAAACAACCAAACCCATCATGTAGCTCATTAGTAGCAGGTCAGGCCTTTACGCCTAGCCCTGCTTTATTTTTGTTTGCCTAGCCTAGCTGCCAGGACAAGTCATCTATAAAAATGCAAATTATTTACACTTGTTGAACCTGCAACCTCGAACTTATCTCGTGTGCTAAACAACTAAGCTATAACATAAAATTAGTTCACAGAAACATGTTCGAAAAAACATACAAAATAGAGAGATAAAGAAACAAAAGATAGAAAACTTGCAGCAGCTGCTCCACCCCTCCCTCCCCTGTTCCTCGTGAGAGCAATACTGCTGTGAAAAAACAATCAACGTGAAGTGGTCACAAATGAAATACCAGCGACTACACAATAGCGAATCCCTTAGGTAGTGTTAAGTATACCATTTCAAAGAACCATTTCAACCTAATAGCTTAAGTTATTAGGTGAGGTTTCAAGATACTATTTATATTATTCTCTAACACCTCCCCTCAAGTGAAAGTTCTTTGAGCTTGAAACTTACATAGATTCATATTATCTTGTGCTTGATTTTTTTTTTTTTATCAAATAAATGGGGATGATGAGATTCGAACTCATGACCACTTGGTCATCAAGGCTCTGATACCATGTCAAAGAACCAATTCAACCCAATAGTTTAAACTATTAGGTGAGGTCCTAAAATATTATTTATATTATTTTCAAACATACCGGATAGTATTGATTGGATTTGATAAATAATTGTTTTATTTTATTTTTGGTGTGTTTTGGGTTGGATTAAATAATTCATCTTATTTTATATTTGATAGATATTAGACGAGACTCGATCGAAATAAGATCTGGACTGGTCAAGGTCTTAGAAAAAAAAAAGATTGATCCAACCAGATTTAGTTAAAACCTGAGGTAAGCCTATAACCTATTCAAACAGAGATAAAACATGAGTAAAAAATTTATTGATTTATGGTCAAAACAAAATTGCTTTGATTATTATTTTTTAATTTAGATCAATTCGAGTTGTCTCTCCCAACTCATGACTCGGGTCTTATCTTGGGTTGACCCCTGAGTTAAGTTTGAAACTATGATAATAATTGTTTTTATTTTTACATTGTTTTGGGTCAACCTAGGTTAACCATCTTGACCTATTACATAGGCTTTGTCTCGGGTTGACTGATTAGTAATTAAAAGTGCATTTTATCAAGGTTTTATATCAATATTTTGCACTTAAAATATCAATAACTCATTAACTAAAGCATGTTTTATAATAACATACCTAATAATATAAGATACCTTTAATTTATGGTAAATGTTCATCTTAAATGCAGGCCTATCACATAAATAAAAGGATTGATTGATGAGTTCAAGTATTGAAATTAAAAGGACCAAGAGAGGGCCAAACTTAGAAAAGAGATGTTAGTGCAGTCCAAACTGGAACACTGTTCGGTAATTGGGTCATATCTCGAGTTCTAGATGTCCAGATGATCTCAATTTTTTACACAGATTTGGTAAGACATAGGTCTACAATTTTTATATGGAGTCCAAGATTTAAAAAGGTTGTTTTTAAGTCCAAATTATAGCAATAATGGAGAAGTTTGAATCTGTCTTGCAGCCCAGACAATGTTCAGTGTTCAGCCCATATCTCGAGTTCTAGAAGTCCAAATGACTTCAATTTTTTTTCCTGGAAAGCTAAGATAATTTCCTACAACTTTCATAAGATCCAGTTTTGATGCTACCAATGATGTTTTATTCAGACAAGAAGATAAGAATTTTCACCAAGTCAAGAGTTGGCCACCTACTCAACAATTAGTCATCAAATCAATAGTTTCAAATTTTGGCCTATAAAAAGAGGCATTTGCCATGCATTTAGGGGCTTGGTTGTTCAAATCAACAACTTTTTCTTGCTCTCTCTCTTTATATTTTTTGTAATTCTTAAGTTTTACTTTCATTAATATCTTGTTTATGCTTTTCATTTCCTTTCCTTTCCTTAGTTAACTTGTATCTTATTTATGTTCTTGTTCTGTTTATTTATGTTTCTCTTCTTTATTATGTTTAGCTAAGTTTATTATGTCAAGGTGAAAAGGTTACACTAATGGTGTAATAATAAGTATATTGTAAACTCAACATGGACCTTAATGTTTAATATTAACATGTCTTATCTTTTCATCTTACTAATTCTTAATACCTTGCTTGTTAAATGGTTAATCTAGATTTGTGTTGTATAACACTTGGTACAACTAATGCTTGGCACTCTCATAGCCCAACCGTATGATATTACCTACACCTGTTTTATGAAAGGAACTTGATTTGTTATTAACATAAGTTAGCATCATGAATTCCTGATGATATTTAAAAGTTTGGTGTTACTTAAATAAGATAATTGATAATATCATGTTAACAATTTATAATGAGCTATTAATGACAAATCATCTGATTGGAACCTCCTTGTGTATGGTTTCCAGTTGAGTAATAAAAGTTTATACTATACTTGTTTGAAATATCATTAATGGATTCTCTAACCTTGACACTTGTTTTTATCATTGTTTAATTATCATATTGATCTTACATCTCAAAATTTTCATCAACTTCTTCCTCTTCTTTACTACTACGACTACTACTATTATTATTACTATTAATAATATTATTATTATTACTATTATTGTTATTATTGTTGTTGTTGTTGTTGTTGTATTGTTATTTATAATTTATACAATTAACCTCCATGTGGTTCGATCTCGGTCTTGTCGGGTTATTTATTACTTTGACATTCTTACATTTAGGAGAAGACATCAATCACCACCAGAAATTCGCTTAATACCAACGGAATCACTGACGGAATATTTCTGTCGGTATTTTTCGGTCGAAATTACCGATGGAATATTTTCATCTGTAATTCAGTCGGTAATTACCGACGGTTTTACTCCGTCGGTAATTACCGACCGAATTATAGACGGAAAGTTCAAAATTAATGAAAAAAGGGCGGGTAGCTGACGTGGAGGTTTTGGCGAGTGATTCTTTCGACAGAATCACCAACGGATTAAAAACGGGTGACCTGTACATGTGATGAGACTGGTTCACCGTCAAAAATACCGACAAAATCATCGAGGGATTTGAAAAGCAGGTCCGTGCAGTGACGTGTCTATTTCCTGTCAGAATTACCGACGGTGTTATTCCGTTGGTGAGTCCGTTGGAAAAAGTTAATATATGGCCACTCTGCCGACCCTCTCCTCCCCCATTTCTCCTTTTTCTTCCTAATCCTAACTCTCCCCATCTGCAAATAACCAGCCCCCCCTCGCCCCCAAACAAAAAGCTTCCTCATCTCAGCACAACAAGTTGTATTTCTTGAAGTTTTGTAGTCACAGCATCCGTGTTCTGATTTACCGACGGATTTTATCAATTTTTGTAAGTAATTCTGTCTTTTTAAATTTTAACATTTGAATGTCAATTTTTTTTATTATTATTATATGTATTTTTGTTAGTAGATGTACATGTTTTATTGTTATTTCTCAAACAAACTTGTAGTATATGAATGTATAATTTTATACATGTTATGGTTTGTTTTAGATTTTGTAAGATTGTATTTGTTTGTAAATTGTTAAAACTTTGTGGAATTACCGAATTACATGTTCTGTTTTGAAATAATTAATAGCTTGCTTAATTGGTCCTTTTTAAGTTTTATCGATGGTATTGTAGAGTGGTAATTTATGTTAATTTATATATATTAATTTGTATGGACGTTGATAAATGATAATGAATATTTAATATTTATGAGAACTTGTGATTGGTTTGTTGGATAATCTCAACGTAAAGTAATTTTTTTGCAAGTTTATTTAACTAACTTAGTTAATTAATACATAATGTCATCATAATTTTATAGAGGTTCGATAGAAGTCATGGATGATCATTCATGGATGTATCTAGATTCACCCCAAAGATTGCGGAGGATGGATTATTGTAACAGGGTTCAGGGTTTTATTAATTTCGCAACATCTATTCCCAGAAATTTTACTAGAGACGGTATTAGGTGTCCATGCAAGAAGTGTCAAAATAAAAAGTATTTGCATCCAGATGTTGTAATGATGCATCTTCTACACAAAGAGTTTGTGGATGATTACCAGTGTTGGTATGCACATGGAGAGGTATTTGTTAGTAATAGGAGAATGGGAGAAACGGTGGTTGGCTCAACTTCTAGTGCTAGCAACGTGCATGAAGCGGCAAATGACAACATTAATCCTTACAGAAACATGGTTATGGATGCAATGAGAATGAATCAAGGTAATGTCAATCAATGTCCAATCGTAGAAGAAGAACCTAATGCAGAGGCAGCTAGGTTTTTTGATTTGTTGAAAGATTCTGACGAACTATTATGGGATGGCTGCACAAACCATAGTAAATTGTCGGTCGTGGCACAGGTGTTCACCATCAAGTCAGATCACGGGTTGAGTGAGACTGAGTATGACAAAATTATTGATTGTGCAAGAAGCATTTTACCTAAAGGGAACAGGCTGAAAGTGAACTTCTATGCTGCAAAGTCCATGATGAAACCCCTCAGTTTAGGATACCAGAAAATTAACATGTGCCCTAACTTCTGCATGTTATACTACCTTGAAAATGCTGAGATGACCAAGTGCATGACATGCATGCATTCCCGTTACAAACCCAGAACTGGCAGGGGAAAGACTCTAGTGGCATATAAAAAACTTAAATATTTCCCGATCACACCTAGACTGCAGAGGTTATTTATGTCACCAAGGACTGTTGAGCACATGACATGGCACCAAACACATGATGCAGTTGATGGTGTGATGGTGCATCCTTCTGACAGCGAAGCGTGGAAACGCTTTAACAATGTGCATCCTGACTTTTCTGCTGAATCAAGGAATGTCCGTCTTGGGTTGTGTACTGACGGATTCAACCGGTTTGGGTCATTTGCTGCTCCATATTCTTGTTGCCCGGTCATACTCACAGTTTATAACTTGCCACCGAGAATGTGTATGAGGTCGGAGTTCATGTTTTTATCTACTATCATACCTGGTCCAAGCAGCCCGGGGCAGAATATAGATGTTTGTCTTCGACCATTGATAGATGAGCTGGCGCAGTTGTGGTCCTCCGGAGCTCTGACTTATGATATATCGAGGAAAAAAAATTTCTTTATGAGGGCGGCTTTGATGTGGACTATCAGTGATTTTTCAGCTTATGAATGCTTTCTGGTTGGAGCACACATGGTAAACTCGCATGTCCATACTACATGGAAAACAACAAGGCATTCACGCTAGCAAACGGAGGTAAAGCTTTTTTTTACTGTCACCGTCGCTTCTTACCACTTAATCACAGGTTCAGAAAGAACAGAAAAGATTTCTTTGTTGGTAGAGTTGAAAAAGATGTTGCATCCCCACGTCTTTCTGGTGAAGAATTGCATCATGTTGTATCAGAGTATGGTGACATTGTGTTTGGCTTTCAATCAGGTAAGCAAAAGTTTCATGGTTTTGGTTTGACCCATAATTGGGTAAAGCGAAGTATCTTTTGGGAGCTTCCGTATTGGAAGACCAATATTCTCCGCCAGAACCTTGACGTCATGCACATCGAAAAGAACGTGTTTAAGAATATTTTCAACACCGTCATGGATGTGAAGGGGAAGACAAAGGACAACATGAAGGCTAGATTGGATATAGCTTTATACTGTAACCGTAAAAATATGGAGTTGATTTATGAGGAGTCACGGGTTGCAAAACTAAGGGAAAACTTCGTGTTAGAGAAAAACGAACAACTTCTAGTCTACAAATGGCTTAAGAGTCTCCGTTTTTCGAATGGACATGCATCGAACATATCAAGGCTTATTAACATAGAGGACTGCAGATTGTATGGAATGAAGAGTCATGACTGCTATGTGTTTATGCAAACACTCATCCCATTACTTTTCGTGATTTGTTGCCAAAAGAAATATGGGATGCACTAACGGAGATCAATCATTTCTTCAGAGATATATGCTTTAGCAAGTTGAATGTTGAGCACATTGAGAGGCTTCAAACGAATATCATCGAGACACTATACAAACTTAAGATGATATTCCCTCCTTCATTTTTTGACTCAATGGAGCATCTCCCTATACATCTACCGTTCGAGGCAAAAGTTGGAGGACCGGTCCAGTATAGATGGATGTACCCATTTGAACGGTGAGATTTTACAGTTGCAATGGAATTCATATATAAAAGTATTTTCTATGTTTTTCTTAATTGGAAATACTTGAATTGTAATTCAATGTAGGTACTTGTTTAATCTCAAGAAAAAGGTTAAGAACAAGGCGCATGTTGAGGCTTCGATATCTGAGGCCTATATTATTGAAGAGATCTCAATATTTATCTCGTACTATTTCGAACCTCATCTGAGAACAAAAATCAATCGCGTTCCACGGCATGATGATGGCGGTAAAGTGCCTTCCAGTGGGAACTTGTCAATATTCACAAATACTAGACGACCCACATCTAAAAATGTCATAAGAGGAAGATATTTGTCGGAAATAGAATTCAAACAAGCACACAACTATGTTCTATTTAACTGTGATGAGCTGAGACCATTTATTCAGTAAGTCTATATATGTGTAATACTAATTAAACTTTGTCAGTAATATACTGTTAATTATATATTGTAATATCATACACTCATTATCACTTGCAGGCAACATCGACAATATTTGCTCTCCAATAACTCGCAACTGACCGAATCCCAGATCTTTTAATTACAAGATGAACAATTTGCCACATGGTTCAGAACACATGTAAGCACTATCACAAACTCATTCTAACTTCCAAAATTACTGTACATATGCATGTCATTATGAGATTCTCATTCATTTACCATTTATTGATGTACATTTAATTACATATATACAAGGTTTATCAAATGGGAAGGAGTGTGCCTAAGTCATTGTCTTCACTAAGCCTCGAGCCTAAAAGAAAAGTTAAGTGCTACAATGGATATGTTTTCCATACTGAAGAATACGGGCAAGGAAGAAAGACATACAATTGTGGTGTTTGTGTTAAGGGATCCACAAGTAGTTAGTTAGAAGTTGACTACTATGGTAGATTAGAAGAGGTCGTCGAACTGCAATATCATAGCAACCAGAATAAAGTGTTTTTATTCAAATGCTATTGGTATGGCACGACGGACATAGGAATCAGAGTTGATCCACACCATGGTCTGGTCAAAATCAACTCAAAAGTTATATTTCGCAACATAAACGATGTCTTTGTTTTCACAAAGCAATGTCAACAAGTTTATTACACATACACCCCTTCATTTAGAAAGGATCGATCAAGAGTTGATTGGTTGTCCATTTTAAAAACTAAACCACGGGGTCGTGTCGAGGTTGTTCAAGATGAGAACGAAGACACAAGTGTGAAAGATGAAGTCTTTCAAGTTCGTGAGTTGGTTGAACCATATCGAGTTGCTCCTTCGATTGAATTGGAAGAAAATTCAAATTTTCATGTTCTCAATGATAGTCTTGTTGATATTGACGCAGAGGAGTTGAATGTTGTTCTGAGCTCTAGCGGACAAGCAAATGTTGATGAAGAAGATGATATCCATATTGAAGATTGCGATGAAGGTGATGACAATTCAATTGATGAGGAAGAAGAAGAAGAAGAAAATTCCGACTAACTATCAAAATGAAGCCCTATGTAAAACCCTTTATCTCATGTAATTTAGATTATGGATGATATATTTTGTAACACAAAATATTTACTGTTTAAGCAATGTTGTGATTGTTTTATTCGATGTACAGTTTATCAGTTAAGTTTTTGCAGGAAGGTAAATAGGCAATACAAACACAACCTTTCCTGTAAAATGCAAACTTACCGATGTTCATACCGACGGACAACCATTTGTCGACATCTCACAGAGAGTTCGAACTTAATTACGCGAAATGCCACAATCACCGACGCATATACCAACGGATTCACAGACACCCACACCGACGGATTGACGTCCGTCGGCATCTCATAGAGAGTTCGGAAATTATTACGCCAAATGCCACAATCACCAACGAACTGACCGACGTAATTAAGTCCGTTGGCATCTCACAGAGAGTTCAAAAACAATTACGTGAAATGCCATTATCACTAACGCTGTTACCGACGACTTCACCGACACATACACCGACGGATTTACTGTCGTCGGTATCTCATAGAGAGTTCGAAAACAATTACGCGAAATGCCACAAACACCGACGACTTTACCGACGGTTGTAAGTCGTCGGTAATTTATCGGCGGCCAAAATTAGCTACCGAAATACCGACGGAATGTGCAAATTCCAAAGGGTCTGCATTAAATGAACCTCTGACTGCGTTAGATTACCTACAAACCGCGAAAAATATGGAGGGTAATTAAAAAGTTTGGTGTGAAATTCAAAAATTGCCAATGGATTTTTATCACGTTATCGACGGATTTAATTTAAATACTAATAATTTTTTATATCCGTCGGTGATTCCGTCGGTAAAACTACCCTATAAGTTCATGCGGCTGCCCCTTTAGTTCATTTTTTCTTCTCCTCCGTTTCTCACCTTAAACTTTCGATTTTTTTCCTCTCAAATCTTCAAGTTTTGTTGAATATCTAGCAAGCTTGGTTGTGAATCTTCATCACATTCAAAGGTATGTGTTTTTTTCTATTTTATTTTATTTTATTTTATTTTATTTATAGTTTTTTTTATTCTTTTTATGTTTTTTATTTTGTTGTATTTGTTTGTAAATTATTCAAAGGTAATTGTTAATGTTGAATTTACCTTAGGATTAGTAATTGAATATGTTGTAATAATTAGTATAGATTGAGTTAATATTTGCAGGTTTGTGGATTTGGGAAGTATCCAGTATAGGGGAGGTGCTGCCGAATTTTTTTTAACTTTTGAATTTAATTATATAATTATTTATATAAAATTGTTTAGATGCGTAGGATGAAAACCAGAGTTGGTTGTTCACGTCCGGTCAAATCAAGTTCGTCTAGCAGCGATGATGATATTTCCCTAGGTGCCTCTAAAGAAAAGGCACCTACACCACCTACGCTGTCAACCGATGCTGCCTCTTCTAGCGCTATTTCACATCGCAGAAGCGGTGTGCCTTCGCAGCGGAATCAATTTACCCTCAAGTACGAGGCACAGTGGAAGGGTGATCTTTCAATGTAAGTTTGTTAAGGTTTTAGTTTTTTAAAAAAAAACAAAAAACAAATTTAAAACATAATTTATGAAGTAATCACTATTTCATTAATTTCATTTCTCTTCAAGTTCACAAACATTGAGGCCACCCGAGTAATATCATCGGCGTTTAAAGCGTCGATGGAGATTCCATTGTTTCAATGGAGTCAGTTATCCAGGCATCCTGAATGGATGCCTCAAATCAATGCATGGTTATCCAGATTTGAGGTTCGTGTTAATATATAATTTTCAGCTTATTTCTAATATATAATTGTAAATAAATTATTATCATTTTTAAAAATTAATTTTTTATACACAGCATCGATTCTGCTGGAACGATGAACATAACACTGTTGTGAGGAGGGTGTGGGAAAATCACGCGGCAACTAGGTAACATCGAAAACAATACAACTTTTTTTTTACATAAAAATTTATGTTTCGAAATGTAATTTTTGCTTGCGTGATTTTTGGTACGAAGCCCAAAAAAGGCAAAAAAAACTCCGAGGGATAAAGGGTTCCAAGGCTGGAACGATGTTGCGGTTTGGAGAGATTTCAAACCAATATACATCGCAGAAGATATATGGCCGCACTATCTTCAGCACGTTACGTCTGAGCGGTTCACACGACGCTCACAGTCCGGTGCTGGCAACCGGAATCGGCCAATTCATGGCTCGGTGACAACACACACCGGCGGCTCCATTCCGTTTGCTGCATATGTGAAAAAGATGGTAAGATTAATTTAAATGAAATATATCGTTCAATTAATTTGTTGTTAATAATTTTTTTTCATTATAGGCTACGTCTCTTGGACGTGAGCCGAGCCCTATGGAGCTGTTTGTGGAGACGCACGTGCGGCCTCAATACCGCCAAAAGGGAGCACAACAGTTCAGTGACAGCGGTGCTCAACATTTTGTGGTATGTTTGTTCAACCATTTTATTTTGTAAGTTCTTATTATGTTTATTGAATTGAATATGATAATTACTTTTTTTATTTACTGACGGATATGGGCCGTCGGTTATACACTATATCACCGACAGAATATTTTTCGTCGGTAAATTCCAAGCGAGAAACTTTTTTTTTTGGCGCGCACATTCCGTCTGTAAAATCGTCGGTAAATGTTTTTTTTGTTTTTCCGACCGATATAGCGACGGAATGTGGAATCACCAACAAAAGGTAATCCGGAGGGCGTATTTCATCGATAATATAGTATGTAAATAATTTACCGACGAACTCTCAGTTACACACCGACGGAATACGTCCGTCAGTAAAACTGTGAAATCTTGTAGTGAATCTTTTGGTTGTGTCATCGACCCCTTACTTAAGTTATGAAAATATGATAATAACCATTTATATCATTACATTAACCCAGATCAATAGTCAACCCAAACCTAGTAGATAAAACCTACTTAGCCCCAAGTCGACCCCTGAGTCAAGTTTTAAAATTATAATAATAATAATAATTTTTATCCTAAGGTTAACTTGGGTCAATGGTCAACCTAACTCGTGACCCGAGCTTAGCCTCAGGTCAACCCCTGACTTGAGCTTTAAAACTATAATAATAACTATTTTTATCTTTACATTGAGTCAATGGTCAACTTGACCTGTGACCTGGGCTTGATGGATCAAGCCTAACTCCAAGTCGACCATCGAGTCGGGTTTTAAAACTATGATAATTATTATTTTTATTCTAAGGTTAACTTAGGTCAATGGTCAACCCCACTTGTGACTTGAGCCTCGCCTCGGGTCAACCCATAATGAGTTAAGTTCTAAAATTATGATAATAATTATTTTTATTTTTATGTTGACTCGAGTCAATGGTCAATCTGATCCGTGATCCGGGCTTGGACTCAGATCGATCTCAAATCAGATTTTAAAATTATAATAATAATAATTTTTATCCTTATGTTAACCTAAATTAACTAGATTAACCCTTCTTAGCATTGGACAAGCTTCTCGTGCCCTTTCTAAGACAAAAATTTCTCCCCCGTGACAACTTTAGACACAACAAAAATTAATTTTTATAATATCCAAAGATATATCGTACAACTTCATGAAAAACATTATCATACCCTATTTATAGCAACTGATAAGAGGTAGCATCCTTTCCAAATGAAATTTGGTTGACTGTTTGGATTCATTAGGGTAAGTGATTATGTTCTCTCAAAGCACATACTATATGGATCATAAAATAATGAATTGAATTGATGAATGCAAGGGACAATGAATTAGTTTAATTGTAATAAACCTGACCTACCCAAGTCATACACATAAAATAAATGAAAATGAGAGAAGAGAAAACAGAGAAGTCATCCATTATTTCCTAGCTATTAACAAAACAATTAAAACAGATGTTTAGTTTAACTGTTTTTATGAAAGTATGATAAAAATATAAAATTTAAAGATAGGGAATCAAAACACAAAACTAAAAACAATATGGCTAATCTCTTGATTTTTCAAAAAGAATTTTGAGATACATTTAAAATTTCCTGATCCGATGGCAAACAGGACACGTCACCGTACAGAGATGACGTTTTGAACCCTCAATGATTCTGTCGGCATTTTAAACGGTGAACAGGTCATGTCACCGTATGGAGCTGCCGTTTTAAATCCCTCAGTGGTTCCGTCGAAAAAAATCACCCATAAAAAGCTCCATGTTAGTTAACCGCTTTTCTTTTTTAATTCTGAACATTCCATCCGTAATTCCGTCAGGTACTACTGATCGAATGTTTTCGTTGGTATATACCGACAGAATGATGAACAAAAACATTCTTTCAGTAATAACAATCTCAAATTATCGATGTAAATATTCCGTCAATAAATCCATTGGTATCAACTAAATTTCTGATGGTGCTAGTTATATTCTAATATATACACGAGATGCATGCCCACGCGTTGCCACGAGCTTATAAAATAAATATATTTAATAGTGTTATAATTGTGAACCAGCGCTTGATAAGTAATAGAAACTAAGGATATGATAGAGCTAATATTTCATGATGGGAAAAAAAGTTGTGTTGGTGATCAAAACTTAGAGACTGAACAAAATGATTTGTAGCAATCCATAGTGTTTTGGGAGGAAAGATACATTGCTTTCGCTACATGATTTAGCTTTTCTGTTAATAAAAAGCAAAAAAAAATTACAAAGCTAAATTTTCTACCAACTTAATATTAAAAAAAACCAACAAAGATAATTTTGGAAGGAAAAAAACCTATAAGAAAAAACATTGTAGCAATTGATAATGTTTTGTGAGGAAAACTACAGTGCTTTCCCCAATAAAATAAAATAAAAAACCATTTATAGAAATACTGTAGCAATCCTTAATGTTTTGTGAGAAAAACTACAACACTTTTCCTATATGATTTAGCTTTATTGTAATTATAATTTTTAACCAACTTAATATTTTTAAAAAATGGACAAAGATAATTTTGGAAAAAATTATAAAAAAATCATATGGGAAAACACTGCAATAATTCACAGTGTTTTCAAGAAAAATAATTATAAAGCTAAATTCTTAATCAGCTCAATATTAAAAAAAATTAAATCGACAAAGATAATTTTAGAAAAAAAAATATTAAAAGAAAACACAAAAAAAAGGAAAAAATCATGTTGGAAACACTATAGCAATTCATGGTGTTTTGTGATGAAAGCTATAGTGCTTTTCCCACATGATTAAGTTTTATTACAAAGTTAAATTCTAACCACATCGATATTAAAAAAAAATCGACGAAGATAATTTTGAAAAAAATATATTACAAAAAAGAAAAACACAAAAGAAACTGGAAAAAAACCATGTGAGGAAAAATTGTATCAATCCATAGTGTTTTGTGAGGAAAAACTTGTATTTACTTGTAATTGCAATTCTTAACCAGCTTAATATTTAAAAAATAAAACTAACAAAGAAAATTTTAGAAAAAAAAAACATAACAAAACAGAAAAAAATCACATGAGAAAAAAAATTGTAGCAATCCACAGTAATTTGAGAGGAAAGTTACGGTGCTTTCCTCACATATTGTAACTGTAATTTTTAAACAGCTCAATATTAAAAAAATAAAATAACATAAGATAATTTTGGAGAAAATCATAAAAAAAAACAAAAAAAAACATGCGGAGAAACACTGTAGCAATCAACAATGTTTTAAAGAAAAAAATTACAAAACTAAATTCTTAATCAGCTCAATATAAAAAAAATCAACAAATATAATTTTGAAAAAATAAAAAAATAATATAGAAAAACTATATGGGAAAATACCGTAGCAATCCACAGTATTTTAAAGGAAAAAAATTACAAAGCAGAATTTTTAACCAGTTCAATATTTAAAAAGTAAAATCAATAAAAAAATTTCTAAAAGAAAATTAAATGGAAAAACAAAAAGGAAAAAAAAAAGCAAAGTTGGAAAAAAAAAAAGGAAAGCAATTTTGGAAACAAAAAAAAAAGGGAAAAAAATGAAAAAATAGAGAGGGAAAGTTGTAAAAAAAATGAAAAAATGCAAAAAAAAAAAAAAAAAAGCACTGTAGATTACTGTTGTAGTCTACAATGATTTAGGTGTGGGGGAACAGTGATTCCCCAAACCATTTAAAGTTTGGAGAAAATTATTAAAAAAAAAAAACCATGCCGAAAAACACTGTAGCAATTCACAGTATTTTAAAGGAAAAAAATTACAAAGCAGAATTATTAACCAGTTTAATATTTGAAAATTAAAATTAATAAAAAAAATTTAAAAGAAAATTAAATGAAAAAAAAAAAGAAAAAGAAAAAGCAAAGTTGGAAAAAAAAAAAAGGAAAGCAATTTTGAAAAAAAAAAGAGAAAAAAAAAGAGGGAAAGTTGAAAAAAACATAAAAAAAAAAAAAAAAACACTATAAATTACTATTATAATCTACAATAATTTAGGTGTGGAGACCAGTAATTCCCCGTATTATTTAATTTAAACGTTGGGAAAAGTGATTCCCCACACCATTTAATTTAGGTGTGGGGGTATTGTATAAAATGTTGTCGGAATCTCTCGTTCAGTGTCATCATCTCGAGGGTACGATGGGAGAGCTGCCAACTCTACCACCGCCTAATCTACGTACTGAGCTTAAGAGCTTAGTGGCTCCACGCTATCAAAGGCTTTGATATATAATAATTAATTAGTGTCGTATGTGTTATTGTTTTCGGGTTTTAAAACGTCCACTGATCAGTCAAGAAACTTAGGTATCCTTAGCTATTAAATGGGTAGCCGAAAGAGGTGGATAAGTTTTGCATAGAATAACTAGAGGGTTAATTATTAAAAGGTCAACTATTCAGAGGTAGCTAGATAAGTTTTTTAAATTATAACTCACATAGAATAAATTGTGGAGCAAAACCCATACAAAGTAACCAAACAATGCTAAAAAAAAAAAAAACTAAAATTAATTAAAAAAATTAATCTTAAATAATTAAATGTTGCGAAATGAAATTAATAAAAAAAAATTAATAAAAAAATCAATAAAAACTCAATGTCAAAAAATAATATTAAAAACAATTCAATTAAAAACATCAAATAAAAAACCAAATGCCAAGTTTGCTAGCATGCCGAAAACAAATCAATAAAAAATATCAAATAACATAAAAAAAGCCATGTGTTGCTTAATGTGCACTAGCCTTTAAAAAACACAGCCACAGCACATGAGCCTTTCTGCTATAGTGAGTATCTAGTTTGCATGCTCGCGCTATACTATGGAAGATTCAAAAATAATTTAAAAATACAAAAATATATAGATTTCATAAAATATTTTGCTATTATTATTAAATCAAAAAATACAATTGTTTTAAAATTTTCTTTTATTAATATAAATTTTTCTATTAACTATGTTTTGTTTATCTTAGCCAACACAATGTTTTAATAGGAATTATTATTTCTATTTAATATATATATATATATGTGTGTGTTAAAGCAAGTTAATAAACAATCTCAAAATTATATGTTTATATTTTATGTGATTGAAAGCTAAACAAATCATATATATAATAGAATCATGTTCAAAATCTATTTAAAAAATTTAATAATAAAAACCAATTTCAATCAAGTTTTCATGAACAATTCTTCTTCTTCTTATGATTATTATGATTATTATTATTATTACAAAATAGAGCGATAAAGAAACAAAAGATAGAAAACATAATGAGCTATCGCTATGTCTGAAAAGGGTTAAAAAAAAAAAAAAGAGAAAACATATCGGTGAGAGTGATGGCAGAGAAAGAGAGAGGAGACTAATTGGTTGAACAGACAAGCTCACAGCACCCCTTAGAACCACTAAAAGATGCATCGTTTTCGAATGCTCTGAGCCATAAAGACTTGTTCATTCATTCATTCACTGGCTTTCCTCTCTAAGAAGTCAGGTCGATCCAGAGCACTTGCTTGAAGCGATTTCCTTGACCGAAGTCTGCTACCGAAGCAGGATTCCTTGACACACAAGCATGCCAGCCCGAGGGAAGGTCAATAAAGATGGTGGTCGATCAACCTATTCTATTAAGTAGGAATCCGCTTCTCTCCATGCACTTCCATTTTCAACGGTAGGCCGGTCAAATAATATTTATATAGCTTTATTTATTTTATTAATTAAAGATAGAATAGTTTGTTAGCTTAACTTAATTATTAAATAATATTTATATAGTTTTATTTATTAAGGGTAGAATAAAATTTTCAGTTTAATTCATATATAGATTAAACTGAAAATACTATTTTATTTTTAATAAATAAAAATATATAAATATTATTTAACAGGCTATTGTGGCAAGATTTTCTTTTGCCACTGGCGCATTCGGTAACAACCACACAGAAATCGCTGTCCTGGTGACAAACCTGGCCTACTAAATCACGAACCTTGATGTTGTTCAAGTTCTTCACAACCAATCTTACAAGCGACGGGAGATATTAGATTTGCACATGCCCGAATACATTAAGTGTATAGTAATGAGGCCGAAAAGAATAACAAAATCAATCAAATTCTAGGAACTAAAGCTTGATGGAAAAAGAAGCAGATAAGAAATAATTAATTTATCATTCCTTGACTTCAACCAAAAGGCTAGGCCATGCAGTATAACTTCAAATAATGTATTCCAATCTGTCACCTTAATTATCCTCCAAAATCAACTTGTTTCTAACATTCCAATCTTTCACCTTAATTTTTACACGTGAAAGTATACTTTAGACCTTTAAGTTTTTATTTTTTCATATTTGATCCATGTAGTTTTATATTTTAGTCCCCAAGATATTTTTTCATCATGTTTAATAGTTCTTGGATTCCAAGAAATGAGCGAGAAAGCCACCGGGAAAAAAAAAAAAAAAAAAAGGAAAGAGAAAACAATTCAGCCATACTTTTGGCTGAAAAAAAAATCAATATCGGTATTAATGAGCTAACTTAAAAGGAAAGTTTAATGATGGTGATTTTACTCTTTAACCATATTAAAATCAAGGTTTGTGAAATTTTATTGAATTTAGTTAATTTTTTTATTTCTAGAGTGATTAAATGGGCTTTTAAATTAAAAATAAGATATTAAGGTTTTTATTATGTTTCTAGGGCTTTTTTTTAGTCAAAAAAAAGTTAAAAAAAAGATAAGATTTTTTTAAAACAAACATACTACTGATTTAAAAAAAAAAATTGTTCTCGTGGAAACAATTAATAATAAAATGGGATTTTTGTATCAAGAATCCTTCATTCAAATTATTGAGGTTTTTTCAATGTTTATTTTAATTATCTTATGTTTTTATTATAAAAATTTACATTATTAATAATAAAATATTTTAATAAAAAAAATCATAGATAAGGAATGGCAAGTTTGACTTAATAAATACAGTTTCCTTTTCAGAATTTAAAACGATTATTTATTTTAATTATCCATTTCCAGATATAATCAAGCCTTTAAACTTTCAATAAGAATAAAAGACAAAACTAAATTTCTTTCAAATTTATTGAGGCCCAACCTTAAAACCCTCGAAAGGATCCACCAAGCAATCATTTATACTTGCGTTCCGCTGCGGGCAGCCATCTTAGTATGGCAAAGAATCTCTCCTCAGCTTTGATTTGGCTAAATAAAAACTCTGCTTGCACAAATCTTACCAGCAGTAGACGGGGAGTCAAAGAAAGTAAAGTAAAATTCATGTTTGAAGTAAAATAAAGTCAACAGTTGCAGTTAATGCACAATCCTGGCAGTATTCTGAGGAAAACGATTCAAGCAAAACGTAGACTCAACAACTTCACCATGTCAACACAGCCAGCTCTGAGAAAAAAAGAAGGTAAGTAATGAGGCAAATGAACATAAATGATTCTGAATAAGCTTAGCCATCTTTGGTCACTCAAAAAAAGAAGATGAGTCACAAGGCATTGGTCCAAAAACCGTGCGATGAATTGGTAAAAGAGCAATTGAGTCTGGATTTGCAAGTGCAGCCAAAAAACCCTAAAGAAACGCTTTGTCATGGCAGCACAGCTACTGGTCTCCTGCAGTGAACAAATCAAATTAGTATAGATATTGATCATGGAAAGGGCAAAACTAAAGGAAACCAAGCACAGCCCGTGCTGTGGAGTTTTTGGAAACAAGGACGGAGCGAGGAATTTTTTTCCTCTCCTGAGTTGTTAGATAAATATATAATTTTTTGTAAGATTAATTTTCAAATCATGTACATGAATTTTTAAAGTTAATGGTAAAGTTTTAATTCAAATACATTACCTAAAATATTAAAAAATAAATTTGAAAGTATATAAAATTAAAAAGAAAGTAAAAATAAACTCATTATTGAAGTTATATCCTTCGATGTTTTGTACTATATAATTCATCTATAATCGAATCTGAATCGATATTATAACAACCCCTCAACCGGGATAAAATAGCAATCTCGTGTCAACTGAAAAACAAAGTAATTAAATTTTTTTCCTCTCTCAATTACTCTTTCCTTCACTTGATTCTTTCTTAGATTAGTGTTTTATAAGTTGGGTTTTGTAAGTTTATAAAGTTATTAATTCTCTCACTTTTTTTATTTTTTTTTCCTTGAATTTTTTTTTATGTTTTTCCCTTACTTTTCTCTCTGTCTCTCTTGCCTTTTCTTTTCTTTCATTTCCTATTCTACTTTTGCCCAGTCAGCAACATATAAAATGAACAAAAAGCTTATTTGTTTTGTTTTTTAATGACAAATAATCATTTTACCTTTAATGAGTCTTTTTGCTTTTATTTAACGGGCGTTTTTTTTATTTGCACTACCAAGCTCCGTTCATCCTAAAATTTTAACCAGATTTTTATTTAATACTTTTTAAGATCTTTGTAAAATTCCAGCTCAATATGATAGTCGGATTGAAAATTATGCCTAATAATATAAAACTAGTCAAATTGTGATTTTTCATCAAATTTCTGAATTTCTCATAAAATTCTGAAATTTTAATCCAAGCTAAAATATCAAATTAGAATGCTCCATGTAAATTTTTAAAAAATTTTGATAACTCAATCGATGATTATAAATAAAAAAATTTTACATAAAACTAGTCAAAAAATATTGATAATATATTGACCTAGGCTACAGCTCACCTAAACCTTTAACATGCCTCCGCCCTTTAATAACTCTATGGTTATAAAAAGACTCTAACAAGAACCACTTAGTTCAAAAATTCAAATTCTATTCAATAAGATCTTAAAATACATTTTATAGTAACTCACTTAGATATGCTTCTATAAAGTTTCTAATCTTCAAATAGAGTTAGGTCATGACCTAACTAGAAAAAAACATGTTCATCTCGGTTGATTCGTAGAATTTTAGTGCATCTTGATAGATGCAAGAAAAGTCATGTAACTTACCTTAATTTTTAAGCAAATTTGACTGCTCCAAACCCCCTATATATCATGCACAAAATAACTAGTGCTCAAAGAAATTCATCCAAGAATTTTTGTACACGTGCAATTTTTTGCGTTCTTTGTTTTGACTTTATAAGCCGACAGACCACATATTGATTTTAAATCAACTGGATATATATAACCAAATTGGAAGGAAAAGAAGAAGAGAGAGAAGCAGACGAAGTAGTTGCTGCTGCTACAAAGAAATAGATGTATACTTGCAAAATTTCTGTAGGGTTTTAGCAGGGAAGATCCATATAAAAGAAACTTGAATTATAGGCTCTTTTTTACGTCCTAAATAATTTTCTCTGTGATTTCAAACTCTTAAACTATAAAATATTTTGATTATATACTTGATTCTATCGATGATTCTATTGATAACATTTAAGCTGTCCATTTGCCCCAACAAAATGTTCAAAGATCATTGAAAATGATAAGAAAAAAAGAGAGAATTCAAGCACTTAATTTCACCTACATTAATGTATACGTACGATATCTATATATCCTCAAGAACTGAACTATTGAATTTCTTGCGACTTTTTTTTTTAATTTTTTCTAAGGAAACACTTGACTCAAAGGTTATTTTTAATTACTACAATAAACTAATTTAATGAGAGATATTATAAAAATAAAAATAAAAATAAAAAGCACCTTATTCAGGAGATAAGTGCTTGTGTAGTTTATAAAATCTCCGTCGGCAATATATCTTGATGAGCCTCGTTTTGTCTCTGCCAAGAGATGTCTTCTATTTTATTTTTTAATCCAACTACGTACAATAAACAATTTTTTATTTTTTTTGCAGCATAAAATGTGGATGTCCACAACATATAACCTATAAGATCATTTAATTATTTTTTAATGATTATGAAAATCGTTTTCAAAGCACATTTCTCTCAAATCTCCAAGCACTAGAGATGTGGACCGTAGTTAATGCACACACCGACCAGTGAATGTGTGTATCAAAACTTAGTTGGATAACCACTTGGAATCAGACCTAAATTATCAAAAGGAAATCCACTTTATTTAATATATAGTTAAATTCTTAACATTAATCTATATCCATTGCTGACTTCTCAACTGGATGTGGCTTGCTTAGTACCCACTTCCGATTAGTGACACATTTTGTAAAAAAAAAAAAAAACACAAAAAACATTATCCAGTTTTGTCATTTTGAAAAAAGATCGATTAGCTGACTAATATTACCAATAGATTTTCAGTTTGATGAGGAAAAAAAGTCTTGGATTATGGATTCACGTGGATTTCTTAATTTATAATCTAAGTTACTAATTCAATTATTTATCTTTAGTATCGTTATAGTTTGTGAAGGGACAATTTCCATGCCCATAGATATAAAATAAGCAAAAACAGTCCAAAATAGTGTTGGATAAGGTCATTACATAAAAACTTTAATTTAAAATTTTATTATTGAATATTTCTCTTTAAATAATTTATATCTCTTTAAAAAAATTACAACTCTTTAAATAAAAAAAAATCATCCTAAACCAACTAAGAAACCCGAAAATAAATGAAAAGCAATAAAAATCCTAAATAAACTAAGGAAAATAAAATTATTCAATATAATATTTTTCTAAATTAAATAGAAAAAAAAACATATAATTTTCTTTAGTAATCCTCCCACAACAGTCTCTTTGTATACCATTAAAGGAACTCATTCTCAAATTTAAATTATTCTTATTTTCTTCTCGTAAATTTCTAATCAAGACTCTTTTTCTTTATTCGCTTAAAGTGCATAACAATTTTAAATATCATAATTGACAAATAATTTCTCTTTCATTGGCTTCTAGAATAATGAATTATAAAACCTCAAACTTGCTTCATCAACATGTATTCTATCCATATATATAACTCTAGAATAAATTTACCTTTATGATATTCATAAGCTTGTAATCAACATTATCTAAATCAATAATTTTTTTTTTAAAATCAAATCATATTATTACTAGTTATCTGAGTTGTTTTTTAACACATCAAGTTAACTAGATCAGTTAGAGTCAATTCCCATATAGGTTAATGGGTCGAAATGTTTCAAAGTTGGCTCGTTGAGTCGGGTTTAATAATAATAATAATATATTGTTTTATATCTTTATTTTCGCTAAACTTGCTTGCTTTCATGAAGCAAGCCTTAACTGCTTCTATTGTAACAAAAAATTCTCTTTTCATGTAGAATGTCAAACCATGGTATGTATCAATCATCTGAGTTATTTTTAGAATTATTAAACCAATTGAGTTATGTTAAATTAATTCTTACATAATTTAATTTGATATTCATGCTAAGCAAGAAATTAAATCAATTTTTTTTAAATTGACTCATTATATAGACTTTAATAACAAAGATGAAAAATTCTTTTATGATTTAAATATTTTCAGCAATCTAGTACTCTACTTTTAAAAAAATAAAAAATAAAAAAGCTTACCGCAACCCCGACAGAAAGAAAATAAAAATAAAAACTAGCACAACATAATTGAATAAGTAAATGATTGAGTTGAGAATCAATTATATGAACTTATCTTGATTTCTGAACCATCTGACATCACTTTTCCCTTCAAGTGAAGTAATATTCACATTCATGCAATTAAAGTCATCTCAAAAGTTGCTTTAAACCCCCTTTTCTTTTTTTCTTTTTTACTCTAGTTTTTCTTTTTTCTTTTTCCTTTTGACCTTTTGTTAAGCATCATTGCGATGGCATTTTCTAGAATGGTTTTATTTTGATAGAAAGAAAAAAGATTTTCCTTTCCTAAGAAGATACACAGATTCTCAAAACAATTTCTAGAATATTTTAAATAACAAATAAAATTTTGGAATTATTGAAATTGAGAATTATTTCTTTAAAAATCAAATTAATTGTTGGTTATAGGGGTGAGCAAAAAAATCAAAAAATTGATTAAACCGAGAAAACCGGAAACAAATAACCGAAAAAATCGAACGATAAAAAAAACCCGATTAAACCGATTAAAATTTTGAAAAAACCAACTGGTTCGGTCTGGTTTTGGTTTTATAAACCTAAAACTGAAAAAACAAAAAAAATTGAACCGAAAAAAAATCAGAAGAAAAACCAAGCCAAACAAAAACAACTCGAGCCAAAATGAGCAAAAAAGAGCCAAAACTGAGCCAAACCGAAAAAAACCGAACCAAAACCAAGTCAATCTGAAAAAAACCAAGCCAAACCAATTTTAAACCGATTTTTATCTTAAAAAACCAAACCTAATCAAAACTGATCGGTTTAAATCGGTTTAGATTCAGTTTTGAGTTTTTTAAAAACAAATAAAAATTTCAATTTAATTACTTTTTTTTTATAAAAATCAAATTAAACAAAAAATAATCAGTTAATTGATTGTATTGCAAATATAAACCACGACCGAATGTCTCAAGAAATTCGGTCAAGTCCTAGATCAAAAGCTTGGACCATCTAGAAGGCTTAAGAATGACCGTACGACTCAATAATATATCTTATGTTGCAACTTTAAGCATAATGTTCACCATCTAAACATGTTTTCATCAAAACATATGATGTCCTTTCATGTTTAAATTAAACAAATTCATTGTATTTATCTGCTACATATAATAATGGTGTCTGCGCCACTTAATTGGTCAAACTTAATTAATTAATAATTAATTAATCCATAATCACTTCTAATTTTTCATTTCTTTACTAGTGTTGATTAATTAATATGTCCTTCCATGCTGAAATTAAGCAAATTCATTGTGTTTATGAGCTAAATCTATAATTAATAATTATACAACAATAATTAATAATGGTTTCTGCGCCACTTGATCAAACTTAATTAGTTAGTGGGCACCAAACTTGATTAAAAAAAACATTAATCAAGTTAATGGTGGCTATATTCAAGCCACTTATCCAATTATTAAGTTTTCTAAACAAATCAATAATCACTTATAATAATTTTTCCTTTCTTTATTAATGATGGCTAATTATTTTTATTTTCTTAATGGACCTTACATTTAGATGGTTCACCTTATATTCCCACCATAGGTTAATTAAATTAATGAGATATATTTCCTTCATTATATATTATATCAAAGTAGACCCTCACTTGTACGTGGCTTGCATTAATTTAAACCCAAGACCCAAGAAACCTCTTCACCTTGGTACTCATGGCGTGTATAAATAACCAAGAACATGAAAATATTGTTGGCATCTTCTTTTCCTCCTTCCTTCCTTCTTTTTCTTGATCGGAATTTCTTTTCATTATTTTCCGATTAGGGTTTCCATTGAAGGTCGGGTCGGAGGAGGAGATCATCATGGCACTTTGGGAGAGAAGATTGTTTGAAGGATTACTTTCTGGGCATAATGAAACAGCCTTAGATCCGTGGCCTAATGATTCAAAAGAAAGATAGTGATGAGAGGCAATGAAACCTCTAGGCAAGTCTAATTCTTGGCTTCGAATTACCTTAATTCCCCTTTTCTTCTTTTTTTTTCTTTTTTTTTGGTTTCTAAGAAAATGGAAGAAAGTAAAAAATAATAAAACATACGTGGAATCTTAACTCCGGATGAGATTCCAAGGTATCATTTCTTCAAGTTGGTGTGTCTTTTGGGTGACCAAACAGATTTTCTCTTCCTCTTCTTCAGTGATTTTGTATCCTTAAACACTGTAAGAATGTCCATTAATCATTTCAGAACATTAATCTTTGTTTTTGTTCCCTATCCCATCTAGTTTTACGATATTTTATTTAGTAATATTGTAGACATCTCCCAGGCTCAGCTTGGTTTTTGTCCTTCAATCACCCTCTATTACTTTGTGTGTTTGTACCTGTTTATCTTTCATTGCCAGCATAAAAATTGTCTCCTAAAGGATTAATGGACTCTATATAAAGCTTAAAACATAAGCTATGTGAATAGGTTATGAAAATGCTAGCTAGCTAGGGTTCATCACAGAGGAACAAGGTTTCAATCAAAGAACACAGGAAGGAATAATTATAGCTCATGGTTGATTATTGTAGCTCGACATTATTGACCTGGACCATGTTGTGCTTCCATAATTTAAATTGCCAAACATTAGCTGTCCTTCATGATTGTCATCCTGGCCACCCCAAGGAGGAATTACAGTTACATTGGAAATGTCAAAGCATTAGTGACATGCCTCACACAACTGTGGAGCCTGTGTATTGAGGGAGATAATAGTCTTAATTACTGAATGCAAAAACAGGAATAAGTAAAATAACTGTCGAAGTTTCAAGTGAAGCTATGGAACACACATGATCATGTCAAATACCTTGTTCTTTAACTTCTGAGAATGTACATGTTGAGGTAGATTTCACTCACCTTAGTGTTTGGTGAGCGAGCACATCTATCCACATACTATTTTTTATCCCACGCCTACTATGAGACACTGGCTTTGTTCGGTTTCATCAAGTCTCATCTTGTCTTGTACAGTCCGATGTAGTCCCATGCCGATGTACTCTCATTAAACTATTAAAAAATAATATAAATTATATTTTAAAATTTTACTTATAAATGTGAATTTTAAAATTAAAATAGTTTTTTATATGATATCAGAGTATTAATAATAAGGCGGTTACAAGTTTAAATCTTACCTCTCTATCTATTTAATAAAAATTAAACACAAGATAATATGAGCTTTAACAAGTTTCAAGCTTTAACAAGTTTCAAGCTTAAAGGGCTTTTATTTAAAAAAATATATTAAAAAATAATAAAAATTATATATAAAAACCTCACATAATCACTTAAAATTTAAAGTTGAAATAGTTTTTTAACCCAAACAAATCATGAAAATCATAATCTTAATAATAATCAATGTGATGCATTCAAAAAAAAAGGAGTACGAGTGAGAGGCAATGTCTTGTGCATGCAAAACTTAGAGTGAAGGAGAGGCAGAATTGGTTCCAGATACATGGGAAAGAAGATAATGTATAAAAAACTACTCTAGAATATGACAAAGAACTGTAGACGTTACAATATCAAGTAAATGAAGGTATCAGAAATGCATATTCCCAAGTTTGTATAATACTGAAAAAAAAAAAAAAGCCTCAGATACTGTCCAATCCATGTCCTCGTGGACTTAAACTAAGAGGAGGAAGCTAATTTCAAGATTTAATTAGCTTCCGTAATATTATCAACTTGCTTGTGTTTAGACAAAATATTGTTTTCTATCTTTTCACAATCTTATGCCTTGTTTGTTTCTCGGAAAGTAGTTTCCGGGAAACCATTTTCTAAATTTTCATGTGTTTGTTTGTCATTAAAAAAGTTGGTCAACGGAAAATAATTTCCAGTCAGCGGAAAACACTTTCCGGTCAACGGAAAACACTTTCCAGTTAATTTTAGTCAAAAAAAAAATTGACTTGGTTTTCAGGAAAGTGTTTTCCTTTTAGCTGTGTTTGTTTTCCGGAAAGTGATTTCCGGGAAAGCACTTTCCAAACTTTCTTGTGTTTGTTTGCCAGTAGGAAAGTTGGTCAATGGAAAACACTTTCCAGTAAAAGGAAAATTTGGCTTGGTTTTCAGGAAAGTGTTTTCCTGAAAAATTTGAGGGGAAAACACTTTCCGGAAGTTGTGAAAATTTTAGAAATGTCATTATTTGCTGATTATATCAAATTTAATCCTCAAACTTTTGATTGCTATATATATTTTGTTTTGAATATTTATTTTTCAATTTCATCTCTTAAAATTTTATTTTTATATGAACTTTGGTCCTTATTTTTATAATTGTTATTTGCTTTTTTCTTATCATTTTTTTATTGAAATTTTTTATTTATCAAATTTGATCCTCATTCTTTTGATTGTTACTTATTTTATTTGAAATAATTTATGAAATGTTGATTATTATTATTTTAATTTCTTCATTTTTAATTTTTTTTAATTTTTTAGATTTGATCCCTATTATTTTGATTATTATTTGTTTTATTTGAGATAATTTATGAAATTATATTTTTTTTTTCAATTTCATTCTCATTCAACTTTTTAATTTGTAAGATTTGTTTCTCATTATTTTAATAAACTTGAGAAAAATAAAATATTAATAAGTTATTTTCCAGCTCATTTTCCATGACATAACCAAACACTGGAAAGTATTTTCCAGTTTATTTTCCATAACACTACCAAAAATCGGAAAATACTTTCCTGGAATTCACTTTCCAGGAATTCACTTTCCTCGAAATTCACTTTTCAAAAAGAATTCACTTTCCTATAAACAAAATCCTTCAACTCAAACTACGATTCTCTCATGGGTGGCTATGTGTCTTGATATCGAAGGTGAATATGTCCCTTCCATGAACTATATAAATTTCAACGAAAAAAGCTATGTCAGGGTTACAAAGTTTGTAGCTTTCTTCATCTTTAAAACTAAAATAATAGAGCTTGTCATGAAGCATACAGCCTTTTAGGATAAGGATGATGATTCACTAATGTCCCACCTTTTATAATATGCTTTTACTTTTTAATTATTAAATATTTTAGGGTTAGTCGCCATGTGTCTTGATTATTGGAAAAGGACAAGCAATAACTAAAAAGAAAAAGTCAAGAGTAAGTCTACATCTACTATCGAAAAAAGTAAGTCTATCAATTAGAATTTCTCTATTGCTACTGACTCATCAAGAACTAGAGCAAAAGTTAATAAAACCATTGACAATGGTGGGTTAGTTCAATGACAATTCACTAAGATTGAAGAAGATCTAAATCATCAGATAAGAAAATTCAATGCTAGAAAACCTTCATCTTGTAACTCAATAACTGCCTTTTCAATATCCTCAACTCGCAAGTTTTAACTCGGTAATCTAGGTCTCATTTGCTAAATATTTTTTTTTTAAGAATTGTTTTCATATAAAATTTTTTTCTTAAAAGTAAATTATTATTTGATGTTTAGCAGTATTATAAAAAATAAATTAAAAAATAATTTTCAATGTTTGGTTATACCATAAAAAATGAGTTGAAAATAATTTATTAATTTTTTTTTTAAAATTTATTAACAGAATAAAGATCAAATTTGATAGAAAAAAAATTAAAAAAAATAATTTCATAAATTACTTCAAATAAAATAAATAATAAAAAAAAATTAGTTATTTAACTTATTTTTAATTCGAAAAGTGTTTTTTGGAGAATATATTTTTCTTCATTTAAGACCATATTTTTCTTTCAATGAAAAATATTTTTTCTCTTCAACTAAATTTTTTTAAAGTTAGCAAATATTAAAAAGTGGAGAAAATTTTTTTTTTTAATGTTTTCCTGAAAAATAACACAAAAGTGGGGCTAGTGGCAAAGTTGATACCATATTCATATTTCCATGATGGACAGAATCAAAAATTTTGGTACATGTGTTGGTGGTTCAAAAGATTCAGATTTTGTTTTTTTTTAAAAAACAATTCCCCTTTAAAATGCCTTTTACTGTACAAGTAATTTGTGCAATTTTTTTAATCTGCTTCTTAACAAAGCCAAAAGGCAAACGCAGCCCATCATGTCAAGCATATAAAGTGGGCATCATATAACAATAGCAAGTGGTGGGTGGACCAATGACAAGTTGTGTAAATGTTCACAACATAAAATTTAACTTTATATGTATAGGAATCAAGATAAATTATTAAATAATATATAGGAATCAAGATAAATTATTAAACAACTCTATCAAAAGAAGATGGCAACTAAAAAAAGTTTATAATAAAAAAAGAAAAATAAAAGTTAAACATGCCTATTAAAAAACAATAAATACTATCAGATCATCTTATTAAATCTTAAACAATACGGTAAAAAGTAAGATTGTAATTACGAGATCAATCTATATAGCTTGCTCATCGAATAAGAGTTTGTTTCAGGTTCTTCATATATTCTAAAAAAATACTATAACTTATACTATTCTAATTCATGCAATAAAATGACTCCAACTCTGTTTTTATCAAAAATCATTTTAACCCAATAACTTAACCTGTTAGATGAGGTTCCAAAATATAATTTATATTATTCTCAGATATACCATCTCAAGTGAAAGCTTTTTGAACTTAAAATTTGTAAAAGTTCGCATTACCTTGTTTTTAATTTTTATCAAATAAATAAGGATGGTGAGATTAAAACTCGTAACTGCTTGGTTATCAAGGTTTTGATACTAAATCAAAAAAAAAATTAACTAAAAAATTTAAATTATTAAATGAAATATAATTTATATATTTTTTTAATATTTTCTAAGTACATGAATAGATTAAAGATCAATCTATGTGCAAATTAGGGATTCCGTACAATAGCCATAATCATCCATTTTCTTTTTTAAGTTTAACAAGAACTTTAATGATTAAAATATGATAATAACAAAAAAAGGTTGCGTGAAAAACATCAGTTTCAGTTGCCATTATCATCTTATTGCGCATCAACTTGAGAGGATTTGGGCATGTGGATCGACCTTTCTTATCCTAATTTTCTATTCACAAGATGGATACATAGCCATTGAAAAGATGTTTCTGACAAAGCTCAACTCCATTTAGCAACAACTATGATTCACGAGACATGCTGAAAATTGATGATAATAATAATAATAATAATAATAATAATAAGCATTTGCTTGTCTCGTGAAAGACCGACCTTCGCACTTTTTGTGACCATCCATCAAATTAATATTTGAACAAAATAAAGAAAAAACGATTCATATGTTTTGATATAGTAAAGAATATGTTAATTGTTGAATTATTAATTAATTGTGTGTGTAGAATTAAATATTTATAGCAAAATTAAAAAATAAAAATAATGTAGTGATTTCATTATAAAGATTGATTTTGATCTTAGTTTATTTATGTTTTATTTTGATTTCTAATTTTATTCAAGGATAAAGAAAAGAAAGATGAAAAAAAAACAACTGATAATTTATTCTTTTTTAGCAAAAAAAAGTCATAAAAGTGTTTTTGATGAATCACTAGAAAAATAAAGACCCAATAGTATAAATAAAATAAAATAAAGAAATTTAGATTCAAAACTTTGATTATTATTTTTTTTGCATGGATTTTAAAGATGATTAAAATTGAATTTGAAGTTAGTAATTGGATTCTAAAAGTTGTGGAGATAATTTTAGATGTTTTAGATAAAAATAGTGTTGGGAAGCTGACTCTTCAACAACTATATAATCATTGTCTTAGATAATGTATTTTTCAACTTTTTTTTTAATTTTTTTTATGGATTCTTAGCTTAAGCAAGCCTTTTCTTTTAAAAGATATAAATAAAGGAAAAAACAAAACAAACAAGCATATTAATTCAAATTCAAGAAAAGTTTCCTCAAATGAATTACAAGTATTAAAACTTGGAAGGTTTCTTTTCACCATCTCTCTTTTCAATGTATGGAACCTCTCTAGTAATGAGCTTTGTAATGGCTTCCTAGTATTCTTATTTGCCAACTTCTTTAGGGAATTTCTCTTATTTTGGCATGCAAGCACTCGCAGATTTCTTCCTATCATAAGAGAGAAGGTACCAGAAATGTGGTTTTCTAGAAATTTTACCTTATTTATTTTTATGATTTTTGCTGCCTTTTCTCGTCAAATGCTCATTATACTTTTCACTTTCATTAACAATTCAGTACACATATGAAAATAATAGCATGGTTCCTGACGATATTTTAAACTTATACTCAATCCACATGTGATTTATGTAAAAATAAAAAAAATCATTTAACAATGCATTGATAATTCACCACATCATATTCTTTATGATATCAGCTTTTAAAGAAAAAAACAACAAAAAAAGGAACTCAACTAATTAGATTTTAGGTTTGTTTTCAAATGATTACATCAGAGTTATTGAAAATTTACATGATCATTAATTTTAAAACTTGTAGAATTAGTTGGAATGCACATAAACTCATTCGAACACCTATATTAATAATAAATAAATAAAACAAAGAAGGGAGGACACTCAGAGTTGTCCAGTCAATTAGTTAGTTGTGCCTTTAAGAGGGTGAAAATATATTTTTGATAAAATATGAAATGTTGTTTACTGTTTATTGATCCCAGTTAGTTTTGCGTTCAGAACGCAGCTAAATTAAAAGTCACGGGAAGTGCGGAGTGAAATTTCACTCTGCACTGTTTACTTTTGTAAAGTGAACAGTACAGAGTGAATTATTATAAAAGTGAACAATGCATTAATTATAATTCACTCTGCACTGTTTATTTTATAAAAGTAAATAGTGCAAAGTGAATTAATTCACTTGCACAGTCACGTGAATAGTGGATAACATCTCCACTGTTTATGGTCGAACCGGATCCAGTCCGAGCCTAAATGTATTGAATCGGGTCCGATCCAGTAAAAAAATCAATTTTTTTATTTTTAATTATGTTTTATTCAAAAAACTAGTGTTTAACATTATTCAATGATACTATATAAATTAGAAAGAGATCGCATGATGGTGTAGCATTTGCAGAATATGATTGTAATCCCAATTTTGTTCCTGATGATATTTTACCTAATTTTGTTGCACACTCAAAAAGCCATGAAAACTGTAGTCCTTGTCGGATGAATTTCATACATGATAGAATTGTAGATAGTTTAATGGAATAATAAAAAATATTTTATATAAAGTATTATTTATTTGAAAATGTAATAACAATAGTTAAATCTATAATATTTAAATTAAAAACCATCAATATATATATATATATATATATATATATATATATATATATCTTTTCTAGTTATTTATAACCTCAATTTAAAAAGCAGACTAGTCCATTTAAGTGTGGTTATAATTGTTTTTCAAAGTACTTTTTACTTGGAAATACATCAAAATAATATTTTTTTTATTTTTTAAAAATTATTTTTAATATCAGTATATTAAAATGATCTGAAAACACCAAAAAAAATATTAATTTGAAGCAAAGAAAAAAAAATAAAAATCAAATCAAATTTTTTCAAAAGTATTTTTGAAACTCGAAAACAAACAGGAACTCAAATACATTAAATTATTTTTTATTCAACTTCAATTTCAACTATAGTTATAAATACCAAACCAATCTTAATAAAAATATATTTTTTATAAAATATTTTTTTCAAATCATAACCATAAAAATTATTATAATACCAAACATATTTAGGCACCGAGCAAGGCTGCCATCGGAGGTTAGATGACTACTAATGTGATGTAACAAGTGGGCAAGCCTAGTTCATATGCTAGACGCCAATCAATTTTTTCTGCTTTTCTCAATTCAATCCCCGATTCAACAACAATTCTCCAATTGATGGCGGAACGCAAAAATCTGCACGGTAAATATAATTAATTTTCATGATTACTCTCACACCATATATCTACATCTTAACTTTTCATGAGACAATTTCATATCATCAATGTATATAAATACCTCATGTTATAAAATAACAACAAAACAGAACACGATACAATGCCACACTTGGCAATATTCACAATTACACCCTTATATATATGTTTTTATTTTTAATTTTTTTGTTATACATTATTTTTCATTTGTAGTTTACTAACTTAAATATCAAAGAATCTCCTTTCTAATATGGAGCTTGTTTCGTAGAAGTTTGTGAACCACATACCCCGTCTACAAAGACTATAGTTCAATTTACGTTCATTCTAACAGCTAGTCAAAAGGCTTAAAATCCCATTCAAAGTCAGCTAGACCAGGCAGGTTTAATTTGAACCTGTGTGTTGAACTTGTTAGATTTACAAAAATTGACAAGAGAGGAAAGGTTGAAGATATGATACTCTGTTCCGATCATTACAACAAAAGCATAAAAAAAAAAAAAACATAACAGTTATGGAAGCAGTAAATCTTCCCTATCAGCATAAATAATAACCATCTCATTTTGTGCACAAGTAATCCCTTGTTAGCAAGCGTGTAAAGACCGACATCTGCATTATATAAAGTAGAGAGTGGCTCCATATCAGGTAGAGGTCTAGTTTTCAATAGTTCCTGGGGTAAATTAGGTTGGAAAACATGTGAATTCGGAAAGTCTACGTAAATATGAATTGAGAAATCCCTGATCTACTGTTATCGGGAAAAAATGGTGACGGTGAGTGTCCGAAAGTAGACAGATGAATGACAATATCCGTATAGAATGAAAAAAGAGCACAAAGAATTATGGTAAAGATAATAAAAATGATGATGTGTATTTACACCCGTATATGTTCGGCCTCCCAAGAGGTATTATTCCACTAGAATCACATAGTGTATTTTATCATTTCAATATTTATTTCTTCAAAAAAAGATGTGTTTTTTTTTTTTAATATGAATATTCAAGTCAACTTACGCGCACCTCAACTAATTTTACAGGCTCTAAAGTTAACAATCATATAAACCTCCAATAACCATCATATAAACAACATAGAATTTAAATCTGAAACCATAACAAATCTTTTTATTCAAAATTTTTATTACAGAATAGTTAGAGGTGCCCTTTGTTCTTGCTAGTGACCAAGATCCTAATCTCCTAGCCGTTATGAGATTGATGACATCATCATAGCCTTCTAGACAAGGAGCTTAGGAAGTCGCACGTGGCTGATGCTTCCACAGGCAGCATTAATGTTGATGTGTGCCCACACATGTATATGGTAAGCCCTCCAACAGATATTATCTTACTAGAACCACATAATAATTTTGTCCTTTTAAAGGGTGCCTCATGGGAAGAGAGGTATGTTTGGTGCTTATAAGTGATTAAGGCTTTTGTCTCTTGATTGAAGTGAGATTGATCGGCCCATCATAGCCTCCCAGGCGAGGGATTTGGGTAATTACTTATGGTTAATGTATCCACAGACGACATCAATAATAATGTGTGTTCACACCCGTATATGATAGGCTTTTTAAAATGTATTATCCCACTAAAATTACATGATGTGTTTTTTTTTCTTTTTAAAAGGCATTTTTTAGAGAGAGATATCTTTTGTATTAGTAAACGACTAAACACTCGTATCTAGCTGATGTGAGATTAGTGTTATCATCAAAAATCAATTATACTAAACATGTAACTTTCTAGGAGTAGCCAAATGTGAGGTTATGGATAATTACTTTTAACTTAAAATTTTCTTAATTCTTTACTATTTATACATATTTTAAATTTTAAGATTATTGTTTGTTATTTTGATATTATATTTGTATTGTATAATTTATAATAATAATAATAGAGTACTACATTGATCAAAATGGTGAAATGCAAAAGAAATGCAAGGCTCTGAAATACCAGGAACACCATCGGCTAACAATGAACTCAGAGGACGACAACGACAACAACAGAACACAATCAATTTTCACTCTGACATGGATTATTGAATAGACAGACACGACAATTCCTCAAGGCTGAAATTGGACATAAGTGTAGAGATTATGAGAACAGCCTCTTGACACTGCTACTGCCGCTTTCCATAAGCTTTTTGCCAATCTTGTACGTTGCATAAGCATCAATGGTTGCAGACTCAATCTGTTCAGGGCAAAGAGTATGATCGAACCAATTTGACCATAAAACATTGAGAGGTTTTGAGTCAGATTTTAGTGAAGCTATTCTGTAAGCCAATTCCCTTGCACTATAAGCAGCGAATCGAGGCTGATCATGTATTTTAGCAGCCAGTTCACTCAACTCCACCGCATTCCGAACCACCAGACCGTCAACACATCTTAGCCTTTGAAGATCTTCCTTGATATGAACTCCTACAAACATAATGTCCTTAATCGAAAGAAAGCGTTTTAGAGATGGCGAGATATGATTAGGAGAGAGCCTTATCAGGACGCAGCCAAGTTTGGTGCAGAAAGTCAACACAGCAATGTGATGTTCTACTCTCCTAGGAAGGTGCTCTGACTTGTCAGACTGAGAATGATTCTCGGTGTTTCTGCCAGAAGTGCTTCCTGATCTGCTAGCAGAAGTCCCTTTGAAGCCCCACTCGATGTCAAACCCAACAACCATGTCACCAATTTTAATCATGTCCTGCAACAATATATAGAGGCAAAGATGCGAATCATCATCCGATACCACCTCTGTCACCAGTGTAGCACCATCGTTCATTGTAAGCTGAGGTCCACGTAGTGTTTCCATTGTTGCATGCACCGAGTGAACGCCTAGTGAACTTCTATCGGGTGTATGATTACACCAATTCCGATTTTAATGCTGTAACACGAAATAGAAAACCGAGGTGAGGGCATGATCAGAAGATGATTAATTATGCAAGAACAGCAAATCAATGAGGATGTGTCTGCTGTAATCATAGCATTTCGGCATTATCATATCAATCTGCAGTTGATGCAACCATAGGATATTCAAAAAAATAATAATCAGAACAATCATGTTCGACAGTAGCAACTAGTAATGGAACACGAAATGAATCTTATTCTGACCCAGAAAGCAGCCGGAACAAAAGCCACACACAAATTTCATTTACAGCAAAGAATTACAGAAACCTTACAAGAGAAATGAGAAAAGAAACAAAAAAAATCATAAAGATACTTCTCTATCATAGTAAAGATTCGCGGGCCAATCTCATGAAGCAAAAATAATGTACATTAACGGAGAAGATGTTGCAGAAACAAGTACTCCATAATTCCTGCATACTAGATTTTAAGATTTTGAAGTTCTGATATTATAGATTCTGGAAGATTAGCTGCACAAGAAACGTTGTCCTTAAACAGAATACAAGATGTAATAGTCATAACAGGTGAAAAAATAAAATCGATCTGTCGAAACACCTTCCTGGAGGCTCAAAACTTGATGTTAGGAGTGCAGATGAACGTCATCAAGCAATTTTATCAGTGCATAAAATGTATCCTAAGATAATCAAACAAGACTCCAAACATAAAGACTAATGCCAAAGGAAAAGTGCAGAGGAGAAAATCCGAAACAATGTGCTTTCAGAATCAAGAACAAATAATCTCATCAACCCACTTCGATTCATAACATAAAGGCTGGGCATCATATCAGAAGGAAAGGAAAAATAATCATATATCAAATATTAAATACAGGAATTCTTAATGCCAATCTGTTTCAGAGCCAAAATTTCCTAGAAAACTTGTTTGAACGTCCATTTACGTACAGAAAAAAATTGAAATGAAATCAAATACACATTAAGGTGGGAGAAGAAACAGCCAAATGTGAATTCATAAAAATTAGAGGCTGCTCTTTCATGTTCTGACGCAAAATTTCTCAGAAAATGCCCCCATTGCTATGACAAAAGACATGGAGAGGAAAAAAAAAACTCTCAAGCAAATCATACAAGAATTTCAAATCCAAAACAAATGGTTTTTAGATATAACCATAACCATATTTCCCTACCTATTCCTTAAAGCATTACTAATTTAGAGAGTCCGAAAGAGGGAGAGAGGAATAAGAACTTACATAGAAGCTATGCAGCATTTTCTAACAGTATCAACAATGACAAAGGAGAGGGTACCTTAAATTCATACCTCGAAAAAAACAGGCATGCAAATTCATGCCTTAAATTTAGGTACTACTGCTATTTTAGGATAGGATGGTCAACATGGATTGATCAAGATAACTGAGAATCTTAAGGTTTGTCCCTAACCATCAATTTTTCCGAGAAACTTGTCATTTTTGCCAGACACCAAAGAATCTAACAGAACCATGCATAACGACCATATCATAATGTACTGAAAGGATCAACACTAACCACAGCCCATCAGACATGCTGATTGTTACTCCTAATAGAGAGAAAACCCATCTCTTAATCGCCGGTAAAGTCCACGATTGTTTCTCCAACCTTATATGCAAGTCTAATATTTTAATATGATCAAAGCTTAAGACATTCTTTATGTCAACATGACCATATAAAGCCATGGCTGGCTAAGAACCTTAGCTTGCCAATTCACTTAGCTCCATTGGGATCCCATCACAAGTGATCCATAGTCATTTCAAGCTTTTCAATTTTAAATGAACCACGACAAAAATAGCATCTTTGAAAGTGTAGGAAAGCACAAGGAAAAGAGTTTCACATGAGAAAGAGTTGTATATTAATCTGCAATCTTAAAAGAATACAGTGTATAAGGTTTTACAGATAGATTATCTTTAACCTTCTCCTCTACGTTAGCTATTTTAAAACTAAAGGATAACATCACAATGTTAACAACCAAATTAGTTATCCCGAAATATCAGCAAGAAATTTCATTTTTGAATTCAATCTCCAGCACGCCCCCCAACCGAATGGGTAGGTCTTGAACATGAAGGTTATCCTGCAGTAGCTGAAAACAAATGGCTGACAGTGGCAATTTAATAAATCTGCAAACTAATCCCTAGAAGATAGAAAGGAGACCTGAAGTTGTTTTACTAAAACTTGATCCCTAACATAGTGAGAATCAATTCCACTATGTTTAGTTCTGGCATGGAAATTGGATTAAAGAACAAGTAAGTAGCTCCAATATTATCACACCATAGTTTTGGACTGGTTACTAAGGGAAGCTGCAGATCGTGGAGAATGGATTGGAGCCAACGTATTTCAGCCGCTGTATATGAGAGGGATTTATACTTTGATTCAGTACTGCTATGAGCAACAGTTTGTTGCTGTTTGTAGCTCCAACGGATTAGATTGGTTCCATGAAAAATACAATAGCCCCTGAACCCCTGCAAAGAGTGATCTGATGTGCTTATAAAATGAACGCCATAGCTCACTGTGGATTTTAAGTATCAAAGGATGCATTTGATTGCCAATGATTGTCCTTGGGTTGATGCATGAATTTGCTAACACAGTGGACCGCGAAAGCAATATCTGGACGAGTGAATCCCAAGTAATGTAATGCACCAATAGTGCTGTGATAGAGTTGAGGATCTGATAAGTCAGAGCTGTCAAACTTAGATAAAATACAAGTGGTTCTCATAGGAGTTGAATAAGGCTTTGGCTTCATGTATGTGAACCCATTGTAACAGGTCAGCTACATATTTTTTTGCGTCAAAAACATATCATGTCTATCAAACAAGGCTTCTACACTAGGAATATAGGATAGAGGTCCTATATCGTTAACTAGAAAGACAGCACCAAGTTGTTGAATAGACTTATCAATTTCAATGGAGTTAGTCGCACCAATTTGCTGCATAAACTCATCAATTTCAACGGAGTTAGTCCTGGAGATGATTATATCGTCAACATATATGAGGATGAAATTAGAGATTCGAGTAGTGTATGAATAAGAAGAAATCTACCTTTGAACCAACAAATCCCATCTGCTGTATAATGTCTATCAGCCTAGAAAATCAGGCTCCAGGAGCCTGTTTCGGGTCATATAAGCTCTTCTTCAATCGGCAGATCTGATTGGGAAAGTCAGGATAAATGTATCCTTAGGGTTGTTGCATGTAAACTTCCTCTTGTAGGAGACCATGTACAAAGGCATTTTAGATGTTAATCTGCCCAGTACTCCATTGTCATGTGATGGCTAAAGATAGTAATAAATGCATAGTTCTTGTCTTAACCATGAGACTAAGGTTTATGTGTACTCCACACCATGTTGCTGATGATATCACTTAGCCACCAGCCATGCTTTTAAACGCTCAACACGACCATCTTCATGTCTCTTTATGACTAGCCAGGTTTAGGAGGTACAAGATCCCATGAACCATTTTTTACAAGAGCATTAAATTCAATGTCCATGGTTGCACGCCATTGGTGATGTATAAAAGCCTCGAAGAAACAAGTAAATTGTGATGGAAGAAACATGCTTAGTCAGTAAACACCGAGGTAATGGATAGCGAGTGATACCAACATGTGGTGTTGTCGGGGCTCATCTGGAAAGACATCCTGCAGAGCAGGGAAATGTAGAGGAGCAGATGGCTGAGAAAATGCAGCAGCAGTAGTTGAAGATGGAATGGAATTGGTTGTGTACACTGACTTCCACAAGTTTTAGAATAATTATTTAAAGTTTTTTTTTTAACCGAATATGAATGTAATCCAACTCATGTTCATGTTCAATCTAATGTCACAAATAAATAAATAAATAAATAAAAGTATTAAATTAAGAAAGAAGACAGAAATTTTATGTTGTATTGTATGCACATCCAACAGAAAGTAAAAACAGATAGAGAAATATTTTAACCTCACAAGAACAATTTTTTTATATGTTCTAAGAGTTTTGTCACATATTTGTAAATTATTTATTTTCATGCCTTGTTTTGATTTGAAAAGTGAACTTTATTTGTTGTTTATATGTGTGCTTGTTTTTTGTTTAATATATTAGTATGTTTATTCTTTTCTTATGTTTCTATTAATTATTCAACAAATATACAAATTTATGTGGCTAAACGATTTCCAATATTTATTTCATCCTGTAACCTCGACAGAAGGCAGGAGTTTTGAGATATCTGTGGCTTCATTTCTAATTTATTTACTAAGATCAGACAAATTTCAGAAACTAGCTGGATTGAAATTGTATCTACCCTGGAAGTGGTCGGTCTGGTCAAACATATGCACACAGGAGGCAGCTTGGTTTTCTGTTTTGATTTCAGAATCAGCGAATGCGATTCAAGTGAGAAAATGGCTCTGGTTTTGCTTTAGCAGCGGCCTTTGCAGCAATTTCAGGAACTCCAAAAACATTCCAGAACCTGAGTGTTTCATCCCCTGCTGCTGTTGCCACTGTGCAACCATCCGGACTCTGTAGGAAAATGGCACAAAGTTAATAAATTAAAGCTTGAAATAAAAATTATTAAGAGAATCAATTTCGGTTCTCAAATTATTACCTGAGCCATGTAAAGGACTCTAGAAGTATGGCCAGTGAGCTCTGCCATTTTCACCATTGATGGATATTTCCAAACAGTGAGTTGATTCTGAGTAAACCCGTGAGAGCTAAGTAGTTCCCTTTCATTCTTGTTCCACAAAAGAGAACAAACCTGAGATCCGGTATCAATCGAGTTCAAGCAGGCACCTGTGTGTGTATTCCAAAACTTAATACTCTTATCTCCTCCACCTCCTCCAGAGGCTAGCAAATTCCCTTGGAAAGGACACCATGCCAGGGCTTTCACTGCTGAAGTATGGTCCTCAAGCCTGTGAAGCCACTGTGTTGCTGAGTTTGATAATGCTGTAGATCTATCCCATATATGAATCAGATTATCATTGCCTCCACTCGCTAATTGTTGACCTGAAGCGGACCATTTAAGCCCACAAACCTCCTGTGTGTGCCCTCTGTAAGTCTCAACAATGTGTGATCTAATTCTCACGTCATTGTTAATGATTTGACCATCCATTCCCCCTGTTGTCAGGATGTGATTGTTCCATGCCATTGACCCAACTCGCGATCTGTGGCCTCCTTTCAATGTTCTTAGCTGTAGGGAGATCACCAAAACAAATACCATAAGCAAACAGTAACAAGAGAAACTTTACGAAAGAAGGACGACATCAAAAGAGGTATATTACCTGTCTATTGGAAGCAGAATCCCATAACTGTACATGAGAATTGTTCAAGCCTATGGCAATATGGCGTCCATCAGGAGCCCAATTGACACTGGTAACGGGTCCATCTTCATCATCAACCGTGACCAATTCTGAGGTGGAACCGTCTGAAGCATCCCACAAATAAACAGTGCTTCCAAGAGCTATGGCTAAAACATTGCTGCTGCCCCAATCCAATAAGTTGAGGTAGAAATCATCCACAAGATCCGGTGCATCCAATGTCCTCTCAGAAGTCTGAGGAATATGTCGGCGAGGCTTGGCGGTTTTGGGCTGGTGGTGGTGGTGAGAGTGGTCCTGAGGCATCAACTCAACAGGTGCAGGAGGCTTGTTCTTGAAAGCTAGGATTCGAGTTCGGTTCATGTTCAAGGAATCAGCAAGTTGCTTCCTGTAAGCCTCTCTTGACGGCGAGGTCACTGCTGGGTTCTCTTTTCCTTTTCTCCCTTCTGTTAGCATGAAACGTGCATAATCCATATCCATGGCTGACCTGTTTGGTATAAATCTATCCAACTGTTGCAAGAATCATATTACAATAACAACTGATAAGAACACAATTCGTTATTACATCATTATCAGATATCATCAAGAAAACCAAATCAAAATCTTACGTTTTCTTTAGAGTTCGTTCTTGGAAGAAACTGCTGTTGAAGAGGGAAACGAGATTGTGCTTTCAAGCTCGAAGAAGTGTTCATAGATCCTGCATCCATAACGAACAACAGCCAAAAACAAATAATATACAGATAGATAGAAGAAAAAAAACCCAAATAAAGAAACCCTAAAAGATTGTGCCTTCTGCAAAACAGAAATGTTAGAGATGAAATTAAGAAACGCAATTAATAAGAAAGAAGGAGAAAAAGAGAAGGAGAAAGGCAGAGAAAGAGAAGAGGAAGAGAGCGTCTAGGCGATGTGTTCTTGATCTTTACAGAGTATTTGATTTGATTGGGATTTTTCGGAGGAAATTGATAGCTTTATATAGTTTTTAGAATGCGGCGTTTCAAAGATGAAGAACGAACAGAGACTAAAACCCTAGGGTTTTGTTTGCAACGGCTACTTTTTCTTAAAGAACCGTTGTAAATTTGGTTTGACCAAACTGTCCGTTCAGGAGAGGTGTAATCGGAAATTTCATTTCATCAATTCTTGGACTAAAATGTGAAAAAGGCTTAGGTCCCAGCTGCATAAGGAAGGAAAGGCCTAAATAGAAGAGTGCTTAAGGTTGTGTTTGGTAAATTTCTATTAATAAAAGGGATATAAATTTATTTGGATGAAAAATAAATATAAAAATATAAAATAAATTTATCATATTTTAAATGAATTTACTTCATTTAAAATATAAAAAGATAGGTAAAAATATTTGTTTTCTATCTTTATTGCATTTGTTTTTTATATCTCGTCATAACAACTAAACAATACCTAAAAGTTAAAAAAAGACATTATAATTTATTTTATTTTTTTTCTATTTAATGGGAGGATTATGCTTTAAATGGAATGATTTCAAAAGAAAATAAATGGGAAATTATGACAATAGCTTTTTAGATATCTTTAAATTACTTAGAGCACTTAAAAGTTTGAAGATTTGATATAAATCTAATTTTATATATAAAAAAGCCCTTGATGAAGATTAAAAACATAGTTAAATACATTTATATAAAGAATAGAGAAAACATTTAAAACAAAATTCGTAACAAAATTGACAAAAATTAAATAATAAAATTACTATTATTCACATCCTAAAACAATAAGCATGCATACCCATTACTTTATATTATTTATAGTGGTTTTTTTAAATGATCGTGTTCCTTATTTTGGATGGAAAAAAAAGGGTGGGATTCTTTAATATTTTTAAATTAAATATAGAGAGAGTTTTTGTCAAATCTTCAGTATCTTGATGGTTTATGTAATTTAATAATATCTCAAGAGAATTGATGTCATTTATCTAAAAAACAATTATGTGATAGCCCATGAATAAATATATATAATCAACCATATTATTAAGAAAATATTCCTTTTAAAATTACAATGAGAGCTATCATTAATAAAACCGTACTGGTAAAATCTGATTTAATCTTTGACTAGTCATGAGGTCAATATATTTTTGTCCGGCACAAAGGTATATATGGGTGCTTTTTTTTTTCTTTTTTCTTTTTTGTTAATAATCTATAGAATGTATGACAAATAAGATAGTTATAGTGCCGTTCTAACTTATTAATCCAGCACTTGGTTGATCTGAAATTGAAACTTGGTCAAAATTTATATATATATATATATATATATATATATATATATATATATATATATATATAAAAGGATAGTTAAAAACCCAGCTGACTTAGCAAATTGACCCGATAACTCGGCTGACTCAGCAAAATCCGATTACAACTCGTTGACTATTTTTTTTTATCAAAATAACATTGTTTTGATTTATCAAAAAATTAGAATTGACCTAATAATCTGGTTAAAAATTAATGATCCAGTCAAAACCCATGACCCATATCCTGAGTCTAAAATTAAAAGTTACATAATATATATGAACAAATAGAAAAAAAAAGACAACAATAAAAGATAGAACCAAAAAGGAAAGTTCACGACTTATTTGACCAACTTAGCAAACTTTCTGATCTTCTTAGTAAGTCTAATCACATGTAAGTGAAGTTTCTTTCGGACGATGAATAATTAATTCAAATATCAAATTCTAATATAGGATTTCATCTTAAAAATCAAAATATTTCAAAGTACGGTTGGTTTTCAAAATGCTTTTGAATAAAAATAATGTTTTTTTATTTTTTAAAAAATTATTTTTAAAATCAACATATCAAAACTATCCAAAAATTACAAAAAAAAAATTAAATTTGCTAAAAACACATATTTACCTACATTTCCAAACATAGCCAAATCAACCAAATACTCCACAAAATACTATAGGCCAAAGTGAAGAACTGAAGGTAGCTTTACGTGGAAACTTCCCTCTAATTAGAGCACTCCATCGAATCATGAGAGATTCTAGAATGGCATACACCATTCTAGACCTATCCATTTCATAAAGCAGCTTCATATCTTTAGATACGTGTGATTAGGCGTGGTTAGTTGGATTTAGATATGTGTTTGGTAAAAATTATCGTTGAGGTTTATGTGCAACAAAAAACATGTATAAAATGTTTGATTGTGTTGTTTTTCAAAAGTGTTTTTTACTTGAAAATGTATCAAAATATTTTATTATTATTTTTTAAAAATTATTTTTGATAGCAGCGCATCAAAATGATCTGAAAATACAAAAAAAATAATTTGAAGTAAAGAAAAAAATTTAAAAAAATTCAAATTTTGAAAAAAGTGCTTTTGAAATGCAAAAACAAACAGAGTTCTACGAAAATCAGTAAAAAAAACATGTAAAAACAGTTTCACAAAAACTGCATTTCAAACTCAATTTTTTGGTGGGCCCTATAGTATAAAATGTAGTTTGATGTATTTTCAAAGGTAGGTCTATACTTCTTGATGTTATCTCTAGCTAACCTCGTATATTTTGTAATGAACATGGAATTCAAAGACACTTGACTGCAACATACACACCACAGCAAAATGAAATATCAAATAGAAAAAACCGAACCATTCTGAATATGGTGAGATACATGTTGACATATATGAGTGTTTCGAAGAATTTCTGGCTAGAGGTTGTGAAATGGAGCATTCATGTTTTGAATTGCAGTCCTACATTTGTTGTTCACAACATGACACCTGAAGAAGCCTAGAATAGACGAAAGCAATCAGTTGATCATTTCAAAGTGTTTGGATACATTGCATATGCACATGTTCCAAATGAGAAGAGAAAGAAGCTAGATGACAAAGGCATAAAATAAGTATTCCTTGGAATCAGCGAACACTCAAAAGCTTACAAATTATTCAACCCTATCATAAAAAGAATTGTCATTAGTTGAGATGTTGTGTTTAAGGAGGATAGCACTTGGAGTTGGACAAAACAAAGTGCAAACCAGCAGCAAATACCAGTATTGTTTAATGAAAAAGAGGTAGAAGTACGTGAACAAGTGTAGGCACATGCCTCATATTTTTTTACTGGCAACTTGCACCCAGTATTGGTTTCTAACCAAATATCTCCAACGCCCATAACATTAATCATCCCTTGATTTCTTATCCTAACTTGACCAAAGTCACCAACAGTGTAAAATGGGGAAAAAAAAATCACGTTGGCATGTAACATGGTAAGAAGCTGTTGAATCCACAACCTAAATAATATCCTAACATACAAGATTAACACAACCATCATCACAAACAATGGCAACATCACTATCGAATACAACTGGAGTTATACCATTCTCTCCATTCTTATCTTCGTCTTTTCCATTTTTATCTCTTTTATACTTTCTACAGTCTTTTTGAATATGCCTAAGCTTGTCATAATAATAACACTAAATTCCCTTCCTTGACTGAAATCTCCCTTTTCCATTTGCATTTTCTATTACCGAATTCTCTATTACTAGATTCTCTATCTTGCTTACCATGAGAAAACCTATTTTGACTTCTCCCTCGACTTTTTATAACAAATGCATGAGACTCATAATTGTTTATCTCTTTCCTCCTCTCTTCATTTAGAATATTATCTTTCACTTTCTTTAAAGTGAAGTGATCTTTCTATTCGAAGTAGAATTGCTAAGTGACACCACCAAAGTCTCTCAATTATCCACCAATGAACTTAATAAGATTAATGCTTACATCTCATCGGCTAACTCAAGATTCATCATTGACAGCTAATTCAGGAACCTTTGGAATTCATTTATATGCACTAAAGCAACTTCATCGTCTTTGTACTTTCAAATTCACAAGGTCTCTAACTACAAAAACCTTGTTTTGTGAACTCTACAAAGGTTTCTTCCAACATCTTCCAAATTATATAGCAGTCATGTTCTTGAAAAATACGATTAATGGACTTAGAAGATACTCATTTTCTAACATTAGCGTTCGTCTTTCTATTAAGCTCATTCCATTTTACATGGTGTTGTATACACATCCAACAAAAAACAATAACATATAGAGAAATATTAGCCTCACAAGTCCAATTCTTTTGGAAACTAATATATGTATATGCTAGAGTTTTGTCACATATTTGTAAATTATCTATTTTCATGCCTTGTTTTAATTTGAAAAGTAAATACTTTATTTATAGTTTTATATTTGTACTTATTTTTTGTTTAATATATTTATACGTTTACTCTTTTCTTATGTTTATATTAATTATTCTACAAATATACACATATATGTTACTAAATGATTTCTAAAAATATTTTTTTCATCCTATTGATTATAATCTTTCTCTTGAATTCTTTTTTTTTTTTTACCTAATAATCTTATCTTGGAATCTAATTTAACTTATGTTCATTTTCAATCCAGTGTCGTAATTAAATAAAGCATTAAAGAGAGAAAGAATACAAAATTTTTATGTGGTATTGTATACACATCCAATGGAAAGCAAGAATATATAGAGAAATATTAGCCTCACAAAACCAATTCTTTTGGAAATTGATATATGTATGCTAAAGTTTTATCAAATATTTGTAAATTAACTATTTTTCTGCCTTGTTTTGATTTCAAAAGTGAATACTTTATTTATAGTTTTGTATTTGTACTTATTTTTTGTTTATTATATTTGTATGTTTACTCTTTTCTTATGTTTATATTAATTATTCTACAAATATACACATATGTGACTAAACGATTTGCAATATTTTTTTTCATCCTATTGATTATAATCTTTCTCTTGGATTCTTTATTTGTTTTTTTAACCTAATAATCTTCTCTAGAAATCTGATTTAACTCATGTTCATGTTCAATCCAGTATCACAAATACATAAATAAAGCATCAAAGGGAGAGAAAGAAGACATAAATTTGGCATGGTATTGTATACACACATCAAACAGAAACCAAGAACAGATAAAAAAATATTAGCCTCACAAGACCAATTCTTTCTTTGTTTTTTTTACTACATAATATTTTCTAGGAATCTGATTTAACTCATGTTCATATTCAATCCAATGTCACAAATATATAAATAAATAAAGCATCAAAGGGAGAGAGAAGACGGAAATTTTACGTGGTATTAGCCTCACAAAACTAATTCTTTTGGAAACTAATATATAGCTAGAGTTTTGTCACATATTTGTAAATTATATATTTTCATGCCTTGTTTTGATTTGAAAAGTGAATACTTTATTTATTGTTTTATATTTGTACTTGTTTTTTGTTTAATATATTTGTATGTTTACTCTTTTCTTATGTTTATTTTAATTATTCTACAAATATTCAAATATATGTGGCTAAATGTATGTTTACTCTTCCTATTGATTATATTCCTTCTCTTGGATTCTTTATTTATTTATTTATTTTTACCGAATAATCTTCTCTAGGAATCTAATTCAACTCATGTTCAATCTAGTGTAACAAATAAATAAATAAAAATATTAAATGAAGAAAGAAGACAAAAATTTTATGAAGAACATATAAAAAAATATTAGCCTCACAAGATCAATTCTTTTAAAAACTGATATATGTTTTAGAGTTTTGTAACATATTTATAAATTATTTATTTTAATGCCTTGTTTTGATTTGAAAAGTGAATATTTTATTTATTGTGTAATATGTGTGCTTGGTTTTTTGTTTAATACATTCAATGTTTACTCTTTTCTTATGTTTCTATTAATTATTCAACAAATATGCAAAATTATGTGGCTAAAACAATTTCAAATATTTTTTTCATCCTATTGATTATAATCTCTCTATTCGTCTTTGTTTTTATTTTACCTAATAATCTTCTCTAAAAATCTGTATCAACTCATGTTCATGTTCTAGTGTCACAAATAAATAATTAAAGCATGAAGAGAGAGAGAAAACAGAAATTTTACGTGCATCCAACCAAACCCCCTTTGAAACCATTCTTTGATTTGTACATTAACCGGAGAGAAGGGTGTCCAGGATGATGAAATGGGGAGCCAAATGATTGCGCTATCCCTCCTGACAACAAGTTGTTGTTTTCCCTGAAACCTCGACAGAAGGCAGGAGTTTTGAGATATCTGTGGCTTCATTACTAATTTATATACGAAGATCAGACAAATTTCAGAAACTAGCTGGATTGAAAATGTATCTACCCTGGAAGTGGTCGGTCTGGTCAATCATTTGCACACAGGAGGCAGCTCGGTTTTCTGTTTTGATTTCAGAATCAGCGAATGCGATTCAAGTGAGAAAATGGCTCTGGATTTGCTTTAGCAGCGGCCTTAGCAGCAATTTCAGGAACTCCAAAAACATTCCAGAACCTGAGTGTTTCATCCCCTGCTGCTGTTGCCACTGTGCAACCATCCGGACTCTGTACGAAAATGGCACAAAGTTAATAAATTAAAGCTTGAAATAAAAATTATTAAGAGAATCAATTTCGGTTCTCAAATTATTACCTGAGCCATGTAAAGGACTCTAGAAGTATGGCCAGTGAGCTCTGCCATTTTCACCATTGATGGATATTTCCAAACAGTGAGTTGATTCTGAGTAAACCCGTGAGAGCTAAGTAGTTCCCTTTCATTCTTGTTCCACAAAAGAGAACAAACCTGAGATCCGGTATCAATCGAGTTCAAGCAGGCACCTGTATGTGTATTCCAAAACTTAATACTCTTATCTCCTCCACCTCCTCCAGAGGCTAGCAAATTCCCTTGGAAAGGACACCATGCCAGGGCTTTCACTGCTGAAGTATGGTCCTCAAGCCTGTGAAGCCACTGTGTTGCTGAGTTTGATAATGCTGTAGATCTATCCCATATATGAATCAGATTATCATTGCCTCCACTCGCTAATTGTTGACCTGAAGCGGACCATTTAAGCCCACAAACCTCCTGTGTATGCCCTCTGTAAGTCTCAACAATGTGTGATCTAATTCTCACGTCATTGTTAATGATTTGACCATCCATTCCCCCTGTTGTCAGGATGTGATTGTTCCATGCCATTGACCCAACTCGCGATCTGTGGCCTCCTTTCAATGTTCTTAGCTGTGGGGAGATCACCAAGACAAATACTATAAGCAAACAGTAACAAGAGAAACTTTACCAAAGAAGGACAACATCAAAAGAGGTATATTACCTGTCTATTGGAAGCAGAATCCCATAACTGTACATGAGAATTGTTCAAGCCTATGGCAATATGGCGTCCATCAGGAGCCCAATTGACACTGGTAACGGGTCCATCTTCATCATCAACCGTGACCAACTCTGAGGTGGAACCGTCTGAAGCATCCCACAAATAAACAGTGCTTCCAAGAGCTATGGCTAAAACATTGCTGCTGCCCCAATCCAATAAGTTGAGGTAGAAATCATCCACAAGATCCGGTGCATCCAATGTCCTCTCAGAAGTCTGAGGAATATGTCGGCGAGGCTTGGCGGTTTTGGGCTGGTGGTGATGATGAGAGTGGTCTTGAGGCATCAACTCAACAGGTGCAGGAGGCTTGTTCTTGAAAGCTAGAATTCGAGTTCGGTTCATGTTCAAGGAATCAGCAAGTTGCTTCCTGTAAGCCTCTCTTGACGGCGAGGTCACTGCTGGGTTCTCTTTCCCTTTTCTCCCTTCTGTTAGCATGAAACGGGCATAATCCATATCCATGGCTGACCTGTTTGGTATAAATCTATCCAACTGTTGCAAGAATCATATTACAATAACAACTGATAAGAACATAATTCATTATCAGATATCATCAAGAAGACCAAATCAAAATCTTACGTTTTCTTTAGAGTTCGTTCTTGGAAGAAACTGCTGTTGAAGAGGGAAACGAGATTGTGCTTTCAAGCTCGAAGAAGTGTTCATAGATCCTGCATCCATAACGAACAACAGCCAAAAACAAATAATATACAGATAGATAGAAAAAAAAACCCAAAATAAAGAAACCCTACAAGATTGTGCCTTCTGCAAAACAGAAATGTTAGAGATGAAATTAAGAAACGCAATTAATAAGAAAGAAGGAGAATAAAAAGAAGGAGAAAGGCAGAGAAAGAGAAGGAGGAAGAGGGGGTCGTCTAGGCGATGTGTTCTTGATCTTTACAGAGTATTTGATTTGATTTGATTGGTATTTTTGGGAGGAAATTGATAGCTTTATATAGTTTTTAGAATGCGGCTTTTCAAAGACGAAGAACGAACAGAGACTAGGCCCTAGGGTTTTGTTTGCAACGGCTACTTTTTCTTAAAGAACCGTTGTAAATTTGGTTTGACCAAACTGTCCGTTCAGGGGAGTTGTAATTGGAAATTTCATTTCATCAATTCTTGAACTAAAATGTAAAAAAGGCTTAGGTCCCAGCTGCATAAGGAAGGAAAGGCCTAAATAGAAGAGTGCTTAAAGGTTGTGTTCGGTAAATTTCTCTTAATAAAAGGAATATAAATTTATTTGGATGGAAAATAAATATAAAAATATAAAATAAATTTATCATATTTTAAAGTGAATTTTTTTTATTTTAAAATATAAAAGATAAGTACAAAATTTTGTTTTTATTTCTATTGTATTTATTTTTTATTTCTCGAAACAATAACTAAACAATACCTAAAAGTTTTTTTTTAAAAAATGTTATAATTTATATAGTGGATTATACCAAAAAACAAATATCATTCTTTTTTTTTTCTATTCAATGGGAGGGTTATGACTTTAAATGGAATGATTTCAAAAGAAAATAAATGGAAAATCATGAAGATTTCTAGTAAAAAAAAAACGAGAGATACACATGAAATGTTTAACACTGGTTGTTGTTCTTATCTATTTATTGTGGGGGCTGATTATTGTTACTAAATAAAAAAGATTTTCATTTTTTAAAATGAGTCATACAAATACATCTAATTTATATAAAATATAAAAAATTGAAAACAGATTATACCAATCCCTTCCAAGAATTATTAAAATAAAAAGTATTTTTAAAAAAATTAATATTTTAAAATAAAATTCAGACAAATATTTTAAAAAAAATAAAAACGAGGGCATTAATTAATATTTAAATATAAAAAGTAATGTAAAGAAAAAAAAAACACAAAAAAGCTAGGCAATGATTGGTGTGGTATGCCTAGCTTGTCATCGATGAGCGGGCCTGGAAGTTAGGGCCCTCGAGCCTGGCAAATTTTTTTAATTTGTTTTTGGCAAGAGTTCGCTCCAATTTTTCTTTAAACAAGCAACAGGTCACTTGCAGCATGGTTTTTCAGTCACTGTAAAATTCAAGGTTTTTTATTTAATTTAGAAACTCATTTTAAACTTATTTTGATCAATAAACGCTCATAAATAGCCTTTAGTCACCTAGAATATAAAATAAACAAACATTAATCAATATTTTTTTCGAAAAAAAACCATCTTCACAAAACTTCTCTTGAAAATAAATTTATTAACACAAAAATTATTTTTTTTTTATGGCAGAATGTCAAATCAAGCCTTGACATTGAGACCCATTAAGGTCTGTGCTAAAGCCCATTAGCCCATTCAAATCCTTTGCCTCAAACCATCTCATAATCCTTCAATCATTGTCTATATGTATTGAAGATGGCTAAGGTATTCACCATTTCGATATGCAATACCTTTGAAAGAACCAAATGTAGATGTTCTTTATATATGGGTGGACTCTCTATTTGGAATTGTGATATGATTGCCAAAAAGAATATTTTATTTTAGATTATTTTTATTTATATACTTACACTTTTGAAATCCTAATTTTTTTATATTTGTGGGCAGGGTTTATGAAATAAATATTACAAGTTGCTTCTCTAAAAATAATTTTTTTTAACATTCTAATAAAAGAAGAAATACCAAACGAACCCCTTTTATATAGTAATTATTAACCAAAAATAATATTGCTAGAAAAAAAAACATTGTAAACTGGTTTTAATAGTTTTGGCTTTCCCACTAAAATATATAAAATAAGCTATTATAAGCATTAAAGTCTTTTCACAAAGACCATTAATTATTATTATATTGATCGAGGACAAACAAGTTTTTTTCCATTTCAAAAACAGAGTGAAGTAATCAAAATATTCTTGAAAACAAAAAATAAATTAAAACTTGCATTAAGGGCTATTTTGTATTTTCAAAATGATTTTGTTGTTATTATCAAGTTAATTGATATGAAATTTAGTATTTGAACAAATATTATAAAACAAAAGGCACAATGAAATGACCAAAATGTCTTTAAAAGCAAAAACAAAAAAAACCTTGTGTCCACGAGCTTTTTTGTTTTTTTGAAATGGTTTTTTTTTCTTATTATCATATCATTTGGGGAGCGATTTGTATTAGACTAAATATAAAAAAAATGCAAACAAAAAGTTGTTTTCGAATACATTTGTATGTTGGTCACTCGTGCCATTTGGACAGTGCGTGCAACGCCTCCTAGTAGCCACAATCCTCCTTCACCGTGTCTTTGAAAGTGTCGTGATGTCCATCCTTTTAGGGTGGTGCTTATTGTTGGTGGTGGCACGGTTTGTTGCCGGCGATAATTTTGTTCTCTTCTTTTCTCTTCTCCCCTTGAAATTTGCGCTGTACATGCAAAATTTTAGAGTTGTCCTGTGATTTATATGGATTTTCACTTTAGTCTTTGTTTTTTTAATTTTTGTTATTAACGTTTTTGTAAAATTTTAATTGTTTTCAATTTCATCATTTAATCTTAATTTGGGATATGTGGTTATTTTTCAATTTGATTTTTCTTTTTAATTTTACCCTTCAATCAAAAACTTGTATTTACTTTTTATTTCAATGTGATTCTTATTTTTTTGATTGTTTTTAATTTTTTGGATCCTTTTGTTAAATTGATCTTTCATTTCAAATTCATATTTTGTATTTTCAAACTTATTTAAGAAAAACACTTTTAAAAACACATTTTTATTTGTTTTTAATTTCATCATTTAATCCTAATTTGAGATATGTGGTTATTTTTCAATTTGATCAACATCAATATCAAACAAGCCCAAAAGTCCACCTAACTACTTTTAATATATGCACTCCTGCATAATTCGAAATTCCATCAACTCCAATGACTCCTTTTCTTCTATTTGTTCTTGGCTAGGGACCAATTTTTCCTCTAATAAAGACATTGAATGTTTAAGAATGTGGTAATTTTAATTTTTAGATGTACTTTAAAGTGAATTTTATTTAAAAATACATTAAAGTAATATTTTTTTAGTATTTTCTAACAATTTTAATAAATTAATGTTAAAAATAAAATAAAAAATATTTTAATAAATTTTCTAAAAGAAAATTGTACCAAACAATGGTGTCTTTAGCATAAAGCCATGTGTGGCACCTAATCTTTGCACCCTCTGATTGATTCTAAAATGGACAAAAATATATTGCAAAAGATCAATCAATATGCTTATGCTTCTAAGGTAATGTGAGAATGTCCCAAGCCAGTAATAATGGTGTTTGGTGTTCTTCCCGAAGGAAGCTGCCCTGAGCACATGGCCTCCAGCTTCTCCACCATGTTTTATGGGGTTTTGAGCTCTTATTACCTTTTAAATGCACAAACATCTGTGTCTTCTTAAGAACACATTGGCTGTTATATTTTAAACCTGTAATAAATTCCAGGAGCCAGCTGAGCGCATGTGCAAACTGAGAAACACAGTGCTGCAGTTATGTTTTGGTAAGAACAGCATCTGGTAGGCGAAGACAATGATTGTTAAGCCTGTCACTTTGGCATCCCCATGAGACCCACCATCTTCCTCTCACACAGATACAAAGTTCCAAGCTGTCTAGGGTTTTACTTTTTCCTTTTCTTTTTTCTCTCAACATTGTAACATGGGGGAGATTCTCCTGTACCAGATAAATCCTGATTAGGTCAACATTTAGGATTATAATATTGTTTATTTTATGCAGCAGTAACATAAGCAAAAGTTTTAGTTTTATTTGTTTTTATTCTGTAATGATGCATGACTAACCAACTTTACTTGTGGTTCTAGCTAGGAAAAAAGGTTTTGAGTTATCGGGTGATAATCTTAATTAATTATTTTTTAACTAAAATAATGTCAATTTATTTTTTTAGAAAAAGCTTTTTTTCATGTTGGATCCAACCAGGTTTAAGCTAGATTTGACAGGGTTAATTAACTCAAGAGTTAACTCATCGAGTCAACTAGATCTAATCGAGTTAAAATATATTTATCCAAATTAAAACTCATCTAATTCACAAATTTTAATTAATATTGAATTATATGGGTAAGTAAGAGCTTGGAAATGCAGTTGTGCCCATGTTTCTAAAAAATTTATCATTTTAATTATTATTTTTATTAAAATAATATCATTTTATTTTAAAAAAAAACTTTTATTAGTGTTGACCGGACCGAGTTTGAGCTAGATTTATCGGAGTCAATCAGTTTATAGATTATCTCATCGAGTCAGATTTGAGGATAAACAGTGAAATGCTTAATTAATACTGAACTTAAATCTTATTTCAAAACTCAGCAAGAGGTGGGAAGTCTTGGAAAAACATCGAAGGGGAGTGGGAAATGTGGCATTGTGCCTAGATAAAGGAGTGGGCTCGTTGTCCTTTGAGGGATAAACAGTGAAATGCTTACCATAATCACCTTCATTAGTAATAATCACGACAAGTAATCTAGTTCAAGATAACATAAATTGCAATCTTAGTTATCATGATTCGGATTTTAATTTAAATTAACTGACATTAATTTAAATAAATTCTATTAATTCCGTTAAATTTAATTTAAATTTGATTTGATTAATATTAAAAATCAAATTCTTTTTTTTTAAAAAATTATTTTAATAAAATAAATGATTAGTTTAGATTGATTGACCGATTGAGCGACCCAGGAGTTAACTTAACAACTTTTTTTATTTTCTTGTCAAACCCCTAATCAAGTGTAACAATCATACTTCCAATATATCATCCTGGGATTAACAGAAGAGAAAGTACAGATTCAGTTTCAATTAAATGTCCACCAAAAAACAAAAAACAAAAAAAAAAACAAATCATCATTACTAGATTATTACCAGTTGAGTTGACCATGGGATCAATCAATAATAAAATCAAGTATCAGAGAATAATCATTTCCATGTTTTGGTGTCTGGTTGATTTCCAATAATTCCAAGCCTTTACAGTCATTAAGTACAGATAATTAGCTGGTTCAGATCCCAAGAACCCACGTAACACATTAAACTAATGCTCAATGTTTATTAATTATAGCATGCTGGCTGGCTAGTTAACTTCTTCCACTCTCGTATAACATCCTCTCGCCACCCTCTTTGTCTGTTCCTCAGAGCCAGAAATGTCACACAACTAGAAGGAAACAAAATCGAAAGAACAAGAAGATGCAAACCCCTCTGCTGTTCTTCTTCTGTTGCATTGGTGTTTCTGTTGTTTTTGTTGAGGGAGATCAGAGTGTACAACAGTATGAAGAATTGTCAACTTTGTTGTTAATCAGATCTAACCTGGTTGATCCTTCAAATCAACTTGCGGGTTGGAGAATGCCAAGAAATGCAGCTGAGAATCAGTCACCCCATTGTAACTGGACTGGAATATGGTGCAACTCCAACGGGTTTGTGGAGAGGCTTGACCTTTCCAATATGAATCTCAGTGGCAATGTATCGGATCATATTCAAGATTTGCATAGTCTTTCTTTTCTCAACATCTCTTGTAATGGGTTTGATTCTTCATTGCCAAAAGCACTAGGAACTCTAACATCATTGAAGACAATTGATGTAAGTCAGAACAACTTCATTGGCAGCTTCCCCACTGGTCTTGGAATGGCTTCAGGATTGACTTCAGTAAATGCATCCAGCAACAACTTCTCAGGTTATCTTCCTGAAGATCTTGGAAATGCAACATCTCTCGAAAGCTTAGATTTTCGAGGGAGCTTCTTTGAAGGCTCAATTCCTGGTTCTTTCAAGAATCTGCAGAAACTGAAGTTTCTTGGCCTCTCTGGTAATAATCTGACTGGAAGGATTCCAAGAGAGATAGGCCAGCTTGCTTCTCTAGAGACCATCATTCTCGGGTACAATGAGTTCGAAGGTGAAATCCCAGGAGAGATTGGGAACCTCACCAATCTTCGGTATCTTGACTTGGCAGTTGGCAGCCTCAGTGGTCAGATTCCAGCTGAGTTGGGTAGGCTAAAGCAACTGACAACAGTTTATCTGTACAAGAACAATTTCACAGGACAGATTCCACCAGAACTTGGTGATGCAACGTCGCTACTGTTCCTGGATCTTTCTGACAATCAGATTTCAGGGGAGATCCCAGTGGAGTTAGCAGAACTGAAGAATTTGCAGCTCCTGAATTTGATGCGCAATCAACTGAAGGGTACAATTCCTACTAAGCTTGGTGAGCTAACCAAACTGGAGGTGCTTGAGCTATGGAAGAATTTTCTGACAGGTCCTTTGCCTGAGAATCTTGGACAGAACTCCCCCTTGCAATGGTTAGATGTGTCATCAAATTCATTGTCAGGTGAGATTCCACCAGGTTTGTGTCATTCTGGCAATCTCACCAAACTCATCCTCTTCAACAATTCCTTCTCTGGCCCAATCCCTATGAGTCTCTCAACCTGTGAGTCATTAGTCCGTGTTCGCATGCAAAACAATCTTATTTATGGGACAATTCCAGTTGGTCTTGGAAGTCTTCCAATGCTTCAAAGGCTGGAATTAGCTAACAACAATCTTAGTGGCCAAATACCAGATGACATTGGTTTGTCTACATCACTTTCGTTCATTGATGTCTCTGGAAACCACCTTCAGTCATCTCTCCCATATAGCATTTTATCCATTACTAGCCTTCAGATATTCATGGCCTCCACCAACAACTTGGAAGGACAAATCCCAGACCAATTCCAAGATTGCCCATCACTTACACTTCTTGACCTTTCAAGCAACCATTTATCTGGAAAAATCCCACAGAGCATTGCTTCATGTGAAAAGCTGGTGAATCTAAACTTGCAAAACAATCAATTTACCGGGGAGATCCCAAAAGCAATCTCAACAATGCCAACATTGGCCATTCTTGACCTGTCCAACAATTCTCTGGTCGGTCGGATCCCGGAGAACTTTGGGAACTCACCAACCTTAGAAACGTTAAACTTATCATTCAATGAGCTTGAGGGTCCGGTTCCCTCCAATGGAATGTTGACGACCATAAATCCTAATGATCTTGTTGGCAATGCTGGTCTTTGTGGTGGCATACTTCCACCCTGCTCTCCTGCTTCTTCTGCATCAAAACAACAGCAGAATTTGCGCGTCAAGCACGTTATTATTGGATTCATCGTCGGAATCTCAATCATCTTATCTCTTGGAATCGCATTTTTTACTGGGAGATTGATATATAAAAGATGGTATCTGTACAACAGTTTCTTTTATGATTGGTTTAACAATAGCAACAAGGAATGGCCTTGGACATTAGTAGCTTTCCAACGAATCAGTTTCACCAGTAGTGATATCATAGCTTGCATTATGGAATCAAATATCATCGGCATCGGAGGGACTGGCATTGTGTACAAGGCTGAGGCTTACCGGCCACATGCGACTGTAGCAGTGAAGAAGCTTTGGAGAACAGAAAGAGACATTGAGAACGGCGATGATCTATTCAGAGAAGTGAATCTCTTAGGGAGGCTTCGACATAGAAACATTGTTCGGCTTTTAGGGTATATTCATAAAGAAACAGATGTACTGATGGTTTATGAGTACATGCCTAATGGAAACCTTGGAACAGCTTTACACGGTAAAGAAGCTGGAAATTTGTTGGTGGACTGGGTCTCGCGGTACAACGTAGCAGTTGGAGTTGCACAGGGGCTAAACTACCTCCACCATGATTGTCGCCCACCGGTCATCCACCGCGATATCAAGTCCAACAACATACTGCTTGATTCAAAACTCGAGGCAAGGATAGCAGATTTCGGATTGGCCAGGATGATGAGTTGTAAGAATGAGACAGTATCAATGGTGGCTGGTTCTTATGGATATATTGCACCTGGTAAGTTGCTTGTCTATTCTTCAGATAGATTGTTCTCTGTCAGTGCATGAACCATAAATTATGGATAGATTTTCTTAATTTCATCAAAGTAGCTTGCTATACAAATCATCTCATATCCATCCATCCACATGCCACTTTACAAAGGTTGCAAGACCAAGAGTTGGAAAAACTCTCAAATTGCATGTTGATAATCTAGACTGCTACTGATGTTCTTATTTCTCGTGACAGAATATGGATACACTCTGAAGGTTGATGAGAAGAGTGACATATATAGTTTTGGGGTTGTGCTTTTGGAGCTACTGACAGGAAAAATGCCATTAGACCCTGCATTTGGCGAGTCCGTTGATATTGTTGAATGGGTTCGAAGAAAGATCAGAAACAACAGAGCTTTAGAAGAAGCACTAGACCACAGCATAGCTGGACATTGCAAAGATGTGCAGGAAGAGATGCTTCTTGTTCTCCGCATTGCGATCCTCTGCACCGCAAAGCTGCCTAAGGACAGACCATCCATGAGGGATGTCATAACAATGCTTGGAGAGGCAAAGCCTAGAAGGAAAAGCATTTGTAACAATGGGGTGCAAAATCCTAGCAAAGAGAGGCCAATCTTTAGCAACTCACCTGTAATAGGCCTTCTGTAGGAGGAATTTCCCCAGGCTGCTGTTCTTGTGCACCTCTTTTCTTTCTCTCTTTTTTTTTTTTCCTTTAATGTAAATCTTTTGACTCTCACTACAAAATTTGTTCCATTGAGTTTAGTTGCAGATATAAATATATAAATGTTCATACTTTCTGTTAGAGAATAATATAAATTATATCCTACAACCTCACCTAAAAGCTTAAGTTATTGGGTTAAAATGGTTATTTAATATGGTATCAGAACCTTAATAACCAAGCAGTTGCGAGTTCGAATCTCATCATCTCCATTTTTTTGATAAAAAAATTAAACACAAAGTAATGTGAGCTTGTGCAAGTTTCAAGTCCAAAAGGCTTTCACTTGAGAAGGTGTGTTAGAGAATAATATAAATCAAATCCAAGAACCTCACCTAAAAATTTAAGTTATTGAGTTGAAATTGTTCTTTTGACACTTTCATTTAGTCATTCAAGGAATAAAACAAGCAGATGTCAAACTGCACTGCAAATTATTATGAACTAAGCTTCTACTTAAGAACTAGGTCCATTCCAGTGTACAAATCAAGAATTAAAATCCCATCATAAGCTTATTCTGCAGTCCTTGTTATTTGCACCAGAAAGCCTTCAAACATGTTGCCCTTTCGCTGCTGAAAAATCAGAATTACAATCCAAGGAAAGAGAGGAGCCACAATGTCCTCCAACCTAAAAGATTGAGATCACTAAAGTTGAGAAGGGAAAAAAATGGGGCCTCTTCTCAAACCTAGCTCCTTCCTATACAACTAATTTCATGATATTTCAATGGTCAAAAAGACTGTTAAATTAAGCTACTAATAAGAACAGAAACCTACATTTCATACATGAACAAGCAAGCTAAGATGGTTATAGAATCGGCCTTCGTCTCAGTAGCACAACCACACGTTCCCTTCATCCAAGGTAGGTACACCTAAAAGAGCAGGTCCGGCTCCATTTCCCTGATCTAGAAAGGTGCTAGACAATGGCTGAAAAAGATCAAAGATAGAACAGAGCCAAGACCAGTCCATATACACACAAATGAAGGCAGTAAGTTGAAACACATACAATTTGGAAAAAAAAATCATTTGGTGCAGCTCTAATTTTGAAAACAAAGAGACGAGGGAAAGAAAAAACAGTTTCTTTCGGTCAGTGCTTGTTTTTGCCCTTCCAGAAAAAAAAATGAGATGTCTTAAGTTTAGAGGTAATTTTATATTTTCACACAACTCATTAGTGATTTAATGATTGTACAGGGGTATATACATCATTTTTATATTTTTAAATAGTTAAATGATTTAATTATCCCTAAGTTTTAAAAAATAAAAATTATTAACCCAGGATATTTATCTCTTTTAACATTTTTTAAAATAAGGTGAAAAGCCATCTTAACCCTTGGAATGAAAAAAGAATGAATCATAAGCCTAGGACTTTTTAGTCTTTTCACTTACTTTTTTTTTTGTTAATTCTAGAAACATGGATCGTAAGTTGGTCTTTTCCATGTTAATTTATTGATTTTTTAACAAAAAAAAGTTGATAGTACGTGCTTTCCACACACCAGCACGTGGAAGGTGCTCACACTTTTTGGATGGTGCGTACAAAACTTCTTGGTAACCAAATTCATCATTTCTCTATGTTGTTCAAAGCACCCCGCATCCTCCCCTTCCTGGTGCGGCATGTGTTGGTGGCGGGACGATTTGTCACTAGTAAGCTTTTTTTTTTCCTGTTTTATTTTCTCTTTCTTCCCTTAAAAAAAACAAGTTTGTTCCTTTTGTTTTTGATATTTCAATTTTACTCCTTATTCTTTTGATTTTTTATTTTTTATTTTAGCCTTTTATACAAGTTTTAATTGTCTTCAATTTAGTCCTTTAATTCCAATATGTCATATATTTGTTATTTCCATTTCAGTGCTTATTGTTTTGGTTTCTAGTTTTTTTTTCTCGGTTATTTTGTAAAAAATTTAATTTTACTATTCAATCTAAGTTCATGATGCTTTTTTTTTTATTTTTAATTTGGTGCTCATCATTTTAATTTTTTTTCTTTAGTCGAAGTTATTTAACCTTCTAATCGAAAATATTGAGTTGCCCCCAAATTTATTTTTTGTTTTGATTTTAACCTTTTAATTATCATACTTTTTATTAGATCTTTTCAAGTGTTTTTTTTTTAATTTCATCTTTTAGCGTTTGATTTGTCGAGGATTGAGTTTTATAATTTTTCCATCTATAGTGTTTTTGATTTAATGACTCGGGTCACAAGTTTAAAAAGTTAATGTGGGTCAATATCCTTTTTTTTTGTTTCTTGATTTCATGGTTTGAAATATATTTTTTTTTAAATTAGCTTTGTGGTTTTCTTCAATCACTTTTTTTTAGGCTATCCTGATCTTATAACTTAGATAATGAGTTTTGTACACTAATTCGGGTTGATTCGTCTTTTATTATCTAAGTTATATGTCCATCTCACTATTTTAGGTCCTTGTTATTTTTATTTAATTTCATACTCTTAGAGTTTTTTTATTTTAAGGTATCTTGACTTCTTCAATAAAATTGATCTACTTGCTATCATTTTTTATTTTTTTATCATCTAATAAAAATAAAATTAACTTGGTAAAAGGTTATAATTCAAGTCGTTGGATTCTATTATTTTTTTAAAATGCATTTGCGGCACATAAAAAATTATTTTTTATGAAAAAAAAAATACCCGCGAAGCAGCAAGTGTCATGTCTAGTCCAAAACTACTTTCCTAGCCTTAATTTTTATGAATTTAGTATTATTGTTTACAAGGTCCTGCACGACGTACCTTGCAAAAAGCATATATTTCATGCTTTTATATTAATGGATGATTCTGTGATTACAATGTAATTGGGGACTACTTTGTAACATAATAAAAGTACAAGGACAACTTTTGTTCTTCTTAAACATTACGAACCATTTGTACCTTAAAACCTAGATTATAATTAAGTTAAATTCAAAACAACCCCACACCAAAATTCAAAATCATAAAGAACCCTACTCAAACACATTACCAATTAATTAAAAGCCCCAAATCCTCTTCCCTGTACATCAGAAGTCACATTCAATCCTCGAGGCTAATTCTCTAAAGTAAATTACTTTCCTGCAAAAATTCTCTTGTGTTTTTGTTATTCATCGATTTCGATTCAGTTTCGAATTAAAAATTCTTATTTTTTTATTGAAAAACAACGAACATTACTGGGTTTTGTAGTAATACATTAAATTTGAAAATTTGAAGGAATAATCGGCATTATAAGCATGAATCCTCTCTGGTTTTTGTTTCTTTTAAGATTTGTTGCTGTTTCTGTTTCTGGGTTTTGCTTGAGTTCCACATAAAGCTAATTCCCTTTTCCAATTTTTTTTTGGAGGGGCTATATTGATAGCCAATGTGAGTAAAAATGGAGGAAAAAAATGAGGAAGTTGAGGACATTGACAGTGCTTCAAGTGATTCTTTTATTGGTGATGATGAGAATGATGAGCCTTCTACATCTGGACAAGATGATGGGACCCGTATTCAGGTTTTTTTCGTTGCTTTATGTTTTCTTCTTGTTACAGTTAAGTGTTATTTATCACCGTTGTTGATAGGTAGTTTGATTATACTATTTTTTTTATGTGAATGCTATTATTTTTGGATATTGGTATTATAGCTTTGAACCCAGCAGTTTAAACATGTGAAATAAGAACCTGGTTTGATGCGGATTTTCCAATGACGAATCTTGAGTTGATGAATATTTCATCAAGTGGAAGCTTAAAGAGACATGCTTGATAAAAGGGCAGAAAGAAGAGGAACAAACGGTTTTAGGTTAACAATAGGACTAGTGAGAGTAACAATAGTTGTTTTCCATGGTAGGATATGGTACCATGTGAAAGTTATAGGTGAATTATGTCCACAATAAGAGATCATTTTAAACTTTGTGTAAGTTTAAAACTTGTCAATCTTGTAGAGCAAACAGTTCCATTTTTACTTTCATTGTGCAGGTGCCTTTGACCGATCAAGAAGTAGAGGAATTGGTTGCCGAGTTCTTGGAAGTTGAGAGTAAGGTATCTTTTTTTGGCTTAATCTCAGCATTCTGCTTCCTTTTTTTTTTTTTTTCCCTATTATTTGAAAAGATTCACTGAAACTTACTTTAGGCTGCAGAGGCTCAAGAAGCACTGGAAAAAGAGTCTCTTGCAAAAGTTGAGAGTGATGTGAGAGAGGAGTTGGCACAAAGTCTTCAGGGTGATGATGTTAGTTTCTTGTGCTGCTTTTTAACTTTTTTTGGAGTTCTCATTATATCAACCTTGCCTATCATTTATGCTTTTCTTTCTTATCCATGTCTATAGCTGGAGGCGGCTGTTGAAGATGAGATGGCAACTTTCAGGGAAGAGTGGGAAAATGTGCTTGATGAGCTTGAGACTGAGAGCTACCATTTGTTGGTCTGCTTCTTTCCTCAGCTTGAGTAAATTCTTCTGTTCTTAATGCATTTTACAGTGCACACACCCTTTTTTTTCCTGAAATACAGTGCATGTATCTTGAGACATTAACCAGGCAAGGTCCAAATTTGATGCATCTCCCATGTCATTTTCGCAGCAAAAAGCTTCTTTGATTCATGAGCCATTGCTGTATTTTTTTTTCCGTTGTCTTGCCCTTCAATAATGCAATTCCATTGTATATGAAGCTTACACAGGAGGGACTTAAATGCATTCTCTTGTTGTTGCTCCTATTCTATTTTGAACTTCTTGCATCAGGATATTGCTGCCACTGTTGTTTATATGATTCTAGCATATTCAATTTGGCTAGTGGCTGCATGGGCATCATTCAACTCATGCTTTTTACCATTTTTCCATGGTTTTGAGTTCATGCATACAAGCTATCAATTTGTCAAACAGACTAACTGAAATGGAACAACTGAGCATTGTAGTTAGCAGCAAGCAGGTCTGAGTCTCTTGTTTTGTGTTGTGATGCGATGTGAGACAGAATGGTTTTAAGAATAGTATATATAGGGTTGTATGGCTTGCAAATTAGTTGTGATTGCACATTTACCAAGAAGTGCTGTTTTAGGAGTGTTAGAATGAAGGAGGAGGACCAAAGATGTATAAATAGTTTGAAGAAAGTAACTACAGATCAAAAAGAAGCTTCCAGATGTCTTCAAACGCACTTGAATTCTGAAATCAGCTGTTTTAGGGCTTTTACATAGACATGGAGACTGCTCAACCCCTTCACACCCTGTATTTAAAGCAGTTTTGAAGCATCATTAGGATTAGAATCTTGGGAAGTAGATAGTTAAATAATTGACCAAAAGACATATTAAAGGATCACAAAAAACTCGGTGTTGGCCTTATTAGGATATAACTAAGGCCTGTTCCAAGAAATCATATTTAAACTCTTTGATAAAAGTATGTTTGGTATTGTGGTTGTGGTTTGAAAAAAAAAGTTTAATAAAAAGTACTTTTTGTGAGGTTTGTTTTAAATTTTGACGTGTTTGGTTAAAATTGCGGTTGAAAAAAAGCAATTTCTTGTGTTTGGTTAATATGCTTTTTATATGAGGTTTGATTGTAAAATTACCTAAAAGGACATATATCTATATATATATATATATAATGGCAAAAAATTGTTGTTTTATAATTATGATTACATAACGAATTGAATAATCCTTGTACATTAATAAAAAAAATTCAATGTCCCATCAAACTATTTGAAAAAAAAAACATATTAAAAAATGATATTAACTAAAATAAAAACCAAAATTAGAATAAAAAAATAAGTCAGTGATAGTCCAGACACAAGTAAATGTAAAAAATATATAAAAAAAAATTGAGGGGTAAAATAATCCTAAAGGTATTCAAGTATTTTTAATGTTCATGTAAAAAGAAAATTACAACACAGCCCCTGCACAAAAAGTTTTTTTTTTAAGAGGTTATTTTAGTAATACCATTATTAAAAAAAAAAAGTAAATCAAAAACATGTTGCTTCAGTCACTTTTGACAAATAGTCTTCATTTCAGACAACTCGTATTTTTGCTCCTTGGCAAAACAGTGCTTCTCTCACAGACAAGGAATCCTGGCATGAAATTGCTCGCCCTTAGATTCATGGCCATGACATCAATTGTGTGGCCATCATCCAAGGAAAGGGGAACCATCGTTTTGTTGGTGGAGCTGATGAGAAAAAGTTGCTAGTGTGTGAAGCTCCTTTATCTTTTTTGAAGACATTGAATCTTGCCACTTGTCAAAAGTCTAGTTTTCCTGAAAAGCTTCAAGTTAATGGCAGTAATTTGGGAACAAAGGGGAATATGAGCGCCGGGAAAGTTTTGCAATGTTAATTAAATTTATATAGTGTAGGTGAGAGAGAGGAGAGCACAACAACGCTTTTCACAAACTGAGTTATGTCCTCAGTTTTGGAGTGGGGTCCACATGAAAAAAAATGTGGCGAGTATTAACCAAACGCTTGAAAACAACTTTTAATTCGAACCGCAGCCACAGGAGCAGACCCAAACACCCTTAAGCTAGCCAGAGATGCAACATCATATATTGTACTCTTATGGAGTTGGATTGACTGAATCATTTGCAGTCGATTTTGCAAAGGAAAGTGAAGTGGTAGAATCTTAAGACTCTTATCTGTCGATTCTGGAGTGTGGATTCTCAGAATTGTTTTGAATGGTTTGGAGTGTGGTTGTTGACTACATTCCTTTTTTTAATGATTCCAGCTGTAGAAGAGCTACTAGATCACAATCATTAAATCTAATTGATCCATTAATCCATGAAGTATGAGCAATTCTTCAGAATTCACATATTATGGAACCGTTAGATTTTGGATTGTTAAGGAAGTATTATGATTTAGTGTCAATGTTTATGGTGACTGTAACTGTTAAGGTAACATGGTTGCTAGCATGGACTGAGCAATTTTCTTTTTCTTTATTATTTTTGTGAAGTGACCATCTTTGATCATTGCCTATAGAAAATGAAGTTGTCATGTTATATTTCCTTTCACTCCCCCCTAATTCACATGCTTTGCCTAACAGGAACAACTTGATGGATCTGGTATTGAGCTACCAAGCCTTTATAAGTGGATCGAAAGTCAGGCTCCTAATGGTTGCTGCACTGAAGCTTGGAAAAGGAGGGCACACTGGGTGGGATCTCAGGTGACCAAGGAAACTATTGATTCAGTTGCTGATGCTGAGAAATATCTTCAAATCCATAGGCCTACTAGACGGTAAGGTTTTCATTTTTCAGCAAGGTGAATTGTGCAAGGTTTGAAATCCATTTAAATGATATACTTTCTGGGCTTAGACGTCATGGTAAATTATTGGAGGAGGGTGCAAGTGGATTTCTGCAGAAAAAACTTTCCATGGATGGAAGTGAGGCTATTGTAGAAAATGGAGAAGTAGATTGGGTCTCTATGAAGAAACTATTCTCAACTAGCAGTGGGGAGGATGTTGCTTCATTTGGTAGTAAGCATTGGGCTTCTGTTTACCTGGCCAATACTCCCCAGGAAGCTGCACTTATGGGACTTAAATTTCCCGGAGTCAATGAGGTGACACGTTAAATTTGAGTGTATAATTAGCCACATCATGACATTTCTGCTTAATGCCTTCTGTCTTAAGCATTTTTCAACCCTTCAGCAGCTTGATGTTGTATCATTTGAAATGAAAATTGATTCAAAATATTACTGGGTGACAAGTGCTAAATGTTTTTATCTGATTCTGGTTGATCTGATCTATTGGTTCATTATGTTTTGTCTTCATGCGTAGTATACACCATCTGTACTTTCAGGACTTGTCTTTTTATTAAATGGGGTTTGCTTTTCCAATTCTGTTTTTCTGCCCTTGTAATTCAAAGCAAAGCAATCTAAACATTGAATCAGGTTTGAAGAAGCGTATCCCCTCACCCATTCATGGGAAAATGTTTTTAGCTGAGTTTAGTAATAGACTCTGGCTTTTTTAAGTTTCTAATTGACTGACAATTACTGTCAGGATAGGTTGGACATATGTTTTGTGGTTTTGGTCTCTCTGTTACAGTTCCTTTTGTCACCATTATTCTAAAGTTCCAATGACAATGATCTTTTTGATTGAATCTTCCAGTGGTTTTGAGATTTTCTTTTTGTCAGGTTGAGGAGATTGAAGACATTGATGAGGATTCCATTGATCCATTTGTTGCAGAGGCTGTGGCAAATGAAAAGGAACTTGTTCTTTCAGAGGAACAGAGAAAAAGTTATAGAAAGGTTGGTCAATATTCCTGTGAATAAGGCTAGTACTAAAATGATTAGCTAGTTTATTAGAATAACTAGCACAGCCATTGAAGAACTTAATCCATCAATAATCGGATGGGTCAAAATGCTGCTTTCCTTGAACTATCTTTGCTCCGATGAGGTGATCTGAGTGTCTCTGGATTCTTACAGTTAAAGTTCCTATTGATTCTCATTCCCATTGGTGGTCAAGCAGCGGTGTTTCTACTGGTGCTTTAGGGATTCCTTGAATTTTCTTTGTTAGTGATTGAGATTTTTTTTTATATTTGGAACTTTGTGCTTGTAATTTTTGTTTCTTAATCCAGAAAATCCAAACCTTCGTGGTACCTTGGGATTATTGTATGATAATTTTCCTAGCTTCATTGTGATGTCATGCTTTTGTTGTTTCATGGGAGTTTTCTTAGCTGAGGTTCAGTGGGATTGGGCTGGCCTTCTATGATATTCCTTTTGCTTTCATCTCTTGGAGGATGACTTTTGTCCAACATGCTTTTGCTTTTCTTTTCAGTCAGTTAATATAATTTTCTTGTTTCTAGAAATGTATTGGTATTTCATCTTGCAATTTGTGTCCGGTAGATTATAGTGATTGTCAAGCTTCTTTGATTGTATGCTCTGTTGATATTTAAATTGTATATTTCTTGTACTTGTACATTGAAAGGTTCTTGTTTTTGTACATTGAAAGGTCAAAGAGGAAGATGATGCAAAGATTGATCAGAAACTTCAACTTCATTTGAAACAGAGGAGACAACGTAAGAGATGTAAACAGGCGAGACTTCCACTCATTGTTTTCTTCGTTTTCCATTTCCTGTTATCTAAGCCATGAATTGTATCTTCTGGTGGTGAATGATGGGACTCTTGACATGATCTCATAACAGCGGAAGGCTATAAAATTTTGGTTGTTCTGAGTCTGAAATTGTTCCATATTAAACTAGGTCTGGAAACTCAATTGATTGCATATGCTGATTCTGTCATGTTTTTAAAGTCCAATTGTTTCTAATTAAACTATTATAGTTTGAATTAGGTGTTGGAAATTTAATTCATTGTGTAGTGTATGCTTCAGCTATTATGTCTTCAATAGTTCAACTGTTCGTTTTTTTTGGTGGGGATGCTACAGAGCATATAATCTCAAGGCAATCCTTCAATATTGAATTCCTAGTAGTTAGTGTAAAACTATATGTTCTCTTGAAATGGACTGGTCATGTTCCTTTTTCTTGAACTCTTGAATTAGGGTGTTAGCTCAGTCATCCAGGAAATGGGAAGGAACATGGATGAGCCACTGCCTCTGGATGACGATTACAATGAAGTCACATGCCAAGATTTGAAGAAAGACAAGCTTTTTGTAGACCTTGTAATGGAACATTCTACAGGTAAGAGCAATTCAGTTTTCCCAGAGTCTGCGCTGCCTGATGCCACTGAACATAGAAGGTCCAAGCGTCCAAATGAGAGTGAGGATCTAAGCATCAATGATAAGAAGATTCGGACTGCTAACATAGACAGTGATGATGAAGCGGACATTCTGGAGGATAAATCAGTACACAACATTAAAGTTGAGGATCAATCAACTTTGCAAGAGAACACTGGGGACCCTACAACTGATTGCAATCCTTCACAGGGTTCAAATGAGAAGTTTCTGTGCACTGCCTGTGATAAAGTGGCTGTTGAAGCGCACTCACATCCACTTTTGAAAGTAATAGTTTGCAAAGACTGTAAATTCTTAATGGAGGAAAAGATGCATGCGAAGGTATGAACATTAATTTTTGCCTGTGCATTTAACCAAGTTGCTTCAAATAAGTTATAAAATGCTAAAGTATCACGCTTCATAGATACGCATGCAAGCAGTTACCTAAGATTATTGTCATAACTAGGTGGTTTTCTGGCCAGCCATCATAATAATTCTAATGAGTGGATCAGCTTACTAGGATTCTTGTCTTACTTAAACAACCTTAGAAAGATTATCTCTTTTGTTGCGTTTATGATGTGATATATTGATGAAATGTGAAATAGTTTTCATCAGAGAACAATGGAAGCACAATAATTTTAACCTTTATGGAATTATCAGTGTTACTGTTATCCCTAGTCAGTAGCTAATAAAAACTCAAGATGTAACAAGAACATTTACCTCCATTTTTACAAGCCATAGAAGTCTGATGATTATAAGACTGCTGGTTCTTACAATTGGCTATGACAAATCCAACCATTTGCCTCTCTTTCTTTTAGCATGCGTAACAAAAACAACAAATTAGAACTCTGATTGCTTGGAGTCTGAAACATTTTTAAATCTTTGAATTTCTCCCCGCAGACTGTTACATCTTGCTAGGATCATGGAGTTTGCAAAAAGTGAAAGATTACTAACTTATTGTTTTTTTTTAAATGCTTTTTATCCTATTATATTTTCCACAATTCCATTCCTGAGCTTAACTTGTTGCAGGATCCTGACTGTTCTGAGTGTTACTGTGGATGGTGTGGACGGAACATTGAATTGGTAAGTTGTAAGTCTTGCAGAACATTATTCTGCACTGCTTGTATAAAACGGAACATTGGTGAAGAGTTCTTGCCTAAGGTTCCAGCTTCTGGTTGGCAATGTTGTTGTTGCTCTCCAAGTCTGCTACAAATGTTTAGATTACAGTTAGAGAAAGCCGTGGGGTCTGGCGATACAATGATTATGAGCTCTGATAGTGATTCAGAGTCCTCGGATACAGATGGTGGTGTTACAATCAGGTATACTGTTGTTCCTTATGAGACAGACCTTTGTCTGTATTTTTATGAATTATTCCCTACTGTATCTAAAATTTGTTATGAGATTGTATCCCAAACATAATTCTCAAATTATGCTACTTTGTATCAGATCTAAGAGAAAGAAGAAAAAGAAGATTAGAAGGATCATTGATGATGCTGAATTAGGAGAAGAGACCAAGAGAAAAATTGCTATTGAGAAGGTGTTTTTTTTTTTTTTTTTTAATGATTGATTTGGTTAAATCAGGCATGTCAGTACTGATTATGCATTGTGTTGCGATCTTATGCAGGAACGTCAAGAACGCTTGAAATCCCTGAAAGTACAGTTTTCTGACAAATCCAAGATGATCAATCCTGCAAGCTGCAGTGGAAACTTAACTGAAGGTGCTAGTGTTGAAGTGCTTGGTGATGCCACAACAGGTTATATTGTGAATGTCGTGAGGGAAAAAGGTGAAGAAGCTGTGAGGATTCCTCCAAGCATTTCGTCAAAATTGAAAGCCCATCAGGTTTCATTCTATCCTTATGTAGGTTTCCATACTCAGTCTAGTGGTCTCATTACTTAGTTGCATCATTCTGTTTCTTGTATCCAAACTGTAATTACAGTGCTTGAAAACTTAGTGCGCTACCCTTTGGGGCTCTTAACCCACCACCTTGCTCAAAATTAATATTTGGTTCCCAACTTGCTTTCTTATTATTCCAGCAATTAAGATTTCAGCACATTTTACATCAGCAGGCATTACATATGGGCATTTAAAGTGTAGGAAGCGAGGGCCTGAATGGGGGTCCATTTGATGTGCTTCCTTTTCAAATGTTACAGCTTTCACTGATACTGATTTTTCGTTCTTATTTCTATTTTATTATAAATGCTTCTTTTTATTGCTTACCCAAGTTGATTTGAGATTGCAGGTGGCAGGGATAAGATTTTTGTGGGAAAATATTATACAGTCAATTGGAAAAGCAAGGTCTGGTGATAAAGGTCTTGGTTGCATTTTAGCGCATATGATGGGCCTTGGTAAAACTTTTCAGGTACTCTGTTCGATTCCTCTTTTGAATCCACTTCCCATGGGTAATATATGAGGGGATATAATGTGAGTGGTGTTGAGAATGTTTGCCACTAAATCTGATAAAGTGTTAACTGGTGAGTTTTTGCCAATTTATTTCAACCTTCTAGATAAGTTATTCTCTCTACCCCTGATGTCCGCAATTAAATGTTAACTCCAAATATTCTAAATTATATAATTATGTACTTAATTATAGCATGGTGAACAATCAGTTTAATGGTTGTAGTTTTAGTGGCAGTGCTAGTAATAGCAGGAACCCTTGAATGCTGACTGCCATGCCATAATTTAATTGTGCAGCATAGCATTATAGTTGTTTAATTTGGTTGGATAGTTAGCTAGATTTAATGAATTGCATCTACAGGTCATAGCTTTTCTGTACACTGCCATGAGAAGTGTTGATCTGGGTTTGAGAACAGTGCTCATTGTGACTCCTGTGAATGTGCTGCATAACTGGCGCAAGGAGTTCATGAAGTGGACACCTTCAGAAGTAAAACCACTCCGTGTTTTCATGCTGGAGGATGTGTCGAGGTTTTATTACATAACTTTCCCCTTTCTTTCTTTTGACCGAATGACAAAGGAAATTGTCAAATTAATTTTACTCGTGAAGTTTCAAGTGTAGTATTATCTGAATATATGCTCTTAACTAAGCTAAATTGCAAGTTCTTTTATATGAATTGTTAATGATAACAGCAATTCGGCATTTATCCCTTGAAAATATCGTGGAAATTATTGTCAATGAGTTTTGGGTATTTTACTAAAAGAATAGCAAATGTACCTGATGTCCAAATATAAAAAGAAAAGCTAAGATTGCTAATATATTTACAGCATCCACCGACTGATCAGGCAATGTCATGTATTCTTGACCCGTGTTCTAAACTATGAGCTCACTTTATTTTTTACTCTTGTCTTATAAGGTTTAACATATCGAGATCCATTTCTTAGAGTTTGAGCGCAATTGGGGGGGGGGGGGGGGCATCGATTTTGGTGTTTCTTTTGTTGGAAAAGATACAAAAATGGAAAGACTGACATCTAATTAGTCTAGGTCTGGCTCTTGTGAACTATTGATAGTTTAGGTATCCGACAGAATATCTTGAATATTTTACATAGAAAGGTTTAGTCAAGGCAGTGTCATTGTATCCAGTATAAGATTAGATAATAAGTCCACCCCACTCCCTCACCCCCCCTCTTTCTCTCTCACTTTCTGTTTGGATCTTCCATTCTGAACCTTTCTAATTTACTGTTGGGGTTTCTGGCATTAGGGAGAGAAGAGCGGAATTGCTTGCAAAGTGGAGAGCTAAAGGTGGTGTATTCTTGATTGGCTACTCTGCCTTTCGGAACTTGACCCTTGGAAAGAATGTGAAGGAACCAAAATTGGCTAGAGAAATTTGTAATGCCTTGCAGGTAATTTGTGTCTTAACCTTCCACTCAGTCTGTGCTTTGAATCACTCAAGACCAATCATTGATCTTGATATGCACATCTAAACATTGCATTGATGAAAATTGCTTTTCTAATATCAGGAGGGACCTGATATACTTGTTTGTGATGAAGCTCATATAATCAAGAATACCAGGGCTGATACAACCCAAGCACTGAAACTCGTGAAATGCCAGAGAAGGATAGCATTAACTGGATCACCTCTTCAGAACAATCTAATGGAGTATTATTGTGTAAGTTGGTCAAGATGATTAAAGATTCTGATTTTCTATTCAAGGGTATGCTTCTTATAGGATTTATTATCCGAAACAGATGGTTGATTTTGTAAGAGAAGGTTTTCTTGGCAGCAGCCACGAGTTCAGGAATCGGTAAACTTTTTATCTGACATTTTTCTGGTTGCTTTCTCCTTTTCACCAGCTCCATTACATCTTAATGAGGTGTTCTCATCTTGCAGTTTCCAAAATCCTATAGAAAATGGACAACATACTAATTCAATGGTTGATGATGTAAAGATTATGAACCAAAGATCTCATATTCTCTATGAACAATTGAAAGGGTTTGTTCAAAGAATGGACATGAGTGTGGTGAAGAAAGACCTGCCACCTAAAACTGTATTTGTAGTGGCTGTAAAGCTTTCTCCATTACAGAGGAAATTGTACAAGAGATTCCTTGATGTGCATGGGTTCACAAATGGCATGGCTTCGAATGAAAAGATGAGGAAGAGCTTTTTTGCTGGGTACCAGGCATTGGCTCAGGTTTGTTGTTGATTATTATGTCCATCATGCCTGTAGTAATCTCTTCCTTTATGATAGATGGACACACACTTACACATATGATATCATGTCTTTTATGCTCCATTTACCCATTTTGGTAGTACAATGTGAAACATGACCATGTGTATGCATATGCAACCCCCATTAATACAACTTATAAGTAATACCCTTGTCTTAAAGTCTTGTAAAATTGATTTGGTTTATCTGGACATTCAATTGCTTAAACTTTAAAGTTATATGTCCATTATTTCACAGTTTTCTTTCATGCAGTCAAAACCAAATTACCGAGGTTTCCTCCCCGACTATTTTTGTTGAAGAATATTGCTAAAGTTGACATAGTAAATAGTTTGGCATTATGAAAGAAAACTTAGAAAACCAAAATTGGCTATAACGTTTGCTCAATTTTAATTTGCAAACTTGTGTCAACTACTAGGAAAGAATATGATCATTTTACTGTAGGTATTGTTACCAAATTCTTGGGACATTTGGGTCGTGGTACAGGGTTTGGGAATTACATTTGCACACATGTGAATTCACGATATTTAGGGGGTATTTAGTACACTGATTTGTGGTTAGTAGTAGGCCATTGGTTATATTTTGATCATTATCTAGTTAAATTTACATGACTTTAGAAAAACTCTTCCTTAATTAGTTTCTTTTTTTTCTTAAAACAATAGGATATTCTTTTACTTTTGTTGGAATGATTCGGGCCTCTATTAAAAGTTGGAAAATGAGTAAACAAGTTACAAGTAAATAAAATATAGGAGTATTGACACCAAAAAAGGATATTATATCACTGCCCCTGGAAAGGATTAGGATTTTTTGCTGTTTTTATACACATCCTTGATCCTACTATCTCTACAATTTCCCCATCCCCTTCAGTTCTCTTTCTTCTCAACTGATACAAAATTGAAAACAGACTCCTTATCTTCTCAAAGGGACTCCAACCCAGTGCTAGAAAAAAAGAAAAAAATACTTCTCCTCTACTGCCTTCTCACCCCCATTTCCATGAATTTGAACAAATTTGAGAATAGAGGAGAGAAAGCATAATAGGATGAAATTTTTCATCTTTTCCTAAGCATTGGGTAAGAGTCTTTGAAAAGATAAAGAGTTGTTTTTGAATTTTGTACATTAGAAGACAGAATAGAAGGGGAAGGGGTAGAGATAGTGGGATCGCAAATTGTGTAAAAATCAGCTAAAAACCTACTCATTCCTTCGGCACATCAATATTAAATCCTTTTCTTTTTGGTATCAGTTGCTTCTATATTTTATTTACTAGCAACTTGTCTTTGCATTTTTCAATTTTGTTTAAGGTCAGAATCTTTTCCAAAAGAATAAAATAAAATAATTATAATAATTTATTGTTTTTAGGGAAAAAAACTAATCGAGGAATAGTTTTCTTAAGACAAGTAAATTTAATACTGTAATTGGTCAAAGTATAACAACCAATTGCCTGCTACTAACCACAAATTACCATAATAACTACCCCCTATGTATCATAAAGGCACAGATCTGCAGATTACGTTCCTGAACCCTGTAACATCTCGTGAATCTGGTTGGTGGGCGTAACTGTATTTCGTTGAAGATCTTAACTCACTGCACATCATGAACCCTCTATATATCCATGCTTTTACATTTTCTACAAAAATAGACAGATTCAGGTTAGTTTCTCACATGTAAGATTTTCTATGAAAAATGGATCACCAAATCATACAATACTGATCATGCACCAGCACGATCTAGTATGTGATTCACTATGTTCTGGATCGTTCATTCTGAAACGAAAAATGTGAGTGATTTCATGAATTGGGTAGCACTGTGTAGGAGTTGCAGTGAGCATTTAGAAAACTACAGGGTACAACAGATTATTTGTGCCACAGAGTTTGTGGAAGGTTTAAGTGAATAGGATTCGTTGTGATGGGAGTAAAATGTTGTATATATGGTTGTTGTGAGTTCATTTTGATTTGTGAAAGATTTCATGCATAGTTGGTTCTTTGACTTGGAAAAATTTATCTAATGATTCCTGCAACAAAATATATTTGTAATTGGATTGCTAGTATCTGGCACCTTGTGTCTTTATATTTGTTTGTATTTTCAATTTTCTGTGGCCTCAATTTTAGATGACTTTGGTAGGTGATATGTTGAGGTTTCTAGCCATTTTTTTTACAATATCAAGTGGAAGCTAACATCTGAAATGGTTACTACAGTTTCTCTGAGAGTCTAGTTACAAAGAATAAGGGAGTTTGTTCAAATTTTATTGATGTTATCTTTAACTGTTCACTAAATTGTTGAAGGAATGGAGTGGGTTCCATATATCTTAGGCAAATCTTACTGAGCAAGATGGAATGCTGTCATTATGTTCATTCCAATTCTCAGTCTTATTTGCAATTAAGATATTGTAGCCAATGTTAAAAAGGCTGGCTGAATCAGCTTTCAATGATGCATGTTTAAATTAATTTATCCTTTTGTTATCTTGTTTTAATGAGCTTTTCATTGTTCATTGTAGATATGGAACCATCCTGGAATATTGCAATTGAGGAAAGGTAGAGATTACATTGGCCGTGAGGACAATGTTGAGAATGTTCTTCCAGATGACTGCTCTAGTGATGAAAATGTAGATTACAATACAATTGTTGGAGGTACTCTATTTCACTATTATATCATATTGCTTAGCAGTTCATGCTTGTGTTTAGAATTCAAGGATATCATTCTTCTACAACCAGATCCTCCTAAGTTCTCCATGTGTGGTGATGTGTCTATTTTTTATTGCATTTTGTGCTAGCAGAGAAGTCGAGGAATCAAAATGATTTCGTTCAAGGGAAAAGTGATGATGGATTTTTCCAAAAGGTGTGAGCATAAACAAACAACAATCAATCACTATTCTTTACTCAAGTTTTCTGAAATTGCTGAATTCTCTCCCTCTTGTTGATTTAATAAATGTTTTCCTTTGTTTTTTTTCCTTTCCAGGATTGGTGGAATGATCTTCTGCATGAAAATAATTATAAAGTGATTGATTATAGTGGCAAAATGGTATTGCTGCTTGACATTTTAGTCATGTCTTCGAATGTGGGTGATAAGACATTGGTTTTTAGCCAGAGCATACCCACTTTAGATCTTATAGAGCTTTATCTTTCAAGATTAACTCGGCATGGGAAAAAGGGAAAATTCTGGAGAAAAGGAAAAGACTGGTATAGGTGCGCATATACAGCTGTGAACTGCTTTCACTCACGGTTTCTCTGCTTTTTCATGATATAGATTTGAAGTTCTTTATATGGACTTCATATGTCTTCATAATTGCAATAAGAGAATAATATTTTACTTCCTCTCCTGTATCCAACAGGCTAGATGGAAGAACAGAGAGCTCTGAAAGGCAAAGGTTGGTTGAGAGGTTCAATGATCCCGAGAATAAGCGGGTCAAATGTACTTTGATTTCTACTAGGGCTGGTTCTCTCGGGATTAATCTCTATGCTGCTAACCGGGTGATTATTGTTGATGGTTCTTGGAATCCGACATATGATCTTCAGGCCATATATCGGGCTTGGAGGTGGGTTCCATCTATTGTTTTCATTCAACTGAAACATGCCCTCTTTTGTCATGATTGAACCTAAAATTACCATTTTTCAGGTATGGCCAGACTAAACCGGTGTTTGCTTACAGATTAATGGCACATGGAACCATGGAGGAAAAAATCTATAAGCGTCAGGTGATAGAATTACTACTTGTAGCATTAAATTAGCCTGTAATCTAAAAGTACTTTTAATGAAGAGAATATTTAATCAGGTCACAAAGGAAGGACTTGCTGCAAGGGTGGTTGATAGACAACAAGTATATAGGACTATGTCCAGAGAAGAAATGTTGCATCTTTTTGAATTTGGTGATGATGAGAAATCTGACACACTAAATGACATTGGCCAAGAATATAGACATGCAGATACCAGGAATGTTACCTGCCAAACCGTAAATTCTTTGAAAGAGAACATTCCTTGTTCTCATGGAAGCTGCTCATCTGATAAGATAATGGAAAGCTTGCTTGACAAGCACCGTCAGAGGTAGTGTTTTTTATCTTTTGCTAGAAAAGAAAAATAGTTTCTTAGCTTCAGTCCATTTTGGATGCTTACATTCAACCCTGTCATTTGGAACAAGGTTGGGACGTAGGAATATCTGATTGAGAGTATATTCATAACTGATTTCTGAGCCACGATCATTTTTTTTTAACATGTCATAGACTGAATTATACTTTCTTCCAGCAGTTGGAATAGGTTTTTGAATCACTCAATACAGTAATAACTTCGACTGCCTATTGGTACTTTCTTTCATGTATTTATTTCACTTCATAAAAGCTTAGCGATGTTCTTCCTTGTCTTTAGGTGGATTTTTGATTACCATGAACATGAGACCCTTTTGCAAGAGAATGAAGAGGAAAAACTAACAAAGGAGGAGCAAGACATGGCTTGGGAAGTATACAAGAGGTCATTAGAATGGGAAGAAGTGCAGCGAGTTTCCCTCGATGACTCTACATTTGAGCGAAAGCCACAAATGTCAAACGGAGCATCTTCTGCCCTAGACACTAGCAGCATACCTGTGCCAAGCATGGCCCCTCCCGCATCTGAGGCTTCCAATGTAGCACCATTCAAGAGCATTTTAAGGAGTCGTGTGGTGCAGCGGAAATGCACTAATCTCTCTCATTTGCTAACCCTAAGAAGTCAGGGCACAAAAGCTGGGTGCACTACCGTCTGCGGGGAATGTGCCCAGGAGATAAGCTGGGAAGATCTGAATCGGGAGGGTAAGGCAGCACGGTAAAGGCATCATCCCTTGTTTCTTTTGTTTTTTTCTTCATATACGCTATATATCTAGTGTAATTCATTTTGATTGTAAAGGGAAGCAGCTGTAAGTTCAAATTCATTTGTTTTGGTAGATAATATTGGCAGGCACATTCTAGCTCATCTTTTTGGCCCCTTTTTGTTCTTTGAGGGTACAGAGAAACAGGGATTTTGGGATGGTTGTAGATAAATTGGAGGGAATGAGCCTGTGTAAATCTCAGCTCATACGATCCTTTTTGATGTAGGAATTGTTGTGGAGGCAGTTATAGTCAAGAAAGTAGTTCCACTAATTTCCAACACTAATCCTTTCAAAATATGTTAATAAATGTTCTTGTATGTTCTTCCATCGTTTCACTGGATGTTCCCGGGTCTATTTCCGATGCGCAATTTAGATTCCTGTGGTAGGGTCTTGGTAGAGTTGGAGCAGCTACACGCTGCTTACATTTCAGCATCAAGATTAGCTTTTTTCTGTCGTTGTAATTAAAAACTTGCTTGTCTGATGAAAAGCATCTATCACCGTTTTAGCAAACACAATTATAGTAAGTTCGTAGCTTTTTCTGCACACTTTTCCATTAGGGTTTTCGCCAATTCTTCTCATGTGGAGGACGTTGGTACTTGATGAACAAGCATCAATCTTGATATAGGATTGTTACACGCAGGTCAATGATGGTACTCGCTCGCAGCCAGCCTCACTTGTGTAATGGTTGGCCACCTTTCTCATCGATCTTTCTCTCTTTTTTTCTTTTTCCCTCTTCCCCTTTCTCTTTAAATACACATAAAAATACATTAACCACAGTTTGCAACGGGTCAATATTAATATTTTTTAAAATAAAAAAATATTAAATATATAGAAAATATTTTAATTATCTTGAGGTTAGATCTAAACGAATTGAGTCTGATAACTATTATAAACCCTGCCGGACTTTGAAATGGTTGCCAATTATGACACGGAAAGTTAAGGTTATAAATAATAATAACAACAACAAAACAATAAAGAATAAGCAAATAAAGAACAATTATATATTTTAGTTGTCAGGAGAGAGAATAGAAAGAAAATATAATCAATCGATTATCGGTGGCAATCCAACTATGATATGTCTACACGTGTCGTTCCATGTTGAAGAGGACACGACTGCGCATTTAGTTATATGATGAATGACCAGATTTGGCTTTCAGAAAGAGTTTCACACGCCTTTTTAATGGCGCAAGCGTCGTCCCTAACTTTTTTTTATTATTATTATTATTAAAATGATGTTATTTGAGATTTTTTTAATTACATCTTAAAAAAGTTAAAACAATGTCGTTTTGTTATCTTATTAAAATAAAGTTGTTTTGATATTTTAATATTGTTTTGGTTTGAAAAGAAATATTGAAATGATGTTGTTTTAATAAAATATATATATATAATTAAACATAAAATCTTGTTCGAGCAAAGTTTTTAATAAACAAGTCATTGAGTTAAACCGCTAGGTCTGTAGGATTTTGTAACCAATGATCCCAAACAAAACAAGAATTCCATACAAGCTGCTCAACATCTCTTCATCATTTACTGTAATTTATGGTGGAGCTGCCTCCTCTTTTGGCAAATGCATGATTATTTAACGAAATTATAGTGAAGTCTTCATTAGAGAGACTTATGACCTTCCACTATGTGGGGTAACATTACGACCTATAGCTTTGAAGCTGACCAGAGAAGTCTAATTTATTGTGGTGGGTGAGAAAATGGCCTCACCTCATTTCTTGTTGCGCATTGAGGTGCCTCTCTTAGGCCTTTTTCTTGCCTTCATTTTTTTCTCAGAGCTGCTTCCATTATACAGGGACTCTTCATCGCTGACAGAGGTATATGGAGCTCCATATGGAGGAGGATCATCGCTGACAGAGGTATATGGAGCTCCATATGGAGGAGGATCATCGCTGACAGAGGTATATGGAGCTCCATATGGAGGAGGAGGAGGTGAATGATGAGTATCAAGAAGAATGGTACCATTCCTCATGATCACCTGTTTTCTATGAAAGTTTCTATGGCAACCACAAGCTTCACAGATGAAAGCTTCTTTAGTACCTTGATCTCCATTTGGAGTGAACTCTCCACAACCATCAACAGCATGGCCACCAGTCAAGATGGCATGGTTCCGCCAACACTCTCTATACTTGGTGATTATTCTTGATTCTTCATTCAGAGGCTTGGATTTTGAATCACTATTAGCCATGGGAGAGGGGCTGGAAGGTGTATCTGTGCTAATATGTCTGACTTTTCTCTACCAAGTGTCATAACTTATTATAGTTGTAGAACACACTTGCTTTTACTGTCGACTGTATATGTGGTTGGTGCTATTTGCTGCATGGTTTAGAAAAGGCCAAGGTTTGGTGAGGGCCAAAGGAATCAAGATGCATCTGTCGAGATCACTGAGAGTTAGCTTTTGCCGATTTCTTTGGTTTACTTTGCAAGTTGTTAGAAAGTTTTGTCAGCTTATGGCACTACCTAGAATTGGTGCATTTATTTCCCTCCCATTGACTCTTTCTTTGAAAATGCAGGATTCTGTCATTGTAAATGAATTTATACTCAAGCATGCAAGGATTCTTAGGGAAAGAAAAACTAGCCAAAAAAGGAGTACTGGAAATGATGTAGAAAAACAGGCTTGAAAAATCATCTATCCTGTCCACACCAATAATGATGTCAGAGTGTTTTGGTTTCAGGGTTTGACAGCAGACCATTGATTTACAGTCATATTGTACAAACCTTACCTGGCTGCCCCTGCCATTATCATTGACAAGTGAAATTGTAACTCAACAGAAGGGAAATTGAGGGCTTGTGCTTCTAAAGTTTCCTTGTGTCTCCAGAAGAAATAGCAAATTAACAAGAGAAATGATAGAAAAATGAGCTCGAGTTGCAAAAAAGAAAAACAGATATCTATTATCCTTTGATATTATAGTGCAAATCCTCCTTCTCCAGCCTTGGCTATTAGGATTGTGCACAAAAATCCCCAACAAACAATAAGTACATCATTCATCATGTACAAAGAAACAACCTTTTCTCTTACAGTACACAGAAGCAAAATGTCTACTAGCAACCAGGTACCATTAATGAAAAAGACGTACAAGCACATGACTTATTTCAAGTCATTTCCAACTTTCGTTTTGTGCTAAGAAGAGACGGGACAAAAAACTCTCGTTGTCATCTTATAAATATGATTGACTGTCCACAGAGCTGAGATGACAGACCTTGTGATTTCCATACCTTTTCTTGTTATTGCTCCCACCGCAAGTAATGGAAATTTCACACCCGAAGGCATTGCCAAAACATGAAAACAACCGCCCACCTTCTGACCTGCGCCTGTGCTTCTTGTTTCTGCTTCTCGATTGCATCTTCCGAAGATCATTATCATAAACTGGAGGAAGTTCTGTTCTCCATCTCTCAAGCTTTGTTCTTAGGCCTTCGGCACTGTCATTTTCTGTCCAATCCTCAAGAATAGAGCTCCCTGCACCATCTGTATCTTGTTGACCAGCATTTGCTGGTGTTTTAATCAATCCTTTAGCAATTGCTGCTGCCACAACAGACGCAGAAGGCCCCACATCAGAGCAAAGAGATCCATTGACCATGCTGCCATTGCCATTGCCATTGTCTTTAACACTAGGTTTAGTCACCGAAGAGTTAATCAACGAGCCACCAAGTGACCTGACACCACCCTCTTTCAGTCCAGATTCATCAGTGGTGGTGTGGTCAGTCCGGTCACTCTGTGTGCGTCGCAATTTTGCACCCTTTTCTTCAAGGTCTTTCCCGTTGGTTTTGGCATTAATGAGGTCATTGAAGCCAACCGCAGACGCACTAAGTTCTGTATATAAAGGCATGCTGCGCATTGTGCTGTCCAGCACCTGCACCCCCATGTTAAGGATCCCCTGAGGTCTTCCCGATGGGCGGCGAACCTGAAGTGCAACAAAGCGCATTTTGTTGTTGTTAGAAGGAAATAAGTTGCTTATCAGAACTCTTACAGACCCGATCTGAACATCGCGTAGCCATGCCGCAGCATAAATTTCTATCATGATAGAAGAGTTCTCAGCATTTATGAACGTGTCATCAACGCGGAACACAAACTTCTCATTCCATTGAGGATTGATGTGGCCATTTTGGTCAACCTTGGTAGACAGTTTCCTTCCTGGATGCACCCAAGCTACTGCATAAGTACGCATAGATTTGGACACAGGAGCCAGGTCTTGACCTGATATAACATTGATTTCTAAGAGCTGAAACGGGTGCGCATTAGAAGTCATACTGATTGTTCCTATGGTCGGGGGGCTAGCGCTGGCTGGAGGGCGAGAATGGTAGCCTCTTCGCTAGTCTTGCCCCTCGCCACCGTAGAAGGGACACAATGATCATAGATGAAAATGAAGAAACACTTGAAGGAGTTTTGTCGGGTTATAGTTCATGGGGTGCAGCGAAATGAATGGGGAAAATAGTCATATGAAGTCTATTTTTAGACCTCGATTGTGTTACACTTTGACAGAATTCTCTGCGAGTTTGTCTCCTTCTCCATTAAATTCAGATGACAAGCACCTGAGACTTGGAAGATTCGACCTACAATTTATCGGTCAACGATGAGTATAGCTAAAAACAGTAAGGTAGAATAACCTGAAGAACAAAATCGAGAAGACATCGAAACCCTCCACATTTAACGAAATGTTCAAACAATTAGGTCCCATATTTGACACCAAAGAAGACTATTAATTTAGCAGAGCCTTTTCCTTGGTGCCACCATCGCTCTTCTCTGATGGAAATGACAGAGGAGCAAGACATGGCCTGGGAAGGATATAGAGATCAGTAGGAATGGAAGAAGTGCGGTGAGTCGGATCCTCAATGATTCTAGATCTGAGTTAAAACCAACCATTTTGCTCCTAGCTACTACCTGTGTCAAGCATCCCTCTCCTACACCTGAAACTTCTTCCTCCATTGCTCCTTCCAAAGCCATTGCAAGGAGTCGAAGGGTGCAACCACAACGAGCTAATCTTTCTCGCCTGCTAACCTTTAGATGTTAGGGCACAAAACTTTAATAGCGATTAGGGAAGATAGAGCGAAGACTAAAGAACACTGCCCCACACTTTTGCTCAACAAATTCTTTTCCTTTTGGTAGCTCACTAGACAGGCGGGCCAGGTAGAAAATATGTTAAAGGCGCGCTGGTTTTCTGGAGAAGCAAGAAACATGCAAGATCTGGGTTTAATAATCCTGTTTAATTTAAAAATATGATTAAAAAAAACATTGTAAATAATGTTTACAAAAAAAGCAATAATTAACCCAAAATAAACTGTTAGTATCATGCACAGGAGGAGGAGAACAAAAACCCATTAGAGACATATTGTGAGTGCTGTCTAATTATCATAAAAATTTTTTATTGAGATGGTTCAAATATTATTCTAAAAGAATTTATAATAATAATAATAATAATAATAAATCTCACGAGCTGTTAGAATAAATGATCTAAAAAATAAAATAAATAAAATATTATGATATGAGCATTTCATATTTATATTTAATCAGTTAATTTAATATAATTAAAAAAAATAAAATATCTTAAATTAATAAAAAATAATAAATAAAAAGACTCAAGATAACCCAAGTTATTATTAAAATTAGTGAAAAATTTTATAGGAAGTAAATAAAATTGATAGAAAAAACCAGGATGAAATTACAAAAAAAAACTTTTAAAAACCATCTCAAATAAAACAAATATCAATTAAATGAATGGAAATCAAATATAAAAGATAACAAAAATAAAGAGGGATGAAATTGAAAAAAAATTCAATTTTATAAATCATCCCAAATAAAATACCCCTAGACTTAGGTTATAAAAAATTTATCTTCTAGATCAAATAAATCATTTTATAATTTTAAAAAATAAAAAATAATAAAGCATCTGGAACAAGATTTAGAAAAATTCTTTATTTTAAAAGTAATTAAGTAATTTTATTACGTGAAAAATTATATAAAAACCCTTTTACCCCTGTTCAATTCATATTTATCATTAAAATAAATCAACTCCATAAATCAACTCCTGAAGAGAAAAATAATCAATTCATATATTTTCTCACAGACCCCAGTTCATGCCTGCTGCCTCATTCATTTAGTTTTTAAAAACTCTAAACTCTACCCAAAAATATGTATAGGCTTATTGTCCTAACACTGATATTTATATAAGTTAATTAATATGAAGCTTTTAATTGTGAACATATGGTACAAAATTTAAAAGATGATGATAAAATAAAAAAATAAAGAATAAATCTAAGTGGAACATAAGAGACCATCAAGTTATGAAATATTCCAAAAATCAATCCACTTTGTGACTGTTTAGAATTAATTCTAAATTGGGTTTATAATTTAGGGTATATTTGTAAGTATGATTGCAGTTGTTTTTTAAAATGATTTTTTATATATAAATGTATCAAAATAATATTATTTTATTTTTTAAAAATTATTTTTGAAATCAGCGTATTAAACGATCCAAAATATATTAAAAAATTAATTTTTAATAAAAAATTAAAATTTTAAAAAATATGAATTGGCTGATATTTCCAATTATTTTATTAGCAGTTTGTGATAAAAACGAAGTAATTAAAAAAAATTAAAATTAAAATTTTAATACAATGAAATAGCTTGAACTAAAAACACTTTGAGGTTTTAGAAGAAAGTAATAATAGTTGTTTTTTAATTAAAAATTTATTAAAATAATATATATTTTTATTTTAAAAAAATATTTTTTATATTAACATATCTATATAATTTAAAAATAAAAAAATTAATATTTGTTTAGAAACAATTTTTATAACGTATTCTTAGGAGCACTTTGAAAAGCTTTAAAAATTAAAAGCAAATACGGACCTGATTGTGTCAGCATTTCCTTTGCCAGGTAAATCCAGCCGTCCACATCCCCAGGCATGATCCCAACCGTTCATCCCCACTAATTATCTTCCCCAAGCTTCTGCATTCCTTGTCAATGAGAGAGAGAGTCTCTGTCGTTTTGGGTAGTAAAAATACCAAAACCCTTTCTTCATTCTTCCAGATTTGTTGCAAAGTGTACATGTCGTTTTGTTCAATAAAAAACCAGACAACAAGGAGAAGGAAGAACACAGCGGAAGGTCGATGTCGGCGGCGGCGAGACGTCGAGGTTCAGAAGCCTTTTTTATTCAGCGATGCCAAATGAAAATAATGGGTATGATTCTTCTATCTCCAATCACTTCATCACTCTCGTCTACCAACCACTACAACTCCATTTCTTCTTTTACCAGTAGCAGTAGCAGTAGCAGTAGAAGTAGATATAAACACAAAAATGATGATGCTTCTTCTTCTTTTAGAAACATTGATGATGCCCTTGCTTCTTTCAATCACATGCTTCATAGGAAACCCCTGCCTTGTATCATCCAATTCAACAAATTATTGTCTGCAATTGTCAGAATGAGACAGTACTACGATGCTGTGATTTCCCTTTCCAAACAAATGGAATTAGCTGGGCTCTCTCCTAATACTTGTACGCTTAATATCCTGATCAATTGCTTCTGCCTGATGCAACATGTTGATCTGGGGTTCTCTGTCTTGGCCAAAGCCATTAAACTTGGTCTTCAACCCACTATTATCACCTTTACCACCTTAATCAATGGGCTCTGTAAAGCGGGTGAATTTGCCCAAGCCCTGGAATTATTTGATGACATGGTAGCAAGAGGGTGTCAACCTGATGTCTACACTTATACTGCGATTATAAATGGCTTATGTAAGAATGCGGAAACTGCGGCGGCCGCTGGATTGATTAAGAAAATGGGAGAGGCGGGCTGCCAGCCGGACGTGGTGACATACAGTACACTCATTGACAGTCTTTGCAAAGATAGGCTGGTGAATGAGGCCTTGGATATCTTCTCTTACATGAAGGCTAAAGGCATTTCCCCAACAGTTGTCAGTTACACCTCTTTAATCCAGGGTTTATGCAGTTTCAGCAGATGGAAGGAGGCTTCAGCAATGCTAAATGAAATGACAAGTTTGAATATCATGCCAGATATTGTCACCTTCAGCCTACTGATTGATATATTCTGTAAAGAAGGCAATGTTTTAGAGGCTCAAGGTGTGTTAAAAACAATGACTGAAATGGGTGTGGAGCCTAACGTTATTACTTACAATTCATTGATGCATGGATATTCCTTGCAGATGGACGTTGTTGAAGCTAGAAAGCTGTTTGATGTCATGATAACCAGGGGTTGTAAACCAGATGTTTTTAGTTATAGCATCTTAATTAATGGATATTGTATGGTCAAAAGGATAGATGAGGCCAAGCAGCTTTTTAATGAAATGATTCATCAAGGCTTAACTCCGAACACTGTTAGTTACACTACTCTTATTCATGCATTTTGCCAATTAGGCAAGCTTAGGGAAGCACGAGAGCTTTTCAAGAACATGCACACTAATGGATACCTCCCAGATTTATGTACTTACTCAGTATTGCTCGAAGGCTTTTGCAAACAAGGGTATCTTGGTAAGGCATTCAGACTGTTTCGAGCAATGCAAGGTACATACTTGAAGCCTAATCTGGTGATGTATACCATCTTGATTGATTCCATGTGCAAATCTGGGAATCTTAACCATGCAAGGAAACTATTTTCAGAACTCTTTGTCCAAGGGTTGCAGCCTGATGTTCAGATATACACAACAATAATAAATGGACTTTGTAAAGAAGGATTGTTGGATGAAGCATTGGAAGCTTTCCGAAAGATGGAGGAGGATGGCTGCCCTCCAAATGAATTTTCCTATAATGTTATTATCAGAGGATTTCTCCAGCACAAGGATGAATCAAGGGCAGTGCAACTTATTGGTGAAATGAGAGACAAAGGTTTTGTTGCAGATGAGGGAACCACAGCTTGGTAGAAGATCTGTTATCGAATGAAGACAATCTTGTTCTGAAGAAGTATCTAGGCTTACATGAAGTTCGTCAAGGTGAAAAGGTGATGTAAATTTTTATTTCTCCATGCTGCGAATTCATGTGGCAAATATCAAGTATTTTTTTGTTAGTGTGGATGTTATTTTTAGTTCAATCTTGTCAACATCTTAACAATGACACCAGTTATTTGCCACTAAATCATTGGAATTGCTAAACTAATAGTTTATCTTGATGAATGGTTCTGGTCTTGCATTGAATCAGATTTCTATATTATGTTTTCAGTAGCCAGCAAAAAGAAGTTGTTATGCAATCGCCTACAAGATGTTTGCCAAGCAAGTCTTGTTATGTGCTGGAGGCTCCCTCTGACATCTGGGATCTTGGATGCATAGTTTTTGCGATGCTTATAGGGAAGCCAGTTTGGGATTTCAATCCTGAAACCACCACAGAAGAACTTCTGAGAAAGATTGCTCATGAATTGATGAAAATTCCTCCTGATGTTTCCAAGGACGCCAGAGATGTCTAGTGAGGAAGCCTATGTTCAGATTGTCTGCTGGGATGTTATTAGAGAATTGGCAGACTTTTCAGATGCGGAAGGGGCAGCAGATTCCACTGACAATGAATTCAGTGCCTCATCTTGTTCTGAAGAATGGAGTTTCACATAACAAGAGGTCTTTTATTCCTCTTCTTGATCAGATGACGCTGAAGAGTTGATGCAAATTCTTGTCATCAAGATGGCAGTATTCAAAACAAAGACAAGCAGAAGGGGGTAATAGAATTTGACAAAGATCAAGCTAGTTCCAGTAAAGGGAAGCACTCTATGCAGGCCAAACTTCCGACCTTACACTGTAGCAATATGGAAAAATTGGCATCCAATAAATGAAGACAATCTTGTATCTTCCAAGTGGCAGTAGAAGTTAACTATAACTGCCATTGCTTATATGATTCAAGCCTATATGACTCTAATACCAAGGCATGCCTCCCTTCTAAGAGAATTTTGCCTTTGCAGGAAAATGGAATTGGAATTACGGGCTAGGTTCTTTCCTCAATGGCCTATTGTCAGATAATTAGCTTATGTGGTTCACACACTGCCATCAAGGCAGACAGACAAGTAGTAGCTTAAACTGTCAATAAGATTCTATTTGACTTTTTTATATCCTAATAGGTTGCTGCATTTTCTGTGACACGGTCATAACACATGATAGGTAACCATTATGTAACAACTTTGGCTGTGATGTCTATCAGTAATAGCCTCAATTGATATTATACTTTGGGATAGGGTTTTCAAAGTATCTGGATATTCTTGAGTGTTCTATACCTTATGAGCTGCTTTTAACAAAGGTTTGAGGGTGTTGGGAGTTTATAAGGAGAAAGTCTTGTGGTACTGTGCTTTGTCATTCATTTGGAATCTTTGGCAGGAGGGAAACTTTAGAATTTTTTTTTTTCTTCTAGCTTAAAGTCGGTGCTGTCACTCTCAAGAGATTTTCTTCAGCAGATTTGCAGTGAAATTGGAGAGTTTTGATGTCTTTCTTCTGTTGTTTTTGGATGGTTCTTTTCTGCTTTTGTTTCTTGGTGAAGTCTCTTTTCTCCTGTATTGTACTCCTTCCCCTGTTCTCTGATACTATAGGGTACTTTTCTATCAATATACATATTTGCTTCTGTCAAGTCTAAGATGGTCAGAAGCACAACGATGTTTTTGTGCTGGTGTATTTCATTTTATTGAGGCCCCTGAAGTTACTGCCTTTGAGATGCAATGTCCGATGAGAGATGTTGAGCTGTTTCTGATCGGCAATGTTCTGCTTTTCATCAGGGCCGGTAACCTCATAGCCTTATGGCTGTGGCGCCATTTTTGTATCTTCCTTTTCTTCCACATATAAACACTCATCTTTGTTTTCTCACGGTACTGTATTTATGCCTTCCCCCTTAACTGGTTTGCTCTAAATAAACTGTGTTTTACGTCTGGGACATCGATTAAGTCATAGATAAATATTCCTAGCTGCCTTCAATTGCGTGTGGGGGATGTAGCTCAAATGGTAGAGCGCTCGCTTTGCATGCGAGAGGTACAGGGTTCGATACCCTGCATCTCCAATTGTTTTTATTTTATTATTATTTTCCAACAATTTCTGCATATTATTTTCTTACAGGTGCCAGAATTCCTCATTCCCCCTCCTTGTAATATTTTTTGATGATCATGATGATTGATTATGAAAAGAAGTTAGAATTTTCTTAGTAAGATCAATTGATAATTCTGATGATTGATTTCCTCCTAAATGCAACGCTGTTTATGATATAATTGATGGTTAAATATTATTAAGAAGATTTATGATCATGTTTGATTGTTTTTTATTTGATTGATAATATTATGGATTTCGTGTCGTGTATAATGTCAGATGACGGATAATGACTTCTACATTAAAAAGAGTTTTATCTTGTTGTTTCATCCCATTACACAATTGTCTAATATTTGATTGTTCGTAGATTTTTTAATTTGATTATAACAATAATTTAAATCATAATATGTATAACTTGTGTATTACACTAGTACAATTATTTCTTTATATGATAACCTATGTTAATTAATTAATGTAATTAACCTTACCAATATTGTTATTAATGTATGTGAAAAAAAATGCCATTAGGTCAAACACCAATGGAAGAATTTACTCAAATCATAATATAATTAACACTCAACTCTAACAAACCTATTCATAATTTAAATTGTTTTGTTAATTTTTCTTTTTCACTCACAATATCAATGCATTTAACACCCAATTTGTACAAGCTTTTTTAGAAATGTAATTGTGGTTGTTTTTTCAAGTACTTTTTATGTTGAAATGTATCAAAATAATTTTTTAATATTTTTTAAAAATTATTTTTGAGATTAGCACATTAAACCAATTCAAAACGTATATAAAAAAGTTAATTTTTCACCAAAAAAATTATTTTTTTTAAAACGCGGTTTACACTGTATTCCCCGACGTTCTTGTCTATTTATAATTTGAATTACTTTGTTATTTTTATTAAATCCATTTAAAATTGTATCAAAGAAATCAATTGTGCTTTTATTTGAATTTAAAAAAATCAACAACAAATATATTATACAAATACTTCATTCATTTTTTTTTTTTGCAAGAGTTATTATTAATTTCTCTTTCTTATCACTTTTTACATTAAATACTATAAGAGTCTATATTTTAATATGTAGAAACCTTGAATTAATTACCAACGAAAAATAAAGATTAAGTGGCACTAAAAAAGACAAACATGTAAAATTAATTACCAACTAAAAATAAGAGCTTTCTAATTTCCCATAATTATTTTTGTATTTCATAAATTTTGTTAATTTCAAATATATATTATTTTTGTATTTATGTTTCCGATGAAATTTTATTAATTCCCAATGAAATTATTATTTTTAATTGATCTTTTTAAATAAATTAATAAGGAAAAAAATTCTAACTGAAATTCCCCTAGAAATTATGTTGGAAAAAATTAACCAAAAACGAAAAATTAGTGTTAGAAATTAACTTTCTACAAAACTCAAATATTCCATCATATAAATTTTTCAATAATCAATAATGTTATTTATAATTGTTTGGAAGATTTAGTTTTACTATGCAAAAATGAATCTAATATACCCTAACAGTTATAAAATAAAATAAAATAAAAAATGTAGAAAAAGAAAAACCTTGTGTTTTTGTACTTCAATTATAAAATAAAATATTTTTTCATGTTTAAAAGTTTAATTGTTTTTCAAAGTGTTTTTTACTTGGAAATATATTAAAATAATATTTTTTTAAAATTATTTTTAATATTAACGAATCAAAATGATTTAAAAATAAAAAATAATAATTTAAAATAAAGAAAAAAATAATAATTGTTTTTTAATTTTTTTCAAAAATATTTTTAAAACGTAAAGACGAATAGGGAGTATTTTTATTTAAAAATATATTAAAATATTTTTTTAAAATTTTAATATTAATATATTAAAACTATAAAAAAATACTAGAAATTATTAATTTAATAATTTTTTAAATTAAATATATTTTTAAATAACAAATAAACACAGTATGCAAAAACAAAAGGTAAATGTTGAACAAGGTCTGCCATGGTCAAAGCTCCACAACCACACACATACACACAATCATGATGTCGTCGTTGTCTTTGACTGATTTTGTGACAAAGCAGTACGGTTGGTAAATATGAAGAAATCATCATCTCTGTCTTGTAATAATTGACTACGTTGTTTGTGACCTTCATAAATGCCGGGCTACTAAATTAGTAAATTGTCGTCCACGTAATATAAATAATAAAATAATATTATTTGAAAGTTTCCGAAACCTTGTTAAAGAGATATAAAATTGTTGGGAATTTATTTCTTGAAATTTTGATTTTTTTATTTGTGAATAATTTTTTTAAAGTTTGATTGATGAAAATAACAAACTGTTCATTTATTTAATTTTCAATGATAATTTATTTAAATCATTAATAAAGAATCTTTTAAATCTTTATTTAAAATATATGGATTGTTATGCGTCAAGTGATCATTTTTTATTATGTGATTGACATAGTTTTTCTATCTAATAGATTAGATGCATTGTCTAATAACATGTTATGATCCTTTAAATATAAGAAAAGTCATTAGTAATAAATCAACTCAAAATTAATCTGGTTGACTTGTGACTAATTTAAAACTTTTTAATTTTTTTTGTTTTGATATTTTTCTATAAAAAACTAATTAATTTTAGTTATAAAGAGTTAAAATTTCAATTATTTTACTACTAAAATTATAAATATTGACAAGAAAGGGGCTAGAAAAAATATTTCCTTATAAAGGTAAGGGCAGCCTCCGCCGCTGGATTGAGATGATAACAAAATAATTTTCACAATGAATTAACAACAATCTAAATTTTGTAATAAATTTCAAGTGACAAAAATCATCTAAATTTAAAACCAACAATCTAAGCAAGGAATGTTTGTGAGTTTGCAACCTAAATTATAATTAGAAAAGAATTTTTGTGAGTACCTATAAGACTTTGCTAGCCACAATTCTCTTCCGATTAATTATCTTTTTGTCATGGAAGGTAAACAATGTATTTTATTTTCCGTTTCAAGATGGAAATGCTATAATTTAATTTGGATCAAATTCTAGTTAAATTAATTAAGACATTAACTTAGTTAAATTTGCCAACTTTTTAATAATTTAATTAAGCTAGCCATTTCACTTCTTTGTAAAAAAATAAATAAAAATATATTATTTTAATATAAATAATCAATCCAATGATTTCATGAATTAATGTATATTTATTAAGACATATAGTGTTTTTACAAAAAAAAATGAATGATGTTTGTTTTTTATATTTTTTATATTAGTATATTACAACTATTAAAAAAATATTAATTTAATAATTTTTTAGACTAATGATAGTTTGAAAACAGGTTAAACCTTGCAAACAAACACATCCTAGCAACCCTAGCTTTTTTGTTTTTGAAGTTAAGATTGTTGTTTTTGTTTTTTAAATTTGAATGTGTTTGGCTTTGAAAAAATCAAATTAATATTTTTTTATAGTATTGTTAATGATTTTAATATGTTGCTAACAAAAATAAAAAAATCTAAAAAATACATTTAATATATTTTTAAATAAAAAATACTTTTAAAAAATATTTTTCCGTAATAATAAACACACAAACTTACATAAAATTATACATATTAACTTTAAAAATAAAAATAAAAATATTAATAAAAGCTTAAATCGACACGGAATCAGTTGTTTTTAAAAAATATATTAAAATAATATATTTTTTTTAATTTTTAATATTATCAAATTAATATAATAATAATTGTTTTAAAATATTTTAAGAATACCAAGACAGACAGCTATTGGCAAACAGAGAAGTACATGAAGAAACAAACAATTGAGCTAGGCCCCACCATGTTTTTTTTAGCAGCCGTCAAATTCCCCCACACCACCACACAGTTTTCCTCTCTGCGTCCTCCAAACATGACCCTCCAAACTGACCCGAAAATCCATCAAACCATCTAAATCAAAATCAACGGTTGAAACGTAATGAGACAAAACCTGAAGACATACTTTTGTATTACCTAACACACACTAGAAAACAAAATTACACTCTCATGATTGAAAGACAACAAGATAGAGTTTTGTTTTGTGAGTTTCCTGAAATTTAGAAGACAAAAGTTTGCGTCCTTTTTCAATAATCTTCTTCTTCCAGAATATTGAGTTCTTATCCAATAGTAGAGAAAGCTTCAATCTTTGCTTTCATTCAGCTTTTGGTGAGTTTTTATGAGCCTATTTAGAGCTTTTTTTGGGTTTGAAGTTCTATACTTTATGTGAATCATCATGAAATCTTGATGATATTGTTTGTCTTAGCTAATAAAGATTGATGCCCAGATTTTGTTTTTGTTTCTTTTAGTCAATTTCATTGTGCTTTTTATGAGGTTTTGGCTGATTGTGAGTTGGATTGCTAGCTCATTTATTGCCCTTTTGTGTTGTGGGTTTACTTTGAATTTTTTTGGTCATGGTGTTTTAATGTGATTTGATTCATCTTGAGTCGAATTCAGTGATGGGAGTTGTTTTGGGGTGGTTGGTATTGTTTTCTTTATTCTTTTTTTGTGTGTGGAAATTGTGGTTTTGATGTGTTGAACTTGATGATCATCTCTACCAGCGATGGAGTTTTTGATGGTTTATGCTACTGACTACTGCAGATTTTAGTTTCTAGGGTGTCTGTATGGATGTTATTTGGTTTTGGGCTAACTGTAACTGATTGAATTGGATTGTGTAGTGTGATTGATTTATAGGATCGTGTCTTTGTTTTTGTTGCTTTTTCCCTCAGTTTTCACAGATAATTCTCTCTCAAGTGTTTGTGACTATTATCATCTGAACAATTTTGCTTTCTTACTTCCTTATGATATTTCATGTTTCCAACACATGTTGACTTAAATTGATGAGATGTTGAGACTGACTGTTTCCATTCCAATCTTATCTCACTGAACTAACTTGCTTTTCGATGTCCTTTAGTAATGTATTTAGCTGCATACACTTTACAGCTCCTGGGAAGTAGGCTGTATAATTTTTGAAATGCCGTAGGCTAACAGCTTTGGTGACCAGAGTGAATGTCACCATTTTGGATTTGGTCTTTTTCTTCTTACAGGTGCCAGAATCAAATTTCATTCCTGGTGTGTCTTCTATTTGTGCCATGATGGGAAACATTTAAATTTGTGTCTGGTGTTTGTGTTGCCAGCGCTGGTTTCATTCTCTGCGTTTGTCACTTTCATTCGCGGCCTTAGTTACTCGTGTTTAGGTGTAAATCAGCTGGGAAACTTCAGTGTTTCTGAGTTGATGTCGTCATCTTTTCTAGTTCTTCCTAGTACTGTTGAAGAAAAGCATGCCAAATTGATTGATTCTTTTCAGGTTTCTTCAGTAAGGGAAATGATTAGAAATCCAGCATCTCAGCAGGCATCACCATTGAGTTCTGGTAATGGGAGTGTTGGGCACTTGGTTTCATCAACATCTAGATTTACAAATGATATGAGCGTTTCAGCAGTTTCACCACAAGGAAAGCAGTCTCATAATTCTCCATTCATTTCTCAGTCACTAAGGGACGGAGGAAATTTTCCACCAACCCATTATTCTCTTTCAGAAGGGCAATCCACAGCATTCATTAACCACTCTGATGACAACAAGGATCTCTCCTGGCCTATAGATCCACTTCAGGAATTCATTAATTTCGTTGAAAATGTCCCTGTCCAAAATGGTCAGGTGGAAAGCACTGCTGGTGTCATTGCATCGGAGGATCATGCTAAGAGAACAGACTGGCAAGAGTGGGCAGATCAGTTGATCTCTGTTGATGATGAACTGGAACCAAATTGGAGTGCAATTCTGAATGATGTCAACATGAAAGATTCCAAACAGAAGGTTTATTCCTCTTATTGTTATGGTTTTTGTTACTATACAGTAATTAGCAGCATACACAGCATAAAGATGCCTCCTTGGTGTCCAACATTTTTAATGTAAAATTTCTCCATCTGATGTTTATTCTTGTTTTTTTCACATTCTCTTGTTACTTCATTTTCTTAAAACTGTATATAATATACAAGATGTCGTCTCCTAATAACTCAGTCCAACAATCCCTAATTCATCAGCATCAAACTGCTCATAGTGGAGAAGTATGTGCTCTTACTAATCCACTGTTGGCTGCACCACCAACAAAATCTCGAATGCGCTGGACACCAGAACTTCATGAGGCTTTTGTGGAAGCTGTCAATCAGCTTGGGGGTAGTGAAAGTGCGTAGTCTTCCTTGTTATATTGTACCTTATGTCAGAAAAAACTAGAGTGCATCTTGTCATGCTCACTTTGATTTTTGAATTACAGGGGCTACTCCCAAGGGTGTCTTAAAGCAGATGAATGTTGAAGGCTTGACTATCTATCACGTCAAAAGCCACCTCCAGGTATGTAAATCCCCTGCCTTATACTGTTCCTCAAAAAATCTAGTTTTATATTTTACTTATTTAGCTTTTATCATCTTTGAATTTCAGAAGTACAGAACAGCCAGATATAAACCAGAGTCATCTGAAGGTAACCCCTAACTGCCTTTTCTATGTGGAAAAAAAATGGAGTACTATTTCCCCCCCTTTCTATGTGGTTTACAAACATGATTGTGCCATTGTCAGGAACTTCAGACAAAAAGTTGAGTCCCGTTGAAGAAATGAGATCTCTAGACTTGAAGACGTAAGTTATCCTCTATCATGGTTTCAATGTGACATTTACCTTTCTTGGTATCAAATCCTTTGTAGTTATCGAAGCTATCCAATATATATATCGCTTAGTTTGGTTATAGAAGTTCATCTATTTCAAGTTCTGACTTTAGTTTCTAATATTTCTCCTTCAACGGTGGCTGGCGGAATCTCCGCGTGGTTTTACGAATATACAAAGTACAATAACTAGATTTCCTCTGAGATGAAAGCTGAATAAATAGTGGGGTTATGACTAATGTACAGACAATGATTATATATATATATATTTTTTTTTTTTGTGTGTGTTTAAGTTCCCTGTATTAAAAAATTATTACATAACAAAGCAAAACAGACCAAACAGATGGTCCAAATGCCCTTTTTCTATCATCATTTATTTTTCTCGTAGGAAGGGACAGTATAGATAGGCAGAGGTGAGGAAGGAGTTGGGTGGAAAGGGAATGTGCATTTTTTTGTCTGGCTGCCATTAGAGAAAATGACTTTCTCAGTTCTGGTTTTAAGGAGATTTCCTAAAAACTATGGTGTTTGTGTAGCTACAAAGGTTTAGATTAGAAAGTAATAAAACCCACCTTTGGACTCCTTTTTCTCTAGCCTGTCAACTTTTGAGTTGATTGGTTTTTGTGAATCCTTGAAGGAAAGTCATGTTCTTCTCCTTTAGGTGCTTTAGTATCTCACCAGATAAAATATGAATACATCATTTTTCCTTCATTCATAAACCAGAGTGTTTTTTATAACAATGGACTATCAAGCTGAATTTAGGCTGGCCTATTGTTCTAAAACAGGAGCATGGAGATCTCAGAAGCTTTGCGATTGCAAATGGAAGTCCAGAAGCAACTCCACGAACAACTTGAGGTATGCTATTGGTATTTGAGCTTCTATGTCTGTGTTTTACAATTTAAATGCCAATTTCTTTTACCTTTTATGGAACAGTCTAGGTGTAATGCTAACCATTAGTTAAGTTGGTAACCATTAATATTAGTTTCATGGAGTGGAAATTGCACAAATGCGTGCATGGTTTTTGTAACTGCTGTTGCGTGGTATGTTCTGATAATGATGTTTTATCCCCAATAGATCCAGAGAAATTTACAATTGAGGATTGAGGAACAGGGGAGGTATCTTCAAGAGATGTTTGAGAAACAAAAAAAGATGGAGGGTGACAGGTCAAAGGCTCCTCCCCCCTCCCAAAACGACCCTTCCCTTCAAGAATCAAAGTTAGAGCAGTCAACTGCAAATGACAAATTAGAAGCCTCAGATCTGGACTGTGTCAAAACAAGGTTTGACACATGTAATGCGAGTGCTTTACAAGAAGAAAGCTCCCAGAGCATAAGCAGAAAGCAAAAGGCACCAGAGGACCGAAACTGTCAGGTTGTAGACAAAAATGAAGAGAAGACCAGTTTAGCACCAGTGAAACGACCAAGAACAGATGAAACAACAGCATTGTCAGCCGATCCTGAATCCAATTGAACATGTTTACTGCTCCTGGAGATGATGCAGTAAGCCTTAATAGAAGTTACATGTCCCATGAGATGATGCAGAGTCACTGACGACCAGGAAAGTTTAGAGCTCAAGTTATGTTTTCTTTGGGGTAAACATTTATGGTCATGGCATATGTTAACACTGTCCGTCTAGCAAAGAATCAAACTCTCCACAGCGAATTTCCTAACTAGTGACATTTTTCAGTTCAGGGGATAACAGTATATGCTAGTGTTGTGGACCTGTTACTTCTCATGCAACCTTAGTTATTGAAAGAATTTGTAGCGTACAATGAAACAGTAATTCAAGTAAACTGGTGTTGTATCAATTCAGTTTACGGGATTACGGTAAATGCAATTGTTTCAACATGCCAATCACCACTCCACACCATAGGTAATTTTAAACATCATCACAGAGGTCTACAGGTATGTAACTCTTGTGGCCATTTCCCCTTATGAATTGCTTCTAACAGTTGGGACCTCATAACTTATTCTTATTTCTTCAATCTAACTGAAGATCTTCACCAGCTTCTTCTGCTAGTTCAGCAATTACAGGCTGTTCTACATTGGCATCATGCTCCTGTTCATAATCACTTGGATAAAAATTCCCACAATTCACCAGATTTTCAAATCCCTCGTTAGGCTTAGTGCTAAATCGATCCTCGTGCATTCAAGTATCTCTAGTGAAGTGTCTCCCTGATAGATCAAACTTTGTATAATGTTCATTTAGAAAAAGGATATTAGGATATTAGACGGCGTCGAGATATTTGATACACAGCATGCTGTTGGCAAATAGTTCTAAATGTCTTTCCTTCTCACAAACTACACGCCGGAGAGTCATCCTCAACATATGAATGGACATGGAAGGGCGAATGGAAATGGTGTTCATGCTCAACATTAGGTGTTAATAGAATTCATTGTGGATGAAAATAACAAAAGTTTCACTCCAAGCAGACGTAGAAGGAGTCTTCGCAAACACCTTTGCAGATCTTGCATAGAGAGATTCGATGGAGAGGACCGATACTTGGCACAAATCAATAGAAATCAATCCGGTGACACTTGATGTTTTACCAGAAGAGAATTTCTTATGGCAGTTCTGTACAGGATTTGTGAAGGAAGAATCTGCAGTCCATGCAACCGTAGGCAGGACCTGAGAGCTACAGCTTGCATTCACTACAATTCTTTCCTGTTGATGTTTGGCTACTTTCATCAGTTGAAAGAGCACTTTGGCATCCAGGTTGAATCGACTCTCTCTGCAATGGTAGACAGAAAAGCCCGAGGAAATAACTCTACACCGATTACAAATGACATGGTAGCTCGATAAGGAACTAGAAGGTGGATTTGTAAGTAGGGTAAGAGGGTGATCCGGCAAGGGAAGAGGATGATGCCTTATTGCATGAGCAATTCATTGATTCTGTATGAAGACCTTGATGTTGGTGAATTAATGGGTCAGATTTTCTGGTGGTTCCTCCAGCTGGAGGGATTTTTTGTTGTTGTCACAACAATTATATATGTTGGTTCATATCTTCCCTTTGTTTAATATCAAAGAATGGCTTAAAAACCCTCTATAAGTCGGGAAAAGGCTTCCTATCTAGTTTTCTTTAAAAAATTGACAAATAAGATTTTTTTTAGTTAGATTCCTGAGACTATATCTAGCATATTCATTATGAAAATGAGATTATAAATAATGAATTACATATGCACATCTCTATTAAAATGAGTCTTACGAGTCAATAAAAAATTATCTAAAAACTCCTTACTTAGGCAATTCTTAATAAATTGTAATTTATCTTCTTGATTTATAGATATCATTCTTACAAAAAGACATTGTGCTTTACAAGTCCATTTAGTACATCTGTGACAAACTTTCAGTCATTTTACATGATAATTTTTTGCAAAAGTGTTTTTACCTATCTCAGGAATATATGAAATAAAAGAATTGAAAAACTCTTGATAATCTTACATTTACTTCATTTATCCAATGAATATCTTCAGGAATTCCAAGGTGAATTAACAACCTTATTATCTCACATCTAACACGGTAAATTTTTGTTATCGCATCTTGAGGAAAAACATGAAAATTCTTTTTTAATTTCTCGCGAGTGGTGTCCATTTCTCATATGAGAGGTGGAGAAGAGATATAAAGAAAGGAGAAGAAACAAATAATTGAACAATTGATTGATAAATGTATAAACACATATTTGTTATCATCTGTGTTGTAAACCAATATTGGTCCATTGGATTTTAATTTAATTTTTACACGGTTTAAAATGTAAAATTAAAATATCAGAGATTTATTCGGATGAAAAGTGTGATTTGTCAACTTGCGTGAAAATTAAGGACTACAATGTGCTTTTGTCATTTTATCTTTATCTTCAAGATAATCCCTATCTTCAAGATAATCCTTGTTTTCAAGATAATGATAGTTATTCACTTTCAAATTTGATTCTTAATCAAATTCAAACTTCAAAAAAAAGAATGAGTTTGATTGAAACTTGGTTTCTCACACGCGAAGGGACTCTGGCACTGTAAATATAGATCTCAGGGTATTAAAAAAGGAGACCCAGAGGCGGAGGAAACTTGAGAAGAAAGCCATTACCAGAAACCTAAAAAAAAAAAAACATTTATAAAAAAGAGGGGGCACGACCGAATCCTAGACTAGTCGCCGCTGCCCTCTCTCCCCAGCTTTTTCCTCTCTTCTTCCTTGGTCTCAAACCAGCCATACATTCCCCCTCCTCGGCATTTTCCTTTTTCTTCCTTCCCTCCCCGCCAATCGAAGCCATTACCACCATCTCCCAAACCAGCCCTCTCTCAGCCTCACCCCATCAACAACTCTCTTTCTTCCTCAGCCATTTACCAATAACAACAGAGAATCAACACCCGAAAACCCAATGGTTCCAACTACAGGCAGCTGCAAAATAGAGACAGGTTTTTCTCTGAACTTAGCTAGAACAGCAACCCCTTCTCTTCGGTCCAACATTTAGAGCAACACCAATATCATAGCGCAATAGCAACAAACAATGTCGCCTCCTCCTCTCATCATTCAACTTCCTCCTCACGTCCAACCGCCATACCAAAGTCCTGTGATGTAGTTTATTGTCCTCCAACGGTGCAGCTTTTTCTTCCATAGACACGGTGAGTTCCGGAAAGCAATAGCAGCTCCTTCTCCTTCTACACCAGCAGTTTCCACACCAGTAGACTCGCGGTGCAACTTCTTCTTTGTTATAAGGAACCTCGCATCTTCATCAACACAGTAATAGTGGCGAAAGATCTTCCTTCCAGCAGAAAAAACAACACCTTCTTCTCTAGCTATTGACAGCAGGATATTCTTCCAGCCTCTATTAAAGCAACATCGAAAACTCTCCTTCATGACAACAGCTTATCCCCGCCGTGAGCAGCAGGCTGGATCTTTAACTGAGAGCAGCGCCAAACCGTCTCCCTCAGCTACGCCTCCAAGTCACAGCAACGCCAAGTGAGTTCTCCTTCTTTCCCTGTTTGCTAAATTAATTAGCATATTATTGTTGCTTGCATGTGTGAATTGTTCACGCATGCATGCAACAGTGGCCACACCGGGTCACTGGTTTGGACCAGTGACCCGACCCCTTTTTTTAGTTTTGAGACCGGGATACATAAATAAAAAGAGAAAAAAAAATAGTTTTTGTTTCTTTTAATACAGAATTTTACGGATTTATTTACCGGCGCTAGAGTTAAGAATACCGTACTTTTTGAGTTACACAATATTTACCAATGCTAGAGTTGGAATATTACAGGATGACCATAAATAACACAAACAAAACCTTTAGCAATTTTAGACAAAACCAGCAATGCAACCTAGCCTCAGGTGGGACGTTAAAGGGGTGATATTCGTAGGCGAATATTCACTGATGCTAGAGTCGAGAATATTACAGGATGACCATAAATAACACAAACAAAACCTTTAGCAATTTTAGACAAAACCAGCAATGCAGCCTAGCCTCAGGTGGGATGCTAAAGGGGTGATAACATCTTCCCTTTCGCATAACCAGTCCTGGACCATAGAATCTTTGTTGACCAGTTAGGGTTCCTAGTGACCATAATACTAGGTGGCGACTCTTTAAACAAGACATTTTTCCCTAAAAGAACAAGATGCCAGATTTCTGTTCTTTTTCAAATGTGATTAATTTTTTTAATCGGTCGCTGCAATGTCCGGGTGTGACAACGTGAAACTGAAAGAATTGACTTAAGAGTCATATAGTATTGTTATTTGTCATTTGACCAAGGTTGGAAAGACATTAGGAAAACTAAAGTCACAAAAAAAAAAAACACAAAAAAATATGAGAAAAAATAATCAGTCTTTATAAACAGGATCATTAAAACCAATAAATTTATTTTCTCTAGAAAAATTATCAAAGTATGCTTTCAAACAATGTTCATTCACTTTAAAAACATCGTTATTTTTTGGATTCTCGATATCAAATGCCTCATAAGGATACACATGTTTCACAATAAATGGACTGCTCCATCTAAATCTTAACTTTTTAGGAAATAGATGGAGTCGAGAATTATAAAGCAAAATCTTTTGACCAGCATCAAATGTTTTTCTTAAGATTATCATGTCATGAAACATCCTGATTCTTGCTTTATGAATTTTTAAAATCTCATATGTATTATTTATTTTTCCCTCAAGTTCATTTATTTATAACTTACACAATTGACTAGTATCATCAAGGTTTGAATTGAAAGTTTTAATAACCCAATAAACTTTGTGTTCAAGTTTCATAGGTAAGTGACAAGGTTTTCCATAAACTAACCTATAAGGTGACATACCTAATGATGTTTTAAAAACAGTTTGATAAGCTTAAAGTGCATTATTAAGTCTTAAAGACCAATCTTTCTTATTAGGTTTCACTATTTTTTCTAAGATTTATTTGATCTCTCTATTAATAAGTTTACTTGTTCACTTGTAGATTTATGTGTGATCTCATATTTCTTCCTTAAAGATTCAAATGGCTTGTTGGAAAAATATGTTCCACCATCACTTATCATGGCTCGAAGGATTCTAAATCGACTCAAAATGTTGTCTTTCAAAAATTTGATTATAGTTTTGTGATCATTATTTCAACTTCGAATTGTCTCTATCCATTTTGAAACATAATATATTATGACTAATATGAATAAAAAAACCAAATGGCAGGGAAAATGGTCCTATGAAATCTATACCCTAACAATCAAATATTCCAAAGACACGAATAAGATTTAAATGCATCATGTGATATTTTGAAATAGATCCTAACTTTTGATAATTTTCACAAGTTTTGCAGAATGCATGTGTATACTTGAATGTGATGGGCCAATATAATCTAAGTTGTAAGATTTTTGCAATCATTTTTTTAATGAGAAATGACCCCCATCACTCAGAATAATCCAAATTGTTTCAAAACCATAGTGGGGGCAAGTATTAAGTAAGTCTTTATACAGTGAGAAGAAAAAAACTTCTTTAAAAATTGTTATTGCATTTCATCTCAAGTACAAATAGATCCTGACCTAAGATTTTGTATCCATTTTTTAACTTTATCTTTAAAGAAAAAAAGGAAAAAGCTTTAGTATAATGGTATTCATTCTACAATTTAAGTCATTATAAGTGTTATCAACGATCAAATAATTGAAGTCTTCTCCCAGGTGCTAGAGCATTAAACTAATAAATAACCCAATAAGTTCAGGGTTTATCCACATGGAGGTTAAGGATATAGAACCATAAATAATAAAAGAATCAAAATTAAAGATATCTAAAAGAAGTGTTATTAAAACTATTGATATGGTGGCTAGAGAAAATATTATTGATAATATTACAATCTGAATAGATGATTTTCATAAAAGTTATAGATATTTGTCTCATCTTTCCAACTAAAAAAAATAGGCATTAGACTTTTATAACTCTATATATAGGTTGAATACCAAACAATGTCTGGGTTGTAGGATAGATTCAAACTTCTTTTTTCTTGCTAAGATTTGAACTTAAAAGTGGTATTATCGAGTCTTGGGCTCCTCATGAATGTTTGAGGCATGTATCTTAGATTTCCATCAAACTAAATCACACTTGAATCCAAGTCGATAGCTCTAGTTATAACTTGAAAACCAAATGGTGTTCCAGTTAAATAAAGTTAGCCCAAATATGATTTCTTTTCTAAGCTCAGCCATTTCTTTGTCTCTTCAGATAAATCTTAATTTCAATAATTAAACACATCAATCAGTCTTTTGAATTGTGAGATATATCTATTTTAAAAACCTGCATTTAATCAAACATTTACCACAAATTAAAGATATCTTATATTATCAAACTTGTTATTATAAAATGTGCTTTAAGTTAGTAAATTTAACGATACTTTAAATGCAATATAATGATATAAAATCTTAATAAAAATACACTTATAAGTACTTATCATCTTTATTTTAACAAGCAAACAACCCGATTTTTTTATATAGTAGATAATAGTCACTTGCTTGGACAAATGACACATTTTTTTCTTGTTGATTTTCTTGACCATTTCTAATGATAGGAAAGTTATGACCCTAGTTTTTAGACCTCCCAAACCTAATTTTTAACTTTTTTTTAGTTGAAAATTACATAAAAAATTCTTATGAACCTCAACACATTTCAATCCCCAAAACAAACCTTTATTCACTCTAAAAATTAAAATTCATCTGAATAAAAAACAAATTTATGATTTGCAATCTATATTTTATGACATGTTCCAGGAGAAACACAACCTCAATTGAAGCTTCCTCTCCATAATAAATCTACTAACACTAAGATAAATATTTTTATGTTTAGAATATGGCTAACCAACCACTTTCTATATCATCTCTAGTTTTCAATGATTTTCTCTCTACCCTCTCAAATTTTAGAATTTTAAAACTAAAATGTGAACTACTAAAAACATTAGGAGAAAAAAAAATGAAAGACCAATGATACTAGGGAGTGAACTATAGCTTTTTATGCCCCCAATGAATAGTAAAAAAGGTTGTGAAGTGTTTGAATGTTAACTTTGATCCTTGTTATTTTAATATTTAATTTAATTTAATTTAATTATATTTTATAATATCAAACTTTAAATTAATGTTGATATTTTTTTTTTGTGAATATGTAATATCACATAAATTAAGTCAAGATGAAATTAAAAAAATTAAATCGACTGTAACTGTAAGGAAAAAAAAAAGTGGACTAACTTTTACTATATTGTGGTAAACCATAGGGCAGCTGGGTCTTGATCCGTATGAGAATCTTGATATCTTCAAGATAACATTGTGGGTCAAGTAATGACGTGGCTCCATACAAATGAAGCAGAGAAAAGATTAACAATAGAAAGTCTTGCATTCAAACTTGATGGTTGCTTGTTTTCAAACTTGATGATTGATTAATTTTCTTGTTTCAAAATTAAATATTTAATTTAAGTTTTGTATTTTTAAATCTAATTATGTTTGATCTTTCTTTTTATTATTTTATAACTTGTTTATTTCTTGTTTCAAGAGTTGAAGAGGAAAGATGGTTGGGAATAGATTATATTTTTCTTTAATAAAATGCTATCAATTTTTTTTATTATTATTAATATGGGTGTTCGGGCCAGCTTGCGTGTACCTCGACTAGTTCTAATGGGCTCTGAAGTTAACAACCATGTAAGTCTTCAGTGAGTCTAAAATTTATGGGACTCAAATTGGTGATCTCTAGAAAGCAAATCTAGTACTTAACTAAATTATATTATCAAATCAAGAATATTTAACATTGATAAGAAATTATTTAATTGTTTTAAATATTATGAAAATTAATTAATTTGAATTAAAGTAAATGGATATTGTTTTTCATCCCGATGAAATTATAGACCGGGTAATTAAAGTAAATGGATAATTAACATGTAGTAAGTTAAAGACTAATTAATATAAAAAATATTTATAAAATCTCATCAAATTATAATTTAAGATTTTGAATTAAAGTCTTTTATTTGCGAGGAATATTATTTAAGATTTAAAATTAATTTCTTCACAAGTACTATTATGTTCATGACCAACACCAACATTGGCCTTGCTGAACTATTAAGAGTTTATGATATAAGAAAAATAATAATGTAATTTTAGTTATGCTAATTTTATAAAAGGTTATTCTATATATGTTAAGAATATATATATATACTCAATTTTTTTATTTTTTAAGCTTAAATCTTATTTTCAATATACCATATTATTAAAAAAATACACTTTTAAAATCATTTAAGAAAATCTTAATTTTAATTAATACGTGAACTAATTTAAAAACATTCTTTATCATGAAATTAAACTCTGGTCGTGCGAGGCTGCTAGCTTTTTGTTTTTTGGTTTAATAAATAAAATATGTAGCCTTTCTAATGGTCCAGAGACTGCATATATAAAATTGTGAACGTGAGGAAAGAGGAAGTAGCAAAGAAGAAGACACCATATCCATCGTTCATAGAATCTAGCAGCTGCTGGTTCTGAGAAATTTCCACCAGAGCTAGGAAAATAGAAAAAAAAAGACAACTTTCTGGGAAAAAAAGTTGACGACCAAGAAATCAAAGCTAAGCAATTGAAAATTTTCCTAGCTAATTCCCTTTCATAGAAAAAGTTGAGAAATTTTATTTTATGTTGTGTTTGGGAACGAGTACAAACCGTGTTATAAAAAATTTTGATTTTTTTTATTTAAAATAAAATATATTTTTTTTGTTTTCAGATTGTTTTGATATGATAATGTCAAAAATAATTTTAAAAAAAAAATTATTTTAATGTATTTCTAAGTAAAAACACTTTAAATCATCACCGCTAACACATTCCCAAACAGGCCCATAGTTTAGGTTCAGTGTCAAGAGTGTTTTTTAAAATTATTTGTTATTTACAAATATATAAAATGATTCTTTCAGATTTTATTTTTAAATTTTAGAAATAAAAAAATATATAAAAAATTAATTTAATATTATTTTCAAGTAAAATATATTTTAAAAAAATACTAAAAAAACAAAAATTATAGCCAGGACAAAGAAATCAAGGCTAGGCAATTCAATATAACGAATTATAATATATAATAAATTCATTGTAAAAATATATAAAGCTATAAAAGAAAAACGATACACACCATGTCATTTACGTTTTCTTCAAAATTAAATGAATTTGAATATCTTAAAACAAATTATCATCCATGATTTTTTTCTTAATCTTTCAAGTTAAATTTTACTATCTTTTGTTTAATATATATATAAGAAAAACGAATGTTTACATTATAGTATTGAAATTAACATCCTTTTAAAAAAGAACCATAAATAATTAATTAAGAAATTATTGAAGTAAAATTATTGTTTATTTTGAGGGGGTTACAAAACTAGTTTTTTTGGTGCTTTTTGACTAACCATCTAGTTAGCCACTAATAACTGAATTATTAGAACTATTAAGTTTGATGGGTATAACATAACTGATTAATATTTAGGTTTGTTCTCTAAAGGTTAGTACCAGTTTGAGTTTTATAAATCTCAGGACCACTGAAAATTTACATGGTCGTTAATTTCAGGACCCGTGAAATTAGTCGAGGTGTACGCAAACTAGCCGGATATCCATATTAATATTAATAAAAAATAATTGAACTATTAATGAATTATGATATAATAAAAATAATAATGTAATGTTGGTTATATTAATTTTAAAAAGTTAATTTAATGGTAAAAAATTTACATTCAATCATATTAAATTTATTTGAATGCACGAGAAAATTTAATTTTAATTAATGTATAAATTAAACAAAAAATATTCTTTATAATAAAATAAAAATATTCTTTATATATAAACTAAATTAATTAAGCAACACATATGCTCCACCAGATCCCAAGGATGAAAAGATCGATAAAACCCTTATATATATAAAAAAAAATAACACATTGTCAAACGGTCGGCATCTTAAGTCTTAATTAGTGGCCGGCCGCAGCCAGGCAAGAATTGGATTACTTGTTCAATTACCTTTTGGACTAACCATGACATAACCATTGTGACCTCAATTGAGCAACGTCATGCATAGAGGGTACAGTGACCGCGGGAGGGATTCTATTTTTTTTTAATTAGATAACAATTATAATAAATACAATCCTTAATAATTTTCTTGTAAGGAGAATTTTATTCTAAAATTGTTTTTAAAAAGAGTTAAGAGATGTTTAAAGAAGTTACCGTGTATTCGGGTTTAGAAGAATGATCCTGTGTAAATTATTAAAAAAAAAAAAAAATTTCTATCCATGCATGGTACCTTCCTGAAGTAAGGTTGTCAATTTTGTTTTGGTAGGTATTTTATTTTTTTAATTGGAAAGGAATCTTTCAGTTTTGGTGTGTTTTAATATGTTATTTTGAGGTTGTACTGTTTATATATATATATATATATATATATATATATATATATATATATATATATTCAACAAACATAATTCAAATTCAAGATAAATTAACTATAAATTATGTAATAGAAACACAATACCAAACAAATATAATTTTAAAATTTAAAATATTTTTAAATAGTCAAAATTAAATAGATCTTTAACTAAAAATAATTCAACTTAAATAAAATGTCAAAATATTATGAAAGTAAAATGTTTTAACATAAATATTTTAAATATAAAGTTAGATTAATATTATCAAGGCTAATGAGATCTAAAACATCTCTTATTTTGCTCAAATTTCTACAAGGTATAAACATGAAAAAAAACAACATGAATATAAACCATATATATTAGTGATAAATCTAATTTTAAAAAATTAATATCATTGTTAATGAAAATAGTAATAATAATTTTTAATATTATTTTGAATATCATTATTATTGAAAATAGTAATGAAAAAGAGCTTTTTATAGTTGGGTGGTTTAATTAATTAACTTGAATCAAGTTCAATTTGATTCAATAGTTTTTCAAGATCGGAACAGAACATGTAGAATGAAACCAGAACATTCTAGTTGAAATTTAGTCAAAAAATCCGGAACGAACCGAGATTTAAAATGAGATAAAAATTGTTTTTTTTTTTTTAATTGATATAAAATGTTTCGACCATTCCAGGCGAAACAAAACGGAATTAACAATCTTATCTAGAAGTCCAGCTCATATGCTTAGTTTTTTCTTTTGTTTTTGAATGAGTAAATTACATGTTATCCGCTCTAATTTTCTTTTAAAAAAATCAGACCACATTTCAATCTCTGTAGGTAAATAGTATGTAATCTTCTAGTCCCTTTTTTTTACCGTCTCCAATTACTAGAATTACTAGGTTGTTAGGATCCGAGTTTTAAGACTTTCATAGCTCGATTTTCGAACTTTTTCTATAAAAAAATAATATCTCATGAACATCAAAAAAGTTAGGAAAAATTGAGAGAAATATTCCGAGATAGATGGTTCTGAGAAATTTCCACCAGAGTTAGGAAAATGGAAAAAGTTGACAACTTTTTGGGAAAAAAAGTAGAGAAATCAAGGTTAAGACGACCAAGAAATCAAAGCTAAGCAATTGCAAATTTTCCTCTTTCATGGAAAAAGTTGAGAATTTTTGTTTTAATTTGGTTCAGTACTGTCATGATGAAGAGTGCTTTTTAAAATTATTTTTTATTTTAAAATATATTTAAATTATTTTTTTAATTATTTTTAAAAATCAATGTATTAAAAGCATATAAAAAAACTAATTTAATATTATTTTCAAGTAAAATATATTTTAAAAAACACTAAAAAACAAAAATGATAGCCACGACAAAGAAATCAAGGCTAAGCAATTCAATATAACTAATTATAATATATAATAAATTCATTGAAAAAATATATAAAGCTATAAAAGAAAAACGATACACATCATGTCATTTACGTTTTCTTCAAAATTAAATGACTTTGAATATCTTAAAACAAATTATCTATCATGATTATTAATTATAAGATCCATGATAAATTGTTTTTTAATCTTTCAAGTTAAATTTGATTTGATTGTAATTTGTACATATTTCCACTATAATTTTGAAACTTGTGATAAAACTAGAAGGTTTTTCCTTAATCTAGAAATGATAATACCATGCTTCTTGTAATAAAAATAATTTTACCATCTTTTGTTTAATATATATATATATATATATATATATATATATAAAAGAAAAACGAACGTTTACATTATACTATTGAAATTAACAAAACTGGTCCTTTTGGTGCTTTTTATTATAATTTCCACCTCATAGTGTTGACTAAACATCTAGTTAGCTACTAATAACTGAATTATTAACAATCCTGATAGGTGTAACTCAATTGATAAAACTTTAAATTTGTTTTCTAGAGGTTAGTACATGTTCAAGTCTCATAAACCTCAGGTTTACATGATCATTAACTTCATGGCCTATGAAATTAGTCGAGGTATACGCAAGCTAACCCGAACATCCACATTAATAAATAAACAAAAAATAACTGAACTAATATAATAATGTAATGTTGGTTATAATAATTTTAAAAAGTTAATTTAATGGTTAAAAATGTATATTCAATCTTATTAAATTTATTTGAATGCACGAGAAAATTTAATTTTAATTAATGTATAAGTTGAACAAAAAATATTCTTTATAATAAAATAAAAAATTTCCCTAGTTGTGTTTTTTTTAATAAATAAAATAACTAATCCAATGGTCCAAAGGTTGGGAGAAGATTTCTTCTCTAAGCTCAACCATCTATTTGTTTCTTCATATAAACCTCAATTTCATTAATTAAACATATCAATTAGTATTTTGAATTGTGAGATATATTTATTTTACAAACCTGTATTTAAAACTGAGTATTTACCATAAATTTAAAATATCTTATATTATCAAACTTGTCATTATAAAACGTGCTTAAGTTAGAGAATTTAGTGATACGTGTAATATGATATAAAATCTTAATAAAAATACATTTTTAAGTATTTATCACTTTTATTTTAACTAGCATAAGACCTGATTTTTTTATATAGGAGACAATAACAGGTTTTCAGTTGAAAATAAACCAAAAAACCTTATGAACCTCAGCCTATTTCAAACCCCAAAAAAACCTATATTCACTCTAAAAATTAAAATCCATCAGATTAAAAAACAAATTTATGGTTCCCAATTTATATTTTATGACATGTTCAAAGAGAAATACAATCTCAATTGAACCCTTCTCTCTAAAACAAACTTCCTAATGTGTTTGAGATTATGGTAGCGGTTGTGGTTCAAAGTGCTTTTCGTTTAAAAATATATTAAAATAATGTTTTTTAAAAAAAAATTATTTTTGATATCAGTATATTAAAATGATTTTAAAACATAAAAAAAAAATTTAACAAAAAAAAATTAAAAATTAAGGAAACGTGATTTGTATCGCGTTTTCCAAACAAGCTCTAACACTAAGATTAACATTTTTATGTCCGAAAGGTGTTGGACCAAACACTTTCTATATCATTTTTTATTTTTCGATGACTTTTTCTTTTCTCTTTTAAATTTTAGAAACTGGAACATAAAACAAATAAATTTTAAGATTAAAATATGAAATCTTTAAAAGATTAGGAGAAGAAAATGAAAGACCAATAATAGTAAAAATGAATAGTAAGAGATTAGGGAGTGAACTATAGCTTTTTATACACCCAAATGAATAGTAAAAATGGTTGTGATTTTTATGAGTGTTAACTTTAATCCTTGTTATTTTAAATTTTTATTTGATTAAATTAAATTCTACTTTATAATATCAAACTTTAATTTAATGCTGAGATATGTTTTTTATTTTTATGAATATGTAATATTACATAAATTGAAATAAATTAAGTTAAGGATGAAATTAAAAAAATTAAATCAACTGTAACTGTAAGGAAAAAAAAGGGAACTAACTTTTACTATATTGTGGTAAACTAGAGGGCAGCTGGGTCTTGATACATGTGAGAATCTTGATATCTTCAAGATAACATTATGTGTCAAGTAATGACGTGGCTCCGTACAGATGCAGCATAGAAAAGATGAACAGTAGAAAGTCTTGCATTCAAACTTGATGGTTGCTTGTTTTCAAACTTGACGTTTGATTAATTTTCTTGTTTCAAAATTAAATATTTAATTTAAGTTTTGTATTTTTAAATCTAATTATGCTTGATCTTTCTTTTTATTATTTTATAACTTGTTTATTTTTTGTTTCAAGAGTTGAAGAGGAAAGATGGTTGGGAATATATTATATTTTTCGTTAATAAAATGCTATCAATTTTTATTTTTTTTATTAATATGGTGTCTAAGATAGATTGTAAATACTTCGATTAATTTCATGGGTTTTGAAGTTAACAACCACATAAGCCTCCAATGAATCTGAAGTTTGTGAAACTCAAACCGTTAATTGATTTATAGGGAACAAATCTAGAGTCTGATTAAATTATGCTATCAAATTAAGGATATTTAACATTAATAAGAAATTATTTAATTGTTTTAAATATTATGAAAATTAATTAATTTGAATTAAAGTACATGGATAATTAACATGTAGTAAATGGATATTGTTTTTCATCCCCGATGAAATTATAGCCCGGGTAATTAAAGTAAATGGATAATTAACATGTAGTAAGTTAAAGACTAATTAATATAACTAATATTTATAAAATCTCATCAAATTATAAATTAAGATTTTCAATTAAAGTCTTTTATTTGCAAGGAAAATTTAAGATTCAAAATTAATTTCTTCACAAGTACTATTATGTTCATGACCAACACCAACATTGGCCTTGCTGAACCATTAAGCGTTTATGATATAAGAAAAATAATAATGTAATTTTAGTTATGCTAATTTTATAAAAGGTTAGTCTATGTTAAGAATATATATATATACTCAATTTTTTGATTTTTTAAGTTTAAATCTTATTGTCAATATACCATATTATTAAACAAAAAAACACTTTTAAAATCATTTCAGAAATTCTTAATTTTAATTAATACGTGAACTGATTTAAAAATATTCTTTATCATGAGATTAAACTCTGGTCGTGCTAGCTTTTTGTTTTTTTGGTTTAATAAATAAAATATGTAGCCTTAATGGTCCAGAGCCTGCATATATAAAATTGTGAACGTGATGAAAGAAGAAGCAGCAAAGAAGAAGACACCATATCCATCGTTCATAGAATCTAGCAGAGCTAGGAAAAAGAAAAAAAGTTGCCGACTTTTTGGGAAAAATAAAAAAGTTGGGAAATCAAGGCCAAGCAATTGAAAAATTTTCCTAGCTAGTTCCTCTTTCATGGAAAAAGTTGATAAATTTTGTCTTATTAATCTGGATTCAGTATATAGTAACGAAGAGTGTTTTCAGAATTATTTTTTATTTAAAAATATATTAAAATATTTTTTTTTAGAAATCAATACATTAAAAGAATATAAAAAAATTAATTTAAGATTTTTTTAAATAAAATAAATTTTTTTTAAAAATAAAAATCAAACCAAATAAAAAATAACCCCTTCTAGTAATTTGTACATATCTCCACTGTAATTTTGGAACTTGTGATAAAACTAGAAGGTTTTTCCTTAATCTAGAGATGATAATATCATGCTTCTTGTAATAAAAATAATTTTACTATCTTTTGTTTAATATATATATATATATATATAAAAAGAAAAACGAATGTTTACATTGTACTATTGAAATTAACATCCTTTTTAAAAAAACTATAAATAATTAATTAAGAAATTATTGAAGTAAAATTATTGCTTATTTTGAGGGGGTTAAAAACTGGTCCTTTTGGTGCTTTTTATTACAATTTTTACCTCATAGTGATGACTAACCATCTAGTTAACCATTAATAACTGAACTATTAATAATATGATGGGTATAACTTAATTGATTAGACTTTAAATTTAATTAATGTATAAGTTGAACCAAAAATATTCTTTATAATAAAATAAAAAATGCCCTAGCTGTGTTTTTTTAATAAATAAAATAACTAATCCAATGGTCCACGGCTGCTTCGTAGCGCAGGAGAAGACAACGTATCTATTGTTCAAAATTCCCAACTGCCCCAAATTAAATAAATATTCAACTCCTGCTCAGAAATTTCCACCTGCCCGAGGAACTTGCTAGGAAAAAAATAATATAAGGCTATAAAAGGAAAAAGATACACTTCTAAGTCATTTTATATTTGCTTCAAAATTAAATGAATTTGGATTTCTTAAAATAAATTATGCTCTATGATTACTGTGATGATTATTAAAAGTGTTAAAACAATTTAATTAATATAAAAATAAATACAAACATGAAAGAGAAAGAATCTAGAATTCTCCTCAATTAATTTGTATTTTTTTTATACTATAACCTAAATATAAAGATTTTATATATAGGTTAAGCTGTAAATACTATTTTATTTTTAATAAATAAATAAAATAAATATATTATTTAACCAAAAAAACAATGATTATTTTATTTTATATATATATATATATAAATTGAATTTGATTATAGTTAGTACATATTTCCACTCTAATTTGGAACTTGGGTTAAAACTATATTGTTTTCTCTTAATCTAGAAATTAAAATATCGTGCATCTTGTAACAAAAATAATTTTATTATCTTTTGCTTAAGATATTTTTTAATATCAAATAGTAAGAATAACTCTAAACTTGAATACATACAACAACCAGAAAGTAAATTAAATTTTATTAAAAGTCATGGAGGAAATTTATTTCCATCATGACCAGTAGGATTAAACAAACGTTAAGGTCATAATTGTAATAACAAAGAGACAAATATATAAAAAAGGATCCAAATTAACCTAAATTAATTATTTTTATTAAAATAATATATATATATTTTTAAAAATAACTTGATAGTTAATTAAATTTTTTAAATTAAAAAAATTTCACTGAATTATTGTATTTTTCATTGAAACTTAAAACATGAATTTCATGAGAGACATGGCCTTTTAAAGTTATGTTTTTTCTTAACATCAACCCATTAAAACTTAAAAATATTAATTTAAAATAAAAAAATTAAACATTTTATTATTTTTTAAAAACACATTTAAAATAAAAAAAATAAACAGCCTGTAATATCTGTCAAATATCTATGGTTGGGCGGTAGCGCACACCACCGTCCAAACTGCATCGGAAAAGACAAAACCATGGTCCCAGAAGTCCTATGGCGTCAGCTTGCTTGTAGGAACTATCTAGGAAAATACGAAGTTGACTATAGATGTCTGCCAGGAGAGCCACTATACATGCTGTCTTGCTAGACAAGCATGCATGCGTCACCTGTGACACTGCTGACTTAGCCAATAAGAATAGCCATCTCCGCCGGGCTATAAAGTTCTTGCACAAAACACGCAAGTGGAGAGGAAAGAGGAGGAGAATCGAACAGACAAAAGAAATGAATCCAGCAGATATGTTTACTCAAGTAGGTTCTGTGATTGCAAGTGTTATGTTTGCTTGGGCCATGTTCAAGCAATATTGTCCGTATAGTGTACAAGAATATTTTGATAAATACTCCAAAAGGGCCTTCACTTTCGTTTACCCTTACATTCAAATTAGCTTCAATGAATTCACCGGCGACCGGTTCATGCGTAGTGAAGCTTACTCTGCCATTGAGAATTATCTTGGTTCTCGTTCATCTACGCAAGCAAAGCGGCTCAAGGCTGATGTTGTCAAGAACAGCCAGTCGGTTGTTCTTAGCATGGATGATTATGAAGAGGTTGAGGATGAATTCCAGGGAGTCAAACTTAGGTGGGCTTCAGGGAAACATATTTCCAAGTCGCCATCTGTTTCTTTCTATCCCGTAACGGATGAGAAGAAGTACTACAAGCTCACTTTCCATAAGAGACACCGGCAACTCATCCTCGGGGATTACTTGAATCATGTCTTGAAAGAGGGTAATGAAATCAAGGTGAGGAATCGTCAGAGGAAGCTTTACACTAACAGTGGATCGTACTGGAGGCATGTGGTGTTTCAGCATCCGGCTAGTTTTGAGACGCTTGCAATGGAGGCGGAGAGGAAGCAGGAAATCGTTGATGATCTTGTCATATTCAGCAAGGCTGAAGACTTCTATGCAAGAATTGGAAGGGCTTGGAAGCGAGGGTATCTGCTTTTCGGTCCACCAGGGACTGGTAAATCAACTATGATTGCAGCCATGGCCAATCTTTTGAACTACGATATATATGATCTTGAACTGACTGCTGTGAAGGACAACACTGAGTTGAGAAAGCTACTGATCGAGACAACAACCAGGTCCATTATTGTGATTGAGGATATTGACTGTTCTCTTGACCTAACCGGTCAAAGGAAGAAGAAGAAGGAGGAAGAGGGGGAGAGAGATGAGAAGGATCCAAAGCCGAAGCTGCCCAAGGAAGAAGATAGCAAACAGAGTCAGGTCACTCTTTCTGGGATTTTGAATTTTGTTGATGGACTCTGGTCAGCTTGCAGAGGAGAAAGACTGATTGTTTTCACGACTAATTTTGTGGAGAAACTTGATCCAGCTCTCATCAGGAAAGGAAGGATGGACAAGCACATAGAATTGTCCTATTGTAGCTTCGAAGCATTCCAGGTTTTGGCGAAGAACTACCTTCGACTTGATTCACACCAGTTGTTTGCCAGAATCCAGGAGTTGTTGGGGGAAACCAAAATGACTCCTGCTGAAGTAGCAGAGCATTTGATGCCAAAGACTATTTCTGGAGACGCCGAGGTTTGCTTGGAGAGCCTCATAGGAGCACTCGAGAAGGCGAAAGAGGACGCTATATTGAAAGCAGAAGTAGAAGCAAAAGAAAAGGAGAAGGAGAGTGCTAGATTGAAAGCAGAAGAGGAAGCAAAAGAGAAAGAGAAGGAGAAAGCAAAAGCTGAAGAAGAGGCAAAAGCTGAAGAAGAAGCAAAAGAGAAAGCAAAAGCTGCAGAAGAAGCAAAAGAGAAGGATTCGTCAGCTGCAGAGAATGCAAAGAAGCAAGTAAAAGACAATGGTTTCTGTGATAATGGAAATGGAGAACTGGATAACTAAGAAAATAAGCAGGAGGGCTTCAGCCACTGAAGGTCAGCTCTGCAGTATTTGGGATTGAAGAAGCTTGGTCTCTTGAGACAGAATAATCACATTTCTATGATTTTAATGACTGTAAAGATTATCCCAACAATGGTGATATCCATATCAACAGTCGTCTAGCATGATTAAACCACTTCAAGCTTGATTAAAGATGTAGTAGTTTACCTTAATGCTATCTTTTTATGGTTATTTCTTCATTAGTCACTTTCCCCTTGTTAAAATCTTCGACTTCTGCTAGTCCAGAAAATCAGAATCACTTACAATGGCATCTCCAAAATACTCCTTGCCAGTTATATCTCCGAGGCTTATCTCAAATCATTAGCTCTGCGATTGAAGTATCTCTAGGAAGCATCTCTGTAAACCTCCACGTAAAAGTATGATCGAAGATCGATAATAAGACCTTGATTAGTAATGGAAACTCGGAACTAAAAGAGAGAGATAAATGAGGAAAATAAAATAATGGAGGGAATGATTCCCCTTAAATAAATTTAAAGGTATTTCAAGGATTATAACTTTTATTTTAAAACAAATTCATGACGTCAATGAAACTGACAACGAGAGTTTTGATGGATAGAAGAATTAGAAAAATTTAAAGTAATTTTATTTTTGAGAATGAGAAATTATTATGAGGAATTATAATGAACATGAAGGATGAATTTTAAGAAAGAATTGCATGTAAAAATGTTGATGTAAACCTAAATAAAAATCGATAAAGTTATCGCGAACCAGAAAGAAGTTTGTAAATAAGTTAATTAGTAAAAAGAAAAATTAAATATACTTGGGATAAGAAAATGGTCCCAAGGATTTAGTGAAATAATTGGTATAATTTATGTAATGATAGAATAAGAAAAATCAGATTTCTAATGAAAAATCACAAATAATCGAGTTTTACGCTATTAGACCTTTTAATCCAACTGTTAAATCAAGCTTAAATTTCATATGTAGTCTCATGCCACATTTATCTACCTTGGGTTATAATTTGATAGCGATTATAATTTTTAAAAACCATATAAGATTGGTAGCAGTAGACGAACAAAAAATACCATGTAGACTTATTATTAATGGCAATTTCATAAATAGGTGGAATAAATGGAAAAAAAAATCAGTTTTGTTTGTATTGCAATTGAATGTTGATTTGTGTGTTGGGAAGGTTAGTATAATTAAACTATGGTCAAAGGGATGGTTATTTGATATGCTCCCCAGGTGTTGATAAATGGTAATTTAATGTTTGAAAAAAAAAAGGGTTGCATGTGTGTGTAAGATGATTTCAAATGAATTAAGTAAATTTATCAAAATAATAATGAAGTTTTTAGATTGATGAGAATAATAATTTTTAAAGAAATAATTTTGTTGAGCTAAATAGTGAGCTAGTGAATTAATTCTAGGTTATATGGAATGACAACTAAATGGTTGATATGAAATCCTTGCAAGAAATTAGAAAGAGATACCAAATAATGATGACAATATTACATTATAGAATTTTGCATTAACCGTTCAACCAATTGGCCTGACGAAGTTGAATCAATTGACCGTCTTATCTGAAAGTGAGACTACAACATCTATGAATGAGTAGTTTCTTAGAAATAATAAATTGTGTGAAATCAGGGGTCAAATTAAAGAAAATTAAAAGTTGGATGGTCAATTAAGAGTTCAATTGAACAAATCAGAAACCAAGAATCAAATTGTAAAAGGCGCTCAATTTTAGGGTTGGTAATTGAGTTTGCTAATAATGAAATTGCTTGAAATTAAAAGTTCAAGAGGCAATTATGAGTGAACTTAAAAGAAATTGGAAGATTACATATTAAATTAAAGTTTGCTAAATCTTAAATTAAAAACCTTAATTTGTAGGGTTTAGCTTAGACAACTCATCGTTCGGTCACTGTGTATCTTCTTCTTCGATAATTTTTGCTCATCGAGTAAGCACTTTAAGGCGAATGTTTATGGCATTTCTAACCACTCTGATGTTGTAACCACCACCATTTAACTAAGAAACACCTCCTCTACAATCTTATTTCCATGAAATCAAACGTTTATATCCTATTTTCTCCGGTGATCTCAACAACATCTTGTCCCCGATCACACATCACTGCATTTTTAGATTTTATGTTGATTGGGTTAACACTTTCAAACGAATAAATATGGAGCTACATACCTTTAAATTAAGCAAGAATGGATCCAATAAAAAAGAATGCACTCCCTCTACCAACTTTAGGTGATCTCAGGCAACGTTGACTTTCGAGTTTTTCTAGCGAAGCCATGAAAGTGGCCAATCTAGTCAATGCTAACTAAGATACCCATTCACACAAAACCACACAATTTTTTTTGTGTGTTCACACTTAAAAACTCCCAGAAAGGTTCTAATCAAAGGCTAAGAACACTTCTCTCAAGATCAAAAGGGTAAAACACTTTACCTTAGCGTCCAAGTTTGTTACAAAACCATCTAAATCCAAAATCATTTATCTTATGATAAAACCAGATTAGTTTTGGTTTGTTAGAACCCTAACAAACTCATCTAGAAGTTCTTAATCACCGTGTAAAGGGACAGGTAATCAGAGGAGTAAAGTGGAGGAAAAAGAAAGAGAAAAGAAAAGGGAAGAGATTTGGTAAAGGTTTAAAGGATAAAAAATCAAGCTCACACGCTCAAAAAGATCCAATTTGTTCTTGCTGGGTTTAGAGATAAGAAGAAAGGAAGGCACTAGCAGAAATATATTCCTTTTAAAGATTTCAAGCTTGAAAGGTAGTCCATAAGGCCTGTTGAATTGTTTTTTATTGTTTAAATGCAATGTTTTTTAATGTTTTGATATGATGATTTTTGTCTTAATATGTTAAGTTTACTCTTTATTTTGATTTGAAATTTACCAAATATAGTAACAAGGTTATGATGTTTTTTGTGTTGGCTGATGCATGTTTCTGGGTTTCTAAGTTTCTAAGTTTTGTTTGGTTCTTATTGAAGGTTTAAAAGAACATTTTGAATCCAAAATGCATAAATATATAGGCAGTTTTAAGTTGGCAGTTTTAAAGTTTAGAATCTTTTGCATGATTTTTTACAATTTATTGTTTTTGTTAGTTTCTTTTATTTCAACTATGCTTGGCATGATAATGTGGTTTGCTAGAATTAAAAAGAGCACGCTTTAAAGGCTTAAAATGACTATTCTGTGTTAGATAATGACTGGCTTTTTCTAGGTAGTTTTTGGGTTTCGAAAGCAGTAGTCTTCATATTCTTGAAAAGAAGATTACCTTAACTCTATTATTTGAACCAATTTTTGTCAATTTATTTGCATAGAATCCTTCAAACAACTTGATTAGCAAATAATCTAGGTCTAAAAAGCATCAATAACACGGATTCATGCATTTAGATTTTAGGTTTCTTTCGACTATTCAAAATATACTTTGACCAAATCATGACGTTTGAGTGATAATCGATAATTGTTTTTGCTTAATTCTTGATCTATACAAGCTTGCAAATAAAACCATGCCTTTGTTTGCTTGAAATCTAGTCTGGTTTGGGATGCACGTGCCAGGTTTAAGCTTAAATGTTTTTTGTGTTCTTCATTTGTTTTGTGTTTGATCCGTTTTATCCAAGAAATCTTGAGTTTTTATGTTTTTTTCATGTTTAATATGTTTTTTTCATGTTTTTTTTTTTTGGTTTGTTTTCGAGTCAACCTAGTCGGGTCAAAACCGGGCCAGACATTTTAAGGCCTTGTTTGGTTTGCCACCTTTTTGATAAAAAAAATCACCTTCTTTGGTCTAAGAAGGTGTTTGACAAACGCACCCTTAAGCCTTACTTGACAGTTTTTTTAAAGAAAAAAAATAAGTATTGCCAAACATGGTCTTATAAAAATATAAAAATAAAAATAACTAAAAAAAAAATAATATAAAATTTTATTTTTCTTGAGGATGTTTTTTAATACATCGCTCATCAACGTAGAAGCTGCAGTCAAGACAACAATATATTGAGCCCAAGATGGGCAAATTGCTTGCCCTGCACAGGTCTGCACCAACTTGTTTTTCAAAATTGCTGAAATGTTCGATCATAACTTCACTTGTCAATTCTGAATAGACACTCACCAAAATATTCAAAACTCTCAATTTGAAGATTCCATTTTCAAACCTCACTTTCACTCACAACCATTCAAAGAACAAAGAACCAGGAGCAGAACAAGAACTTAGAGGTTACTGCCATCCCTCCAATTTTATTTATAGATAAAATCAAAGATTACAAGATCTTTATCATAAAGAAAAATAATCATAATAGCTTAATCCTGTCAGGGCTATAAATCCCGATCTCAGAAGAATGAGAAGCAACCAAGCTCTCTGCAGAAAAGCATTGCTCAACAGTAAAATTAAAAACTCTGGATCAATATTTGATGGCAGCGAATCCGGAATAGGCAACAAAAAAACACTGCTCAGCAAATCCTCATTTTCAAAACTGATCGATAATAACGCTTAGTGGGTCGCCTATAAAAAAGATCACCAAATAGTTAAAAGCCATGAAAAGATGAAGAGCCATCCATTTCCACATTAAATAAATAATAAATGAACAGAGGAATCAGTGAGAAAAACTAGTTTGAAGATTAAGAGAGGGAATTAAAACACGATGGCTACCTGTAATTCAATATCTCCCCCCCGGATAGAAAACGTACAAAGGGTAGAAGGACATCCTTTGCGTTAGGATGCTCCCACTCCACTACTGTCTCCCACCATTCTTTTGGATGTATCTCAATTCTTTTAAGAGAAGCGGGAGGAGATGGCTGGCCATTTTCAAGCAACGGAAGACAAATTGGTATCCTCTTCAGCTTCTCACATGTGTCTACTTCAATTTCTTCAAGAGAATCGCAAATTACTTTTACACCACAAATGCTTTTCAGTTCTGGTAAAGATCTCAATCTCAGAGTTCTTAACTTTGGGAGTATGAATTCTGTGATCGGATTGGAGCTGCTGCTGCTGATTTCTTCATCTGTTGTTCCTATTATCTCCTCCATTTTCTCACAATTTTGAACTACAAGCGTTTCCAGTTTTTCAAGGTTTGGCAGCAAGACAAGAGGGAGAAGCTTCTTCATACTCTTACAATTATAGCAATAAAACGCTTTAAGACCAGAAAATGTACTGTTAGAAGATGGCAATGGAAGTGGAGCAGAGCAGAACCTAGAGGATAAAAATAAGCTCTCCATGTTACTGCACTCCCAAATTTCGAGCTTCTCTAGTTTAGTTGCATACATTATCACGGGTGAAATGTCGCATAAAGTTGTTGCATCATTACATTTAATAATGCGCAGTACTTGAATGTCATTTGGGAACATGGCCTGAAAATCTCCATCTCCGTTGATACTCAAGTTATGCAAAGCAATTGTTTTACTTGTGCTGGAAGGTCCCCAAAACACTTCAACATAATTATCCAAACGCCCTACATGGATTCTGTATTTGCTTAGTGATTTGGTTTGATCCCGAGATCTGAGAAACTCCAAAAAGTCAGAGTAACCTTCAAAACAGCATTGCAGAGTTTCCAGCTTCCTTAAGCATCCTACTTCCTTTCCTTTAACCTTCATCGAAGTACCAGATTCAAACACTTGCAAGTGAGAGAGTTTAGGTATTACCCCACTGGGAAACTCCTTTTTACCAAATGAACCGTTACCAAATGAACCGAGTCTGGGAAACTCCTTTTTACCAAATGAACCCAGTCTGAGATACCAGAGGTTGGATAAACATTCCATTCCATGAGGAATCTTTCTAAGTTTAGTTTTAAAGAGATCTAACCTCTTTAGTGCCCTGAGCTTTCTTAATGATGGGACACTCATTAATTTATAACAATTATTGAGCAATAATGCAGTGAGAGTCACCAAATCAGAGATAGAATCAGGCAATTTTTTAATTCCTGTGTCAGACAGATTGAGTACCTTGAGCCCATATAATTGCATGAAAAATGAATCTGAAATAAATCCCAACCCTACATTATCACATAGAAATAGAGTTGACAGATTGGGACACCTTGGTGAATGGCTCGAGGGAATTTCTTCAATTTGGTTAAACATTAGTGAAACTCTCACAAGATTCTCTGTCCACTCCTCTGCATCCGGCAATTCTTTTAATTGCACACCTGCTTTAACCATGATTTGACAGTTCTCTTGTTGTATTTGGATGGCCATGTCTCTAATCAAGTCATGCATCTTGACAAATCTACCGCCATAAACCCTTTCCAATAGGCAGACATTTTCAAGTTTATTAAGCATTGTGTAGCCCTCGTCAAATGCTGCTTGACGGCTCCTCATTCCTTTCATTATTCCCTCATCGATCAAATAATTTATGAGGACATCCCTTTCAATTGAATAATCTTCAGGAAATAATGCACAGTATAAGAGACAATGCTGTAGTGCTAAATCATCTAACTGATCATAACTAAACTTCAATAACCGGAATACCTCATCTTCCATATCCTTAAATTTTGATTCTCTCAATTTATTCAATGTATTCCTCCACTCATGTAGGTCATCCACTCCCCTTAAGCTTCTTGCCACTGTAATAATTCCCAATGGCAAACCAGCACATTCCCTCGCAACATCTACCGCAATTTGCTCAACTTCTGGAGAAAGTGCTTTGTCATCTCGAAGTTTCTCCATGAACAAAGTCCAAGCTTCCCCCTCACAAAGTGGCTCCAATTTGATTTTGTGTTGGCTATACATTTGGTTACAAACCTTTTCTGATCGAGTTGTCATAATCAACTTGCATCCTTTCAAATTGACAGGGATTCCCACTACATGTAGCTCGAAAGAGTTCCACAAATCATCGAAGATGAGAATCCATTTTTGTTTCTTAACTAGTTCTTTTGACAATTTGACAGCTCTACGCAGATTATCATCTTTTATTGAAAGATCTAAACCAAGGCATGTAGCAACAAGATTCTGCAATCTATAAATGCTGCAATCTCGAGACACAGTCACCCAGTAAACACTATGAGAAATATCTAGAAGCTCGTTATGGATATGTTGTAGCATTGTCGTTTTACCAACTCCCCCCATTCCATAAATGGCAATGGTTGAGAATTTATCATCCATTAACAGAGACCATATCACATTCTTATTCTCTTCAAATGCTCGACCCGCTAACTTTGTAGAGCTAAGAGGAATTGGATCTCCTCTACTCTCACTTGTGTTGTATTTAAGGCCTCTAGAAGAGCTTGTTCCTGCGCCAGGCTGCACTAACCTTCCTCTAGTGTCCTCCACATCCTCCTCCTCCTCCATTGAAAAACCAGCTGATTGGTTCCCTACATCAATTCCTTGTGTTGCTTCTCCTCTATTCTCATGTGCATCAACTGTCTGTCTCCCCAGTGAGAAACTCCTGTCAACATGCTGAATAGATCCTTCACCAGTGTTTCCCATGCCATTTGCCGCTTCTAAATGTGAACAAGTTCTGTCTTCCCCCGCACCTTGTTCCGTGCCCTGAACTCCCACTGGTATCCTTCCAGCATCCCCTGCCAAACTGTCATGTACTGCGTTGCTTTGTTCCAACACTCGTAACACTGGTGCTGTCCTCACAATCATGTTCTGCACTTCATTCATCATGGCATCATTGTTTACTGGTGGAGAACAGAGTTGATCTGACGCGGAACAATAAAGAATAAGAATTAAAACAGGAAAAGAAATAAGCTTTAGGGGAAAGAAAGAAGCTAGAGAAGAGGAAGAAAGGGGATTGGAGATATGCAAATTCTGCAATTTTCATTAATCATCAAAAGTACCTCTCAAAATGACAAAAGAACATATAAATAGTAAACCCTAAAAGTAAACCCTAAACATCCTGCTATTTGGGCTCGGCCCATCAAATCGAACTGTTTAACATAAATAACAATGAGCAGGCCCAGATGGGCTAAATAAATAAATAACAATAAGCAGGCCCAAATGGGCTAAATAAAATAACAATGAAATAGGCCCACATGGGCTTAGTCTCCCAACCAAAGTGTGACAGGCTGGGCCATCCTACGCCGTCTCCGTCCATATACTTGTGTAATCTGTGGTGTGGGCCTGGTGTCCCCACCAACTCTCCCGGGGTTGGAAAAACTCGACCCCGTCGAGTGTAGCATTGGCCGACTCTGATAGTACTCCCAAAGATCTGGGTCAAGCTGCTGCAAAGTATCTCTAGTAATCCATGTGCAGTCTGAGTCAGGTCGACCCACCCAGCGAACTAGAAACCGTTGAACCTCACCATTCCTGTTAAAAACAACTTGTTCATCCAGAATAGCATCAATATTATCCTTTTGTGCTGATGTCAAGGTGAAAGGGATAGAGGGCTCAATAGCATCATCAGTAGGGGGGTTAAGTGGTATCTCAAATGGGTTATTTGGAATTGGAAGTGGTTTGTGGTATGCAACTAGATCCTCAATGTTAAATGTAGAGCTAATGCCAAAATCATGTGGTAAATCAAGAACATAAGCATTTGTACCAACCCGTTGTAGCACTTTGAAAGGCCCAGCACTACGTGCATGCAATTTTCGATTAGCTCCCGAAGGAAATCGTTCGGGTCTAATCCTTATCATAACATAGTCTCCAACATTAAACTCATTATGTCGTCTATGTAAATCAGCTTGAAGTTTATATTGCGCATTACTTGCTTGAATTTTTTTTGTGATCTCAATATGCAAATCCTGAATTCTACGTGCAAAAGATTCAGCTGACTCAGACACTCTAGCATTAAGGGACATGGGAAGAAGATCTAAAGGCTTCCTAGGCTTGTAACCATGTACAACTTCAAAGGGACTCATGCCTATTGACCTATTGATAGAGCTATTATAGGCAAACTGGGCTGTAGGAAGAATCAGATCCCAATTCCGATTATGATCACTCACTAGACACCTTAAGAGGTTTCCCAAACTTCTGTTAACCACCTCAGTTTGACCATCAGTTTGGGGGTGGTAAGCAGTAGAAAACTTCAATTTGGTTCCTACCATATGCCAAAGGGTTTTCCAGAAATAACTTGTAAATCTAACATCCCTATCCGAGACTATGGTTTGGGGAAGGCCATGCAACTTGACAATCTCGTCAAAATAGAGTTTTGCAACTCTGGAAGCATCTGTTGTCTTAGTACAAGGAATAAAATGGGCCATCTTAGAGAAACGGTCAACAACCACAAAAATAGAATCATGTTTCTTTGTAGTACGTGGAAGTCCAAGCACAAAATCCATACTTACATCTTGCCAAGGACAAGTAGGAACGGGCAATGGGGTGTAAAGACCAGTATTTTGTTTTCTATGTTTAGCTAGTTGGCAAGTTCGACACTGACTTACCAATTTTGCAACATCTCTTTTCAAACTAGACCAAAAAAACTGGCGTTCTACTTCCTCGATGGTTTTATTCCTCCCAAAATGCCCTGAGAGACCTCCAGCATGAATCTCCCATATCAAAAAATCACGCACAGACGTTTTCGGGATACAAAGTTTATTATCCCGAAATAAGTATCCATCTTGGAAGTGATAACCATTTATTACACGGTGATTCTCATCTTTTAATGTCAAGTATATTTCTCCAAATTCTGAACAAGATTCATATTCCTCTTTAAGTCTCTCAAATCCTATGACTTCAACACTCATGACAGATAACAACGTTACTCGACGACTCAACGCATCTGCAGCCTTATTCTCTATTCCAGATTTATGTTTTAAAACAAATGAATATGCTTGCAAATATTGAACCCAATGACCATGCCTATGATTAAGCTTCTTTTGGGAGTTAAGATAACGGAGGGCCTCATGATCGGAGTATAGAACAAACTCCTGTGGCAACAAGTAATGTCGCCAATAGCGCAAGGCCTGAACCACTGCATAAAATTCCTTATCATAAGTTGAGTACTTTTGTTTGGCCTCGTTAAGTTTCTCACTAAAGTAGGCTACAGGGTGACGTTCTTGACTAAGTACTCCACCTATACCAACTCCCGAAGCATCACATTCTACTTCAAACACTTTAGTAAAATCAGGTAGCCGCATTACTGGGGCCTCCGTCATTTTTTTCTTAACTTCCTCAAATGCCCTATTAGCTCCGTTACTCCACTTAAACTCACCTTGTTTCAAACAATCTGTGATAGGTGACATGATAGTGCTAAATCCCTTAATAAAACGACGATAGAAAGTCGCAAGCCCATGAAAACTACGAACCTCATGAATAGTCTTAGGTTCAGGCCAATCTACGATCGCTTGGACTTTCTGGGGGTCAGCAGAGACTCCTTTCCATGACACTATAAACCCTAAAAAGATCACTTGATCTGTAAAGAAGGAACACTTTTTGACATTTGCAAACAAACTTGCCTTTCTTAGGGTGGTACAAACCTGAATAAGATGATCGAAATGTTCTTCCTTTGTTTTGCTATAAATAAGAATATCATCAAAGTATACCACCAAGAATTTTCCCATAAATGGCCGAAGCACTTGTGTCATTACTCTCATAAAAGTGCTTGGTGCATTGGACAGGCCAAAAGGCATGACTAGCCATTCATATAAACCATCCTTAGTCTTAAATGCTGTTTTCCACTCATCTCCAGGACGGATCCTAATCTGATGATACCCGCTCTTTAAGTCAATCTTAGAAAAGATTTGGGCTCCTGCCATCATATCTAGCATGTCATCCAATCGAGGAATTGGAAAACGATACTTGATTGTAATCCTATTTATGGCTCGACTATCAACACACATTCTCCATGATCCATCTTTCTTGGGTGTTAACAGTGCAGGTACTGCACAAGGGCTCAAACTCTCTCGTATAAATCCCTTTTGTAACAACTCACATACTTGCCTTTGCAATTCAGCATGTTCACTTGGGTTCATCCTATAGTGAGGCAAGTTTGGTAATGTGGCCCCAGGGACAAAATCTATGGCGTGTTGAACATCACGCATAGGGGGCAAAGCATCAGGTAGTTCAGAAGGGAAAACATCTAGAAATTCTTTCAACACTTCCCTTACCTCTTCAGGTGGCTCTTCTAAAAATTCTTCTACAATCTCTTTAGCCACTACAGCAAACACAACAGACTCCTCACAAATCTCTTTATCAAACTCCTTAGGACTTATTATGTTAAGTCCTCCTTTTTTCACTTTATTTTTCTTTTGACTATTATCATTAGGCTTTGGAGGTAATCCAATAAGTTGGATTTTGTTACCTTGAAAAGTGAATGAACAAGAATTTGATCGTCCAAAGATTGTAACGTCCAAATCATATAACCAAGGCCTACCCAAAATCACATGCCCTACATCCATGGGAATGACATCACACCAAATTTCATCATGATAGTCAAAAATCTTAATGGGAAAACGACATCTCTCTTTGACTGCTATAGAGGTATCATTAACCCAAGACACGCTATAGGGCTTGGGGTGTGGAACAGACTTTAAGCCTAAGCGGGATACACTACCCGATGAAACTGCATTAATACAACTACCACTGTCAATAATGATCTTACACCCTTTATCTCCACATTTAATGTAAGTGTAAAATATAGCAGTCCTTCTCCAATCCTCAGTTCCTTTAGGTTGTGTTAAAGCACATCTAACCACACCTTACCTAGTTGTCTTGATTTGAGTGGATATAGACCTAACACATCCTAGCAAGTTAGACTCATCATCCTCATCATTTAAATCTTGAAAATCATCGGGATTGGGTTCATATACCTTATCATCACAATTATCATCTTCATCTAGATCCTCTTGCCCCTTGATGAACAAAGCTTTATTAGGGCAGCTAGAGGAAATATGACCAAAACCCTGACACTTAAAACACTGAATTCTTGAAGTTCTAGGTGCTTCATGAAAAATACCTTTACCTTTGTCTTCCCTAGGTATCGGGGAAATCAAAGGATTTGGTTTACGGGGTGGGGCACCTAATATGGAATTATTACTACCAGGTTGAGATCTAAAAGGGGTACTACGAGTGTCCTGACGTCTTGTCCACTGGCTTTTTGTGACCAAGTCATAATTTTGTACTAGGGTATAAGCTTCATCAAGGGTGGAAACACCCCTAAGCACAACCTCTCGTCTAAGGTCATCGTTTAAGCCTTTTCGAAATCTACTTAAGGTCATCACTTCATCCTCCCTAACGGCACACCTCATCCTATACTCATCAAATTGTGCCACATATTCATTGGCAGACTTGCCTCCTTGTCTAAGGTTATTCCACTGGTCCAAAAGATTTCCTCTATAAGAACGAGGCAAGTACTTTTCTTCTAACTTAGTCTTCATTTCAACCCAATCAGTAATGGGGGGTTGACCTCTCCTAAGCAAAGACTCTTCTACACTTTCCCAATAAAGCTGAGCGGTTCCACTAAGTTTCATCTTTGCAAATCTTACCCTTCTATTCTCAGATAGATTATACCAGCCAAAGAATTGATCCATGTCACGGATCCATTTATCAAAAATCCACGGGTCAAGTTGACCCTCAAAAGTTGGGGCATCTACCTTAATATGCCTCATGACTCGCTCGTCAGGGTCATCATATTCGTGATGGCCCTGATTACGGTTGTACTGACGGTTCCTAGGATGAACTGGTCTTTGACGGTAGTCATTGGAATGCTCACTATCATTAGGGTCATCAAAGTCATTGTGACCCTGGTGTTGGTTATGGTGGCGGTTCCTACGAGGAACTGGTCTTTGAGGATTTCTATGGTTGTCATTTGAATGCTCACTCTCACTAGACTGTCTTATTTGCAAAGATTCTATGGACTCCATTCTCCCAGAAAGATTGTTCATTTGATTGGACATGTTGCCCATTTCCGTTCGCATAAGTTGTAATTGTTCTTGAATATCTCTAAGAACATTACTAGAGTTCGGGTCCATGGTAGCTATGACTTCTAGATTGTGTACTAGACGACCACTACGTAAATGCATGCAAAAACTAATCCTGAGACTGAGATCACAAAATAACACTTGCAAGTAAGACGCAAAATAAAATTATAGCTAATAATAATAAAATAAATAAAGAAAATATTTTTTTTTTTAATTATTATCTTGGAAACTAAGTAATGATAGATTAAACCAGGAAAAGTGCAAGCAAGCAGTGTAAGTTTTCTAAATGCACACAAGTAATTCAAACACAATGTTTTAGTTTTCCCACTAATTTAACCAAGCTCCACAATTAACTAAGAGGATCAGATGTTCAATTACTCAAAATTAAAGTAATTCAATTTAAAAGTGGGCTATGTAATCTAGTTATGGGCAAGCACAAAGGATAATATTAATGCTAAATACTGATTAACAAGTGTAAAAACATACCAGAATGATGATTTTCAATGGGTAAAAATTCTGACCGTATGATGTGGCAGTGAAAGATTACGTGGCAGCTGATGTGGCAGGATATGCTGACGAGGTAGGTGATGTGGCTGGTCTCGCTGACGTGGCAGGATATGCTGACGTGGCAGACGACGTGGCGATAACAGCTAACGTGGAAGGCCACTGATGCGCTGACGTGTCTAGGTTAATTATTTTCCCAGCTACTGTTCTCCTTCTTCCTGGCTTCGGTGCCCTGTTGTCGTTGCTGTCGGCGACGGCGCACGAAGGTCGCTGGTTCTGCTCAGGTCTGGTGGTGCGAGGGACGATGCGGTGGTGTCGCTGCTGGACGGCTGATCGACATCATTCCAGAATGGATCGGCTGATCGAACCATTTTTTCCTATAGAAAAAAAAAGTCACAGTATTGAATAAAAATTAATGGAAGTTACATTAATTGGAAAAGGAAGGATTAAAACAGAAAATAATTATATATATATATATATAAAAGCTCAAGGTTAAGGGTCAATTAACTCCATAAGACATGGATTATGAAAACTAAGAAAGATCGATTGATTTATTTTTGGAAACTACTGGCAGTGACAAAGCCAGAGTTTTTTAAATGAAGAGATAAATTATTAACAAATACTATATTATATAGACATGTATTAGAAATCAATTCGAAACAAAAATACTAACTCATATAAAGTAAAATTAATTTAAAAATACTTTTACAATGAGAAAACTTACATTATAATTATTCTTTTTGAGTTTTCATAATAACAAAATTCAATTGAATTACATAATAATTGTAAATCTTCCAAATGAAATTCATAGTAAAATACACATCAATTCATCAAAATCCATTTCACACCCAATTACCATGTAACATGTTGCATACAATGCACATATATGGATCTGGATTGATAGTTTAAATTTATCATGACAAATCATTTTTAAAAACAAATTTTTTTCTTTCCTTTTTTAAGAAAAAACAAACATGCACTTATTAAAATCAGGCTTGCACGCACGTGTTAACTCTTCTCTAGCAAAACAAAAATTGTCTAACGAAAACAAAAAAAGAGAAAAAAAAACAAATAAAATATGAATTATTTAATCATTTGTCCTGATTATTTTATAGAAGGGCACAAGAAAATTAACATCATTAAAAGGATCAATCTCAAGCTAAAACAATTTTAATTCTGCAAATATCAATCTTTACTTGCTGACAACAATTTGAATGTTTGCTTGTTTATCTCATCAAAAAGTTTAGTTTCATATCATAACTAATTCAACCCTAAATCCTAAACCTTTAATTAATTCAAAACAATTAAATCAATGCTTATTGTTCAAAATCTTGTAGTCTAATCCACTATCATTCATCTTTGATTGATTCAAAATATTATATATATCAAAACCTCTAAATTATTATAAACCCTAATATTTTTAATAACTAATTATAAAAAAATAAAACTAAAATTAAATAATAAAACAAATTAAAAAGATGAAAAAATTTACTTAAAGTTGCTTAACTGAATTTGAAAAAATAAATTGTATAAGAAAGAGAGCATCTGAAAAAAAATAGAAAAGCTCTTAAATAATTAACGGAAAAAAAAGAAAAGAAAAGGGGAAAGTTTGCAGAAATGAGAAATGAGCTGGGATGCTGCATATATATTATATATATTATTTATTATATTAAGACACAAGTGAGTGTATCAACCCTCACCATATTATTATATTAATATTTTAATATAAAAAATATTTAAAAAACAATTAAGGGGCAATTGCCCCTTTTGCTTTTAGTGATACTTGTCCTTTACTTAAAAAGATTCAAACAATAGTTGGAAGTGAAAAATAAAAACACCAACAAGATGAAGTATAGATACTTTACCTAGATTCAAGATGTTCTGCAAGAGCTGCTTTGCTGCCTGAGCAGTATTCAGACAAAAAGAGCAGAGAGCACAGGGAAGGGAAGAGTATATGGTTTTAAGAAATGATTTACAGCTAGGAGCAGAGAATGGTATAATGAGATGAGATGTGGAAGAGATTGTTACAGTAATACCGCGGAGAGAAGAGTATAAGGATCCATTAATGGAGAAACCCGTTGGATCCAAATTCCAAAGGCAATGTCGAAAAGTCGTAAAGGAGAAGGAGCATGGAACTTTCCGTCGCCGCTGTTGATCAATATTGAGCATGGAATCTTGAGTGGTAACTGATAATGACTCGAGGACTCAGAAACTAGAAACTATGTGGATGTGATGTCCTAGTTGTGGTTTTTTTAAAAATATATTAAAATAATATTTTTTATTTTTTTAAAATTATTTTTTATGTTAGTATATTAAAATAATCTTAAAATATAAAAAAAATATTAATTTTTTAAAAAATACTGTTGATGATTTATACTAGTTAACTTGTTTCAGAAATTAAAATAAGAAATTTGTTCTGAAAAAATATATAATCATTTTAGAGCCTAAAAAAAAAAAAGAACCTGCTTCGTTATTCACTTCGGAAAATTCCAGAGGCAGTGTCGAAAAGTCGTCAAGGAGAAGGAGCATGGAACTTTCCTTGATTAATATTGAGCTGATGATGACTCGAGGACTCAGCAAAGCAGTGCAAAACGTTAAAAGGATGTTTGTTAGAGGTCTAGGCGCGGGGCGCGCCAACGAAAGCACATTGCGCAGAATTCGGCAGCGATGGATTGCGGCAGAAACGAATTCGGCAGCGTGCAAGGGGCTGTGCAAGTCTTTGAGCTGGTGACTTGGCATGGACGTGGGGCTTGGATGATGGACTTTCTAAGTCAGCAGCTGACATAGCAAGGTGGGCAGAATTAGGCCAAATATTAGGTGGAGTTGGTGCTTCACCAACCCACTAAGGATAATGGTGGAGATCATGGGGAAGGTAGAACTCCACTAGTCCATGGAAAATGGGGATCATGGGGAAGGTATGTCTCCACTAGTCCCGAAAGTGGGCATGTTAGGTGAGAATGGAAGCTCACATTTGGCTATAAATAGGCTGTCAAAACCTCTGCTGGGTAGCTTGCGAATTTGTGCATAGCACACACCAATTTTGTGTATTTCCTTTGTTGACGAGATAAATAAAGGTTGAGAGGGATTCTTGTAAAAGTCCGGTGTATTTGCTTATGCTTGCTTGTGTTTGTTTATTGTCTACGACGAGGCGATTGTGAGAACCTCCTTGAGTGTGCGAAACACATAGTCGTAGGAAAACACGAGGGAAAGGGTGAGGCAAGGCTGAGTCTAGCGGGACTAGGCTGCCGCACGGGTTTATTTGCGAGGCGAAAAATTAACCCCGTGACAATTGGTATCAGAGCACGGTTGAGTTAACAACGTGCAACCCGAATCCATGGAAGCCATTCGGGAACGGTTGACGCGTCTGGAGACAATGATAGGGCCAGACGAAGAAGAGGAAGAGCGCACTGTCATGGATCGCTTGAGGGAAGCTCTGGAGAGCGCTGAAAGGGCCGAGAGCCTATACATCTCGCTTGCGGCAGATTCAAATGAACGATTGGCTGCTGCCGAAGAGATGATTGCTGTTCTAAAGAGGGCAGTCACAAACACGCCTCTAGGAGTAAGTTCTTCTAAACCCAAGTTGCCTGAACCGAAGTGCTTTGGTGGGGCAAGAAGTTCCAAGGAGCTGGAAAACTTCTTATGGGACATGGAGCAGTACTTCAGCGTTGCGAGGATTGGCGCAACGGAACAAGTGGATCTAACCGTGATGTATCTCATGGGTGACGCAAAGCTTTGGTGGCGGACGCGAACCAAAGACGATCTAAGTGCGGGACGTCCAAAGATTGAGACATGGGAGCGTCTCAAGAAGGAGCTAAAGGAGCAGTTCCTACCGAACAATACATCGTGGATTGCACGAGATGAATTGAAAAGACTAAAACAAGACAGGTCAGTTCGTGATTATGTAAAGTCTTTTAGTTCGTTAATTCTCGACATCGAGAATATGTCCGAGGAGGACAGATTGTTCAATTTTATGTCCGGATTACAACCTTGGGCGCAAGCGGAGCTACGACGGCAGAATGTGAAGGATCTGCCTTCCGCTATTGCTGCTGCGGACAATTTGGTGGACTATAAAGCTCCTACGAGAGAGAGCTATAAATCAGCTTCCTTCAAGTCAAAAGGGAAGAGCAAGGAGGAAAGGCCAAAGAAGAAGTTCGGTGGGTTTGGTGGGGGTGCTGGAAAAGCTACTGCCGCGGAGAAGGGCAAGGCCAAGTTCACGAGCACACCAGGTACTAGACCGAACCTTACATGCTTTATTTGCGATGGTCCTCATTTTGCAAGGGAATGCCCAAAGAGGGAGAAGCTGAACGCTATTCGGGCTGGGAATAGCGATGAAGAAGAGGGGATGATTACGCACGTAAATCCCATGCGTGTGCTGAATTGCTTGGTAGCGGAATCAGAGGATGCGGCTGCCGAAGATTGCCATGTTGAGAAAGACTTGGCGAGGATTGAGACCTTACGGAAAGGGAAGCCAGGGGCAACGGACAGCCTCATGTATGTGGAGATTGAGATCAACGGCAAGAACGTAAATGCGATGCTGGATTCAGGCGCAACCCACACATTCGTGGCAGATCGGCTGGTGAAGGGACTTGGCCTGCGGCTGAGTGACAGCCAGACATCCATGAAGGCAGTAAACTCAAAAGCGCAAAAGATTGCGGGGATGTCTTATGATGTGCCGATAGTGCTGGATCGGTGGAGAGGTAAGCATGATTTGCTTGTCATAACTCTTGACGATTATGATCTTATTCTTGGCCTAGATTTCCTACGGAAAGCAAAGATTGCTTTAATGCCGTATCTCAATGGGATAATGATTGCGAGCGAGGGATGCCCATGTTTTGTTCCCTGCTGCAACGTCGCAGTTGCGAATGCTGCGAAAGGTAAGAAGAGCTTAATATCGGCCATCGAAATTGAGAAAGCATTGCGGAAAGGAGGGGAAGTATTCCTAGCAACAATAGCAGAGGAGAAAGCTGACTATTGTGGGGAGGTGCCAAACGAGATTGCTAGCGTGCTGCAGCAATTCGAGGATGTTATGCCGCCTCAGCTACCAAAGAAACTTCCGCCTAAGAGGGCTGTCGATCATCGAATTGAGCTGGTGCCGGGGACGAAGCCACCATCTCAAGCTCCTTACCGAATGTCACCAAAAGAATTGGCAGAATTGAGGAAGCAGTTGGAAGAGTTGATTGAGTCAGGATTTGTTCGACCTTCCAAGGCGCCTTACGGTGCTCCGGTTTTGTTCCAAAAGAAGGCGGATGGAAGCCTTCGCATGTGTGTGGACTACCGGGCGCTCAATAAGGTAACCATCAAAAACAAATATCCTGTTCCTTTGATTCAGGATTTGATGGACAGATTGTGTGGCGCTTCCATATTTACAAAGCTGGATTTGCGATCGGGGTATTGGCAAGTGAGAGTTGCTGACGGAGATGAGCATAAGACGACTTGCGTGACGAGGTATGGCTCGTACGAATTTCTAGTTATGCCATTTGGCTTAACAAATGCTCCAGCAACGTTTTGTAATTTGATGAATGATGTGTTGTATGATTTCTTAGACAATTTTGTTGTAGTCTACTTAGATGACATTGTAATCTATAGTAGAGGAATCGAAGAACATGTAATGCATCTTTCAAAAGTTCTAGCTAGATTGAGAGAAAATGAACTATATGTAAAGAAGGAAAAATGTGAGTTTGCAAAGGCTGAAATTATGTTCCTAGGCCATTTAATTGGGGAAGGACAGGTGAAGATGGATCCACGGAAGATCCAAGCCATCGTCGAATGGACAGCACCAAAATCAGTCCCGGAATTGCGATCATTCTTGGGGCTTGCAAACTACTATCGACGGTTCATTGAGGGATATAGCAAGAAGACAACTCCTCTCTCAGATCTTCTCAAGAAGACCCGGAGTTGGGAATGGACAGTGGACTGCCAACAAGCTTTCGAGAAGCTGAAGACAGCGGTAGCGTCAGCTCCAGTCTTGGGGCTGCCTGATTTTGAAAAGCCATTCGAAGTGCATACTGATGCTTCAGATAGGGCTATTGGTGGAGTGCTCGTACAAGAGGGGCATCCGATTGCTTTCGAGAGTAGGAAGCTAAGCGATGCGGAGCGGAATTACTCAACGCATGAGAAGGAAATGACGGCAGTGGTGCACTGCCTTGGCATATGGAGAGTATATCTGCTGGGGCCAAAATTTGTTGTCAAGACCGACAATGTTGCTAATACGTTCTTCAAGACGCAAAAGAAATTGTCGCAACGACAAGCTCGGTGGCAGGAATTCTTGGCCGAATATGACTTTGTATGGGAGCACAAGCCAGGGAGCCACAATCAGGTTGCGGATGCACTCAGCAGACGCGATGTAATGGCTACTGTCCTTGCTATTGTTCAGGTGGAGTCGGACATGCTGGATCGACTTCGCAAGGCTGCTACGGAGGATGCAGCGTACAAGAAAATGGTTGATCTTGTACGAGAAGGAACAATACGGAGGTATTGGTTAGAGCAGGACCTACTCTATGCGAAGGGGGGTCGAATCTTCGTGCCAAAGGGAGAGCTGCGAAAATACTTGATGACGGAAACTCATGACCCGCAGTGGGCTGGACATCCAGGACGAGAAAGGATGGTTGCTCTACTGTCGCAGACTTATTACTGGCCGAAGATGGAGGATGATGTGGAACTTTACGTAAGGACTTGTCTAGTGTGTCAACAAGACAAGACTTTGCGGCAACGAGAGGCAGGCTTGTTACAGCCGCTGCCGATTCCAGAGAAGCCTTGGGTGTCAGTTTCAATGGACTTTATTGTTGGTTTTCCAAAGGTGGACGGCATGAACACAATCATGGTCGTTGTGGACAGATTCACGAAGTACGCGGTGTTTGTCGCTGCCCCGACGGTGTGTACAGCCGAAGTGGCCGCTGAACTATTCTACCGCAATGTGGTGAAATACTTTGGAGTACCTTCAGATATTGTGAGCGATCGCGATGTGCGATTCACTGGCCGATTCTGGACAGCATTGTTCAACATGATGGGAACAAGGCTGAAGTTTTCAACTGCCAACCATCCGCAAACTGATGGGCAGACGGAAAGGATAAATGCTTTGCTTGAGGAGTATTTGAGACACTACGTGACGGCGATGCAACGAAACTGGTTGGAGTTGCTAGATAGTGCGCAGTTTTGCTATAATCTCCAAAAATCCTCGGCAACAGAAGCAAGTCCGTTTGAGCTAGTGTTGGGAGCTCAACCCCAAACTCCTGCGGAGATTGCAGTGCAGATAACGGGTGGGAAGAGTCCAGCAGCATACAGGTTTGCGATGGAGCGGCAGGAGCTATTTGAGCAGGCACAAGATAGCTTGCGGAAGGCAAGGAAACGGATGCTCAAATACGCCAACCAAAAGCGGAGATTGCTGGAATTCAGTGTGGGTGACAAGGTGTTACTCAAGCTAACTCCGCAGATTTGGAAGAAAATTGTGGGAACATCGAAGCACCGAGGGTTGGTGCCAAGATACGATGGACCTTTCGAAGTCATCGAAAAGGTAGGCGCTGTTGCCTATAGGCTGAAGCTGCCCGAACGGCTGAAACTTCATCCGACGTTTCACGTAAGCTACTTACGGCCTTTTCATGAAGACACCGAAGATCCAAAGAGAAGCAAGTCACACCGAGCTCCTCCTACCATTCACAAGCAATTTGATGATGGGATCGTCAAGATCATGGATCATCGACGGCTTGGCCAACATAGAAAGAATCGGCGGACCGAATTCTTAGTAAAATGGAGGAAAAATGAGGAGGTTTCATGGGAGAAAGATACTGACTTGTGGCAATTTGAAGATCAAATACAAGACTACCTCACAGCTATTCCGACGAGGGCGTCGGACTCTTCTAGTGGGGGTGGTTTGTTAGAGGTCTAGGCGCGGGGCGCGCCAACGAAAGCACATTGCGCAGAATTCGGCAGCGATGGATTGCGGCAGAAACGAATTCGGCAGCGTGCAAGGGGCTGTGCAAGTCTTTGAGCTGGTGACTTGGCATGGACGTGGGGCTTGGATGATGGACTTTCTAAGTCAGCAGCTGACATAGCAAGGTGGGCAGAATTAGGCCAAATATTAGGTGGAGTTGGTGCTTCACCAACCCACTAAGGATAATGGTGGAGATCATGGGGAAGGTAGAACTCCACTAGTCCATGGAAAATGGGGATCATGGGGAAGGTATGTCTCCACTAGTCCCGAAAGTGGGCATGTTAGGTGAGAATGGAAGCTCACATTTGGCTATAAATAGGCTGTCAAAACCTCTGCTGGGTAGCTTGCGAATTTGTGCATAGCACACACCAATTTTGTGTATTTCCTTTGTTGACGAGATAAATAAAGGTTGAGAGGGATTCTTGTAAAAGTCCGGTGTATTTGCTTATGCTTGCTTGTGTTTGTTTATTGTCTACGACGAGGCGATTGTGAGAACCTCCTTGAGTGTGCGAAACACATAGTCGTAGGAAAACACGAGGGAAAGGGTGAGGCAAGGCTGAGTCTAGCGGGACTAGGCTGCCGCACGGGTTTATTTGCGAGGCGAAAAATTAACCCCGTGACAATGTGTATCATGAAATTACATAAAGCTTTTGCCGTGGAGATATGAATAATTTTTATAAGTTCATGTTAAAAATAAAATAAAAAATAAAAAGATATTATTTTAATTTATTTTTAAATAAGAAGTACATTATAATACTAAACACTGGTAATTAAAATAAATAGGAAATTGTTGTTCTTGATATGGTAAAGAATTGTCGGGATTGGTGCATAGGTGAAGTCAACAGTATGCTTTCTAGGCATGCTTTCTCGATCAGATTAGAATTAGTTTTTTTATTTAGTTTAAATGTTTAATTATCTAGGATTTTATATTAATAAATAAGCTTGTAATAAAAAGAACAATATGTAGAGAGGAATATAAACAAGAGAAAAACTTGCTTTCCTCTCAAATCTTCTTCTTAACATTGTTTCGCAATTGCTACATTGTTTCGCATAGCTCTCTAGATCAGAATGACTGGAAAGGTCTCCTCATGGTCTGATCCCAAATCTTTATTCCAGTATTTCTAATGAAGTGTCTCCCTGATAAACCAAACATTTTAAATGGTCAACATAAGAAAATGTAGCAGGTACTAAAGATATAGGCTTGCAGATGATTTGCTACAGAAGTTTTTTAACGAATAATCAAAGCAATTTATGGAATAACATGTTTCACCTCTTTAAACACGCATCCAATATGAGCAATGAACCAGTTATCCTTGCACATCTTGCAGCAATAAACAGGATGATTTGGGTTCCTTTTATCCTGGCAAATCTCACAGTAATATTCTCCATAATCATCTTCGACTACATTTTCCATGAGAGTAAGAGGATCCAAATGGTCTTTTTGCTGAACTTTAAATGGCGATGGAATGCACTCAAGATGTCGATTGATGTTGCATTCAACACAACGATAGAAGGATCCACTGCAATCATTTCCACAGGTCTCGCAACAAAAATTGCCTTTTGAAGGTTGTGGTTCTAGCGACTGGATAAAGCCCTGATCCCCTACATCCGATGCTGCGAAGGAAAAGAGTGTGTGCTCACGGTGGAACTCATGTTTGAGAGTGGAAGTTAAGTAAGTAGCACATGTAAAATGGAGAGCAAAATCGCAGATATCACAGTAATAGGCAATATCCCAAATTTGCAGATTGCAGGCTCTGCAGTTTTTTGGATTTCCATCAAAGTCCCGACCAAGAAGGGGGTGCTGCAGGTGATACTGGTGTTGTATTTCTTGTGGTGTTTCGAGGCAGGATTCATGGAGGAAGAAGTTGCAGTTAATGCAGCAATATGTTGCACCGGAGATACGGAGCTGACAGACCTTGCATTTCTCTTTAATTCCTCTTGCACAGTTGGCTCTTGTTAATTTATGCTTGTGGCAAAAATCTATAGTTTTGCTTTCTGTCTTCTTCAACTTCTCGCACTGATCATCAGGTAGAGAAGCACATTTCATATCAAGGAAGAAGTGGCACTCACAGCAATGATAACCAGCAACATCATGGCAAAGATCTCTACAGCCATCGCATATAAAGTACTCAAAATAATGAGGATAAAACATAGTTAGGGTGTGCTGTGAGTGAAGAAAGTGTGTCTTTTGAGGGGGCGATTTAGCGCATGATATATGCCAGTTTCCTGAACATTCTCGACAGATATAGCCTGGACCGAAAATTTTGCAATCGCACCAAGAACAGTAAGCTCTCCTTGCATCTGATTCCTTATTGTCAGGGACCAGGATATGTTCATGCCTGAAACCTTTAAGCTGCATCTTAGAGAAAGAAGAGAATTAACAAACAAAACTTACACGTCTATGTCTATTCAATACAATTGGAGGGTAAAACATTGTGAGCAGCTTTGAATGCATCAGTGCCTTCTCTTTCTATGTTGATTCAAGTAAATTGCTGTAGTATTCAAGTAAACGCTACGAAAATAGACTTTATAAATTTAGAGTAAGCATGTCATTCAGCCTAATAGCTGTTGAAATAACATTTAGTGAATAATATAAATCATATTTTCACATCTTATCTAATATCTTTAAGTTTTTGGATTGAATTGGTTATTTGATATAGTATCAGAACCTCGATGATCAAGCGGTCACAAATTCGAATATAATCTTTTTTATTTATTTGATAAAAATTAAATACAAAGTAATATGAACTTATATTTCAAATGACCTAACCTTAATTTGATTCTCAGGTGGGATAGTTGTGTACTTGACGAGAGCAAGGCACTTCGTATCACCCTTTACATCTCCATCATCAACCATCTTGGCAGAGGTCCTCGCAGAGCTCTGCTTCCATTAACTGTAAAACAACCCATGTTATCGCCTCTAGTGAAGTTTCTTCCACACGAAGAAAGTTCACCATGTCCACCAAAAAAAACATGAGAAACACTACACCACAAACAAATGCAACTCAAAGCATGTAAGGACCCTCATTCCCGCATGAAGTTCAGAGCATTATATGTCTGATTAAGAGATTTTGAATATTAGACAACAATGCAAGCATGTTTTCATTTTTTTCCTCCATAAGGGCTTAAATTTGGCCTTACCTCCGACATCAGGCAATCAATATGAGCGAGATATGGATTGCGATCAGGGCATTGATCACATTAGTAAACATGATACGTTGGATCCCTTTCTTTCTCACAAAGCTCACAGTAATACTGACCCGAGTCGTCTTCAACAAAGCAATCCTTGAGGGTGAGGTAATGGGAATAGTCGCGGGAGTGGCCATCATTCTCAACAACTCGCGGTAAAGGAATGCAGTCCAGATGAACATGGTATTTGCACTCTAAACAGATATAGTAGGAGCCCTTGCAAACCTTGAGGCAAGTGTTGCATAGAGAATACTCGTTGAAATAGCTCGCCGCGAAATAATAGAGATCGTGCTCATGGCCCTTGTATTTCAAGGAAGATGCTACCTTTAGAGACTTGTTAGCACATAGAATATGCAGATTGAAGTCGCACTCAGAACATCGATAAAAAACCTTCCTAATTGGCATGTGACAGGCATCACATTCTGAGCCATATTCAGCAACTTGAGCACGGAGAGGGTGCGGAGGGTGGTATGGATGTTGTATTTCCGATGGCATGTCTTTACATGATTCATGGAGGTAGAATTCACAGTCCAAGCAACCGTAGGCAGGACCTGAAAGGATCAGTTGGCATCCAGCACAAGTTTTTTCAACTTCCTGCTTGGCATTGAAGGAAACTAGCAGGTGTTCATCACCGAAGTAGGGAATCTCGGTATTTTTCACACCTTTTCTTGATCTCAGATCCTCGCCGTCAGTTGAAATCGCACATTTGACATCAAGATTGAACCGGCATGCTTTGCAGTGGAAGGCAAAGCCAGGAGACATATCTCTACATCCATCACAGACTAAGAACCCAGCAAGGCTGGGAGGTCTGACAATGAGGGTGAGAGGATGAATTGAGTGAAGAGAATGCTTCGGTAGCTCCGAGGGCAATTCAAAGCATGATTTGTGCAGCCAAAAATCACCACAAATTTCACAAAAATAGGCTGGACCATGAATGGTTTCAAATCAGCCATAGCATAAAGGAGATCCAATCTCCTCCCCGGATAGCTTGGCAATCTTCTTGAGCTTCTCCTCACTCTCCTCATAAAAAGTCAACGCAGCCATGGGACTCATGGATGAACTGTCCATTCTCCATCTTAGAAACAGAGAGAGAAATGCAAGTGATTTATCAAGACAGTATATTACCGAACATCACAGCACTACAACTGTTAATGCAAAATTTGAGACCTTGGAGAGTGAAATAATGAAACAAACAATTAAAAAAAAGAGAACTTGGATAGCGATAGATAAGCATTAAAAAACATTTTATTAAAGCAAGATAGGTAGATAACGTTAAACAATCCAAAAAACTAAAAAGAAAAATAAAAATAAGAAATGAGGAAATTAGGGTTTTATTGATACTACATAATTTAGTAATTGCAATAAAAAAAATCAAAAGGAATAAGTTTAACCTAAATATAAAGAGAATATATATAGATTAAACAAAAAAAAGTGAAAAGAAAATATAAAGACCATTATACTTTTAATAAACAAGAAAACAAAATAACTTTATATTTCTTAACATTTCCCCCCTCAAACTCACGATGCGGCAGCTACAATTATCAAGAATTTACCAACTAGAAAACGAAAGCGAAAGCGAAAGCGAAAAATAGAATGCAACTTGATAAATAAATCTGGTAGAAAAAAGGTAACAAATGTACAAGTAAAAAACTTGTCTAAGCGAAAAAGGTAACAACAAAAAAAATAAGAGTAAAATTTGGTAGAAAAAAACTCAGAGAATATGAAATTGTAATAATAATAATAATAATATAACAAATGATCCTAAATAAAACAAATAGCAATAAAAAAAAATGAGGATGAAATTTGAAAGACTAGAAAATAGTAGGGGTTAAATAAAAAAAAATTGTAATTTGATAGATTATTTATAGATTAGAAAATGGTAGGGTGAAATTAAAAAATATTTATAATTTTATAGCTTATTAAAAAAAAAATAGTAATATAAAGGATAAGAATCAAATGTGAAGGCAAAATAAATTGAAGGGGCTCATCTTAATTTTTGAAGGATTTGGTGTTGAATTTGAGAAGGAGAGAGAGAGAAGAAAAGGGGGGAAATGGTCGCTTATACCAAACCAGAGTTGTGTCTGGTCAACATGCCACGACATCATGTAGGGGGTGTCGAGACTTTCTAAACACCTCCCTAAAAAACAGTGTTTGGTGGTCGAACAACCTCGCATGCACCGCCCTTACAACACAAGGGTCATCCACATGCCAACGTGTAAGCATATTTTTTTAATGATGTTAAAGAGTTATGTTGATTTTGTTTTTAAGAGTATCAAAGTAATTATCTGACATGAATTGGATCAGGTCAAATAATATAAATATTATAGATGACTTGGGTTTTTTCAACACCCCTAAGCTTTTATATGTTTAGTGTGATCAGCTTTTTCACTGGTGTTTGGTAATGTGGCAGATGATGCTTTGCAAAGGTGCTTTTCAATTGAAAATGTATTAAAATATTGTTTTATATATTTTTTATTTTTGATGTTATCATATCAAAACCATAAAAAAACACTTGAAATGTATCAACGTGATTTTTTTCATACAAAAAGTAGCTTAAAAAGCACTTTCAAAAACAAGTTTAACCGCGTTACCAAACACAAAATCAGCATGGATGAGAAATTAGCAGGACAACACACCTCGAATACAAGAAGGAAATAGAAAAACTAGTGAGTTTTGCATATTATCAAATTACTGCTTCTTTACATGAAAAAGAGATTTCGAAACTTTTAATCAAAATTTTAATTTCCCATTTGAGGTTTATGAGGTGCCTTAGGTGTCAAGACTTTGTTTGATTTGAGTATGTTGTTACGTTCATCTCCATATATCATGAAATGAGAGATTCAATCACAGTTAATTTGTTGACTATTTATAGAACTTAATTATTGCTTATAACCGCTTTCCTTTGACATCCTAGCATGTATCCCAATTAACTTGTTTTTGAAAATAGCAAATTTGTTTTGAAAAATTATATAATCATTTTAGGAAAAAACAAAAAAGGAAACAGCTTCGTTAATGTCAAATTATTGGCGAGTGTTAACTCATGGAGGTGACTCAAATGTTCGCTCATAACTTCACTAGTCTGGAGAACTTAGCTTAATCAAAGAACAAAGAACCAGGAGCAGAACAAGAACTTGGAGGTTACTGCCATCCCTCGAATTTTATTTATAGATACAATCAAAGATTACAAGATCTTTATCATAAAGAAAAATAATCATAATAACTTAATCCTGACTGACAGGGCTATAAATCCCGATCTCAAAAGAATGAGAAGCAACCAAGCTCTTTGCAGAAAAGCATTGCTCAACAGTAAAATTAAGAACTCTGGATCAATATTTGATGGCAGCGAATCCGGAAGAGGAAACACGCCTTCTTTTCAATCCTTGTTGAATATGAGGCTTGCCTTCCTTCACCATTTGCCTATAAAAAAGATCACCAAATATTTAAAAGCCATGAAAAGATGAAGAGCCATCCAATTCCACATTAAATAAATAATAAATGAACAGAGGAATCAGTGAGAGAAACAAGTTTTAAGATTAAGAGAGGGAGGAAGGGAGAGAGAGAGAGGAATTAAAACACGATGGTTACCTGTAATTCAATGTTATATTTATATTAAGAGAAGAATCGTCATACAGCTCGAAAACGTACAAAAGGTAGAAGGACGTCCTTAGCGTTAGGATGCTCCCACTCCACTACTGTCTCCCACCATTCTTCTGGATATGCAACGATATTTTGAAGAGAAGGGGGAGGAGATGGCTGGCCATTTTCAAGCAACGGAAGACAAATTGGAATCCTCTTCAGCTTCTCACATGTGTCTACTTCAATATATTCAAGAGAATCGCAAATCACCTTTACACCACATATGCTTTTCAATTCTGGTAAATATTTCAATCTCAGAATTCTTAACTTTGGGAGTATGGATTTTGTGATCGGATTGGAGCTGCTGCTGCTGATTTCTTCATCTGTTGTTCCTATTATCTCCTCCATTTTCTCACATTCTTCAACTACAAGCTTTTCCAGCTTTTCGAGGTTTGGCAGCAAGACAAGAGGCAGCAGCTTCTTCATACTCTTACAATTACGGCAATAGAACTCTTGAAGACCAGAAAATATACTCTTAGAAGATGGCAATGGAGGAGGAGCAGAGCAAAACCAAGAAGATAAAACCAAGCTCTCCATGTTATTGCACTCCCAAATGTTTAGGATCTCTAGTTTAGTTGCATACTTTATCAAGGATGAAATGTCGCATAAAGTTGTTCCATCATTACAATTAAAAATTTCTAGTTTTTGAGTGTCATTTGGGAACATGACCTGAAAATCTCCATCTCCGTTGATACTCAAGTTACACAAAACAATTGTTTTACTTCTGCTGGGAGTTCCCAAAAACATTCCATAATAATCTTCATCATCCAAAGGCCCTACAAAAATTCTGTATTTGCTTAGTGATTTGGTTTGATTTTGTGGAGATCTAAGAAACTCCACAAAATCAGAGGGACCTTCAAAATGGCATTTCAAACTTTCCAACTTCCTTAAGCATCCTAGTTCCTTTCCTTTAACATTTATCACACCACTAGATATAAACACTTGCAAGTGAGAGAGTTTAGGTAATATCCCACTGGGAAACTCCTTTTTTCCATTTGAACCGAGTCTAAGATACCAGAGGTTGGATAGACATTTCATTCCTTGAGGCATCTTTCTAAGTTCAGTCTCAAAGAGATCTAACCTCTTTAGTGCCCTGAGCTTTCTTAATGATGGTACACTCCTTAAGACTCGACAACCACATAGCAATAATGCAGTGAGAGTCACCAGATCAGAGATAGAATCAGGCAGTTTTTGAATACTTGTGCGAGACAGATTGAGTACCTTGAGCCCATTTAATTGCATGAAAAATGAATCTGAAATAAATCGCAACCTTGTATTCTCACAAAGAAATAGAGTTGATAGATTGGGACACCTTGGTGAATGGCTCGAGGGAATGTTTTCAATTTGATTACACATCAGCGAAACTGTCACAAGATTCTCTGTCCACTCCTCTGCATCCGGCAATTCTTTTAATTGCACACCTGCTTGAACCATGATTTGAGAGTTCTCTTGCTGTATTTGGATGGCCATGTCCCTAACCAAATCATGCATCTTGAAAAGTATACCGCCATCAAGCCTTTCCAATAGGCAGACATTTTCAAGTTTATTAAGCATTGTGTGGCCCTCGTCAAATGCTGCTTGACTGCTCCTCATTCCTTTCATTATTTCCTCATCGATCAAATAATTTATAAGGACATCCCTATCAATTATATAATCTTCAGGAAATAATGCACAGTATAAGAGACAATGTTGTAGTGCTAAATCATCTAACTGATCATAACTAAACCTCAATAACCGGAATACCTCATTTTCCATGTCCTTAAATTTTGATTCTCTCAATTTCTTCAATGTATTCCTCCATTCATGTAGGTCATCCACTCCCCTTAAGCTTCTTGCAACTGTAATAATTCCCAATGGCAAACCAGCACATTCCCTTGCAACATCTAGTGCAATTTGCTCCACTTCTAGAGAAAGTGCTTTGTCATCTCCAAGTTTTTCCATGAATAAAGTCCAAGCTTCCCTCTCACAAAGTGGCTTCAATTTGATTTTGTGTTGGCTATCCATCCGTCTACAAACCTCTTCTGATCGAGTTGTTATAATCAGCTTGCATCCTTTCAAATTGACAGGAATTCCCACTAGGTGTAGCTCAAAAGAGTTCCATAAATCATCTAAGATGAGAATCCATTTTTGTTTCTTCACTAGTTCTTTTGACAATTTGACAGCTCTACGCAGATTATCATCTTCTCTAGAAAGATCTAAATCAAGGCATGTAGCAACAAGATTCTGCAATCTATTAATACTGAAATCTCGAGACACAGTCACCCAGTATACATGATGAGAAATGTCTCTTCTTTCTAGAAGCTCATTATGGATATGTTGTAGCATTGTTGTTTTACCAACTCCCCCCATTCCATAAATGCCAATGGTTGAGAATTTACCATCCATTAGCAGAGACCATATCACATTCTTATTCTCTTCAAATGCTCGACCCACTAACTTTGTAGAGCTAGGAGGAATTGGATCTCCTCTAGTCTCACTTGTGTTGTATTTAAGGCCTCTAGAAGAGCTAGTTCCTGCGCCAGGCTGCACTAACCTTCCTCTATTGTCCTCCGCATTCTCCTCCTCCTCCTCCTCCATTGAAAAACCAGCTGATTGATTCACTAGATCAATTCTTTGTGTTGCTTCTCCTCTATTTTCATGTGCATCAACTAGGTGTCTCCCAAGAGAGAAACTTCTGTCAACATGCTGAATAGATCCTTCACCAGTGTTTCCCATGTCATTTCCCGCTTCTAAATGTGAACAATTTCCATCTTCCCCCGCTCCTTGTTCCGTGCCCTGAACTCCCACTAGTATCCTTCCAGCATCCCCTGCCAAACAGTGATGTACTGCATTGCTTTGTTCCAACACTCGCAACACTGGTGCTGTCCTCACTGTAACCATGTTCTGCACTTCATTCATCATGACATCATTGCTTACTGTTGAACAGAGTTGATCATAACATCTTCCAAGGCCAAGACACAATACATCTGTTGGTTCGGATGAATCTCCTTGAGACTCATCAGGCTGATTAATTGATGGCACTTCATTCATCATGGCATCATTGTTTACTGGTGGAGAACAGAGTTGATCATAACATCTTCCAAGGCGAAGACACAATAGATCCGATGGTTCGGATGAATCTCCTCGATGCTCATCAGCTTGATTAATTGATGTCCTCTCATGAGAGCTACCTCTCTCCAGATGCTGCACCATTTCTGTTCTCGGTACAGTCTCCAATGCATCATGCAGAAGCTCTTCAGTCTCCAACATAGACTCGATCTCTTGATCAGCGATGCTATCCATCCAACGTTCGAGCGCTCCAGGGGAAAAGGCTTCTTCTTGTTGTGCCATGTCTAAATGCATCACTTCATTGTTCTGTTCTTTTGCAGGAGCTGAAATTGCATTAGTGACCTCATTATTGCTCGATCCTCCTTCATATTTATTTCTTTTTTCTGGAGGGCCATCAATAGCTGCACGGGCTGCATCTTGAACTTCTTCAGGAACGTTCTCACATATTTTAACACCATGCCTTTTCACTCCTGACAAATGCCATTTGATCCTCGAAATGGAAGTGTTCTGGGAAAATAAATGCCCACAAAATTTGCACTTCATGCCACCATTATTCATATCTTCAACATCATTCCAGAATCGATCGGTTGATCGCACCATTTTTTTCCTATAGAAAAATAAAGTCACAGTATTGAATAAAAATTTTATAGCCCATCGTTCAGAATTTTCTCAATCAACTAAATACATAAATAACATTTAATTGATGCAATAGATAAGTTGAATGAAAACCGTCAGTGAGGTATTTGCCCAATAAATTTAAATCTACATATTTGTTTTACTCTAGTTAGTATGGTATTTGGCTTAGCAATAAATTTAAAATTTCAAGATATTACTTCTCATAAAAAATATAAATAATTTTAACTAATTTTAAACGCTAGATAAATATTTATGAAAACCTTTTTTTAACTTCATGATACATTTTTTTTAACTCTAGTCAAGGTACTTGCCTTGGCAAATGAATTAAAAACCTTAGAGTTTTGAATTTATTGCCGAAGTTGTCATCAGCCTTTAACTTGATTAAAACTATGGTGCAATTAATTATTTTCATCTTCTTTCCAATTTCTACCTTTAGTTCCCCCACATCTTGTCTTGTACACTATTTTTGGCAATTGGCAGCTTTCGCAAATTCAATCTGACCTCCGTCAATATTAGAAAGAACAATCCTATAAAAAACTTGTAAAACTATCATTAAGTCAATTTCTATACATTAATTAGAAAGGTTGAAATTAACAGAAAATAATTACATATATATTTATATATAAAAAAAGTTCAAGGTTAAGGGTAAATCTAGTGTGAACTCCGTAAGACATGGACTGTAAAAAACGAGAAAGATCAGTTGATTTATTTTTGGAAACTATTGATGATACTTGTCCTTTACTTAAAAAGACTCAAACAGTAGTTGCATGTGAAAAACAAAAACACCGACATGTGAAGTATAAATACTTTACCTGGATTCAAGATGTTCTGCAAGAGCTGCTTTGCCTGAGCAGTATTCAGACAAAAAAGAGCAGAAAGCACAGGCAAGAGAAGACTATATGGTTTTAAGAAATGATTTACTTGGAGCAGAGAATGGTATAAAGAGATTGTCACAGTAACAGCGTAGAGAGAAGAGTATAAGGATCAAGCAACTCCAAATAAATTTGACAGACCTCCAATAATGTTAAAGCTAGCTAGCATTTCATGAGTCTGGTTTGGCATTAAGGTCTAATTGTTTTTTTTTAAAAAAAATTGAAAATGTTTTAGTTTTAAATTAATTTTTTAATATTTTTAAATTGTTTTGATATATTAATATTAAAAATTATTTTAATAAATATATATATTAATTTAATAAATTTTTAAATAAAATATACTTTAAAAAATAACATCTACTTTATTATTTGAAAAACATTACTGTAGTATTAGTAATGGCCAGGTCAATCATACATATGAACTCACCCCAGCTTTGGAACTTCCAAAAAAGCTCATCTGAAATATTTTGAACTTATAAAATTCAACAAATTATTTTACAAATAATAATTTGTTTATAATATCATCCAATTTTCTCAATCATTATTTCTATCTCATCATCATCATCACTACTATCTCCTCCATTATTATCATTTCATTATTTTTGTTACCATCACAATCACTACTATTACTACCATTATTAAAAAAATATTTTTCAATTATATACTGAAAAAATATAAAATATTTTATATTTTATATTCATGGCTAGAATGACTCTTTATTGACCTGCTTATACTCATGGCCAACATGACTCTTCAGTGTTTGACATTGTATTTTGAAAGCACTTTTGAAAAAAATTGAAAATTTTTATTTTATCTTTTTGCTTTAAATTAATATGTTTTTAATGTTTTCATATTATTTTGATGTGCTGATATCAAAAATTATTTTTAAAAATAAAAAAAAGTTATTTTAATGTGTTTTGGAATGAAAAACACTTTAAAAAAACAACTGCTACCACACTCTCATACACACTTTATCTTAATGGATAGCTATTGTGAGGTGTCTATACATAGAAGAAAGAAAATTTTCTTTTTTCATGAATACAATTAAAATTTAAAAGAAGAAGTGCATCTTGTATATCTGTATACTTCTTTAAAATAATTTTTAATTAGAAATATATAAAAAACAATGTTTTTTAATATTTTTTTATTTTTAATATCAACAAATCAATCATAGTTTCATTACCTATTTATGGGGCTTAATTATGATTTATCCCACTTAACTTGTTTCAGAAATTAAAATAGGAAATTTGTTCTGAAAAATATATAATCATTTTAGAGCCAAAAAAAAAAAAAAGGAAACTGCTTCGTTATTGACTTCGGAAAATTTCAAAGGCAATGTCGAAAAGTCGTAAAGGACAAGGAGCAATGTCGAAAAGTCGTACACTTTCCTTTTAGAGCCCAAAAAAATTAAAAGAAACTGCTTCGTTATTGACTTCGGAAGGAGCAATGTCGAAAAGTCGTAAAGGAGAAGGAGCAATGTCTAGGCATGCTTTCTCGATCAGATTAAAATTAGTTTTTTTTATTTAGTTTAAATGTTTAATTGTCTAGGATTTTATATTAATAAATAAGCTTGTAATAAAAAGAACAATATGTAGAGAGGAATATAAACAAGAGAAAAACTTGCTTTCCTCTCAAATCTTCTTCTTAACATTGTTTCGCAATTGCTACAAGAACAGCTGAAGCAAACCTAACAACAAAATGTATATTGAATAAGAGTGTTGCAGCAGGAAAAAATCTCTATGATTTTAACTTGACAGTGGGGCGCCCTAACTTGGGAAACTTGCTGATGAGCTTTGAGTCTTGAGATGAACATGTTTGCTTTAATCTCCTGATGAGGTTACCTTGGCTCTTCATCCAGTTCAACAATTGCAGGGTGCTTCCCATTGCAATCTTTCATCTCGTGATTTTGCTTTCCTGGATCACTCTCAAAGAACGGTTCCACAATCCTCCTTGCCAGAAGTCTCTCCAATGTCTGATCCCATATCACCACTCCACGATGAATGCCTTACTGCCTTTGCATTACCCTCGATGTTTTAATCAAGTTCAGCAATTCCAGGGCCTTCCTTATTATGCTCTCCTATTGCATAACTCTCTAGATCAGAATGACTGGAAAGGGAGGTCCCATCATCCTCCTTGCTAGAGGTCTCCTCATAGTCTGATCCCAAATCTTTATTCCACCATTCCAGTATTTCTAATGAAGTGTCTCCCTGATAAACAAACATTTTAAATGATCAGCATGAGAAAATGTAGCAGGTACTAACGATATAGGCTTGCAGATGATTTGTTACAGAAGTTTTTCATGAATAATCAAAGCAATTTATGGAATAACATGTTTCACCTCTTTAATCACGCATCCAATATGAGCAATGAACCAGTTATCCTTGCACATCTTGCAGCAATAAACAGGATGATTTGGGTTCCTTTTATCCTCGCAAATCTCACAGTAATATTCTCCAGAATCATCTTCGACTACATTTTCCATGAGAATAAGAGGATCCAAATGGTGGTCTTTTTGCTGAACTTTAAATGGCAATGGAATGCACTCAAGATGTCGATTAATGTTGCATTCAACACAACGATAGAAGGAATCACTGCAATCACATTCCTCGTGTTGAGATCTATTTTTGGAACCCAAAAAAAAATACAAAAACAATTGAAAGAAATGTTGGAAGAATATATATATATATATATATATATATATATAAGTGAGAAGAACATATAAAAACACTCAAGAAATGGCTAAAGATTATTTGAGGAAGATCAAAATTCGATTTGACAGTATATTTTTTACTAATAAAAATCCTATTAACAAAGAAACTCCAATTTGAGGAGGGCAATTCAAGTTTGGATGTTTATGAACTCAATTCAAGTTTTTCCAAGGCTTAATTAAATTTATAGATGGTTTAATTGCAATAAAATTAATTTTTTGAAGTCAATTTAGGCTCTATTTAGAAAAAAAATAAAGTTTAGGGGTCAGATTAAATTTTTTAAAAATTAATTTGATCAAATCAAGAGCTTAATTGTATAAATTTCAAAGTTTGATGGGCAATTAAGGACCCAATTGAACAAATAAAAATAAAAAACCAATTTGTAAGACGCGCAAGACTTCAAGGTTTGAAATTGGTGAAATCAATGGCCAAATTGAAGAAAATTAAAAGTTTAATGATCAATTGGAGGTCTAATTGAACAAATCAAAAGCCAAGGATCAAATTGTAAAAGACGTTCAATTTTAGGGTCGGCAATTGAGTTTGACAGGGGTGAAATGACATAAAATTAAGAGTTTATAAGATAATTATTAGTGAACTTAAAAGAAATGGGAAGATTAGGGATTTAATTGAAGTTTGCTAAATCTCAAATTAAAACCCATAATTTGTAGGGTTTATCCTAGAAGACGCGTCGTTCAGTCTTGTGCATCTTATTCTTCAATAGTTTTTGTTGTTCGAGTAGGCATTTTTAGGAGAATGAATGTGGCGTTTCCAATCACTTTAAGGATGTAACCACCATCATTTAACTAAGAAACACCCCCTTTATAACCTTATTTCCATGAAATCAAACGTTTATATCCCATTTTCTCCAATGATCTCAGCAACATCTTGTCCCCGATCAATCATCATCGCATTTTCAGATTCTATGCTCATTGGGTTGGCACTTTCAAACGAATGAATGTGCAGCTACAAACCTCCGAATTAAGCAAGAATACAATTAAAATTAAAAAGAAGATGTGCATCTTGTATATTTGTCTTGCTATACTTCTTAAAAATAATTTTTAATTAGAAATATATAAAAAACAATGTTTTTTAACATTTTTTTATTTTTAATATCAACAAATCAATCATAGTTTCATTACCTATTTATGGGGCTTAATTATGATTTATCCCACTTAACTTGTTTTAGAAATTAAAATATGAAATTTGTTCTGAAAAATATATAATAATTTTAGAGCCCAAAAAAAAAAAAAGAAACTGCTTCGTTATTGACTTCGGAAAATTTCAAAGGCAATGTCGAAAAGTCGTAAAGGAGAAGGAGCAATGTCGAAAAGTCGTAAACTTTCCTTTTAGAGCCCAAAAAAATAAAAGAAACTGCTTCGTTATTGACTTCGGAAAAAGGAGAAGGAGCAATGTCGAAAAGTTGATCAATATTGAGCTGGAATCTTGAGTGGTAACTTATGATGATGACTCGAGGACTCAGCAAAGCAGTGAAAACTTTAATAACATTCTAATACTAAACACGTACTTGATATGGTAAAGAATTGTCTGAATTGGTGCATAGGTGAAGTCAACAGTATGCTTTCTAGGCATGCTTTCTCGATCAGATTAGAATTAGTTTTTTTATTTAGTGTAAATGTTTAATTGTCTAGGATTTTATATTAATAAATAAGCTTTTAATCAAAAGAACAATATGTAGAGAGGAATATAAACAAGAGAAAAACTTGCTTTCCTCTCAAATCTTCTTCTTAACATTGTTTCGCAATTGCTACAAGAACTGGACTGAAAGGGCACAGCTGAAGCAAACCTAACAACAAAATGTATATTGAATAAGAGTGTTGCAGCAGGAGAAAAACTCTATGAACTAGAGATTTTCACTTGACAGTGAAACTTGCTGATGAGCTTTGAGTCTTGAGATGAACCTGTTTGCTTTAATCTCCAGATGAAGTTACCTTGGCTCTTCATCCAGTTCAACAATTGCAGAGTGCTTTCCATTGTAATCTTTCATCTCGTGATTTTGCTTTCCTGGATCACTCTCAAGAACGGTTCCACAGTCCTCCTAGCCAGAAGTCTCTCCAATGTCTGACCCCAAATCATCACTCAATGATGAATGTACCTCTAGCGAAGTATATCTCATCCCAGATTAGATTAAGAGATTGAATTTAGCTTCCACGTTAATTCTGCATTTTAACTAAAATATTTCAACCTCCTTCAAACCAAAAGCATATGAGATTTCTAATTACTTAGCACAAATGCTCCTTCTCCACTTTCGATAAGATAAATTTTGTAACAGTGTTCTTAGTAATTTGCAATGGACAGATTGTTTTATATGCATTCACCAATATACCGAGCGTTACAAGCTAGCTGAAGATGTTTCAACATACCAATCACTGGTCGTCTATTGTAGGCAAGAAAACATCGCAAGGATCTCTGCAGGCACATTTCTCTCATTGCCTTGTTGCCTTTGCATTACCCTCGATGTTTTAATCAAGTTCAGTAATTCCAGGGCCTTCCGTATTATGCTCTCCCATTGCATAACTCTCTAGATCAGAATGACTGGAAAGGGAGGTCCCATCATCCTCCTTGCTAGAGGTCTCCTCATAGTCTGATCCCAAATCTTTATTCCACCATTCCAGTATTTCTAATGAAGTGTCTCCCTGAGAAATCAAACATTTTAAATGATCAACATAAGAAAATGTAGCAGGTACTAAAGATATAGGCTTGCAGATGATTTGCTACAGAAGTTTTTTAACGAATAATCAAAGCAATTTATGGAATAACATGTTTCACCTCTTTAATCACGCATTCAATATGAGCAATGAACCAGTTATCCTTACACATCTTGCAGCAATAAACAGGATGATTTGGGTTCCTTTTATCCCGGCAAATCTCACAGTAATATTCTCCATAATCATCTTCGACTACATTTTCCATGTGTAAGAGGATCCAAATGATGGTCTTTTTGCTGAACTTTAAATGGCAATGGAATGCACTCAAGATGTCGATTAATGTTGCATTCAACACAACGATAGAAGGAGCCACTGCAATCATTTCCACAGGTCTCGCAACAAAAATTGCCTTTTGAAGGTTGTGGTTCTAGCGACTGGATAAAGCCCTGATCCCCTAGATCCGATGCTACGAAGGAAAAGAGTGTGTGCTCACGGTGGAACTCATGTTTGAGAGTGGAAGTTAAGTAAGTAGCACAAGTAAAATGGAGAGCAAAATCGCAGATATCACAGTAATAGGCAATATCCCAAATTTGCAGATTGCAGGCTCTGCACTTTTTTGGATTTCCATCAAAGTCCCGACCAAGAAGGGGGTGCTGCAGGTGATACTGGTGTTGTATTTCCTGTGGTGTTTCGAGGCAGGATTCATGGAGGAAGAAGTTGCAGTTAATGCAGCAATATGTTGCACCGGAGATACGGAGCTGACAGACCTCGCATTTCTCTTTAATTCCTCTTGCACAGTTGGCTCTTGTTAATTTATCCTTGTGGCAAAAATATATAGTTTTGCTTTCTGTCTTCTTCAATTGCTCGCGCTGATCATCAGGTAGAGAAGCACATTTCATATCAAGGAAGAAGTGGCACTCACGACAATGATAAGTGGCAACATCATGGCAAAGATCTCTACAGCCATCGCATATAAAGTACTCAAAATAATGAGGAAAAAACATAGTTAGGGTGTGCTGTGAGTGAAGAAAGTGTGTCTTTTGAGGGGGCGATTTAGCGCATGATATATGCCAGTTTCCCGAACATTGTTGACAGATATAGCCTGGACCCAAAATTTTGCAATCGCACCAAGAACAGTAAGCTCTCCTTGCATCTGATTCCTTATTGTCAGGGACCAGGATATGTTCATGCCTGAAACCTTTAAGCTGCATCTTAGAAAAAGAAGAGAATTAACAAACAAAACTTGCACGTCTATTCAATATAATTGGAGGGTAAAACATTGTGAGCAGCTTTGAATGCATCAGTGCCTTCTCTTTCTATGTTGATTCAAGTAAATTGCTGTAGTATTCAAGTAAACGCTACAAAAATAGACTTTATAAATTTAGAGTAAGCATGTCATTCAGCCTAATGGCTGTTGAAATAACCGTCAGAAAATAATATAAATCATATCTTGAGATCAGATCTAATATTTTAAGTTTTGGGGTTGAATTGGTTCTTTAACATAATATCAGAACCTCAATGACTAAGCGGTTATGAGTTCGAATATCATCATCCTTATTTATTTGATAAAAATTAAACACAAGATAGCATGAACCTATACAAGAAAATAATATAAATCATATCCTGAAATCTCGTTTAATAACTTAATTAAGCTTTTGAACTGAATTGATTCTTTCACAATAACATGTAGAAAATAACATTTTGAAACCTCCATTCTAAATCAAGAGAACAGAAGCAAAGTTGAAATAACAAAAACAAACTAAGATCACTCAAATGGCCTAACCTTAATTTGATTCTCAGGTGGGATAGTTGTATACTTGACGAGAGCAAGGCACTTCGTATCACCCTTTACATCTCCATCATCAACCATCTTGGCAGAGGTCCTCGCAGAGTTGAGCTCTGCTTTCATTAACTGTAGAACAACCCATGTTATCGCCTCTAGTGAAGTTTCTTCCACACGAAGAAAGTTCACCATATCCACCAAATAAAACATGAGAATCAGCACACCACAAACAAATGCAACTCAAAGCATGAAAGGACGAGTCCCACATGAAGTTCAGAGCATTATATGTCTGATTAAGAGATTTTGAATATTTACATATAGCAAAGCAAATTGAAGTTGCATCAGGGCTTAAATTAGACAACAATGCAAACATGGTTTTCACTTTTTTCCCCCATTAGGGCTTAAATTTGGCCTTACCTCCGACATCAGGCATTCAATATGAGCGAGATATGGATTGCGATCAGGGCATTGATCACAGTAGTAAACATGATACGTTGGATCCCTTTCTTTCTCACAAAGCTCACAGTAATACTGACCCGAGTCGTCTTCAACAAAGCAATCCTTGAGGGTGAGGTAATGGGAATAGTCGCGGGAGTGGCCATCATTCTCAACAACTCGCGGTAAAGGAATGCAGTCCAGATGAACATAGTATTTGCACTCTAAACAGATATAGTAGGAGCCCTTGCAAACCTTGAGGCAAGTGTTGCATAGAGAATACTCGTTGAAATAGCTCGCCGCGAAATAATAGAGATCGTGCTCATGGCCCTTGTATTTGAAGGAAGATGATACCTTTAGAGACTTGTTAGCACATAGAATATGCAGATTGAAGTCGCACTCAGAACATCGATAAAAAACCTTCCTAATTGGCATGTGACAGGCATCACATTCTGAACCATATTCAGCAACTTGAGCACGGAGAGGGTGCGGAGGGTGGTATGGATGTTGTATTTCCGATGGCATGTCTTTACATGATTCATGGAGGTAGAATTCACAGTCCAAGCAACCGTAGGCAGGGCCTGAAAGGATCAGTTGGCATCCAGTACAAGTTTTTTCAACTTCCTGCTTGGCATTGAAGGAAACTAGCAGGTGCTCATCACCGAAATAGGGAATCTCGGTATCTTTCACACCTTTTCTTGATCTCAGATCCTCGCCGTCGGTTGAAATCGCACATTTGACATCAAGATTGAACCGGCATGCTTTGCAGTGGAAGGCAAAGCCAGGAGACATGTCTCTACATCCATCACAGACAAAGAACCCAGCAAGGCTGGGAGGTCTGACAATGAGGGTGAGAGAATGAATTGAGTGAAGAGAATGCTTCGGTAGCTCAGAGGGCAATTCAAAGCATGATTTGTGCAGCCAAAAGTCACCACAAATTTCACAAAAATAGGCTGGACCATGAATGGTTTCAAAGCAACCATAGCATAAGGGAGATCCAATCTCCTCCCCGGATAGCTTGGCAATCGTCTTGAGCTTCTCCTCACTCTCCTCATAAAAAGTCAACGCATGGCCATGGGACTCATGGCTGAACTGTTCATTCTCCATCTTAGAAAGAGAGAGAAATGCAAGTGATTTATCAAGACAGTATATTACAGAACATGACAGCAGTACAACTGTTAAAGCAAAACTCGAGACCTTGGAGAGTAAAATAATGAAACAAACAATTAAAAAAAAAGAAACTTGGAAAGTGATAGATAAGCATTAAAAAAATATTGTATTAAAGCAAGACAGGTAGATACCGTTGAACAATTAGAAGAAATAAAGAGAAATATAAAAATAAAAAATTAGGAAACCTAATACAATCAAAATAATCAAAAGAAATAAGTTAAATCTAAATACAACGAGAAGAGACTATATATAGTTTAAACAAAGAAAACTAAAAAGAAAATATAAAAACTATTCTATATTTAATAAACAATAAAACAAAATAACTTTATATTTATCTTCTTTTTAATTTTGTGGTTTGATTTAATTTTGTTTCTTAAATTGCTGCGCTGTGTCTCTAAATTTGAGCATGCTGTTTGTTTAAGTTGGACTACTAAGGTTGTTCCTTGCTTGTTGCATAGGGCTCATTAATTTCTATGTATATTCCTCTTCAGATGCTTCTTTTTCTGAATCACTATATGGATTGCGAAGAAGGACAGTGAAGATAAGAGTAAAGAGGGAAGATGCGCGTCCAAACTCAGGGGATGGAATTCAGCACTCAGGGTAAGAAAAGCACCAAAGAACTCTTTCAGTTGTATTTTTGGTACCATCCCCTCCTTCCTTTAGCTGATATATTTTTCTTCCCTGAAGTTGTTTTCCTCGTAACATTGTGAAGGGTAGTTAAAACAAGTTTATAAACAGTAACTGTTACCTAGTTTCACTCTATATAAATGGTATCATAATAAGTTAACTACTTTCAAACCATTATGATGTAAGTTAATTACTTTTTTTATGCATCTTGCTAGGTTGTGTTGCCTTATTTTAAGTCAAAATTGTATTCAATATATAACAAAGAAAGGGAAGCCAGGCTTCAAGCAAGTTTGTGGGGAAATGGTGATGAAACAGTTGAAGATGCTGAATATTTTAGTGGAGGGGAGGCTTCTCTTGTTTCTAGAGAAACAACAATTAGAGCACGTTTGATGAAGAAAATTCAGAAAATTATGTTTGTTTGCTACCCATGGCTGCATGCTAGTAGTGAAGGTAAAGTTTTCATTTTGTCTGCATTCGAATAGTACTTGTTAATCTAGTCTTTCAAGTCTAATGTAAGAGCTTGCAATTGAGGAAAGTTGGGATGAGTTAATTCATAACATGATTATGTAAAGTTTACATGTCTGTATTCTTCATGGAACATGAACATCAATCATGAAGAAGTTGTATTCAAGTTTCATCCATTGCAATAACATTCAACATATTTCCTTATGCTCCTTTATGTATAGATACTAAATAATTTTAGAAGCGCGAATGCCATTGTAACTTTTTGTGTATTGTGAGGGAATTCTAATGCTTAGCAATCCAATTAGGGTATCTTCTGACAAATTTGTGACATGTTTCCAGTATTGGGTACTGAAGTTGTTCTATATTTTACTGGTCAATTGGAAGATCCTTTCCCTTAGGTACTTACTGAACCCCAAGCAAAGCTCTGGACCAACAATACAGCCTTTTTTAATCTAATCTAGAATATTACAATGCAGTATCCTGATCATTATTCTGAAACTTTTATAGCATGCTGTTGTGTGCCAAACCGGTTTCTGTCTTCATGTTTGGTTGGAAATAGTTTGTGTTTGTCAAAATGTCCAATCTGATCTGAAGTGTTGCAATGCAGGAATGTCATTTGCTTATCAGCTCTTATATTTGCTGGATGCTACTGGGTTCTATTCGTTAGGACTACATGCGCTTGGGATTCATGTTTGTCGAGCTACAGGGCAAGAGCTGGTACTAGATTTGAATAGAATAGAGAATTTACCCTTGTATTTTTATCAATAAGTATTCAGATATACATAAATTCAGAAATACAAATATTCAAATATAGTGCTTGCTGCTATTTTATTGTCCTTTGAAAAACCTCAACAAATGATACATATCTTAGTGCTCTGTCCAATTGTTTTGATGTCAAGGTAGATGGACACTACTTCTAGAATTTCAAAGATACGAAGCAATGAACTTGAGAGACTTCATGGCCCCCCATGGTTGAAGGTATACTAATTTAAATTATTTAGTTGCTTGAGTAACTTGATGGGGTACCTTTTGCTATTCCGTATTTGTATGGAAAAATTGACAATATAGTTGTATAGCTGTTTTCCACCGTAGAATATTGACATACCATCATAAATGTGCAGACGTTACAAGGAGCATTGCTAAGCTGTGCATATACAATGCTTGACTATGCACAAACTGGCTTAATTGCAGCAGTGTTCATCTTTAAAGTGAGTGTGGTTTACCTGCTTGGGGAGTTGTCCATTATCAAGTAATATTGTCTGCAAAAACTGTAGCTACTTGTAGATGTCATGTTGTTCTTGTTGTCATTGTTTCTAATGCTAGCAATGCTCAATTCTCTTCCTCTTCCCAATCAACATTACCAGTGATCCTTTACAGTTGCAGGTTTTTAGGATCCTTTGCTGAACAGTGCTTTCTGTTTCAAAAAAGTTTGACCTTTATAACCAAACGTGAACTGATTTCTTTTTACAAAATAATGGTAAAATGTTTTTGGCATCTAACCTATTTCAGCTGGACAGTATCAAATCTGACACTCCCTAAAGTTCCACTGTACTCATTTCCATGCCTCTACTTGTCTTGAGACCCTAACCTCTCAGGACTAAGCTTATATCTTGTTATATCATGTTCATTTTAATGTCGAGATAGTAGACTTCATGCAATAGCAATGATTTGATGGTCCTATTTATGTTTTTCATGCATTAATTTTCATTTCTCTTTTTACATCTTTGCTCTTTACAATAAGTATAGACTGGCATTAACATTTTGTTAGTGTGAACCACACAGATGATGGAGTGGTGGTACCAATCTGCTGAGGAGAGAATGTCAGCTCCAACAGTGTATCCCCCACCTCCACCACCTCCAGCCCAAAGGTGAGAAAGGAGCTTTTCCTCGTGCAAACAAACTCACACATACTTGTGTTATATTAATGGTTTCCTTTTCTTATGTAAATCTATGAAAGCATCTACTTTAAATAATAGAAAATTATGCATGAGCACCTAGATTTTTTATTTGGTCAATAAAGCTATGGTGTTTTAATGATAGAGATGATGGAAAATATATCATGTCATGCTGTTGATAATGAAGTTTAATCATTACTTTTCATGTAACTGTCTCTCGCATGTCAAATTTCAACAATTATCAAATATTCTTCAGCTCTTCATGATCTTAGTATTAGGTTCTTTCAGACGTGAAAATCCAAAAGGTTCAAAGATACATAATGGTCTCCTTAATATTAAACAGGTTTCCAAAGAGGGGATTCCACTGCCACCTGATAGAACAATCTGCCCGTTGTGCTCCCAAAAGCGTGCAAACCCTTCGGTTGTTACAATCTCAGGATTTGTTTTCTGTTATGCTTGCATTTTCAAATATTTATCTCAGGTAAGGAATCTAGTTCCATTCTCTATCAATATCCATATTTCTGCTTCAAGCTTGGTTTTCCTCTCAATTCTCCTGCCCTACTTGGCCAAAATATACTTATTCCATGATCCCATTTTATTTCATTGCTGCAGTATAACCGCTGCCCAGTCACATTGATGCCAGCAAACGTTGATCAGATAAGGAGGTTGTTCCATGATATGTAGAGACGTGGAGATACTGTAGGAGATAAATCCACATAGTTTTATACAAAAGGTTCAGTGAAGCAGGCAAAGCCATTGCAAGCTAAGCAAAATAATGTACAATTTGCAGTCGTTCTAAACCCCCCATTCATTTCAGCAGCAATCCATGTGACATAGTCCTACCAGGACCGTACTTGACCCCTCTATTTGTGCAGGCAAATAATAGAAGTCACCTATTTACAATTGTAAATTATCAAGGTCTTTTTCCCATTCTCTCGTTTTTTTTTTTTTCCCTTTTTGTTTCACTCTGGACATGCATCTCAGCAACTCAGTGCTAAATAAACAACACAATACAAAGCCGTGCTAATGGACGTTATGCTTGCAAGACTACTGTTTCTCTAGTTACTACCACTAGAAAGTGTATCTTTTCAGCTACTTTTTTTTGTAGAAAAATGAGGCTTCCTTGTAAGCAGCAGCTAGGGGTGTTCACGGTTCGGTTCGGTCCGGTTTAAACTAAAAAAACCAACCGAACCGAATTACAGTATTGTTGCAAAAAATAAACCGAACCGGACCGAAAACCGGTTCAAACCGAACCGGTCCGGTTAGGTTAAATTCGGTTTTTTAAGGAAAAAACCGGGAAACCTAATCCCATGGGTTTTTTTGGTTTTTGATTTAAAATTGGTTTACGGTTTGGAAAGATTTAGCATGGCTAAGCTTTAAAATTGGCTTACGGTTTCAGCTTTTAAAATAAATGTTAAGCTAATTCCCATGGCTAAGTTTTAATTACTAACTTTCAATATAAATGAAAATCTGGACATGAATTAAGACAGTAATTAAAATCCTACAGAGATGCAAACTTTTAATATACTTCTCAAAGTGCTAAATCAATGCAATATGTAAAATGCATGATCAAATTTTAAAACCTCAAATTAAAAGTCTGTTCGCACTAGAAAAATACAAGCAAATACATTAGCAACCAACAATAAATTAAAACCTAAACATCCAGTATAATTTGAACTTTGAAGAAAAAATTCCAGCAACACCAGAAAAAATTCCAGAAATTCCAGCAACACCAACATCCAGAAATTCCAGCAACACCAGCACCAACATCCAAAAATTTATCATCGGTAAAAAAATCAGTTAACTTCCAAATCCAAAATCATTCAACAGCACAAAAACAGAAATCTAATCTAGAATGAATAATTAATACAAGTTAATTGCTAAGCATCAAACACATTAATAGTTAACATTACAGAATGAAAGTACTAGGAATATATGGGGAAAAAACCTAAAAGCCAATTTCCTTTTCGTTTTTCTTTTCTAAACCTTATACTGTTCTTTCCACTTTCCAAATAAATAAGGTGGTCATCAAATTCCCCCAGAAAATATTCATAATATGCTAAGATTTTCAAGGAAGAACCATAGAAAGTGGTTACGATTTTCAAATATTACTAGAATTTGTGTAAATTAATGTGAAATCTGCACTCTTGTTATGCAGTACTGAGATTGATCGTGGCTAGAAGGCTTAACAAAGCAAAATATCAACAGATTCAAAACAATCAAAGTAAACCGATACATATTAAAGTTAACAACACTTAACAAAGCAATCAAGAACTCAATATCAACAGATTCAAAAAAAATCAACAGAAAGAAGAAAAGGGCCGGGGAAAGAGGGGCAAACCTGAAGAAATATGTAAAAACCCTAGCTGCAAAAGAATAGAAAAAGAAGAAGTAGAGGTCAGAGATCTCGAATGGAACAAATGTTACAATACAACTTACAAGCACACGAAGCCCAGAATTAATACATGGATAAACATTAAACTTTACCTCTTTGACTCTTTCTGCTGCAAGTGAAGAGAGACGCCGAGGGGTTTTGTTCGAGTTTTTTTTCGACTTCGAGTATACTAGATGAGTAGATCGATGCGGAGATGAGGGTTATTTACTTGTTGATCGGCTAGAGAAGAGAAATATACAGGGGGCAAGAGGCAGAGATGAAGAAAATTGAAAGGGAAAGTAGGAAGGAGAGAAGACTTTGGTCTGGTGTGGGCGGCGGCTTAGAAGTAAAGTGTAATGTGATTTAGGTTTAGGTTTACTGTGCTATTTATACCAGGTTGTTTTTAAATGTATTTTATGGGTGACCGGTTCGGTTCACCGGTTTTGGTGGTAAAACCGAAACCGAACCGAACCGGAAAGATTTCTGGTTTTAGTAATCGGTTTAATCGGTTTAACATCTCGATTCGGTTTTTTCAGGTAATTTATCATCGGTTTTCTCGGTTTTTTCGGTTATTCGGTTTTTTTTAACACTCCTAGCAGCTGCATTTTCTTAACTGCAAAAGCTTGATTGTCTCCCTTTATCCAAACTATGGCAACTTTGACTATCAATTGTCACAAGGCCAGATTTTCTTAAGAACTAGATTCTTCAGTGTATTCCAAGTTTCAAATTCGTTCTGTTCAGTTCAGCAGCTAATTGGAAACAGAGCAACTAGCAATCTCGCCATGCATTGACAGCCAATGTCCAGATATAGAAAATAGTATTCTGAATAATTTCTCTTCCTCGACAAAACAAAATCTCAGATTTTTCTCACAGTGGGGGTGGAGAAAAAGGATGTGTTTCATCACTGTAACTCTTAAAAGCCAACACTTGCTAGAGAAACTAGATGAAGAACTCGTAAAGCACAGGCCATCAAAGCAACACAAAAATTGCAGAAGGCGTGCTCCACATCAACATTGATGTAAATAAATAGAGTAAGAGAGAGAGAAATCACATGGTAGATAGTATAAAGAATTAAATGAAAATGTTTAATGATTCTAGGAATGATGAATGGAGACGTAATAATAAAAGGTTAAATGAAAATCTCAAAGAACTTTGATTGCACATCGTTGAATATATGTTTAATTACTTATACATGTATTGTGTGATTTTTCTTCTATGCTATATTTTATTCTTATTATATTGAATCTATACATTATGAAATTGTAGGTCCTTCAGATTCACGCCAGAAATAGTGTTTTAAGTCTAGTCTCTTTTTTTATGATTAAATAAAAAGATGAACATTAATGTAAGTTATCTTTAAGGAACTAAATAACTTAATTTGTAACAATACTTCTTTTACATTAAGTGTCAGGACATAAAAATATACTATTTTGTATTTGTAATCTTAATGTTTGTTTACTTCCAATTATTATGAATTATATGTGTTAATGGGAAAGAAATGAACTAGGGGTGATCATTGTCGGTTCAATTCGATTTTTATCCAAAAAAATAACCAAACCAGTTTTTTTTAAAAAAAATGAAACCGAACCGGAACCGGTTCAAACCAACTAGTTTCGGTTTTGTTATTTTAGGAAAAAACCATGTTCAAACCAGTTTGGCTCGGGTTTTTTCTGGTTTGGCTCGTTTTGTTTTTCTATTTTTTTGGGTTTCGGTTCGGTTCAATTTTTTTCAATTTCAGGCTTATAAAACCAAAACCAAACCGGTCGGTTTTTTTAAATTTTAATCGGTTTTATCGGTTTTTTTTCATGGTTCAATTTTTTCGGTTATTTTTTTTCTGGTTTTCTTGGTTTAATTGGTTTTTCAGTTTTTTTGCTCACCCCTAAAATGAACATGCGAAATGTTATGCATGTACAATGAATGATCTGTTGTTGAGGTTTTGCATATGATTATGATATGATTGAGGAATGAGTATAACTGTACAAGATGATTATTGATAACTTGGGACCTCTAGGTATAAGGGAAACTTTGCCAAAATTTCAGCAGGAATTTCGCCAAGTCTCAGATAAGTTCAATGGAAGAAAAAAAAATCTCATTTTTTAATTTAAGGCTCAAAATTCTTTTATGAATGTATTAAATTACGGGGTGTTACACTAGCTTTTTCTAGGCAGTTTCTGGATTCCTAAGGCAGTGTTCTTCATATTCTTGGGAAGAACATTGCCTTAACTCTATGATTTGGATTATTTTTTGTCAATTTATTTGCACAGAACCCTTCAAACGACTTGATTAACAAGTAATCAAAGTCTTAAACGCATCAATAACAAGGATTCATGCATTTAAATTTTAGGTTTCTTTCGATTGCCTAAAATACAGTTTGATCAAATCATGGCTTTTGAGTAATAATCTATTATTTTTTATGCTTGATTCTTGATTTATACATGCTTGCGAATAAAACCATGCCTTTGTTTGCTTGAAATTTGATCTGGTTTGGGTTGCATATTGCTAGCTTAAGCTTAAATGTTCTTCATGTTCTTTATTTGTTTTGTGTTAGATCCGTTTTATCCAAAAAATCTTGAGTTTTTTCTGTTTTTTTCATGTTTAATCTGTTTTGGTTTTGTTTTTTTGTTTTTGGTTTATTTTCAAGTCAACCCACTTGGGTCAAAACCAGGTTAGACATTTAAGACTCTGTTTGCTTTGTCACCCTTTTGATACCCTTTTGATAAAAGGATTTTTGGCCTAAAAAGGTGTTTGGCAAACACAGTTTTAGGCATGTCTTGGCAATTTTTCTAAAGAAAAAAATGAATCTTGCCAAACATGGCCTTATAAAAATATAAAAATAAAAATAACCCAAAAAATAATAATATAAAAATTTATTTTTCTTGAGGATGTTTTTTAATACATCGTTCATGAACGTAGAAGCTGCAGTCAAAACAACAATATATTGAACCCAAGATGGGCAAATTGCATGCCTTGCACAGGTTTGTTCTTCAAAACTGGCTGAAATGTTCGATCATAACTTCGCTTATCTGGTATCAATTCTGAACAGACACTCACCGAAATATTCAAAAATCTCAATTTGAAGATTCCATTTTCAAACCTCACCATCACTCACAACCCTTCGAAGATCAAAGGGTATTCAGAGAACTTTGCTTAATCAAAGAACAACGAACCAGGAGCAGAACAAGAACTTGGAGGTTACTGCCATCCCTCCAATTTTATTTATAGATAAAATCAAAGATTACAAGTTCTTTATCATAAAGAAAAATAATCATAATAGCTTAATCCTGCCAGGGCTATAAATCCTGATCTCAAAAGAATGAGAAGCAACCAAGCTCTCTGCAGAAAAGCATTGCTCAACAGTAAAATTAAGAACTTTGGATCGAAGGCAGCGAATCCGGAAGAGGCAACATGCCTTCTTTTCAATCCTTGTTGAATAAGAGGTTTGTCTTCCTTCACCATTTGCCTATAAAAAAGATCACCAAATAGTTAAAAGCCATGAAAAGATGAAGAGCCATCCAATTCCACATTAAAAAAAATAATAAATAAACAGAGGAATCAGTGAGGAAAACAAGTTTTAAGATTAAGAGAGGGAGGGAGAGAGAGGAATTAAAACACGATGGTTACCTGTAATTCAATGTTATATTTATATTAAGAGAAGAATCGTCATACAGCTCGAAAACGTACAAAAGGTAGAAGGACGTCCTTAGCGTTGGGATGCTCCCACTCCACTACTGTCTCCCACCATTCTTTTGGATGTATATCAATTGTTCTAAGAGAAGGGGGAAGAGATGGCTGGCCATTTTCAAGCAACGGAAGACAAATTGGAATCCTCTTCAGCTTCTCACATGTGTCTACTTCAATATATTCAAGAGAATCGCAAATCACTTTTACACCACAGATGCTTTTCAATTCTGGTAAATATTTCAATCTCAGAATTTTTAACTTTGGGAGTATGGATTTTGTGATCGGATTGGAGCTGTTGCTGCTGATTTCTTCATCTGTTGTTCCTATTATCTCCTCCATTTTCTCACATTCTTGAACTTCAAGCTTTTCCAGTTTTTCGAGGTTTGGCAGCAAGACAAGAGGCAGCAGCTTCTTCATACTCTTACAATTACGGCAATAAAACTCTTTAAGACCAGAAAATATACTGTTAGAAGATGGCAATGGAGGAGGAGCAGAGCAGAACCAAGAAGATAAAACCAAGCTTTCCATGTTATTGCACTCCCAAATGTTGAGGATCTCTAGTTTAGTTGCATACTTTATCAAGGATGAAATGTCGCCTGAAGTTGTTCCATCGTTACAATTAAAAATTTCCAGTTTTTGAGTTTCATTTGGGAACATGACCTGAAAATCTCCGTCTCCGTTGATACTCAAGTTACACAAAACAATTGTTTTCCTTCTGCTGGGAGTTCCCAAAAACATTCCATAATAATCTTCATCATCCAAAGGCCCTACAAAAATTCTGTATGTGCTTAGTGATTTGGTTTGATTTTGTGGAGACCTGAGAAACTCCACAAAATCAGAGTGACCTTCAAAATGGCATTTCAAAGTTTCCAACTTCCTTAAGCATCCTAGTTCCTTTCCTTTAACATTTATCACACCACTAGATATAAACACTTGCAAGTGAGAGAGTTTAGGTAATATCCCACTGGGAAACTCCTTTTTTCCATTTGAACCGAGTCTAAGATACCAGAGGTTGGATAGACATTTCATTCCTTGAGGCATCTTTCTAAGTTCAGTCTCAAAGAGATCTAACCTCTTTAGTGCCCTGAGCTTTCTTAATGATGGTACACTCCTTAAGACTCGACAACCACATAGCAATAATGCAGTGAGAGTCACCAGATCAGAGATAGAATCAGGCAGTTTTTGAATACTTGTGCGAGACAGATTGAGTACCTTGAGCCCATGTAATTGCATGAAAAATGAATCTGAAATAAATCGCAACCTTGTATTCTCACAAAGAAATAGAGTTGATAGATTGGGACACCTTGGTGAATGGCTCGAGGGAATTTTTTCAATTTGATTACACATTAGCGAAACTGTCACAAGATTCTCTGTCCACTCCTCTGCATCCGGCAATTCTTTTAATTGCACACCTGCTTTAACCATGACTTGAGAGTTCTCTTGCTGTATTTGGATGGCCATGTCCCTAACCAAATCATGCATCTTGAAAAGTATACCGCCATCAAGCCTTTCCAATAGGCAGACATTTTCAAGTTTATTAAGCATTGTGTGGCCCTCGTCAAATGCTGCTTGACTGCTCCTCATTCCTTTCATTATTTCCTCATCGATCAAATAATTTATGAGGACATCCCTATCAATTATATAATCTTCAGGAAATAATGCACAGTATAAGAGACAATGTTGTAGTGCTAAATCATCTAACTGATCATAACTAAACCTCAATAACTGGAATACCTCATTTTCCATGTCCTTAAATTTTGATTCTCTCAATTTCTTCAATGTATTCCTCCATTCATGTAGGTCATCCACTCCCCTTAAGCTTCTTGCAACTGTAATAATTCCCAATGGCAAACCAGCACATTCCCTTGCAACATCTAGTGCAATTTGCTCCACTTCTAGAGAAAGTGCTTTGTCATCTCCAAGTTTTTCCATGAATAAAGTCCAAGCTTCCCTCTCACAAAGTGGCTTCAATTTGATTTTGTGTTGGCTATCCATCCGTCTACAAACCTCTTCTGATCGAGTTGTCATAATCAGCTTGCATCCTTTCAAATTGACAGGAATTCCCACTAGGTGTAGCTCAAAAGAGTTCCATAAATCATCTAAGATGAGAATCCATTTTTGTTTCTTCACTAGTTCTTTTGACAATTTGACAGCTCTACGCAGATTATCATCTTCTCTAGAAAGATCTAAATCAAGGCATGTAGCAACAAGATTCTGCAATCTATTAATGCTGAAATCTCGAGACACAGTCACCCAGTATACATGATGAGAAATGTCTCTTCTTTCTAGAAGCTCATTATAGATATGTTGTAGCATTGTTGTTTTACCAACTCCCCCCATTCCATAAATGGCAATGGTTGAGAATTTACCATCCATTAGCAGAGACCATATCACATTCTTATTCTCTTCAAATGCTCGACCCACTAACTTTGTAGAGCTAGGAGGAATTGGATCTCCTCTAGTCTCACTTGTGTTGTATTTAAGGCCTCTAGAAGAGCTAGTTCCTGCGCCAGGCTGCACTAACCTTCCTCTATTGTCCTCCGCATCCTCCTCCTCCTCCTCCTCCTCCATTGAAAAACCAGCTGATTGATTCACTAGATCAATTCTTTGTGTTGCTTCTCCTCTATTCTCATGTGCATCAACTAGGTGTCTCCCAAGAGAGAAACTTCTGTCAACATGCTGAATAGATCCTTCACCAGTGTTTCCCATGTCATTTCCCGCTTCTAAATGTGAACAATTTCCATCTTCCGTGCCCTGAACTCCCACTAGTATCCTTCCAGCATCCCCTGCCAAACAGTGATGTACTGCATTGCTTTGTTCCAACACTTGTAACACTGGTGCTGTCCTCACTGTAACCATGTTCTGCACTTCATTCATCATGACATCATTGCTTACTGTTGAACAGAGTTGATCATAACATCTTCCAAGGCCAAGACACAATACATCTGTTGGTTCGGATGAATCTCCTTGAGACTCATCAGGCTGATTAATTGATGGCACTTCATTCATCATGGCATCATTGTTTACTGGTGGAGAACAGAGTTGATCATAACATCTTCCAAGGCGAAGACACAATAGATCCGATGGTTCGGATGAATCTCCTCGATGCTCATCAGCTTGATTAATTGATGTCCTCTCATGAGAGCTACCTCTCTCCAGATGCTGCACCATTTCTGTTCTCGGTACAGTCTCCAATGCATCATGCAGAAGCTCTTCAGGAGAACCACGTCCCAACATAGGCTCGTTCTCTAGATCAGTGATGCTATCCATCCAACGTTCGAACTCTCCAGGGGAAAAAGCTTCTTCTTGTTGTGCCATGTCTAAATGTATCACTTCATTGTTCTGTTCTTTTGCAGGAGCTGAAATTGCATTAGTGACCTCATTATTGCTCGATCCTGCTTCATATTTATTTCTTTTTTCTGGAGGGCCATCAATAGCTGCACGGGCTGCATCTTGAACTTCTTCAGGAACTGTCTCACATATTTTAACACCACGCCCTCTCACTCCTGACAAATGCCATTTGATCCTCGAAATGGAAGTATTCTGGGAAAATAAATGCCCACAAAATTTACACTTCATGCCACCATCATTCATATCTTCAACATCATTCCAGAATGGATCGGTTGATCGAACCATTTTTTTCCTATAGAAAAATAAAGTCACAGTATTGAATAAAAATTTTATAGCCCATCATTCAGAATTTTCTCAATCAACTAAATACATAAATAACATTTAATTGATGCAATAGATAAGTTGAATGAAAACCGTCAGTGAGGTATTTGCCCAATAAATTTAAATCTACATATTTGTTTTACTCTAGTTAGTATGGTATTTGGCTTAGCAATAAATTTAAAATTTCAAGATATTACTTCTCATAAAAAATATAAATAATTTTAACTAATTTTAAACGCTAGATAAATATTTATGAAAACCTTTTTTTAACTTCATGATACATTTTTTTTAACTCTAGTCAAGGTACTTGCCTTGGCAAATGAATTCAAAACCTTAGAGTTTTGAATTTATTACCGAAGTTGTCATCAGCCTTTAACTTGATTAAAACTATGGTGCAATTAATTATTTTCATCTTCCTTCCAATTTCTACCTTTAGTTCCCCCACACCTTGTCTTGTACACTATTTTTGGCAATTGGCAGCTTTTGCAAATTCAATCTGACCTCCGTCAATATTAGAAAGAACAATCCTATAAAAAACTTGTAAAACTATCATTAAGTCAATTTCTATACATTAATTAGAAAGGTTGAAATTAACAGAAAATAATTACATATATATTTATATATAAAAAAAGTTCAAGGTTAAGGGTCAATTTAGTGTGAACTCCGTAAGACATGGACTGTAAAAAACGAGAAAGATCAGTTGATTTATTTTCGGAAACTATTGATGATACTTGTCCTTTACTTAAAAAGACTCAAATAGTAGTTGCATGTGAAAAACAAAAACACCGACATGTGAAGTATAAATACTTTACCTGGATTCAAGATGTTCTGCAAGAGCTGCTTTGCCTGAGCAGTATTCAGACAGAAAAGAGCAGAAAGCACAGGCAAGAGAAGACTATATGGTTTTAAGAAATGATTTACTTGGAGCAGAGAATGGTATAAGGAGATTGTCACAGTAACAGCGTAGAGAGAAGAGTATAAGGATCAAGCAACTCCAAATAAATTTGACAGACCTCCAATAATGTTAAAGCTAGCTAGCATTCATGAGTCTGGTTTGGTATTAAGGTCTAATTGCTTTTTTAAAAAAAAATTGAAATTTTTAGTTTTAAATTAATTTTTTAATATTTTTAAATTGTTTTGATATATTAATATTAAAAATTATTTTAATAAATATATATATTAATTTAATAAATTTTTAAATAAAATATACTTTAAAAAATAACATCTACTTCATTTGAAAAACACTACTGTAGTATTAGTAATAGCCAAGTCAATCATACATATGAACTCACCCCAATTTTGGAACTTCCAAAAAAGCTCATCTGAAATATTTTTAACTTATAAAATTCATCAAATTATTTTACAAATTTATTTATAATATCATCCAATTTTCTCAATCATTATTTCTATCAACAAATTATATAAAATTCAACAAATTATATAAAAAACAATGTTTTTTAATATTTTTTTATTTTTAATATCAACAAATCAATCATAGTTTCATTACAGGATTTATCCCACTTAACTTGTTTCAGAAATTAAAATAGGAAATTTGTTCTGAAAAATATATAATCATTTTAGAGCCAAAAAAAAAAAGGAAACTGCTTCGTTATTGACTTCGGAAAATTTCAAAGGCAATGTCGAAAAGTCGTAAAGGACAAGGAGCAATGTGGAAAAGTCGTAAACTTTCCTTTTAGAGCCCAAAACAATTAAAAGAAACTGCTTCGTTATTGACTTCGGAAAAAGAGAAGGAGCAATGTCGAAAAGTCGTAAAGGAGAAGGAGCAATTAGTCGTAAAGGAGAAGGAGCAATGTCGAAAAGTCGTAAACTTTCCTTGGCCGCGTGTCCAAAATTTTGCAATCGCACCAAGAGCAGTAAGTTCTCCTTGCATCTGATTCCTTATTGTCAGGGACCAGGATATGTTCATGCCTGAAACCTTTAAGCTGCATCTTAGAGAAAGAAGGGAATTAACAAACAAAACATATACGTCTATTCAATATAATTGGAGGGTAAAACATTGTGAGCAGCTTTGAATGCATCAGTGCCTTCTCTTTCTATGTTGATTCAAGTAAATTGCTGTAGTATTCAAGTAAACGCTACAAAATTAGACCTCATAAATCTAGAGTAAGCATGTCATTCAGCCTAATGGCTGTTGAAATAACATTTAGAAAATAATATAAATCATATTTTGATATTTTAATTAATATCTTAAGTTTTTGGATTGAATTAGTTATTTTATATGATATCAAAGTTTCAATAACTAAATGGTCAGGAGTTCAAATATCATTATTGTTTACGAGAGGTATGTCATTAAGGTTATTCGATGGCCTCACCTTAATTTGATTCTCAGGTGGGATAGTTGTGTACTTGACGAGAGCAAGGCACTTCGTATCACCCTTTACATCTCCACCATCAACCATCTTGGCAGAGGTCCTCGCAGAGTTGAGCTCTGCTCTCATTAACTGTAAAACAACCCATGTTATCGCCTCTAGTGAAGTTTCTTCCACACGAAGAAAGTCCACCATGTCCACCAAATAAAACATGAGAATCATTACACCACAAACAAATGCAACCCAAAGCATGAAAGGACGAGTCCCGCATGAAGTTCAGAGCATTATATGTCTGATTAAGAGATTTTGAATATGTATATATAGCAAAGCAAATTGAAGTTGTTGAAAATTAGACAACAATGCAAGCATGGTTTTCACTTTTTTCCTTCATAAGGGCTTAAATTTGGCCTTACCTCCAACATCAGGCATTAAATATGAGCGAGATATGGATTGCGATCAGGGCATTGATCACAGTAGTAAACAGGATACGTTGGCCCTTCTTTCTCACAAAGCTCACAGTAACACTATTCTATAAAATTATTTTTATCTCATGATTTGACTAACTAGTTTTGTGAGTTCATTAAAATAGAGTTATGTGGTTTTATTGTGTTTTTTTTATATTAATTTTTTTTAATTTCATCATTAACAATGAGTTTATTAAGATTTCAGCTTCATAATTTATTTTGATTTTATTTGTTTAGAATTATAATAATCTCATGATTGGATTTGCAGATATAAAAAATTAACCCAAAGTAACGTAAATGGACCCAATTGTCACCTCAGTATACATAAATCTATGAACACCATACAGAAACTTATTATATGGTTTTTTTATTAAAAAAAAAAAAAAAAACAGAGAGCACAGGTTAGAGAAGTTGAGGAAACGGGAAATAGGGAACGGTATAATGAGATCAGACGAGGAAGAAAATGTTACATTAGCTATCTTTCATGGGTCTTATTTAGTATTACGTCTAATTGCTATTTAAAAAATTTTGAAAAATTTTTAGTTTTAAATTAATATTTTTAAATTGCTTTTATATATTAATATTAAAAATTAATATATATATATATATAAAAGAAAAATAAGCAGAAAAAAAAAGAGTTTTTGTTATTGTTTCTATGAGACTGAAAACTAGCATCTAGTCGCAATAGAAAGTCCAGCACATGAGGTGGAATTTATCATACACATATCTTGGGGCCTCACCTAACAGCTTAAGCTTTTGGGTTGAGCTGGTTCTTTGATATGGTATCAGAGCTTTAATGACCAAGCGGTCACGAGTTTGAATCTCACCATCCCTAAAGGGCTTTCACTTGAGGGGGTGTGTTAGAGAATAATATAAATCATATCTTGGGGTCTCACCTAACAGCTTAAGCTTTTGGGTTGAATTGGTTCTTTGACAGATCACAAACACTCCGATGGTTTAATTTCTGAACTCCGAAACGGCTCTATATTTGTTGCCCATGCTTCTTCGCTGCCGGCCGGGAAAAAAAAATTGATGTAAAAAAAATAGTAGAATAAAAAACTTTAAGACCTGAGTCCTAGGTTTAATTGGTAATTTAAATAATATAAACAAAAAAATCAACAATATTAACAATTAATCTGACAAAAATATTAAAAAATATATATATAAAAAGAATATGATTTGAGCCTATCCATATTGCCAAACAACCTAATATTAAATAGTAAAACTGTAAAAAAAAAAAACAAAACAAAAAAAACCTTGTTAAATTGGGTTAAATAATAAACTTCATAATCGTGGGCATACGTTGAGATAATTTCATAGAAAGAAAAGCAAGAAAAAAATTTGAAAGATGAAATTAAAATAAAAGATTTAATTGGTGTAGAAAATTGATGTAGAAAAAATATTAGAATAAAAAAACTTAAGACTTGAGTAGTAGATTTAATTGGTAATTTAAACAATATAAACAAAAAAGTCAACAATATTAACAATTAAACTGAAAAAAATATAAAAATGAAAAAATAATCTAATCCGAGTCTATTTAGATTGTCAAACAACCCAATATTGAAAATTAAAACTGTAAAAAAAATTAAAAAAAACACACACAAAAAAAAGCACTATTAAATTGGGTGAAATCACAAACTTCATGATTGTAGGCATAAGATTGAGATAATCTCATAGAAAAAAAAAACAAGAACAAAAATTTAAAGGATGAAATTGAAATAAAAAAAAAAGACAAAAAAAGGCCAATATGTGTTAACCTTTGAAACCTGTGATTCTAGTCATGAACCCGATATTAACTACATACAAGGCAAACCATAAAAAAGAATAAAGCAAAACTCTAAAAAAACAATAAGAAATAAGAAAATTACAACTTAAAAAAAAAAAAAAAAAACAAGCAAACTTGAGCGAACCTCTTAAACCTTATTTAATCTCTAAAACTCACATCCCAATAAAATTTATTATATGAATAAGCGGCTTTTCTAGAGGTGTTCATAAATATAGTTGGGTCCAATTTGGATCCATAATTATATTTAACTCAACTTTTGATATTTTACAAAGTTATAGACTTGACTCATTCAAAAAATTTGAGTGGGTTTGATATATCAAGTTGGAATAATTTTTTCATGGTTATTACAAATATCCAAAAGTTGGACCATTAGAAATAAGATTTGGACTTTATAAACTAGCCTAAAGCATATTGCAAGTTTTAACAAATAATTTAGGCTTAATACACCAACTGAATAAATTGAGTAAAATGGAGTAATTAACTGCCAAAGGAGGACCAAACATATAAAAACAAATTATATATTTGTTGTTATAAGACATGCGGGTTGGGTCAGGTTATCTGGATTTTAAAAATTATGACCCATCACCTAAATTGTGATATCAATTCATTAGGTTTTTTGACCCATTGTTATTTGTGATATTTATATTATCTAACTTTGATGAATTGAGTCAGGTCAAATAATATCAATATCATATATAAGTCAGTATTTTTCAACATTGCTTTTTAATTGAAAATGTATTAAAATATTGATTTTTATATTTTTGATATTATCATATCAAAACTATATATTAAAAAAACACTTAAAAAGTATGAATGTGATGTTTTTTCATACGAAAAGTAGTTTAAAAGGCACTTTTAAAAACATGTTTAACCGCATTACTAACACAAAATCAGCATGGAGAGAAATTAGGAGGACAACACACCTCGAATACAAGAGAGAAATAGAAAAACTAGTGAGTTTTGCATGTTATCAAATGACAGCTTCTTTACATGAAAAAGAGATTTTGAAACTTTTATCATGAAATGCACACTACCAGAAACTCGCTAAATACCAACGGAATCCCCGACGGAATATTTCTGTCGGTATTTTGTGGTCGAAATTACCAACGGATTATTTCCGTCCGTAATTCGGACGGTAATTACCGACGGTTAGATTCCGTCGGTAATTATCGACCGAATTACGGACGGAAAGTTCAGAATTAATGAAAAAGGGCAGGTACCTGAGGCGGAGGTTTTGGTGGGTGATTTTTCCGACAGAATCACCGACGGATTGAAAACCTGGGACCCGTACGGGTGACGTGACCGGTTCACCGTCAAAAATACCGACGGAATCACCGACGGATTTGAATGCTAGGTTCGTACGGGTGACGTGACAGGTGCATCATCAAAAAATACCGACGGAATCACCGAGGGATTTAAAAAAGTTGGTACATGCGGTGACGTGTCGATTCCCCGTCACAATTAGCGACGGACTCACCGACAAAATAAAATTGTCGGTGAGTCCGTCGGAAAAAGTGAATATATGGCCGCCCTGTCGACACTCTCCTCCCCCATTTCTCCTTCTTCTTCCTAATCCTAAGTCTCCCCATCTACAAATAACCAGCCCCCCCTCGCCCCCAAACAAAAATCTTTCTCATCTCAGCAGTTGTATTTCTTGAAGTTTTGTGGTCCACAGCATCCGTGTTCTGATTTACCGACAGATTTTATCAATTTTTGTAAGTAATTCTATCTTTTTAAATTTTAACATTTAAATGTCAATTTTATTATTTTTTTAGTATATGTATTTTTATTAGTAGATGTACATATTTTATTGTTATTTCTCAAGCAAACTTGTAGTTTATGAATGTATAATTTTATACTTGTTATGGTTTGTTTTAGATTTTGTAAGATTGTATTTGTTTGTAAATTGTTAAAACTTTGTGGAATTACCGAATTACATGTTATGTTTTGAAATAATTAATAGCTTGCTTAATGGGTCCTTTTTAAGTTTTATCGATGGTATTGCAGAGTGGTAATTTCTGTTAATATATATATATTAATTTGTACGGACGTTGATAAATGATAATGAATATTTAATATTTATGAGAAGTTGTCATTGGTTTGTTGGATAATCTCGAGGTAAAGTAATATATTTACAAGTTTATTTACCTAACTTAGTTAATTAATATATATATATATATATATGATGTCATCATAATTTTATAGAGGTTTGATAGAAGTCATGGATGATCGTTCATGGATGTATCTAGATTCACCCCAAGGATTGCGGAGGATGGATTATTGTAACGGGGTTCAGGGTTTTATTAATTTCGCAACATTTATTCCCAGAAATTTTACTGGAGGCGGTATTAGGTGTCCATGCAGGAAGTGTCAAAATAAAAAGTATCTGCATCCAGATGTTGTAATGAGGCATCTTCTACACAAAGGGTTTGTGGAGGATTACGAGTGTTGGTATGCACATGGAGAGATATTTGTTAGTAATAGGAGAATGGGAGAAACGGTGGTTGGGTCAACTTCTAGTGCTAACAACGTGCATGAAGCGGAAAATGACAACACTAATCCTTACAGAAACATGGTTATGGATGCAATGAGAATGAATCAAGGTAATGTCAGTAAATGTCCAATCGTAGAAGAAGAACCTAATGCAGAGGCAGCTACGTTTTTTGATTTGTTGAAAGATTCTGACGAACCATTATGGGATGGCTGCACAAAACACAGTAAATTATCGGCCTTGACACAAGTGTTCACCATCAAGTCAGATCACGGGCTGAGTGAGGCCGGGTATGACAAAATTATTGATTGGGCAAGAAGTATTTTACCTGAAGGGAACAGGCTCAAAGAGAACTTTTATGCTGCGAAGTCCATGATGAAACCCCTCGATTTAGGATACCAGAAAATTGACATGTGCCCTAACTTCTGCATGTTATACTACCTTGAAAATGCTAAGATGATCGAGTGCATGACATGCGGGCATTCGCGTTACAAACCCAGAACTGGCAGGGGAAAGACTCTAGTGGCGTATAAAAAACTTAGATATTTCCCGATCACACCTAGACTGCAGAGGTTATTCATGTCACGAAGGACTGCTGAGCACATGACATGGCACCAAACACATGATGCGGTTGATGGTGTGATGGTGCATCCTTCTGACGGCAAAGCGTGGAAATGCTTTAACAATGTGCATCCTGAATGTTCAGCTGAATCAAGGAATGTCCGTCTTGGGTTGTGTACATACGGATTCAACCCATTTGGGTCATTTGTTGCTCCCTATTCTTGTTGGCTGGTCATACTCACAGTTTATAACTTGCCACCGGGAATGTGTATGAGGCCAGAGTTCATGTTTCTATCTACTGTTATACCCGGTCCAAGCAGCCCGGGGCGGAATATAGATGTTTGTCTTCGACCGTTGATAGATGAGCTGGCGCAGTTGTGGTCCTCTGGAGCTCTGACTTATGATATATCGAGGAAATAAAATTTCCTTATGAGGGCGGCTTTGATGTGGACTATCAATGATTTTCCAGCTTATGGAATGCTTTCTGGTTGGAGCATGCATGGGAAACTCGCATGTCCATACTGCATGGAAAACAACAAGGCATTCACGCTAGCAAACGGAGGTAAAGCTTCTTTTTTTGACTGTCACCGTCGCTTCTTGCCACTTAATCACAGGTTCAGAAAGAACATAAGAGATTTCTTTGTTGGCAGAGTTGAAAAAGATTTTGCATCCCCACGTCTTTCTGGTGAAGAATTGCATCATGTTGTATCAGAGTACGGTGACATTGTGTTTGGCCTTCAATCAGGTAAGCAAAAGTTTCCTGGTTTTGGTTTGACCCATAATTGGGTAAAGCGAAGTATCTTTTGGGAGCTTCCTTATTGGAATACCAATCTTCTCCGCCATAACCTTGACGTCATGCACATCGAAAAGAACGTGTTTGAGAATATTTTCAACACCGTCATGGATGTGAAGGGGAAGACAAAGGACAACATCAAGTCTAAATTGGATATAGCTTTATACTGTAACCGTAAAAATATGGAGTTGGTTTATGAGGAGTCACGGGTCGCAAAACCAAGGGCAAGCTTCGTGTTAGAGAAAAACGCACAACTGCTAGTCTACAAATGGCTTAAGAGTCTGTGTTTTTCGGATGGACATGCATCGAACATATCAAGGCTTGTTAACATAGAGGACTGCAGATTGTATGGAATGAAGAGTCATGACTGCCACGTGTTTATGCAAACACTCATCCCATTAGCTTTTCGTGATTTGTTGCCAAAGGGAATATGGGATGCACTGACGGAGATCAGTCATTTCTTCAGAGATATATGCTCCTGCAAGTTGAATGTTGAGCACATTGAGAGGCTTCAAATGAATATCATCGAGACACTATGCAAACTTGAGATGATATTCCCTCCTTCATTTTTTGACTCAATGGAGCATCTCCCTATACATCTACCATTCGAGGCAAAAGCTGGAGGACCGGTCCAGTATAGATGGATATACCCATTTGAACGGTGAGATATTACAGTTGCAATGGAATTCATATCTAAAAGTTTTTTCTATGTTTTTCTTAATTGGAAATACTTGAATTGTAATTCAATGCAGGTACTTGTTTAATCTCAAGAAAAAGGTTAAGAACAAGGCGCATGTTGAGGCTTCGATATGTGAGGCCTATATTGTTGAAGAGATATCAACATTTATCTCATACTATTTTGAACCTCATCTGAGAACAAGAATCAATCGCGTTCCACGACATGACGATGGCGGTGAAGTGCCTTCCAGTGGGAACATGTCAATATTCTCCAATACTGGACGACCCACGTCTAAAAATACCGTACGAGGAAGATATTTGTCGGAAATAGAATTCAAGCAAGCACACAACTATGTTCTATTTAACTGTGATGAGCTGAGACCATTTATTCAGTAAGTTTATATATGTGTAATACTAATTAAACTTTGTCAGTCAAATATTGGTAATTATATATTGTGAAATCATACACTCATTATCACTTGCAGGCAACATCGACAATATTTGCTCTCCAATAACTCGCAGCTGACCGACTCCCAGATCTTTCAATTACAAGATGAACAATTTGCCGCATGGTTCAGAACACATGTAAGCACTATCACAAACTCATTCTAACTTGCAAAAGTAATGTACGTATGCATGCCATTACGAGATTCTTGTTCATTTACCGTTTATTGAAGTACATTACATGTATACAAGGTTTATCAAATGGGAAGAAGTGCGTCTAAGTCATTGTCTTCACTAAGCCTCAGGCCTGAAAGAAAAGTTAAGTGCTACAACGGGTATTTTTTCAATGGATATGTTTTCCATACTAAAGAATACGGGCAAGGAAGAAAGACATACAACTGCGGTGTTTGTGTTAAAGGATCCACAAGTAGTGAGGTAGAAGTTGACTACTATGGTAGATTAGAAGAGGTTGTCGAACTACAATATCATAGCGAGCAGAATACAGTGTTTTTATTCAAATGCTATTGGTATGACACGATGGACAGAGGAATCAGAGTTGATACGCACCATGGTCTGGTCAAAATCAACTCAAAAGCTAGACTCCGCAACATAAACGATGCCATTGTTTTCGCAAAGCAATGTCAACAAGTTTATTACACATACACCCCTTCATTTAGAAAGGATCGATCAAGAATTGATTGATTGTTCGTTTTAAAAACGAAACCACAGGGTCGTGTCGAGGTTGTTCAGGATGAGAACGAAGAAACAAGTTTGCGGGATGAAGTCTTTCAAGTTAGTGAGTTGGTTGAACCATATCGAGTTGATCCTTCGATTGAATTGGAGGAAAATTCAAATTTTCGTGTTTCCGATGATAGTCTTGTTGATGTTGACGTAAAGGAGTTGAATGTTGTTTTGAGCTCTAGCGGACAAGCAAATGTCGATGAAGAAGATGATATCCATATTGAAGATTGCGATGAAGGTGATGGCTATTCAATTAATGACGAAGAAGAAGAAGATAATTCTGACTAATTCTGTGTAAAACCCTTTTCTTAATGTAATTTACATTATGGATGATATATTTTGAAACATGAAATATATATTTATTGTTTAAGCACTGTTGCTATCGTTTTCTGCGATGGACAATTTGTCATTGAATTTTTTGCAGGAAGGTAAACAGAAAATACAAACACAACACCTAATGTACATTGAACAATCACCAACGTCCATACCGACGGAACATAGTCCGTCGGCATTTCACAGAGAGTTCGAAAATAATTACACCGAAATGCCACAATCACCGACGTTTTTACCGACGACATTAGCGACGTCTTCACCGACAGAACATAGTCCGTTGGCATCTCACAAAGAGTTGGAAAATAATTACACCAAAATAACACAATCACCGATGTCTATATCGACGACTTTATCGACGTCGATACCGACGGAATTTATCCGTCGGTAAGTTGTCGGTGGGCAAATTTTACCGACAAAAATACCGAAGGAATGCGCGAGTTCCAAAGGGTGTGAATTGAATGCACCTCTGACCGTGTCAGATTACCGACGGAATCACCGACGGACCGCAAAACATTTGGAGGGCCATTAAAAATTTCGGTGCGAAATTCAAAAATTACCGACGGATTTTTGACCTGTTACCGACAGATTTAAAAAATTAATAATAATTTTTTAATAGCCGTCGGTAAATCTACCATATAACCTATAACTTCCAGTGCCCGCCACTTCCCCTCATTTTTTCTTCTCCTCCGTTTTTCTTCTCCTCCGCTGCCCTATAATTTTCAATTTTTTGCTCTCAATCCTTCAAGGCTTTCACCTTCAATCTCTTGCAAGATTTGAATATAGGTATGTGGTTTTTTCTATTTTATTTTATTTTATTTTATTTTAGTTGTAGTTGTTTTAATTTTTGTTATTTTGTTGTTTTGGTGTATTTTTTTGCAATGTAGATAAAGTTTTGAATTGGACATATTATTAAGGTATGTATATTTCGTTCCTTTTCTTGATATAGGTTTTTTATTTTATTTTTTGAATATTTTTTATTCTTGTGTTGTTATAATTGGTATTAGTTAATTTATTGGATATTTGTTGTTAAAGTTGAATTTAAATTAGAATTAGTAATTGCATTTGTTGGAATGATTAGTAATTGCATATGTTTTTAATTGTTAGTTTATATTTTTTTAAAATTTATTGAATATATTTTATTGTTGTATTGCCATAATGAATATTTAATAATTTTTTGAATTAATATTGTTAATGTTGAATTCATCTTAGATTTAGTAATTTAATATGTTGGAAGAATTATTAATTTTACTCGAACTTGATGATTTGTGTTTAATTGTTTCTATTTATTTTGAATTTATAGTTTTTTTGTATTGACATAATTATTGAATAATTTGTTGAATTGTAATTGTTAATGTAGAATTTACCTTAGGATTAGTAATTGAATATGTTGGAATAATTAGTATAGATTGGGTCAATTTGTTGTGGCTATTGTTAATATTTGCAGGTTTGTGGATTTGGGTAGTATCCAAGTATAGGGGAGGTGCTGCCGAATTTTTTTTAACATTTCAATTGAATTATATAATTATTAATATAAAATTGGTTAGATGCAGAGAATGAAAACCAGAGTTGAACGTACGCGTACGGTCGCATCTAGTTCATCTAGCAGCGACGAAGATATTTCCTTAGATGCCTCTCAAGAAGAGCCACCTACACCACTTGCGCCGTCAGCTGATGGTGCCTCTTCCAGCGATGTTTCACGTCGCAGAAGTGGCATGCCTTCGCAGCGGAATCGATGGACCCGCAAGTACGAGGCACAATGGAAGGACGATCTTTCAATGTAAGTTTGTTAAGGTTTTAAATTTTTTTAAAAAAACCGAATTTAAAACAAATTTATGAAGTCACTATTTAATTAATTTCAATTCTTTTCAGGTTCACAAACATTGAGGTCGCCTGAGTAATATCATCGGCGTTTAAAGCGTCGATGGAGATTTCATTGTTTCAATGGAGTCAGATATCCAGACATCCTGAATGGATGCCTCAAATCAATGCATGGTTTTCCAGATTTGAGGTTCGTGTTACTATATAATTTTCAGCTTATTTCTAATAACCTCTTAATATAATTGTAAATAAATTATTAACATTTTTAAAAATTATTTTTTATACACAGAATTGATTCTGCTGGAACGACGAACATAACAGTGTTGTGAGGAGGGTGTGGGAAAATCACGCGGCAACTAGGTAACATCGAAAACAATACAACTTTTTTTTACAAAAACATTTATGTTTCGAAATGTAATTTTTTATTGCGTTAAGTAGGTTGCGTGATTTTTGGTACGAAGCCCAAAAAAAGGCAAAAAAAACTGCGAGGGATAGGGGGTTCCAAGGTTGGAACGATGTTGCGGTTTAGAGGGATTTCAAACCGATATACATCCCGGAGGATATATGGCCGCACTATCTTGAGTACGTGACGTCTGAGCGGTTCACACGATGCTCACAGTCCGGTCCTGGCAACCGGAATCGGCCAATTCATGGCTCGGTGACAACGCATACCGGCGGCTCCGTTCCGTTTGTTGCACATGCGAAACGGATGGTAAGATTAATTATTTTCAGGAGACCTATAATAATCGGTTGAGGGAGACATACGGGGATGATCCTTCGACCCATCCGGAATTCGACCCGGATTTGTGGATGGAGGCTAGATCGTCAGGTGGACCCGATAAGAATCGGGTTTACGGGCTCTCCAACACTAAGGCCGACAACTTGCGAACGACCCGTACTGCTTCAACCGTCGGGAGCTCCCAATCAGTATCGAGCTCCCAATCTAAGGAGTTCGTGGCCTTGCAGCAAAGGTGCGACCAGATATCAGAGGCGTACACACAACTCAAAGAACAATACACAGCAGAATCTTCACAACAAAGAGCGGCCTATGAAGAGCTTCGTCAAATGGTCATAAACATGTCACAAGGTGGAACATGTGCACCCAATCCAAGTTGGCCGCATAACAGCCAACCTCCTCCTCCTCCTCCTGATCCTCCTCATCCTCCTTTATATTAATTTTTGATAAACATTATTTACATTTAAAATTTCATTTAATGTTTTTTTGAAACATTTCATTTTGTAATGAATATTATTTATCTTTCATTTTTTGTTTTTGATGCTTAATATAAATTTTATTTGCATAATTGGTTTTTATTACCATTAATTTATATCATTTTATATTATGTATTCTAAATAATTATAAAAATAAAATAAAATAAAAAACATTACAAAGGGATTTATCGACGGAATATATTCGTCGGCATTAGACAGTAGTCGCGACCATCACCAACAAATTTCCATACGGATAAATTCGGTCGGTGTTTTCATGACTCACCAACAGATTTACCGATGGATTAATTCCGTCGGTAATATATAATACCGACAAATTCACAGACGGTGTATTCTGTCGGTGTTTCAACAATTCACCGACTAAGTTACCAACGGAAATTAACCGTCGGTGAATTGTGATATCACCGACGGAATAACAATCCGTCGGTATTATTGAAGCGGGAAAAAAAAAAATTGTGCGCAAATTCCGTCTGTAAAACCGTCGGTAAATGGTTTTTTTGTTTTGCCGACCGATATAGCGACGAAATGGGAAATCACCGACGAAAGGTAAGCCGACGGCCGTATTCTGTCGGTAAATATTTTACTGACGTACTATCAATCACATACCGACGGAATATTTCCGTCGGTAAAACTGTGAATTCTTGTTGTGGCATAAAGCTTTTGTGGCACGTTTGGAAAAGTGGTAATTTTTTATTTTAGATATTTTTAAGAATATTTTTATTTTTAAAAAATATTAAATTTAAGTTCTTTTAATTTTTTCAATGATTTTAATAAGTTGAAGTTTAAAATAAAAAAAATTTAAAAAGCTATTTTTATGTATTTTAAAACAAAAATATTATGCATTATAATATTAAACACGCACTTGGTAATTAAAATAAATAGAAAATTGTTGTTCTTGATATGATAAAGAATTGGTTTTCAAGTTTGGTAACAATTGTTTTTCAACGTGCTTTTTACTTAAAAATATATTAAAATATTATTTTTTTATTTAAAAAAAATATTTTTAGTATCAGTATATCAAAACAATCTAATTATTTTTTTAAAACATATATATTATATTGAGCCCTGGATGGGCAAATGGCATGCCCTGCACAGGTCTGCACCAAGATGTTTTTCAAAATTGACGAGTGTTGACTCATGGAGGTGGCTGAAATGTTCGATCATAACTTCACTTATCTGGTATCAATTCTGAACAGACACTCACCGCATTCATAACCACTCTGACTCCATTCGAAATATTCAAAAATCTCAATTTGAAGATTCCATTTTCAAACCTCACTTTCTCTCACAACCCTTCGAAGATCAAAGAACAACGAACCAGGAGCAGAACAAGAACTTGGAGGTTACTGCCATCCCTCCAATTTTATTTATAGATAAAATCAAAGATTACAAGATCTTTATCATAAAGAAAAATAATCATAATAGCTTAATACTGGCAGGGCTATAAATCCCGATCTCAGAAGAATGAGAAGCAACCAAGCTCTTTGCAGAAAAGCATTGCTCAACAGTAAAATTAAGAACTCTGGATCAATATTTGATGGCAGCGAATCCGGAAGAGGAAACAAAAAAACATTGCTCAGCGAATCCTTTTCAATTCTCATAGATAAAGATGCTTAATGTTTCGCCTATAAAAAAGATCACCAAATAGTTAAAAGCCATGAAAAGATGAAGAGCCATCCAATTCCACATTAAATAAATAATAAATAAACAGAGGAATCAGTGAGAAAAACTAGTTTGAAGATTAAGAGAGGGAGGGAGGAGAGAAAAACAATTGCAGGGTGCTTTCCATTGCAATCTTCCATCTCGTGATTTTGCTTTCCTGGATCACTCTCAAGAACGGTTCCACCATCCTCCTTGCCAGAAGTCTCTCCAATGTCTGATCTCGAATCATCACTCCATGATGAATGTACCTCTAGCGAAGTATATCTCATCCCAGATTACATTAAGAGATTGAATTTAGCTTCCATGTTAATCCTGCTAGCAGCAGACACTCTTATGGCAGAAACTATGGTGTGAGTAGATGGAGTGACAATGTGACTCGAAAATATGGGAGAAATAAGGATGAACACTCACACTCTGCTGGCAGCAACATCCCCAAAATTAGTGGATAAATGTTAGGAGAGAAAAAAGTTCAAAAGGCAACAAACTCTAGCCAACATTGGAGTCTAATTTGATAAGGAAACAACAGCTACATGAGTGATTGATATACAATCAAAATCTATCTCTAGGAAGCACACAAGAGCAGAATTCTTATGCACAACGAAAAAGATTATCCACAAGGATAAGGATAAGACTCATCTTCCTTATCGTTGTCGAAGAGGATGATCCCTTTCCTCCATTCGCCTATAAAAAAAGATCACCAAATAGTTAAAAGCCATGAAAAGATGAAGAGCCATCCAATTCCACATTAAATAAATAATAAATAAACAGAGGAATCCGTGAGAAAAACTAGTTTGAAGATTAAGAGAGGGAGGGAGGAGAGGAATTAAAACACGATGGCTACCTATCCCTCACTGCCATCTGAATGCGTGAAAATCCTACAAAGGGTAGAAGGACATCCTTAGCGTTAGGATGCTCCCACTCCACTACTGTCTCCCACCATTCTCTTGGATATATCGCAATTCTTCTAAGAGATGGCTGGCCATTTTCAAGCAGCGGAAGACATATTGAAATCCTCCTCAGCTTCTCGCACGTGTCTACTTCAATTTATTCAAGAGAATCCCAAATCACTTTTGCACCACAAATGCTTTTTAGTTCTGGTAAAGATCTCAATCTCAGAATTCTTAACTTTGGGTTAATATTTTCAAACGAATGAATATTGAGCTACAAGCCTCTAAATTAAGTAAGAATGGATCCAATAAAAAAGTACGCACTCCCTCTACCAACTTTAGGTGATCTCAGGCAACGTTGGCGTTTGAGTTTTTCTAGCAAAGCCATGAAAGTGGCCAATCTAATCAATGTTAACTAAGATACTCATTCGCACAAAACCATCCAATTTTTTCGTGTTCACACTTAAAAACTTTCAAAAGGTTCTAATCAAAGGCTAAGAATACTTCTCTCAAGATCAAAAGGGTAAAACACTTTACCTTAGCCTTCAAGTTTGTTACAAAACCACCTAAATCCAAAACCATTTATCTTATGATAAAACCAGCTTAGTTTTGGTTTGTTAGAATCCTAACAAACTCATCTAAAAGCTGTTAATCAGCCTGTAAAAGGAGAGGTAATCAGAGGAATAAAGTGGAGGAAAAAGAAGGAGAAAAGAAGGGGGAAGAAATTTGGTTAAGGTTTAAAGGATCAAAAATCAAGCTCACAAGCTCAAAAAGATCCAATTTGTTCTTGCTAGATTTAGAGATAAAAAGAAAGGAAGGCAATAGCAGAAATCTATTTCTTTTGAAGATTTTAAGCTTGAAAGGTATATTCTTGCAAGCTTGGAAAGTGGAGTCCATAAAGCCTACTGGATTGTTTTTTATTGTTTAAATGCAATGCTTTTTAATGTGTTGATATGATGATTATTGTCTTAATATGTTAAGTTTACACTTCATTTTGATTTGAAATATGCCAAATATAGTAACAAGGTTATGATGTTTTTTTGTGTTGGATGATGCATGTTTCTGAGTTTCTAAATTTTGTTTGGTTCTTATTCAAGGTTTAAAAGAACATTTTGGATCCAAAATGCATAAATATATAGGCTGTTTTAAGTTAACAGTTTTGAAGTTTGGAATCTCTTGCATGATTTTTTATGATTTATTGTTTTTGTTAGTTTTTTTTTTTCAACTATGCTTGGCATGATAATGTGGTTTAATAGAATGAAAAAGAGCATGCTTTAGAGGCCTCAAATTAATATTCTAGGTTGGACAATGACGGGCCTTTTCTAGGCTATTTTTGGGTTTCCAAGGCAATAGTCTTCATATTCTTGAGAAAAATAATGCCTGAACTCTATGATTTAGACTAATTTTTGTCTATTTATTTGCATAGAACCCTTCAAACAACTTAATTAGCAAATAATCTAGGTCTAAAAAGCATAAATAACATGAATTCATGCATTTAGATTTTTGGTTTCTTTTGACTATTCAAAATACACTTTGATCAAATCATGGCGTTTGAGTGATACTCGATGATTTTTTATGGTTAATTCTTGATCTATACATGCTTTCAAATAAAATCATGCCTTTGTTTGCTTGAAATCTAGTCTGGTTTGGAATGCACGTTGCCAAGTTTAAGCTTGAATATTTTTTGTGTTCTTTATTTGTTTTGTGTTTGATCCGTTTTATCTAAGAAATCTTGAGTTTTTATATTTTTTTTCCATGTTTAATCTGTTTTGATTTTGTTTTTTTATTTTTGGTTTGTTTTCAGATCAATCTAGTCGGGTCAAAATTGGGCCAGATATTTTAAGGCCCTGTTTGGTTTGCCATCTTTTTTTATAAAAAAGAATCTTTAGCCTAAGAAGGTGTTTGATAAACATATCATTAAGCCTTACTTGACAGTTTTTCTAGGAAAAAAATAAGTCTCGCCAAACATGATCTTATAAAAATATAAAAATATAAAAATAAGAATAACCAAAAAAATAATAATATAAAAATTTATTTTTCTTGAGGATGTTTTTTAATACATCGTTCATCAACGTAGAAGCTGCAGTCAAGACAACAATATATTGAGCCCAAGATGGGCAAATTGCTTGCCCTGCACAGGTCTGCACCAACTTGTTTTTCAAAATTAGCTGAAATGTTCGATCATAACTTCACTTATCAATTCTGAATAGACACTCACCGAAATATTCCATTTTCAAACCTCACTTTCACTCACAACCATTCAAGAACAAAGAACCAGGAGCAGAACAAGAACCAGGAGCAGAACAAGAACTTAGAGGTTACTGCCATCCCTCAAATTTTATTTATAGATAAAATCAAAGATTACAAGATCTTTCTTATAAAGAAAAATAACCATAATAGCTTAATCCTATCCGGGCTATAAATCCCGATCTCACAAGAATGAGAAGCAACCAAGCTCTTTGCAGAAAAGCATTGCTCAACAGTAAAATTAAGAACTCTGGATCAATATTTGATGGCAGCGAATCCGGAAGAGGCAACAAAAAAACATTGCTCAGTGAATCCTACTTTTCAAATCTTGTCGATAAAAAGGCTTAATGAATCGCCTATAAAAAAGATCACCAAATAGTTAAAAGCATTGAAAAGATGAAGAGCCATCCAATTCCACATTAAATAAATAATAAATAAACAGAGGAATCAGTGAGAAAAACTAGTTGTAAGACTAAGAGAGGTAGGGAGAGAGAGTAATTAAAACACGATGGTTACCTGAAATTCGATGGTTGAAAACGTACAAAGGGTAGAAGGACATCCTTTGCGTTAGGATGCTCCCACTCCACTACTGTCTCCCACCATTCTTTTGGACTTGCTCGGATTTTTTTAAGAGAAGGGGGAGGAGATGGCTGGCCATTTTGGAAGACAAATTGGAATCCTCTTCAGCTTCTCACATGTGTCTACTTTAATTTCTTCAAGAGAATCGCAAATCACTTTTGCACCACAAATGCTTTTCAGTTCTGGTAAAGATCTCAATACCAGACCTCTTAACTTTGGGAGTATGAATTCTGTGATCGGATTGGAGCTGCTGCTGCTGCTGATTTCTTCATCTGTTGTTCCTATTATCTCCTCCATTTTCTCACAATCTTCAACTACAAGTTTTTCCAGTTTTTCGAGGTTTGGCAGCAAGGCAAGAGGGAGCAGCTTCTTCATACTCTTACAATTAAAGCAATGAAACTCTTTAAGACCAGAAAATGTACTGTTAGAAGATGGCAATGGAAGTGGAGCAGAGCAGAACCAAGAAGATAAAACCAAGCTCTCCAAGTTACTGCACTTCTGAATTCTGAGGATCTCTAGTTTAGTTGCATACATTATCACGGGTGAAATGTCGCATAAAGTTGTTGCATCATTACACTTAATAATGTCCAGTCCTTGAATGTCATTTGGGAACATGACCTGAAAATCTCCATCTCCGTCGATACTCAAGTTACTTAAAACAATGGTTTTCCTTATACTGCAAAATCTCCACATTGATAACAAATTAGGAACTTCAAGCTCAAGAAGCCCTACAAGGATTTTGTATTTGCTTAGTGATTTGGTTTGATATCTGAGAAACTCCACAAAGTCAGAGTAACCTTGAAAACAGCATTGCAGAGTTTCCAACTTCATTAAGCATCCTACTTCCTTTCCTTTAACCTTTATCGAAGCACCAGATCCAAACACTTGCAAGTGAGAGAGTTTAGGTATTACCCCACTAGGAAACTCTTTTTTACCAAATGAACCGAGTCTGAGATACCATAGGTTGGATAGACATTCCATTCCTCGAGGTATCTTTCTAAGTTCAGTAAGAAGGAGATCTAATCTCTTTAGAGCCCTGAGCTTTCTTAATGATGGTACACTCCTTAAGAATTGACAATTATAGAGCAATAATGCAGTGAGACTCACCAAATTAGAGATAGAATTAGGCAATTTTTTAATTCCTGTATGAGACAGATTGAGTACCTTGAGCCCATGTAATTGCAGGAAAAATGAATCTGGAATAAATTGCAACACTGTATTATGACATAGAAATAGAGTTGACAGATTGGGACACCTTGGTGAATGGCTCGAGGGAATTTCTTCAATATGGTTACCCATTAGTGAAACTTTCACAAGATTCTCTGTCCACTCCTCTGCATCCGGTAATTCTTTTAATTGAACACCTGCTTTAACCATGACTTGAGAGTTCTCTTGCTGTATTTGGATGGCCATGTCCCTTATCAAGTCATGCATCTTGACAAGTCTACTACCATAAAACAAAGCACTTTCCAATAGGCAGACATTTTCAAGTTTATTGAGCATTGTGTGGCCCTCGTCAAATGCTGCTTGACTGCTACTCATTCTTTTAATTATTCCCTCATCGATCAAATAATTTACGAGTTCATCCCTTTTAATTTTATGATCTTCAGGAAATAATGCACAGTATAAGAGACAATGTTGTAGTGCTAGATCATCTAATTGATCATAACTAAACCTCAATAACCGGAATACCCCATCTTCCATGTCCTTAAATTTGGATTCTCTCAATTTATTCAATGTATTCCTCCACTCATGTACGTCATCCACTCCCCTTAAGCTTCTTGCCACTGTAATAATTCCCAATGGCAAACCAGCACATTCCCTCGCAACATCTATCGCAATTTGCTCAACTTCTAGAGAAAGTGCTTTGTCATCTCCAAGTTTCTCCATGAACAAAGTCCGAGCTTCCCCCTCACAAAGTGGCTCCAATTTGATTTTGTGTTGGCTATACATTTGGTTACAAACCTTTTCTGATCGAGTTGTCATAATCAGCTTGCATCCTTCCAAATTGACAGGGATTCCCACTACGTGTAGCTCGAAAGAGTTCCACAAATCATCCAAGATGAGAATCCATTTTTGTTTCTTCACTAGTTCTTTTGACAATTTAACAGCTCTACGCAGATTATCATCTTCTCTTGAGAGATCTAAATCAAGGCATGTAGCAACAAGATTCTGCAATCTATTAATGCTGCAATCTCGAGACACGGTCACCCAGTAAACACAACAAGAAATGTCTCTTCTTTTTAGAAGCTCGTTATGGATATGTTGTAGCATTGTCGTTTTACCAACTCCCCCCATTCCATAAATGGCAATGGTTGAGAATTTATCATCCATTAACAGAGACCATATCACATTCTTATTCTCTTCAAATGCTCGACCCACTAACTTTGTAGAGCTAAGAGGAATTGGATCTCCTCTACTCTCACTTGAGTTGTATTTAAGGCCTCTAGAAGAGCTAGTTCCTGCGCCAGGCTGCACTAACCTTCCTCTAGTGTCCTCCACATCGTCCTCCTCCTCCATTGAAAAACCAGCTGATTGATTCACTACATCAATTCCTTGTGTTGCTTCTCCTCTGTTCTCATGTGCATCAACTGTGTGTCTCCCAAGAGAGAAACTCCTGTCGACATGCTGAAGAGATCCTTCACCAGTGTTTCCCATGCCATTTGCCGCTTCTAAATGTGAACAAATTCTGTCTTCACCTTGTTCCGTGCCCTGAACTCCCACTGGTATCCTTCCAGCATCCCCTGCCAAACTGTCATGTACTGCGTTGCTTTGTTCCAACACTGGTGCTGTCCTCACAATCATGTTCTGCACTTCATTCATCATGACATCATTGTTTACTGTTGAACAGAGTTGATCATAACATCTTCCAATGCCAAGACACAATAGATCTGTTGGTTCGGATGAATCTCCTTGAGGCTCACCAGCTTGATTAATTGATGTCCCCTCATGAGAGCTACCTCTCTCCAGATGCTGCACCAATTCTGTTCTCGGTACAGTCTCCACTGCATCATGAAGAAGCTCTTCAGGAGAACTACTTCCCAACGTAAGCTCGTTCTCTAGATCAGTGATGCTATCCACCCAACGTTCGAACTCTCCAGGGGAAAAAGCTGCTTCTTGTTGTGCCATGTCTAAATGTATCACTTCATTGTTCTGTTCTTTTGCAGGAGCTGAAATTGCATTAGTGACCTCATTTTTGCTCGATCCTGCTCCATATTTATTTCTTTTTTCTGGAGGGCCATCAATAGCTGCACGGGCTGCATCTTGAACTTCTTTAGGAACTTTCTCACATATTTTAACACCCTGCCTTTTCACTCCTGACAAATGCCATTTGATCCTCGAAATGGAAGTATTCTGGGCAAATAAATGCCCACAAAATTTACACTTCATGCCACCATTATTCATATCTTCAACATGATTCCTGAATGGATCGGTTAATCGAACCATTTTTTCCTTTAGAAAAAAAAAATCACAGTATTGAATAAAACTTCATGGAAGTTACATTAATTGGAAAAAGAAGGATTAAAACAGAAAATAATTATATACATACATAAAAAAAAAAAAAAAGCTCAAGTTTAAAGGTAAGACATGGATTATAAAAACCGAGAAAGATCGATTGATTTATTTTTGGAAACTACTGGTGATACTTGTCCTTTACTTAGAAGATTCAAACAATAGTTGCATGTGAAAAACAAAAACACCGACAAGATGAAGTATAAATACTTTACCTGGATTCAAGATGTTCTGCAAGAGCTGCTTTGCCTGAGCAGTATTCAGGAAAAAAGAGCTGAAAGCACAGGGAAGGGAGAATGGTATAATGAGATGAGATGTGGAGATTGTTACAGTAAAAGCGCAGAGAGAAGAGTACAAGGATCAAGCAGAAACAATAATGGAGAAACTCGTTGGACCTCAATAATGTTAAAGCGTGGACCCAGTTGTCGTGGAAACTGTGAAGACGGAGGGAGTGACGTGCACCTCAATTTCCATTCTGTTCTTCTCGTATTATTTTAAAATATAAAATAACTCCAAATAAATTTTTTCTCCTTCTCAATTTCGATCCTTTGCCGCGTATGTTTCAGTTTTATTCTGTTTGATACATTTTAGAAATAGTATTATTTTTTAATTTTTGATTTATTATAAATTAAATTTTATAATTTCTTGTTTTTTTTTTGTTTTCTTTCTATTATCTTAATTTTATTGTCCATGTTATAGGTTTGACGAGTTAATTTAATTGATTTAATTTTTTTTAATTATTTTTTTAGTTTTATCATTTAATATCTCTAATATTTAATTAATTATAAATTAGATTTCGCTATTTATTTTAGTTTGTTTTCTATAAAATTATCTCAGTCTCATAACTCGGTTGATGAGTTTTGTGAGTTTACTAGTGTAATTAAGTTGTTTTATTGTGTTTATTTTATATTGATTTTTTTTTAATTTTATTATTCAATAATAAATTTATTAAAAATTAAGTTTTATAATTTGTTTTAAATTTATTTATTTGAAATTATCATAATTTTATTATTTAAATTATAAATTTAAAAAGTTAATCCAGATTCTTCTTCCGAGTCTATCATATTATCATCTCCGTATACATAAATCTATGAACACCATTCAGAAACTTAATATATGACGATAGGGAGCAGAGAGCACAGATCAGAGAAGTTGAGGGGGGAAAGGAAAATAGGGAATGGTAAAATGAGATGTGACGAGGAAGAAAATGTTGCAGTAGCTAGCTAGCATTCATGAGTCCCCGTATTACGGTCCAATTATTTTTAAAAAAATTAATTAATTTTTTTAATACTTTTAATTCGATATTTTAATATTAAAAATTAATTTTTAAAAAAATATATATATATTATTTTAAAAATAATATATACCATATTTTTTAACAACACCGTGATATTAGTAATGGTCAGGTCAATCATAGCCATTAATTAATGTATTGTTTGATAAGAAGGAAGTTGCTAGGAAGTAACCAATTATTTTACTTACCAAACATTAAATACCATATTAGTAAGAACTTAAAAAAAAAAAAAAAAAAAAAAAACCATAAACTCATCTGAAGTGTGAACACGAGCATTTGAAAGTGAATAGTATAATTTTGGTTACTAGCTAAGTGGAGATCTGACTAGGGTTGACCTGCTTATACTAATAGCTAGCATGATTTTCATGTTTGGTAATGTAGTTATGGTTATTTTTTAAAGTGTTTTTTTTTTAAATACGTCAAAATAATATGTTTTTATTTTAAAAAAATTATTTTTAATATCAATACATCAAAATGATCTGAAAACATCAAAATTTTAACTTAAAATATATTAATTTAAAACAAATTTTTTTAAAAAAAAAACACTTTTAAAATATAAAAATAAATAAAAATGAATCACTAGATAGCTGTTGTAAGGTGTCTATGTAGAGGAGAGAAAATTTTATTTTTCATGAATACAATTAAAATTAAAAACCAAGTAGTGCATCTTGTATATTTGTCTTGATATACTTAAAAAATATTTTTTTTTATTAAAAATAATGTTTTTTATATTTCTAATATCAACAAATCAATCATAATTTAATTACCTGTTTATGGGACTTAATTATGATTTATCCCACTTAACTTGTTTCAGAAATTAAAATAGGAAATTTGTTCTGAAAAATATGTACTTATTTTAGAGCAAAAACAAAAAAAAGAAACTGCTTTGTTATTGACATCGGAAAATTCGAAAGGCAATGTCGAAAAGTCGTAAAGGATAAGGAGCATAGTTTTAAGACCCGGCCCGGTGGTCGGCCCGGTCCAAGGTCCGGGTTCCGGGTTTTGACCGGGTCACCGGGTCTCAACCGGGTCGCCGGATCGGCCGGGTCAAAATTTATTTTTTATTTTTTAAAAAAAAATCAAAACGACGTCGTTTTAGCAAAAAAAAAACAAAAAAAAATAAAAGTCAACGGGTTTGAGGACGGGTCAACCGGGTTCCGGGTCGACCCGCAGGGTCGACCGGGTCTGACCGGGTCAATTCCCAAGCGGGTTTTGGCCTCCACCCGGACCGGTCTCATGCCCGGGTCGGCCGGGTCCCGGGTCAACCCTCCGGGCCGGTCCGGGTTTTAAAACTATGATAAGGAGCTTGGAACTTTCCTTGGCCACGTGTTGATCCATATTGAGCTGTCATCAACTGATGATGACTCGAGGACTCGGCAAAGCAAAACAGTGTGAAACGTTAAAAGCATGTGTATCATGAAATGACATAAAGCTTTTGCGGTGGTGGAGATATGAATAATTTTGATAAGTTGATGTTACAAATTAACAAAATAATTCCAACTGCTTTCCGTATTATGCTCTCCCATTGCATAGCTCTCCACATCAGAATGACCGGCAAGGGAGGTCCCATCCTCCTCCTTGCTAGAGGTCTCCTCATAGTCTGATACCAAATCTTTATTCCACCATTCCAGTATTTCTAATGAAGTGTCTCCCTGATAAACCAAACATTTTAAATGATCAGCATGAGAAAATGTAGCAGGTATTAAAGATATAGGCTTGCAGATGATTTGCTACAGAAGTTTTTTAACGAATAATCAAAGCAATTTATGGAATAACATGTTTCACCTCTTTAATCACGCATCCAATATGAGCAATGAACCAGTTATCCTTACACATCTTGCAGCAATAAACAGGATGATTTGGGTTCCTTTTATCCCGGCAAATCTCACAGTAATATTCTCCATAATCATCTTCGACTACATTTTCCATGAGAGTAAGAGGATAAAAATGATGGTCTTTTTGCTGAACTTTAAATGGCAATGGAATGCACTCAAGATGTCGATTAATGTTGCATTCAACACAACGATAGAAGGAGCCACTGCAATCATTTCCACAGGTCTCGCAACAAAAATTGCCTTTTGAAGGTTGTGGTTCTAGCGACTGGATAAAGCCCTGATCCCCTACATCCGATGCTACTAAGGAAAAGAGTGTGTGCTCACGGTGGAACTCATGTTTGAGAGTGGAAGTTAAGTAAGTAGCGCATGTAAAATGGAGAGCAAAATCGCAGATATCACAGTAATAGGCAATATCCCAAATTTGCAAATTGCAGGCTCTGCAGTTTTTTGGATTTCCATCGAAGTCCCGACCAAGAAGGGGGTGCTGCAGGTGATACTGGTGTTTCGAGGCAGGATTCATGGAGGAAGAAGTTGCAGTTAATGCAGCAATATGTTGCACCGGAGATACGGAGCTGACAGACCTTGCATTTCTCTTTAATTCCTTTTGCACAGTTGGCTCTTGTTAATTTATGCTTGTGGCAAAAATATATAGTTTTGCTTTCTGTCTTCTTCAATTGCTCGCACTGATCATCAGGTAGAGAAGCACATTTCATATCAAGGAAGAAGCGGCACTCACAGCAATGATAACCAGCAACATCATGGCAAAGATCTCTACAGCCATCGCATATAAAGTACTCAAAATAATGAGGATAAAACATAGTTAGGGTGTGCTGTGAGTGAAGAAAGTGTGTCTTTTGAGGGGGCGATTTAGCGCATGATATATGCCAGTTTCCCGAACATTGTTGACAGATATAGCCTGGACCCAAAATTTTGCAATCGCACCAAGAACAGTAAGCTCTCCTTGCATCTGATTCCTTATTGTCAGGGACCAGGATATGTTCATGCCTGAAACCTTTAAGCTGCATCTTAGAAAAAGAGGAGAATTAACAAACAAAACTTGCACGTCTATTCAATATAATTGGAGGGTAAAACATTGTGAGCAGCTTTGAATGCATCAGTGCCTTCTCTTTCTATGTTGATTCAAGTAAATTGCTGTAGTATTCAAGTAAACGCTACAAAAATAGACTTTATAAATTTAGAGTAAGCATGTCATTCAGCCTAATGGCTGTTGAAATAATCGTCAGAAAATAATATAAATCATATCTTGAGATCAGATCTAATATTTTAAGTTTTGAGGTTGAATTGGTTCTTTGATATAATATCAGAACCTCAATGACTAAGCGGTTATGAGTTCGAATATCATCATTCTTATTTATTTGATAAAAATTAAACACGAAATAGTATGAACCTATACAAGAAAATAATATAAATCATATCCTGAAACCTCGTTTAATAACTTAATTAAGCTTTTGAACTGAATTGATTCTTTCACAACAATAACAACATGTAGAAAATGACATTTTGAAACCTCCATTCTAAATCAAGAGAACAGAAGCAGAAGTTGAAATAACAAAAACAAACTAAGATCACTCAAATGGCCTAACCTTAATTTGATTCTCAGGTGGGATAGTTGTGTACTTGACGAGAGCAAGGCACTTCGTATCACCCTTTACATCTCCACCATCAACCATCTTGGCAGAGGTCCTCGCAGAGTTGAGCTCTGCTTTCATTAACTGTAGAACAACCCATGTTATCGCCTCTAGTGAAGTTTCTTCCACACGAAGAAAGTTCACCATGTCCACCAAATAAAACATGAGAATCATTACACCACAAACAAATGTAACTCAAAGCATGAAAGGACGAGTCCCACATGAAGTTCAGAGCATTATATGTCTGATTAAGAGATTTTGAATATGTATATATAGCAAAGCAAATTGAAGTTGCATGATACTAGTTGAAAATTAGACAACAATGCAAGCATGGTTTTCACTTTTTTCCTCCATAAGGGCTTAAATTTGGCCTTACCTCCGACATCAGGCATTCAATATGAGCGAGATATGGATTGCGATCAGGGCATTGATCACAGTAGTAAACATGATACGTTGGATCCCTTTCTTTCTCACAGAGTTCACAGTAATACTGACCCGAGTCGTCTTCAACAAAGCAATCCTTGAGGGTGAGGTAATGGGAATAGTCGCGGGAGTGGCAATCATTCTCAACAACACGCGGTAAAGGAATGCAGTCCAGATGAACATAGTAATTGCACTCTAAACAGATATAGTAGGAGCCCTTGCAAACCTTGCGGCAAGTGTTGCATAGAGAATACTCGTTGAAATAGCTCGCCGCGAAATAATAGAGATCGTGCTCGTGGCCCTTGTATTTTAAGGAAGATGATACCTGTAGAGACTTGTTAGCACATAGAATATGCAGATTGAAGTCGCACTCAGAACATCGATAAAAAACCTTCCTAATTGGCATGTGACAGGCATCACATTCTGAACCATATTCGGCAACTTGAGCACGGAGAGGGTGCGGAGGGTGGTATGGATGTTGTATTTCCGATGGCATGTCTTTACATGATTCATGGAGGTAGAATTCACAGTCCAAGCAACCGTAGGCAGGGCCTGAAAGGATCAGTTGGCATCCAGTACAAGTTTTTTCAACTTCCTGCTTGGCATTGAAGGAAACTAGCAGGTGTTCATCACCGAAGTAGGGAATCTCGGTATCTTTCACACCTTTTCTTGATCTCAGATCCTCGCCGTCGGTTGAAATCGCACATTTGACATCAAGATTGAACCGGCATGCTTTGCAGTGGAAGGCAAAGCCAGGAGACATATCTCTACATCCATCACAGACAAAGAACCCAGCAAGGCTCGGAGGTCTGACAATGAGGGTGAGAGGATGAATTGAGTGAAGAGAATGCTTCGGTAGCTCAGAGGGCAATTCAAAGCATGATTTGTGCAGCCAAAAGTCACCACAAATTTCACAAAAATAGGCTGGACCATGAATGGTTTCAAAGCAACCATAGCATAAGGGAGATCCAACCTCCTCCCCGGATAGCTTGGCAATCGTCTTGAGCTTCTCCTCACTCTCCTCATAAAAAGTCAACGCATGGCCATGGGACTCATGGCTGAACTGTCCATTCTCCATCTTAGAAAGAGAGAGAAATGCAAGTGATTTATCAAGACAGTATATTACAGAAGATGACAGCTGTACAACTGTTAAAGCAAAACTCGTGACCTTGGAGAGTAAAATAATGAAACAAACAATTAAAAAAAAAAAAAAACTTGGAAAGTGATAGATAAGCATAAAAAAAAATATTGTATTAAGGCAAGACAGGTAGATACCGGTAAACAATTAGAAGAAATAAAGAGAAATGTAAAAATAAGAAATGAGGAAATAAATTTAATCTAAATACAAAGAGACTATATGTGTGTGTGTATGTGTGTGTTAAGTAAAAAAAACTGAAAAGAAAATATAAAGACTATTCTACATTTAATAAACAATAAAATAAAATAACTTTATATTTTTTAACATCTTCCCTTTAAACTTACAATGCAGCAACTACAAGCATTGAAAGTCAAGTATCCAGAGTTTAGTAGCTAGAAAACAAAAGTGAAAAATAAAATACAATTTGATAAAGAAATTTACAATCTACAAAAAAGAATAAACAAAAGGCAAAGTAATAGTATCATGCTTAAGATGATGACTAATAAGATGACAATCGATCTTAATATATTTAGTTCGTTTATGAAAAATCGAGTTGTGAGCAATCTGAATAGAGTTCTGGTTATCACAATACATAGAAGTGAGATGAGAAAAAAAAAACTTTCATTTATGCAAGTAACCAAATAACCAAATAATTTATTTGGTAGTAAATGTCATAGCACAATAATGCTTATTATGATTATTAAATAGTGGCGTAAAAGGTGGAAGGACTAGAAGTAGAAATAATTTTCTTTTCGAAATAAGACTGAAAACATATTTTTTTTTCATTAAATAACTCACTAGCAACTAGGTCAATAAAAAGAAATGGAGAACGATGAAAAATTGAACATCTAAATCTTTAATATCACTTCGAAGTGTCGTTAAAAATTATATCAATCGTTATTGCTCTCTATAAGCAATATAGGCATTACATGCCTTTAATTCTACCGATTTTGTAACAGCCAATTGATTTCAAATATCTATCATAGCATAATAAAACTCCTGAATTCTTATATTTTTCTAGTGAACAGCTCATATATCATTTTCTAATTGATAATGCCTTGTAAAATTTGATTGAGTAAATAATATTTGTAGATGATCTCAAACATTCTTTATTATCTCATACTTCACCAATTATGTACCTATGGAATACTCAATAAAATTAATCCAAATAATAATTTTTACATTGTATGCTTTCTAGGCATTTATCAAGGCAACATAACCATCATTAGTATTTTTAAGTTTCACAGAAGTTCCACTAACATATCCCCATATCCTTTAAGATTAAGTCTCGTCTCATGAAACCTAACTGATTTAATATCATGTTAAATAATCTAAAAAAATAAAAAACAAGGAAGGTAAGGTAAGGTTTCATTAATTTTGTATAAAGCAATCAAAATAATCAAAAGAAATAAGTTTAACATAAATATAAAAAACTATATATATGCTAAATAAAGAAAACTAGAAAAAAATAAAAATTATTTTACCTTTAATAAATAATAAAATAAAATAATTTTATATTTGTTAATAGATACATGCCTAGAAGAATATCAGTCTTTTACAACAAGAAGCTTTTTTACTTTCTTTTTTTCTTCGTGGAAGTTGAGAAATCAAAAGGAAAGATAAAGAGTTTCATACAGGGGAAAAGCAGTGATAGTATATATATATATATGAATAATATGGCGTGAAAGGAAATCGCCTGATTTTGGTTTAATATTTAGGATTGTGATTATTGTTTTTAAATAAATTTTTAAAATATATTTCATTTAGAAAATAGTGTTTTAATAGTTTTAAATATTTGATATTAAAAATTAAAAAATTTATATTTTAACATATTTTTAAACTATCAATCATTTTAAAAATAACCTTGCACAACAATCATATGCTAGGCCAAAGTGAAGGATAAGAACTGCAGAGTCCAAAAGACTTCTTGTTATAAAACCTCAGGAAACCCGAACTGAGAAATTTGAAAAGCGAGCAAGGAAGAAAGGGAGAAGAAGATGTTGTTTCAAGTCGGAGGACAAGGGACACGACCCACCTTCTTCGAGATGGCTGCTGCTCAACAACTCCCTGCCAGTCTCCGTGCTGCCCTCACCTACTCCATCGGTGTAATTGTTTGCCCATATTTATACATACCTGCATGTCCACATCTCTCGTTTTGCATATAATTGTTTGCCCACCCACTTAATTTTTCAAGTTTTTAAGGGATGGGAAGCTGACATTTCTGTGACCCACTTGAGATTTTCATCTCGGTTTCTCTTAATTCTCTCATTTTGTTTGAGTTTGTCAATTTCATGTGTTAATCAAGTCTCTTTTTTTAAATGTTTTTTTTTTTATGTTCTTGGTAAGATGCAATTACTTGACTTACTTTTATTCAAAAGGTTGGCTTGTGCTTATGTTTCTTTGAATATTTGCATTATTGAATATTGTGGATTTGTCGTCTTGAAGGTATTGGCATTAAGAAGACCATTTCTGCATAAGGTGTTGGACCATGAAGATGAATTCTTTTCATTGCTTATGTTGGTCCTTGAGACTCATAGCTTGCGGACTACAGGTTTAGTTTAGTCTTTCTATGGCCTCGCTGTTTCTTTGATAATTCCATTTGCATTTTTTTATATAAATAACTTTAACTGCATTCTCGCATTAACTTTTGGCTTATGTTGTTGCCATTGTTACCAAGTGAGTGGGTGATCGATTGTGTTTTGTCTTGTTTTTTATATGATTGGAGATTCTATCCTTCTAGTTTATATACTCATGTTTTGTGTCATTAACTGCTTCCTTTTTTATTCTTATCTATTTGATTTTTTGTCATACATTTAATATTGAACCGCTGCAACACACGATGATGATTTGTCTTTTGTTTCCCCATGCATCAAGAACTAAACTTATTTTCTTCCCCTTTGACATGTTATGTGCTCTGTGAATCAGGTAACTTGCTTAATCCCATTTGTTTGTCCCTCCCTGGATTAGTTGGAGTTTATAACCTCTCCTGGTTATATAGAAAGTAAATATTAGAGATATTCATTTTTTTTTTCAAGAATAGATGATGAGGTTAATCCTCATTTGGTTAAATGGGATCGGGGATGTTTCCAAATTGATGTTGGAGGGTTGGTTGTGTGAAAGCTGTTAATAAGGCTTTGTTGGGTACGTGGTGGTGGTGATGGTTGGTTGGTTGTGTGAAAGCTGTTAATAAGGCTTTGTTGGGTAAATGGTTGTGGTGATGGTTTGATTTAATTTTGTTTCTTAAATTGCTGCGCTGTGTCTCTAAATTTGAGCATGCTGTTTGTTTAAGTTGGACTACTAAGGTTGTTCCTTACTTGTTGCATAGGGCTCATTAATTTCTATGTATATTCCTCTTCAGATGCTTCTTTTTCTGAATCCCTATATGGATTGCGAAGAAGGACAGTGAAGATAAGAGTAAAGAGGGAAGATGCGCGTCCAAACTCAGGGGATGGAATTCAGCACTCAGGGTTAGAAAAGCACCAAAGAACTCTTTCAGTTGTATTTTTGGTACCATCCCCTCCTTCCTTTAGCTGATATATTTTTCTTCCCTGAAGTTGTTTTCCTCGTAACATTGTGAAGGGTAGTTAAATCAAGTTTATAAACAGTAACTGTTACCTGGTTTCACTCTATATAAATGGTATCATAATAAGTTAATTACTTTCAAACCATTATGATGTAAGTTCATTACTTTTTTTATGCATCTTGCTAGGTTGTGTTGCCTTATTTTAAGTCAAAATTGTATTCAATATATAACAAAGAAAGGGAAGCCAGGCTTCAAGCAAGTTTGTGGGGAAATGGTGATGAAACAGTTGAAGATGCTGAATATTTTAGTGGAGGGGAAGCTTCTTTTGTTTCTAGAGAAACAACAATTAGAGCACGTTTGATGAAGAAAATTCAGAAAATTATGTTTGTTTGCTACCCATGGCTGCATGCTAGTAGTGAAGGTAAAGTTTTCATTTTGTCTGCATTCGAATAGTACTTGTTAATCTAGTCTTTCAAGTCAAATGTAAGAGCTTGCAATTGTGGAAAGTTGGGATGAGTTAATTCATAACATGATGATGTAAAGTTTACATGTCTGTATTCTTCATGGAACATAAACATCAATCATGAAGAAGTTGTATTCAAGTTTCATCTATTGCAATAACATTCAACATATTTCCTTATGCTCCTTTATGTATAGATACTAAATAATTTTAGAAGCACGAATGCCGTTGTAACTTTTTGTGTATTGTGAGGGAATTCTAATGTTTAGCAATCCAATTAGGGTATCTTCTGACAAATTTGTGACATGTTTCCAGTATTGGGTACTGAAGTTGTTCTATATTTTACTGGTCAATTGGAAGATCCTTTCCCTTAGCTACTTGCTGAACCCCAAGCAAAGCTCTGGACCACCAATACAGCCTTTTTTAATCTAATCTAGAATATTACAATGCAGTTTCCTGATCATTATTCTGAAACTTTTATAGCATGCTGTTGTGTGCCAAACCGGTTTCTGTCTTCATGTTTGGTTGGAAATAGTTTGTGTTTGTCAAAATGTCCAATCTGATCTGAAGTGATGTAATGCAGGAATGTCATTTGCTTATCAGCTCTTATATTTGCTGGATGCTACTGGGTTCTATTCGTTAGGACTACATGCGCTTGGGATTCATGTTTGTCGAGCTACAGGGCAAGAGCTGGTACTAGATTTGAATAGAATAGAGAATTTACCCTTGTATTTTTATCAATAAGTATTCAGATATACATAAATTCAGAAATACAAATATTCAAATATAGTGCTTGCTGCTATTTTATTGTCCTTTGAAAAACCTCAACAAATGATACATATCTTAGTGCTCTGTCCAATTGTTTTGATGTCAAGGTAGATGGACACTACTTCTAGAATTTCAAAGATACGAAGCAATGAACGTGAGAGACTTCATGGCCCCCCATGGTTGAAGGTATACTAATTTAAATTATTTAGTTGCTTGAGTAACTTGATGGGGAACCTTTTGCTATTCCGTATTTGTATGGAAAAATTGACAATATAGTTGTATTGCTGTTTTCCACTGTAGAATATTGACATGCCATCATAAATGTGCAGACGTTACAAGGAGCATTGCTAAGCTGTGCATATACAATGCTTGACTATGCACAAACTGGCTTAATTGCAGCAGTGTTCATCTTTAAAGTGAGTGTGGTTTACCTGCTTGGGTAGTTGTCCATTATCAAGTAATATTGTCTGCAAAAACTGTAGCTACTTGTAGATGTCATGTTGTTCTTGTTGTCATTGTTTCTAATGCTAGCAATGCTCAATTCTCTTCCCCTTCCCAATCAACATTACCAGTGATCCTTTACAGTTGCAGGTTTTTACGATCCTTTGCTGAACAGTGCTTTCTGTTTCAAAAAAGTTTGACCTTTATAACCAAATGTGAACTGATTTCTTTTTACAAAATAATGGTAAAATGTTTTTGGCATCTAACCTATTTCAGCTGGACATTATCAAATCTGACACTCCCTAAAGTTCCACTGTACTCATTTCCATGCCTTTACTTGTCTTGAGACCCTAGCCTCTCAGAACTAAGCTTATATCTTGTTATATCATGTTCATTTTAATGTCGAGATAGTAGACTTCATGCAATAGCAATGATTTGATGGTCCTATTTATGTTTTTCATGCATTAATTTTCATTTCTCTTTTTACATCTTTGCTCTTTACAATAAGTATAGACTGGCATTAACTTTTTACGAGTGTGAACCACGCAGATGATGGAGTGGTGGTACCAATCTGCTGAGGAGAGAATGTCAGCTCCAACAGTGTATCCCTCACCCCCACCACCTCCTGCCCCAAAGGTGAGAAAGGAGCTTTTCAGTCTTGGATTTCATAACGGGGTACCCCCCCCCCCCACTCTCTCATCCTCGTGCAAACAAACTCACACATACTCGTGTTATATTAATGGTTTCCTTTTCCTATGTAAATCTATGAAAGTATCTACTTTAAATAATAGAAAATTATGGATGAGCACCTATATTTTTTATTTGGTCAATAGAGCTATGGTGTTTTAATAATAGAGATGATGGAAAATATATTATGTCATGCTGTTGATAATGAAGTTTAATCATTACTTTTCATGTAACTCTCTCTCGCATGTCAAATTTCAACAATTATCAAATATTCTTCAGCTCTTCATGATCTTAGTATTAGGTTCTTTCAGACGTGAAAATCCAAAAGGTTCAAAGATACATAATGGTCTCCTTATTATTAACAGGTTGCCAAAGAGGGGATTCCACTGCCACCCGATAGAACAATCTGCCCATTGTGCTCCCAAAAGCGTGCAAACCCTTCGGTTGTTACAATCTCAGGATTTGTTTTCTGTTATGCTTGCATATTCAAATATTTATCTCAGGTAAGGAATCTAGTTCCATTCTCTATCAATATCCATATTTCTGCTTCAAGCTTGGTTTTCCTCTCAATTCTCCTGCCCTACTTGGCCAAAATATACTTATTCCTTGATGCCATTTTATTTCATTGCTGCAGTATAACCGCTGCCCAGTCACATTGATGCCAGCAAACGTTGATCAGATAAGGAGGTTGTTCCATGATATGTAGAGACGTGGAGATACTGAAGGAGATAAATCCACATAGTTTTATACAAAAGGTTCAGTGAAGCAGGCAAAGCCATCGCAAGCTAAGCAAAATAATGTACAATTTGCAGTCGTTCTAAACATTCATTTCAGCAGCAATCCATGTGACATAGTCCTACCAGGACCGTACTTGACCCCTCTATTTCTGCAGGCAAGTAATAGAAGTCACCTATTTACAATTGTAAATTATCAAGGTCTTTTTCCCATTCTCTCGTTTTTTTTTTTTCCCTTTTTTTTCACTCTGGACATGCATCTCAGCAACTCATTGCTAAATAAACAACACAATACAAAGCCGTGCTTATGGACGTTATGCTTGCAAGACTACTGTTTCTCTAGTTACTACCACGAGAAAGTGTACCTTTTCAACTCCTTTTTTTGTACAAAAATGAGGCTTCCTTGTAAGCAGCAGCATTTTCTTAACTGCAAAAGCTTGATTGTCTCCCTTTATCCGAACTGTGGCAACTTTGACTATCAATCGTCACAAGGCCAGATTTTCTTAAGAACTAGATTCTTCAGTGTATTCCAAGTTTCAAATTGGTTCTGTTCAGTTCAGCAGCTAATTGGAAACAGAGCAACTAGCAATCTTGCCATGCATTGACAGCCAATGTCCAGATATAGAAAATAGTATTCTGAATAATTTCTCTTCCTCGACAAAACTGTTACTACAACAAAATCTCAGATTATTGCACACAGTGGCGGTGGAGAAAACGGATGTGTTTCATCTCTCAACTCTTAAAAGGCAACACTTGCTAGAGAAACTAGATGAGTTTGTTTGTCAGTGTAGTTGTAGTTGCTTTTTAAATAACATTTCGTGTCAAAATACATGTCAATAATATTTTTTTATTTTTTATTTTTAACATCAGCACATCAAAATGATTTGAAAACACTAAAAACATATTAATTTAAAATTAATAAAAAAATAAAAAAAATTTAATTTTTTTCAAAAATATTTTTGAAACGTAGAAACAAACAGTACCGAAAACTTGTATAGCACAGGCCATCAAAGCAACACAAAAACTGCAGAAGGCGTGCTCCACATTAACATTTGCCTTGCCTTCATGCTGCAATGTTAAGGCTGCTGTTCCTATGGCTACTATCATCAACTGAGTTAGATTTTCTACTGGATTCCGATCAAAGTCATCAAGCTGACTCATAACTCGAGCGTTTCTATCGAACCCACTTACCTTCTTAGTTCCTCCTCCGGTGGAGATCCACATTTTGGCATTGGACTGGTAAATTCCTTTTCACCCAATCCAGCTCCATGCACTTGTTCTATTGAATCAAATGATGATGAAAACAATGACTCAGATGACTCTTCTTGTATCAAGACTTAACATCATCATTTAAATCACTACCTTCCAAGTCTAAATCTTCACATTCTTCTTCACCAACACAATCTTGATATCTGTTCTTTGGAGGATAAGATCCTACATTTGATGTGACCACAGCAGAAACTGATTTGCTCACGTTTGATGGTTTTTCTTCTTCTTCTTCTTCTCTGTTTTCACACCCTCTCTCTCTCCTACATTGTTCTTCGCTACATTATTGGCAACTCCTTCCTCAGTTGATAACCCCTAGAAGGTTTTGACATTCAAATCAAAAGTCACCTTCTTTTTCTCGTTGCAGCTCAATTGCTTCTCAAGTTTCTCTCTAAGAACGTTAAAAAATTAAGAAATAACAACTAAAACCCACAAATCCAATGAATTAAATCAAACATCATCTAACCCAAAGTACAAGCCGAAAACATTGAATAGCTAATGTATTTACGTCTACCGGTCATATTTTCTTTGAGAATTGAATAACTCATTAGCGCTTCAAACTCTTAGTGATCAGATTTGTAATGTTGTTTTCAAACTTGATAAAATTCAAAAAAAAAACATATAAAATATCAAATGTTTAATGGTTTTTTTAATTAATATGGGTGTCCGAACTAACTTGCACACACCTTAACTAATCACACTGGCTCTGAAGTTAATAATCATATAAATCTCCCGTGACTATCATATACAATTACAGGGTTCAAATCTAATATCATATAAAAAATAAAATTTTTGATCCCAAACTTTTAAATTACAGTGATTATCAACATTCAAGAATAAACTTCCTGTAGAAGGTGTCTTGCTTCATCAGCATCAAAATTCAAGAATATGAGCCAAGAACAAGTGTAATGATCTTATGTTGAGATTTTGAAATAAATAATAGCAAATTCACAACACATGTAATATGAAAATCATAAAAATATATATTAATCAATTTAAATACTTAATAATCAACATCTAATAATAATTGCTAATAACGAGTCTCTTGATTTTGGATTGGGTTTTCAAAGTAAATAACAGCTTATACACACCAAACACAATCAATTCTAACAATGTTCTTTGATCCTAATTCACATCTTTAAACTTTCTATGCAAAATGGCATTTTGAATAATTAAAATTGTGTTCGCTCATCCGTATTTGATTATAAATATTTATGTAAAAATATTTTTTTAATTAAAAATATATTAAAATAATATTTTTTTTATTTATTTTTAATATCAGAACATCAAAATTATTAAAAAACATGTAAAAAATATTAATTTGATTTTTTTCATGTGAAAAATAATTTTAAAAAAACTTTAAATATAATTTCTGTCTTTTTCATTAAACCTCATAAATAATTGTATTTCAAACCTTAATTTTATATAAACTAAAATAGCATATTTTTTATTCATTAAGATCTACGTTTGAAGATTCTTCTTATAATATTTCTAACTTAACCTATAGTTTTTTAAATTTTATTTTTAAAAATTCACAAATAAAAATATTTTTTTAAAAATCGTAACAGCAAAATTAAATATTCTCTAAAGTGGGCTTTTTAAGATGCAATGCTTAGAAACTACGATATTCTATGCTATCTCTCAATAACTTTTTCCAATTTCTAACACTGTTATATATATATATATATATGTAGCCGACGGCCGACGGCCGACCACCTCGGTAAAGGCCTGTGAATCACTCTGGAAATTGCTAGAATCTCATCCCTAACCACCATCCATGCGGGCCCCTATTGTTTTGCCTGATCAAAGCAATCAACAGTCCAGATTAAAGAGGGAACACGGCTCTAAAATGCACATCACCGCAGCTTTGCTTTACTACAATGATGGCGACTTGCTTTGCTTTTCCAACAATTAAATCCAAACAAATCTTTGTTGGCTTTCACTTAATAAAGTATTCTTTGCTTGTCAGGCACTTTAGTCTACACTTATTTATGCTTTGGATTGCTCATTATACTTTACTCTCAATTACCCAATATTAACGTGTCTAAATTCAAGACCATGAGGCTTTCTTGCAAATTGATGTAGATTTTGACTTAATAATTGAGGAAAATAATTTAGAAAATGTAATGAGGAAGAATTATAGAAATATATTAAAATAATATTTTTTTATTTTTAAAATTAACGTATTAAAATGATCTAAAAATACGAAAAAAAATATTAATTTAAAATAGAAAAAAAATAAAATATAATTTAATTTTTTAAAAAAATAATTTCGAAACGCAAAAACAAACCGGACTTACTCAATTACTTTTTGATATTTGACTTGGAAGGTAAGTAATGGATTCCAATCTAAAAAAGTATAGAAATTTAAAAGTTAATAATATGTTATAAAGAAAATTAATTTAAAACTATATGTTTGAGAGTGTGGTTGATATTATTTTTTATCATTTCAAAATACATCAAAAATATTTTTTATTATTTTTTAAATTATATTTCTCATATTAGTACATCAAAACGGTTTAAAAATATCTAAAAAAATAATTTAAAACTTAAAAAAATCAGAATTTTTTGAAAGTGTAATCCAACCGCAATTCCAAATTCTGGATATTATTTTATTTTAATGATTAAGATTTATAATTTTTATTATGAGGTCTCAAATTTCAATCCTTAAAAAAATGGTAAATGTTAAAGATAAAAGATAACTATCTCATTGTTTTATTTCGAGACTCATTCAGTGTATCAATCTCGCCTGTAATAAGTGATAAATGCATAAAATTTTTATTTTTATTTTTATTTTTATTTTTATTTTGTCAATAAAGCTCCCAATAAATTAATAGATTAGCAACCTCCCCTAGAAACAACCCCCACACACACCCGAGAGAGAGAGAGAGAGAGAGAGTTTCATGAATATCTGCATCTTGAAATAAAGAGAGTGCAGCCCTTAGGTAGCGTTTGGGTCGAGGAAAAAGCTTTAGATGGAAGGGGTGTGTGTGGGTGTGAGAGAGAATCCAAAATTATCACTATTTTTGGAATAAAATGAATGAAAACGGGGTTAAAAATCCTCCGAATTTTTTGGAAAAAAAAAATTTTAAATTTTGAGTTAGTCGAGTTGACCTTCTCAACCTATAATTTGAACTTTATCTTGGATCGACATCCAAGTTAAATTTTAAAATAATTATGATAATAATCGTTTTTATCTATATATTGACTCGTGTGAAACCATGTTGACCCTTTTAACTTGTGACCTGAGTCTTGAAAACTATGATAATAATAATTTTTATTTTTATATTGACCATTTTAATCCATGATCGAGGCTTTATCTTAGGTTAACCCCAAAATCAAATTTTAAAACTATGATAATAATCATTTTAATTTTATGTTGAACCAAATCAACTCGAGTTGATCGTCCTAACACGTGACTTAGATCTTATCATGGGTTGACACTCGAGTCGGGTTTTAAATATATGATAATAATTATTTTAGTTTTTATATTAACTCGAGTCAATAGTTAACCTCACTCATAACTTGGGGCTTACCCTGAATTGACATTCAAATTGAATTTCAAAACTATGATAATAATCATTTTTATTTTTAAGTTGACTTAAGTCAACATGACCCGTGACCTAGGCCTTGATTAGTGATCCAAGATTTGTCTTAAATTGACCCCTCGAGTTGGATTTTAAAACTATAATAATAATTATTTTTATTATTACATGTTTTTATTGTAAAATTTTGGAATTGAAAGATTTTAACAAGAATATTTTAAAACTAAAAATAATAAATATTATCTCTTGAAACATGTTTTTTCTATACCTCATATTTTAAAAGTACAAAAAATCACTTTAAAATTATTTCAGAAATAGATTTATTTTTATATATTTATCTTTGACTCTTCAATCAAATATATTTCTATTTATACTGTTTTCATTCTTTCTATTTTAAAACGATAATCAAACATTATTTAAAAGTGACTAGAGACACTAAAATTAAATTATTTCATCTTTAGAATATGAATATATGATGAATTGAATTTTTAGGTTAAAAAAAGTTTAAAGTTGAATTGTGTGTTGATTTTTGTATATCAATGATATTTTATTTTGATAAAAAAAAAACAAGAAAATTAAATTTTTGAACAATCTCACAACCAGCATATTCTCGCCCACCAGATTTTATTTACTTTTCTTTCACTTATCATTTTCTAATTTTTGTGATAATAGTTTACTATATTAAGTTTGTATTTTTTTTTTATGTTATACAAAAATAATACAATAACTATATGCTTTTGTGTTTTATATTTGAATTATTTAAGAGTTAATTCATTAATTTTTTAATAATATTTTACTTTATATTTATATACTATCATACTATTAAATTAATAATGAACTAAATTATTTAATAAAAATAAAGTATAAACTTATTATGTATTTTTTTTATAATTGAATTTTATGAAAACAAATAGAACAAGTAAGAAAATATAAACACAAGTACAAAATAAAAAATATGTATAATATAATAAAAATTAAAAACAAAATCCATATCCTAAGCATATAATACACAAGAGTACGTATGCATAAAGGTAAATTAAATATTTTCTATATGTTTTTCCTGTCTCATTTTATATAACTAAACAAAGATGAAGATGAGAATTTATGTCCAAATCAAACACAACTTCCACATACGTTTTTTTTATTATTATTATGTAAAGTATTTTTAATTAAAAATAAATTAAATTAATAATTTTTTAGATTTTTTTTATTATCATTTATGTGTGTGTTTTTTTATATTATGATGCAAAATAATTTTTAAAAGTATTTTTTAATTAAAAATATATTAAAATAATATTTTTTTATTTTTTATATTAACACATTAAAATTATACAAAAAAATTATTAATTTAATATTTAAAAAGGAAATAATTTTAAAAATTAGTTATAACGCAAAAGCAAACATTGACAGCATCTACAACCTTTACCTCATGCTTCTCTCCCAAACACTACCTAGTACACTCCATCACTATCACCCAGCTCACCAACCACTAATCCACTAAATAATCATGCTTTAATCTTGCTCAACTCAACAACCCTGAATGATTAATCCAAACTCCATATACTATATATTCTCAGTAATTCTTGGCATTTTAGATATTGACAGTTGTTGATGATCCATTATGATGATAATGGAGCTTTAAAACCTTGGTCCCACCATTCTATATATTCTACCTCACCAAATAATCCATGACGAGATACTTCTCTACTCCCACTGGACTTGACAGTGGCAGAAACTGGACCAAAGGAAGACACCACAATCACTTAAGTCAGCGTGAGTGAAAGGATGATGCCATGCCTGTCTGTTTCTTCAGAAACTGAAAAATGAGAGTTTACTGGTTGGCTTCCCAACGTACTTTCTGATCACATACTGACAATTCTGGCACTTTCTTTTCTCTTTCGGCTTTGGTTGACAAAAAGGGTTTATTCTTTGATATTGTTTTTATTGGTAACAGATTAAATTGTGTGTTTTTGTCAACTCCTTGTAAAGATTTAACGTTTTGGGATTTCTGGTCGGTTCTTGTGGATGTTTATCTGGTGGAAAACTGTCAAGCTTCGTAGTGGGAAGTCAGTGTTTTGTGTCAGCATGGTATGTGTCTGTGTGCATGGCATTTCTAATGGGATTTTAGCCCTGCTGTTAGTGCCTTTTTTCTGTTTTTCCTTTATTATACACACTGGCAATCTGTATTTCCATCAGATTTTTCAACAAAATGATGATTTCTTAATGGTTTCTGAGTTTTCCATGTTGGGTTTTGATTGTTTAGTATTTATGTAAACTGTCTATTTCTCTTCCCAAATTTATGTTTTTTTTTTTTTTTTTCATATGTTTTTGTGTGAATTCTAATCAGATTTCTTTTTTATTTTGCAGTTGGAGGGACATGGAAGTGGACCACAAAATTTAGAAGAAATTATGGGACTGTAAAAAAAGAGTGGTTGAGGCTTGAGAGGGACAGTTCTTTGAACTTTGTTCTTTCTTTCCGTACTTTCAGATAAGCCATACTTAAGTTTTCTTGTACACGGAAAAAATCGAAGGAAAAGGAAACTTGGTATTTACACGAGCACGAAAAGTTCGGTTTGGGAGTACACTTTCATGTGAGTCATTGCTGGAAGTGGTTGGTTGTCATGCCACAAACTTAGAGCAAAGGTTTCAAGTATTCTTTAGGGCTTTCTAGTTTTGGGTTAAAAAAAACATGAATATGGAGCCATTGAACCAGAAATCTCTTGAGAGAGTAGTGTCACAGAAAGCTTTGCAAATTGGTAGTTCATTTCCATGTCAAATTTGTGTGGTGGGTTTTCTCAGTGGAGTTTGCCTCACCTCTTTGTTTTTGGCTCTTCTTACTTCTCTGGGGACTTTTGAGTTTGGTGGCATTTCATTCTCTGCCATCTCTCAGGGAAATTCTCCATTGAATTCTTCAAGTTCTGGGTTTATCAGTGAGTATAAGCTACCAATGTTTGTTCTTCACTTGCTGTTTGTCTTTGGTACCTGTCCTGCAAGTTTTAACTGGTTTTGGATTGATGAACAGGGATTTTAGTCCAGACAAGTTTTACTATTAAATTCACAAATCTTAACTGGTTGTTGAGGTTGATCGGAGTAATTTTAAATTGGTTTTTGGTGAAGATAAGGCACAACCTCATGCATGCAAAGTAAGGCCAGGAATGATCAAAGGGTGCACTTGAAGCAACATAAACTTCAAGTGACTTGTTAGATACATTTGTTGGTTACTTCCCCAGAACTTCTAGATCACTGTTTACTAGTGTTTTACATAATCAGTCCATCCAGATTTTCTCTGATATACTTAGAATTGAAGCACCCTATAACCCTACTGTTTTTGAGGTAGTAATTGATAAGATGATGCTTCAGAAAGAATTGTGGTCTTCAAAAATTAGCTTTCATGAAGAAGCGAAATATCTAACTCAATTCTGTTGTAGTCAGTCTTTTAAGTAATCTCTGTCGAGTGCATCCCTTAGCTATAGCTGATGTTGATTAGTTGTTGATGGATTGTTGATCACATGTAACTTAGTGCTTTAATTCTTTACCTGAAAGCCCTTCGATGAATTGAATTGCAGATACAGTTGCAAATGCAGATTGCAAATTTAAAAGAAACGAAGTTGTTGCAGAGAGGTGGGTTGATTCAAAGAGAAGTGAAGATGGGACTGATGATGAGAGAGTTTTGTTATTGCATTCAGCTTGGAGTGCCTTGTTATCAGAATCAGTTGACGGAAAGAGTGCTTTCTGGCACCGTGCTGGACTTGACAAATCCGCCGTGCCAAATGCCCCTCATCTGGAGAACTGCAAATTGAGTGGACAAACAAATGAACGTCTTGATATGCGCGCAGAAAATGAGAGGTTACCTCCGTGGACAACTTGGAAGGGATTGTTAGACACACACCCTGCATCCATGGCCAATGAGCAGCTCAAGTACTTAAGGCACCAAGCAATATCTGAAGGTGCTTATCCTCCCTGGGTATGTTTCTGGTGTACTTGAACGGAAAGTAATTATAGTTGTCGTTCCATTTTCGCATTTGGCACACACTTAATCTTGGAGTTAGTTACTTAACACCATTTGGATTGAGAGAGATGGAGCTAGGTGGAGTGGAGAGAATTTAAAGCCTCCTTTTGTTGAAATAATTTGATGAGAAGAGAAGAGAAGAGAATCTCAAGTTGCAACATGATTGTTTATACTAATTTCCATTTAACCTTCCGAAATGTCAAACAAACTGGGCCATGATCATCCTAAATATTGCCAAACATTGCTTTCTTCTCACTTCGGTCATGATTTGTGATCTTTCATGTTGCATCTTGTTAGCATGATTTGTGATATGTAATATTGCATTTTGTTTCTATTTTTTAGCTTCCTTACTTATTGTTAAGGTTCCCAGATTACTGGATCGGATGAAGAAAACTATCCTCTTACTAGGAAAGTGCAGCGTGACATATGGCTACATCAGCATCCTGAGAACTGCAGGGATCCTAATGTAAGATTTCTGGTTGCTGACTGGGAGAGGTTACCTGGTTTCGGTATTGGAGCCCAGCTAGCTGGAATGTGCGGGCTTCTTGCGATTGCAATCAACGAGAAAAGAGTCCTTGTCACCAGCTACTACAATAGAGCTGACCATGATGGTTGTAAAGGTATGATTGAAGAATGTTTCTTCTTACTGTTTACCTATTAATGGATAGCATTTCTAATTGATTATTGTATTAAATGGATATGATGGCATGTGTAAACATCATCCGATGTGTTCCTTGCATCAAAAGTTATGCACTTCTCATCGCCACATTTTGTGTACCTTGTGTTTTAACATCTCAAGAATGCATTCGGTGGTTTGAAGCCTTGGAGATAACTGCAGACAACACTTTGAAGAAAACCATGTTGTTACTGATAAGCAACCATCGATTTCTGCAGGTTCCTACAACTCCAGTTGGTCATGCTACTTCTTTCCAGAAACATCCCAAGAATGTCGAGATCGTGCATTTGAGCTATTGGGTAATAAAGAAGCATTGGAAAGGGGAATTATAGCTACAAAAGACAGTTATAAATCAAAAGAAATATGGACTGGAAGGACTCCAAGGCAAGTGATCATTGCATGTGTAATCAGAATTAGCCCTTGGAGATAACTGTTGTCCTTGTTCCCAAATGATTGACACTATTTGTTAAACAGGGCATGGGGAGATCCCTGGAGATTTTTGCAACCAACAACAGAAATAAATGGGAGTTTGGTCGCTTTTCATCGTAAAATGGATCGAAGATGGTGGAGAGCACAGGTAAAACTTAAACTTAATCTAGAAAGGAGTGAGACTCCCTTTCGTGCTGTTCCTTGGTATTGTTAACCTTCTCAGATTTTACTCTCTTGCCAACATTCCATCTCACAGACATGGAGTTGCAGATTGCCAGCATCTCTCTTTATCATATAGTTTGTTTTAGTTAGCGTCTAGAGGAAATAGCTAGTTTATGATTTTAATCCAGATACAACCAAGATTAGTGAGAGATGATTAGCAATAGCCATACAGAAAAAGGAGCTGTGCGAGCGTGATGGAGGCTGAGGGCAGTGAACAAACTTCCTCTATGTGGTGTCTTGCTTGTTTATTACAATGATATCGCTGTGGAATTAAAGCCTGTTGGCGTCCATGTTCTGCCACCCTAAACAACATGAGATTTGTTCCTTTTTTGCGATTGAGATATTGTTTATCTGTCATCAGGCAATACGATACTTGATGAGATTCCAAACTCAGTATATGTGTGGCTTGATGAATATTGCCCGAAATGCTGCTTTTGGGAAGGAAGCAGCGAAGATGGTTCTTACAAGTCTCGGAAGAGAATGGCCAAAGGTTCTGTTAATCCTTGATCTCAAGTGAACCCCAATTAGCTACATTGGTAGATCTTCACTATAACACCTCAAGTGAAAGGATTCTTACAATGACATCACCCTCTTCTAACAGGATTTTCAGAAGCGCAGGTCAGACATTGAAGAATTCGTATGGTCCAGTCACAGACCATGGATTCCTACGCCATTGTTGAGCATGCATGTAAGAATGGGAGACAAGGCATGTGAAATGAAGGTAGTTGAGTTTGAAGGTTACATGCATCTTGCTGACCGGATCAGACAGCATTTTCCTCACCTCAAGACTGTTTGGCTGTCAACTGAAATGCAGGTTTGAGCTTCACGCTCCATGCTTTCTTCGTAGTTCTTCGCGTTCTTATTCATTTACTTCCACCCATCTCTCCTCTCGTCACTGCCAACGATCTAATGATATATTTTCAGGAAGTTGTCGACAAGTCAAAGCAATACACGAAATGGGATTTCTACTACACGAATGTAAGACGCCAAGTTGGGAACGTGACAATGGCCACATATGAGGCAAGTCTGGGCAGGCAAACCAGCACAAACTATCCCCTTGTTAATTTCTTGATGGCAACAGAGGCCGACTTTTTCGTCGGAGCATTGGGTTCGACATGGTGCTATCTCATAGATGGTATGAGGAACACCGGAGGGAAAGTAATGGCTGGTTACCTGAGCGTTAACAAAGATCGGTTCTGGTAGGATATTATATGCCCCAAGAAGAAGATTTGTAAGTATACAACAGTGATGGTCAGGGATTTCTCATCAGTAAATGAGTTATAACTTTTGCACCATAATGTTCCACTTGTGCATTCTCTGTATATATTAATAAATTTGATTCAATTACTCTTGAATTAAAAAAAAAATTTGCTTCACCTTGGATCTCAAGTTCGAGCCCTGTAATCACTGAAAGCTTATATGATTGTTAATTTTAAAACCCGTGAGATTATTTTAGTTACGCACAAACTAGTGCAGATATCAACATTAATAATAAAAAAAAAAACAATAACACAAAAAAAAATTATTTTTTATAATATAATAATATAATGAGGTGAAATGATATATTTGTTTAGGATTTAAATTTCTGCATTCCGATCAACTCAAGCACAAACATTGACTTAAAGAACAATGGGAAAGAGACAATTCTATCTTAAACAATTGTTGAATGACAAGTAATTCAAGTTTCTAAGTGAGAAAAACAACTTGATGACTCTGAATTACGAGTCATTTAGGGCATTAACAAGTCACTTAAGAGTTAAAACCCAGAATCCTGCATGGATTACTTGAGCAAAATCAAATTCCTCCAGGCTGCTGCCTTCCTGGGACATGCATGTTACAGCTGTTGTCTGGCAGCAATGGCAATGGAATCCACAACGGTAGCGAAAGGTGCTGAGAAATGCCTTCACCCCATGAAAATTTATGAAAGCATGAATTTGGATAAATTGTTTATGGATGTATCGATTTGTTACTGAGAAATTACGAGAAATTTAAATATCCTTGCAGGAATCTAAGCTTGTCACCAAGCCACGATCCGTAATGCAGAAGTTGATGGGGATATTAGATTCACACCGAAAATTACACAAATATATAAATAGAGGCAATGTAGAATAGCATAACATGTCATTCTTTGATTGGAAAACTGAAACCATATAGGCTTATTTCATTATTTTATTTTATTTATTTAAATTATTTATGTTAAACAGATTTAATTGATGAGTTAAGTCCAATGATTTGATATTTTAAGATTTTGTTATTTATATATTTCTCTTTTAATTTGTGAGATAATTTTTTATGATTAAATAAAAATGACAAACTTTTCCCTTTCGGAATTCTTTTTTCTACCTAGCTTTTTTTTTCTTTGCTTTCAATTCTTAGCTTATTTCTTTAAAGCTTCTCTCTCTTTTGCTTTTTTTTTTTTTTTTTTTTCATTGTTCCGCATCAATTTTGGTATCAGAGCTTTGAATTTTTAATTGTCAATTAATCAATCTAAACTACCTGATATTTTTTCCTTTAAACTACCTGATGTTTTACCCTATATGCTTGACATTCAATATGCCATATATTTTGTTAATGATACCATATTACCAAATTTGTCTCACTATAAGATGAACCTTAGTGAATATGCTAAATTGCAAAGGCAAATATGTGAATTGTTACAAAAATGATGTATATAAGGGAGTTTGAGCTCATGTAAAGTATATGTCATATTAACACCTATGAAAAATGAATTATAAAGAATATGGGTATATAGTCAAGCTATCAATAAAATTACAATCAAATATTATTTTCTCATTCCTCGATTGGATGACATGCTAGATATAATGGCAATAGCTCATATCTTCTCTAAGATTAACATGAAAAGTGGGTATCATCATATAAGAATTCGTTTAGAAGATGAATGTGAAATTGCATTTAAGACCAATGATAGATTATATAAGTGACAAGTCATGTCTTTTAGCCTTTCCAATGCACCAAGTACTTTTATAAGATTAATGACACAGGTGCTTAGGCCATTTATGGAAAAATTCTTGGTGGTGTATTTTGATGATATCCTTATTTATAGCAAAACAAAGAAAGAGCATTTAGATCGCCTTATACAAGTTTGTATCACCCTATTCATTTGTTTTGAAACATATATCTGGAATGGAGAATAGGGCAGCAGATGTCTTAAGTTGTCGTGTAACGTTGTCATCTATAATGAGTATTGAAGTTACTGGATTTGAGAGACTCAAAGAGAAGTATGAATCTTAACCAGAATTTGAAGAAATATACATGACTTTAAGAGATGAGAATAATAGTATTGTAGATGGTTATCACCTCCAAAAAGGGTATTTGTTTCGAGATAATAAGCTTTATATCCTGAAGACATTAGTGCGTGAATTTTTTATATGAGAGATTCATGTTGGAGGTCTTTTGAGACACTTAGAAAGAAATAAAACCATTGAAAAGCTGGAATGTCTTCTTTTTTTTTGTCTAGTTTGAAAAGAGAAGTAATTCAGGTATATTAATGTCGAACATGTCAACTAGCTAAGCATAGAAGACAGAATACTGGTCTTTACACCCCGTTACATGTTCTCACTTGCCCTTGGCAAGATGTAAGTATAAATTTTATGCTCAAGCTTCCACATACTACAAAGAAGCATGATTCAGTTTTTGTGGTTGTCGACCATTTCTTTACTATGATCCATTTTATCCCTTGTACTAAAACCATAGATGTTTCTAGAGTTACGAAACTCTATTTTGACGAGATTGTCAAGTTGTATGGTCTTTTCCAAACCATAGCCTCAGATAGGGATTTTATATTTATGAGTTATTTCTTGAAAACTCTTTAGGCATATGATGAGAACTAAGTTGAAGTTTTCTAGTGTCTAACACCCCCAAACTAATGATCAAACTGAGGTGGTTAATAGAAATTTAGGTGACCTTTTAAGGTGTTTAGTGAGTTATCATAATAAGAATTGGATTGGTTCTTCTTATGCCTCAGTTTGACTATAATAGTTATGTCAATAGGTCAATAAGCATGAGAACCTTTAAAATTGTTTATAATTACAAGCCTAGGAAACCTTTAAACCTTTTTTCTATGTCTCTTCATGCTAGGGTATATGAATTAGCTAAGTCTTTTGCACGTAGAATTCAAAATTTACATGTTGAGATCACTAACAGATTCAGGCAAGTAATGCGCAATATAAACTTCAAGCTTATTTGCATAGGCAACATAATGAATTTAATATGGAAAATTATGTTATGATACAGATTAGATCCAAGTAATTTCCTTTGAGAACTAATCGAAAATTACATGCACGTAGTGCTAGACCATTCAGGGTGTTACAATGGGTTTGTCCAAATGCTTATGTTCTTGATTTACCCCTTGATTTAGACATTAGCTCTACATTTAACATTAAAGATCTAGTTGCATTCTAGAAACCGCATCATATTTCAAATAATCCCTTTAAAATGCCACTTAACTCCCCTTCTAATGATCATATTGAAACCTCTACTCCTTTCACATTAACCTTAACATAAAAGGATAATACTGAAGCTATTATAGATGAACAAATTGTTTTTACCAGAAATGGTGAGGTTTAACGGTTTTTAGTTTGTTGGGTAACCCAACCTGATTCAGATTGCACTTGGATCACTAAAGATGCTTTGCAATAGACTGATGCTTATCTTTAAGAATATTATTAGAATTGCTCAGAGTTATACTAACAGGGTTGAGTTTCTCCAACCTCGACAGAGTTAGTAGGGAAATTAAACCTACACTGCAGATTACACAAGTATATAAATAAAGATGACATAGAATGGCTCAACCTGTTATGCAGATTACACAAGTATATAAATAAAGATGACATAGAATGGCTCAACCTATTATTATTTGGTTAGGAGCCTGAGCACATTTGAGCCTATTCATTGTTTTATTTTATTTATTTGAGTTTTTCATGTTCAACAGTTTTAATTCATGGATTGAACTCATAATTAGATGTTTAAATATTATGTTATTTATACGTTTCTTTTTCAGTTTTTGAGATAGTATTTCATGATTAAAAAAAAATCCTTCCTAAATTCTCTTTTCTTCCTGGCTTTTCCATTTCTTTGCTTTTAATTCTTATCTTCTTTCTTTAAAACTTATTTCTTTCTTGCTTTAATTCTTTCTTTCTTTTCGTTGTTCCGCAACAAACAAGATAAAAATGAGCTCTTGAACTATTCAGTATACTCCACAGAAAAATAAAAAAAGACAGGTTATAGAAATATATAATGGCAGCAACGGCTTACATACTTGTTGCTTTTCTTCTTTAGCTCCCTCCAAAGTCCGACCTACGAATAAGAAGATGCGCTGTCTAGAAACCCCAAGTTGCTTTAAACTATTCCTGACTAAAAAATCTCCACCGAGTCAGTTCATAACCACATGCTTGATACAAATAATTTGCTTTGATACTTCAAGCCTTTAAAGGTGTGTGAATCAACTAACTGTAAAAGTTTGCTTCAAAATTCTGGATACAGAGCAGTTCAGTTGATGATCAAAGTTCAAATCACATGCAACCGCTAGTTATTCTCACAAGCAATGCAAGCCACAAACATTTTATAAAAGTCAAAATCATTATAGCTTTAAGAAACTGTCAATTTAACCAGGAGGGAAAGAATGACAATCACAAAAATGTAAACTTGATAAGCGATAGCTTAGATACAAGGATTGATGTCTGGGGGGGAAGAAAGTGAGCTATTAAAGGGGGGAAAGGAGATTTTGTGCCTCCCCATTTTGACATCACACAAAAATAGACAGAAGAAGCAGCAGTCTTCCTAATGAAGTAATCGCCTAACAGATATCCTGTAAATCATCCACTGCTTCATTCCACGAAGATCCATCACAAGTCACAAGTGTATGTGCCAGCAGAGCCTTACCTCCCTTTCCTATAATGCAAAGGATTTTGAAGTGGCCAAGTACCTCGGACTACTTGTTTCAATTATTCTTCCACATCTTCACTCAAATGTTGTGCCCGCCCATCCTCACCTCTGGCTGCAGCCTGTGATGCAGGATGACCTCTCCTATGTTTCTTGTTCCTGGCTTTCTTGGCTTTCATGCGGCGTTTCTTCGCATTGGCATCAACCCAAGTATAGTCTGATGGTATGAGGAAAGGGTCAATTTCATCCTTGTACCGGTGGCTATCACTATCACTTGATTGCCCACCTCGACTCCCTCTCATCCATGAAATCCATGATGAAGCCCCCTCGGATTCCTTGGACTTTGCATCTTGGAAATGTGCTGGGCTGGAGAGAGGTGTTGAGAATTCTTCTGAAGGCTGTAGCTCCTCAAATTTTGTAAAAGTAATAAGCACCCGGACAGTTGGGACAATAGGGATGGCGACCTGCAGCGGTATCAAAGTACAGTGAATATCAGCTAACATATGGAAGGCACCATTATACTACCACAAGCTTAAGTCCCAACTTCATCACTCTACACATGGCTTGTGGTTTTTGGATGACAGTAAAAAATCATGAGAAAAACAGACACTTTGATCAATGCTATGTGCAGCACGAATGATAAATGAGGCAACTTGAATGGCCTAATCAGAAATAGAAGTGCATAAAGTGATTTCTGAAATGTCAAAGGCAGCATGATAACCATCTTTGACCAAAGTTCTTCACTTTCATACTGTTCGGAAACTTTCTGAATGAAAGCTCCTAAGAGGAAATTTTATAACACACTAAAAAGACATGCAGTACGCATACAATGAGAATAACATAATTGTTGATCATTATTAATTCTAATGGCCATACCACCAACAAGTAGAAACTAAGATGCACTAAAAAATGGAGGCATGACAAGTCTAACTGGTAGAATTTCTCACTCATTTTAATGAGAAATCAATGGAAACAATATAATACTTGACAATTAACTTAAACTTCCGACAAAATGCATGATGCAGTAGAAGTATCATTGAAAGGCAAACCCCAACTAGGTACGACCACCTGATGCATTCATGAATGAAGAAAATAAGAAAAGTGATGAAAAAGACAGTCATATAAAGGCCAAACAATGCAAAATGATTATTGGATTATTTCAATAACAAAACCATTATCTTTTTTCTGATTTCATAATCTGAATTAATTCATTCATCAATTCAAGGTTTGATCTCTCACAGTGGTCAGCTAGCTCAAACTTCCCCTGTACTACCTAAAAGTCATATTATCTCCAGTGTATTAAAAAAAACTTCATCGTGATAATGATAACTCATTAGTACTACCTCAGCCTCGAGCCACTTTTTCCAGTTCAAAAAACACATGTAGTGGCTTCCCTGAAAGATGCTCGTAGCCCATATTGTTTAATCACTCTGGCCCATGAACAAACATGATTGAGCTCAGTGAAAAAGTAAACCAGATGTGCCACCAAGGAGACGTTAAAACATGGAGAATAGTCCAAGATGCTTGAAGGAAAACCATTGGAGATTTTTCTGTGAGCCAAAAGCGACTATCCACTAAGATTTCCACAAAAGAATGCCAAGCCCAATTAAAAGTTTCAACAATTGAGTCATTGAACAATGCTTTGGTGATATTCCTGTTAAACCCCAGAACAGAAGAACAGAAGGCATCCAAGAACCTTAAAACCTATAGCTCAAAATTTTTAACTAATTATCTCCTCCTTCCCAGGAAAAAAAAAGGGGGGGGGGGGGTTGAGGAAAGAAAGCACCAAAGATAAAAGAAAATTTCTTACTGTCTAAAACAAGAGCTGATTGCTTAGTATCACGACAAAAGCAGAAAATAACATAAGCAAATACTGGAGGAGAAACTGTAAATTGACCAAACTAGGATATAAAAAACAGTGCAGGCAGTGCAACCAATTAAATAATGCAAGAGATCTGAGGATCTGGTTTACCTTGACAGGAAATGTTCCGAGAGGAAGCTTTGTTGTCAAAAGCTCTCTGAGTCTCCTAATAGCCTTGACTTTATTGGCTAATATGTCAAGTAAAGGCAGGAGCTCCTCGGTTTTCAAAGGAAAATCTGGTGTGAGCCACAAGACAGGTCTCAAACCCTTCTTGTACTCACTCTCATGCTTAGATTCACTACTGGGCCCTTTCTTCTTTTTCTTCTTGCTGCTTTTATCTTTTCCTTTCTTGGCATCCCCCGTATCCTCCCTGGCAGATTCTGATGATTTTTGGTGATCGTCAGATTTCTGGGCACCACATTCTGGGGCCAAATCTGAAAATTTTTTCAAGATCTTCGAATCTTCAGGATCGTCATTAGTGTTCTTAGCACCTTTATTCTTCCAACCAAACCAGCTCTTCTTCTCCTTAACAGCACCATTAGATTCACCATTTTCATATACACCTCCTGAGCCATTTTCTTGGTTATCAACAACACCAGGTTCCTCATCATCACCAAGACCATCAGAGTTCCCCATACGAAGTGCAGATTCTAACTGTTTCCTCTCCTCAGCAGTCAACACATCACCAAACTCATCATTTTCAGCAGCATTTCCTAATCTCTCTTCCTCATCCACTGCAAAAAGCTCCTCATCAGTCATAGCACCAGGAACCCGTCTTGACTTCACACTGACCATCACATGAAGCATGTCATAGACTTTGGCCTTCCAATTTCCAACCATTTCGGTCCTCTCCTGCCGTCTCCAATTCAAGTTTGGAATAAGCTCTGCCTGAGTGACATCAATGCCTGGCCTATACATATTAGTTTTAGACATCAAAGCCACTTCATTTGCAACTTCCGCTTCAGTTGGTTGGGCACCAGCCCCCTCCAAAGCATTTGTCACCTCTTTTTCTTTATGAGCAAGAACAACCAAAGAACCTGGTGCCAATGATATGTTGCCATCCTCTGAGGAGTATCCCTCCCCAAGAAATAGAAATGTTTGATCTGACCTCTGAATGCGAAAACCATCAAAGCCGGCGAGAGTCATATCAGCGCGGAGGTTAGAACCACGCTTCCAAATGCGGTAAGTATCTGATGGGGCAATGCGTCCAATAAATGGGATGACAGAACTCTCAAAATGAAAAGTGATTTCCATGTAAAAATCACGAATACGAGCTGCTGAAGCAACAATTCGCGGAAGCCTACGACACCATTTTGCCCAAGCAAGAGGTTGGTAGTGCCGAGCAATTACAATGGCAATTGACTCCTCTCTCGTGCAAACCGCTTCTTGAAGTGCACTCCAGCCATTCTCATTCTGCAGACTCCAATCAGCACCAGCCGCCATTAAAATCTCAGCTGCGATTGGATCCCGCAACCTGACAGCCAGATGCAAAGGAGTCTCTCTGCCAGGAACATCCCTGCGGTCAATGACAGCCGAGACAGCATCAGCCTGTTGCTCAGCAGCAAGAGACTCCTCTTCGGTATTAACTTCACCGGCCCTGGCAAGCCGTGGGAGAGTTGAGATAATTCCCTTAAGAGTAGCATAATCTCGGCATGCAACTGCCAAATGAGCAGGGCTATGGGCATACTTGGAAAAATCTTCCATTGATTTTCTCTACAGCACTATTTCTCTTCCAATTCTAGGCTACAAAGTTTGTTCCATTTCAATCTCCATTTCTCTTCCACAAATTCTAGGTTTTCATTTCACCCGGCATAATTAGGGTTTTACACAGTTCAATCCTCTTCTTCTCCCTCAATAAACTTGTAACTCTACGAGGGAGAACCAAAATAAACCCAATCCAAAGAGATCAGCAAATTATCAAAATCTAGTACAGAAAAAATAAACCCTGGCTCGTTTTTCTTGCCCAAATATCCTCCATTATCTCAACCTTCAAAACACTAATCCCGTTTCAATAAAGCTCCATTATACTGTAATCAAGCTTTCACAGAGCTCAAATCTGAAATAAATTAGAACAAAACAATTAGACCCCATAATTAATTCCCAAAAAAAAAAAAACAAAAAAAAACTTTCTAAGGTTACCAGATGAAAAAACTAAAAATTTTACTAAACATAAAAGATCACTATCCTATTTGTTTGGCTACCAACTACTTACCAAAAAAATATCCTTCCTTTTTTACTTTTTTTTTCTTTTGCTTACTTAAAAACTAAAAGCCTAACAAACCCAATCAAATATATAACTGTTTTTACCTAACTCAATTTTCTTCACTTTTCAACAGTAATACAAAAAAATATTAATAAAATTCCAAAACCCAAAAAAAAGAGTCTTTTTGACTTTTCCTTCGTTTTCTCAGCAGCCAAACAGTAAAACTACCATCTTTTCACAACCAAATAATATAATTACCAGAAAATCCCGAAACCACAACACAAGAATAACCGCAAAACCCGACCAGACCAGGCCCGACCGCTCCTTTGGATTATCCGCTTCGAATTATTTCCAATACGAACGGGGGGGAGAGAGAGAGAGCGAGAGAGGAGGAAACGAAGAAGAACCGGAAGATTGATATCGGCACGATCTAACGGTCAGGATCGACTCTAACAAACAGTGTTAACTCAGTACAATGACGTGACCCTGACTCGGTCGCGGACTCAATTGGATCTCTCTCTCTGTTTCCTTTCTCTTTTGCTTTGGCTCTTTTAACTCTCTTTTCTCTGTCCGCAAAATTTTTTCTTCAGAAAGTGAGAGAATACGAAGATGCCCTTGACTATTGAAATATTACAAGCATGCCATTATCCCCTTTTCTCCACTTAGCTAAACTGGTCCTTACTGACTTGTAGCAGTGGGTGGCGCCTGGCCCCCCTGGGTATCTTCAATAGTTTGGAATTTACTTATTTCTACGGTCAGGATCGACCGGATGTATTTATTTTTTTGCAGTTTCACTCAGTTTTTTAAAATGAGTTATAAAATTTATTTAAAAATATGATAAAATTTGATTTTTAAAATAATTTTTGTTTAAAAATATATTAAAATAATATATTTTTATTTAAAAAAAATTGACATCATTATATTAAAATTATCTAAAAATATCCAAAAATTTAATTTAATAAAAAAATAATTAAAAAAATATAATTAGACCACAATATCAAACAATATCTTTTTTATCTGGAAAAAATGTTACGCTTATGTTTTTTTTAGGTATTTGTTTATAGCTTTGATTGTTGATATAAAAATAAATAAAAAATCTAAATAAATATTATTTTAATATATTTTTAATTAAAAAATATTTTTTATATACCAAGCACTATGTATTGTATTACTAAACACATACTAACAATTTGTGTTAATATTGATCGGTGAAAACCGTTGAGCATAATTTGGTTTTTAATGATCAAGTTTACAAAAATAAAACAAAATATAATGTTATTTTAATATAAAAAACTGACATAAATTAACTTAATTATTTAAAAACTAATTCAATAATCTACAAGCTGACCTTCTAATCTAATGATATAAGTGCTTATTCGAGTTGGCTTCCGAGTTAAATCCGATAATTATGATTTATACTTTTTCTTGAAGTGAGAGTATGAATCTAAGCTTGAAGTTTTGATGATTTACAATAATTTGCCACCAGCTTGAGTTGGATTAAGCTTTCATTTAGTACTGTGGTGTGACTTTACTTTTTAAAAAAATTAATTAATTTTTTTTTATTTTTTTTATCTTTTAATGTAGTAATATTAAAAATAAATTTTAAAAATAAAAAATATATATTATTTTAATATATTTTTAAATAAAAAACACATTAAAAAAAACTTCAAGTAATGTTTATGATTAAGAGATCCAATGATGTTTGATTGTGGCACTGCATTTTGAAGCAAGAACTGCCAGTGAAAATGAGATTAATTATTTTTTTTCCAAGGTTACAAAATGAATATATCTTGTTTTGTATAAAATGAAAAAATAATCTACATATGGGATTTGACAAGATGATTTTATTCTTTTTATGGATTTTTTTATTTTTTAGAATCTTGAAGGCTTCCATTTAAATGGATGGATGTAATTATTTTAATGTATAAATGGCAAAGGACAACAAAAGTTTTTAAGACATATTATTTAAATATATTTATTAGATTTTTTTTAAATTGGGTTAGGAAAAAAGAAATAAAAATATAATATTCAAATAAAAACAAATTTTGTTGGGGGTTTCTAAAAACAAAGTTTAATTGATAAAGTGAAATGTTTTAATTCATATAATCAATAAATTAGGATCATGGAATAGGATTTTACTCGATTACGAAAATGAAACATTTTATTTATATTAGTCAATATATATCACATAGAATACATGTTAGAAAAACCATATTAAATAATTACTATTTTTTATGATAATTTTTTAAAATATATATTAAATTGATATAAAGGATGTATTTTAAAATCATTTAAAAACAGAAGGAAAAAAATAACTTAATTTTAATTGATTTCTAAATTGACTAGAGGATATTCTTAATGCTGAATAAAAAACAAAAGAAGGGTTATAATTACATTGTATGTGTTATTTTTATCTTACCTTTCCTTTTTAATAATATATATATATATATATATATATATAGTATAAGTTTCGGCACACATGTTTAGTTGAAATCTAAAAAGAAAAATAAAGTAATTCACCAAGTGGGATGAATAATTTTCTTAAAATTTAATAGACTTTATAAGAATATATTAACTATTAAGACTTAAAAAAATAAAAAATCAAGCCTTGAGCATTAGTTGATAAAAAAAATCATACGATATGGAAATGCAATTATCATTTAATTAATTTTTGTGTTTTAAAAAATTGCATAATCAAGGTCTAAAGTGCAAGATTGTTGATGAGCAGGTATGATAGTTTCATCTGAACCGATGAATATCAATTCAAATTAACATGAATATATAAAAAAGTTTTAGACTTGATCGAATATAAATAATGAAAAACACTCAATCCATGAATATCTAGTGTATTTTAGAATTCTAATACAATTTCATAAAAGTTGTGAAAAGGTAAAATATGTTGGAAAAGTATTAGAAAAATAACATAGTTTAAACACAATTATTATTAAGTCTGAAAACCATGTCCCTCTCAATTTAATTGATATGTATGAAAAGCCAACCCTAAATTTTATAAAGATTCAATATCTAATACATGAGATTTAAGATCCAATAGGCAAGAAAGAATGGGTTATTAGGGACACACCGAAGCTTTATTTTTGACACACCCGCAGAACCACTATCATTATAAAGATTTTAACGAGACAGTGATAATCACACATTGAAAAACAACCAAATATGATTGTAATTTACTAGGAGTTTTGTTCGGGGTTAATTTAGACCTTATTTGGTGCTCTTCCAGTGTACGGTTAGAACTTTCTCATCGAGTCTTTTTGGTGATACCGAGCATGTCAAAAACAAAGTCTCGATGTGTTTCCGGTAACCCATTCTTTCTTTTCTTTTTCTTCCCCAATTTCTCTCTCTTTTCATATCACCTTATCTTTCTTTTTTTCATAACTATTGAATCTTAAATTTTACTTTTTTGGCCATTAATTTTTTATAAAAAAATTATTGATTTTTGTTTAAGTTAATTAATTTACAAAATAAAAATATTTTAAAACATTCATTAAACAATCACAATAGCTATTTAAAATAACAGTTATGCAAAAAATAACATATTATAAGACGCAATCACTATTTCAATTATATTTTAAAATATAGTTTTGTTCAAACCGACCTGCTTTCTAAATAGTTTTTTAATATGTGTTCGTGTCCTACACTTTTGGCAAACCATGCTATTTTTAAAATAAATAAATAAAAAGAAATCTGAAAATCTTTTAGTATCTCTATAGGTGAATCATAGCCAGCCACCACCGTCAGCCAATCATATGGCCCTCAAAAATTCAAGTGGCTAAGCCTGGCAGAGAGAGAGAGAGAGGAGGAGGAGGAGGAGGCAGGAGGGGAGGGGATGACAGCATCATCAGCCTATTAGCTGCCACCTTAACCTCACGTGACTTCTGATTGGCTTTTGTACTTTTTCAAAAAAATATATTCAAATAGGCATGTGAGGTCAGAGTATATACTTCCATTTATTTATTTAGATTTTTGTTTTAGATATAAATAAATAAAAGACATGAATGAGTTGTTGTATCCGAGAGATTTTCTTTTGTCTACCACTCACTCCCTTGTTTCTTGATCTTTGAAAAATAAAACAAAAAACTAAATTCCATAGAGATGCTTGTTTTGCATTTTTTTTTTTATATTTATACCCTTTTTCCATAAATAATTAAATAAAAACCAAGCAAATGTGATTTACTTTCTCTTCTCATATTTGTTTTCTTAATAACATCATTTAATTAACAAAAACTAATTGTGTTGGACAATTAACTGATGGGATTGTTATCTCATGATGTTTGATGTGGATTCATATATTTTCTTTTATCGCTTTACTCTTTTTCTTTTTATATATTTTTTAGTTAATTTGTTTCGCAATTGATCTTGGTATTTTGTTTTCATTTTCTCCTTGAGACCTTTTCATTGTTGGATTTTGAAAAATTTGATAGATTTTTCATTTTTAAAGAGATTTGAACTAGCAGAACTGAAATTAATACAAAAAAAAAATTAAGGTTGTAAGGAAAAAAAACAAAATTTGAGAAATTCATTAGGAGGAGAGATAAAAAAAAAAGTTGTCAGCACCATGTCATGGAGTGTTAACTTACATATGCCACCCTAAGCATAATAGGGATGTCGAGATGGTTCAAGTGATGCCAAAGAATCTTCTATTTGTAGGCAAAATGAGACCCCATGCGTTACCCGAATGTGAGAGCTCTTTCTACTCCAGCGCATGATTTGCTCGTGCTAGCATTTCTTTCTCTTTTTTGTTCACTTTGGTCTTTAATTCAATTGTACAACTTCAATTAAGCTTCAAATCTCATTTAACTTATTCAATTTTTCACCAATAAATTTTCAATTAAGACCCAATCTCATTCAATTTAATTTCTAATTTGATAATGACTCGTTAATTAGGGTATGGATCTCACCCCACTCCATACAAAAAGCCATCTTCTTCTTCTTTTTCTTTTTTCAATTTAGCCCTTGTTCTCTATTAAATCTTCAATTGAATATTGATTTACATATGACCTAAACCCAAATAAGCTCATGCAACAATATAATAGGAAAAGGTAAAGGAAAGAGATAGTTGACCGAGAGTTAGTGTATTATTATCATAGTCATGACTTAGGTCACACAATTAATATTTACTCTAGTTGACTATAAAAAAATATAATATATTATCGTTTTAATATTAAAAAAATACCATTGTTTTTTTAGGTCTATCTATATTTTTCTTAATTGTCCAAGATAGCTCTGTACATGCCAAAATATTTAAATAATTCACATTTTTTTTATTTTATGCTTAGTCTGGACAAGCAATCAGATTGGGATTTTTTAAGGTTTGGTTTTTTTTACCCAAATTTACTGACACTTACAATTTAATCTCATCTTGAAAAAAAAAATTATTGTTTTTAAATTGAACTTTAGAAATCAGGAAGAAAAGAAAAGGAGTGCCTTTATATTCTGTGTCTTTAATCAGATTGGGATTTTTTAAGGTTTGTTTTTTTTTTACCCAAATTTACTGACACTTACAATTTAATCTCATGTTGAAAAAAAAATTATTGTTTTTAAATTGAACTTTAGAAATCAGGAAGAAAAGAAAAGGAGTGCTGTTATATTCTGTGTCTTTAATCAGATTGGGATTTTTTAAGGTTTGTTTTTTTTTACCCAAATTTACTGACACTTACAATTTAATCCCATCTGGAAATTTTATTTTATTGTTTTTAAATTGAACTTTAGAAATCAGGAAGAAAAGAAAAGGAGTGCTTTTATATTCTGTGTCTTTAAAGCCGGTTCACGTGAGCAAGCGAAAACCCTGCACCAATAAGAATCAAACAACTGGCATCTTTTAGTAGCTTCGTAGTATTTTAAGGGAGACCTTCAGGAGACCATAGACCCACACATGCATTGCTCTCAAAACTAATGTCTATGGTCCCCTCCCCCACCCACGTGCCCGTGTCTCACCGAAGTCACTACCTTTTTTGCTTGATGAATGCCCTAGGCGATAATCATCGGACGAGTCAACTTGAAATTCGGTTAATCTAGTTTATATTAAATTTAAAAAAAAAAACACAAAATTAATTTATTATGATATAATCGACCTGATGAGTTAATTTAGAATCCAATTAATTTAATTAAAACTTAAAAGTGAATTAGTTTAACATGATCAATTTAACAAATCAATCTATAGCCAGTCAGTTTAATTAAAATTAGATTTGATTTTTTTCATAACTATATTATTTTAATATTTTTAATTGATCCGTGTCAATTCTGGTAAACCCATTTGAGTTTAAAAACTACTTTATATTAAATTTTTAAAAAAATCAACTCAAAGATAATTTGGTATGATATAGTCGATTTGATGAGTCAACATACAATTCAATTGATTCACTTAAAATTTAGAAATTATCTAATTTAACACGATCAACTTGACAAATTAATTTACAAGCCGTCAGTTTAATCAAAATTGGATTTGATTTATTTCGTAACAATATTATTTTAATATTTTTAATTAATCCGTGTTAATTATGGTAAATTTATTTGAGTTTATAAACTAGATTGGAAACTTTTTCAAAAATCAACTCATGATATAGGTTTAGGACTAAGTTATGGAATAATCTGGGTTCAATAACTTTGCTTTCTATGTATATAATATGGATGGTTGTTCAAATCTTTTTGAAATCTCATGTTCTCCAAAGTCACTGTCAAATTTTGTGGCCAACTGACTGAGGTAGATTGAGGTACAATTCTGGCAACTTTCACCATTGATGACGAGTATGCGTACATGGAGAAAGATATGATTGTAGCAAGAACAACCCTTGTACGTGAGGCAACAAGCCATGATTGCAGCAGTTTCTTGAATTCTTGGAAAATGGGAACTCTTTTCTGATGAATCTGTTCTTGTGTTCGTAATGTTAATGATATATGGTGGTTTATAGCCATAATGGAAAACATGCTCTTGTCTTGACTCCAAAGAGTACTTGAGAGGAATAGTGGTGGAAGATACATCGGAATAAGCATGATAACTATATGATCATCTTCTTTCTCTATTTCATTTTATTACTTTTATTTAAATCTCGCCAAACATTATCTTTTATTCATGTAGATATTCATCACTAAGATATAGTAAGATATTGAGATGTTGAATGAAATTGTGAATTCAATTTATAGTTTAAATTATATAAATTAGCATGATTAAATCGGGTTTGATAGGTTAATATGTAACTTAGCTTGGATTGAGTTAAAAAAAAAAACAAAAAAAAATTGATATAATATTATCTAGTTAAAATGTTCTATGTTATAATCAAAATCTAAGTTAACTTTTTAAAATAATTTTTTTAACGTAATATTGTTTTGATTGATTTGGACTAATCTCGTTAGCACATAATCTAAACCTTCTGCAGAGCCATGAGTTAATCAAATACGACTTAGATTTCACATAAATATCAAAACCCTTACAAATACATACACAAACCTTAAATACCAAATTTAAAAACCTTATCCTTGAAAACAAGCTAAAAATACATTTATGTGATGAAATATTTAGACATTTGTTTAGTAAATAATATATACAAGTTATTTTTTAATTAAAAATATATTAAAATTATTTCAGTTTTTTTTTAATTTTAATCTTAACACATTAAAATCATTGAGAAACACATGAAAAAACATTATACAAAAAAACAAATTAAAAAAGAATTTAAAAATAAAAACTAGTTGTAAAGCATGACATCACATTAGAAAAGGAAGACAAAATGAGCATCTCTAATAGTTTTTTTTTATATATATATAAAAAAAAAGCCTGTTGATCTCTGTACATGAAAAGAACTATTTTAAAATCCCCAACCTTAAAATTGTTTAGAAATAAAGAATATTTGAGAAATTATTCAACACATCTACTTATTTTTTCTCAACCTTCCAAGCAACGGGACACCCTTACAGGTGAACCCAAAAGAGTTTTTCCATGTGTTCTGGATGAGGAGACAGATTTTCCTGTGTCAATAAGGTGCTGGGGAATCGTTTCAAGGTTCAAAGCTCTAAGAGCTATGATTCCCTTTGCTGTGAGTGTTCTGTCAATCATCAATCATGCTTGTAGAATTCCATGAAGGACCGGCTAATCCATCGTCATCAAGTGTTGAGAGTGCAAATGGCGGCTCCTGCAAGCAAGAAATTATTCCATGGATCTAACTAATCATACCATCCAGACTCACAGCACTGACCAAAACGTTCGACCTCTACTCTTATGCTCATCTTCCATTCCAAATCTCATTTTCAAATGGGGAGCAGAGGATAAAAAAATAAATATAAAAATAAAAACACTGCATGGTGTGAGCTGCTTCTATAAAAATGATGATGACTGCATGCTGCAATGAATTGTATTCCCAAAAATTTAATGGCCGTTCCTTGAGATATGGTCATGTGTTATGACTACAGTCTAAGAAATGTCTGCATCTGCATCTCTGGGATTTTCACCTAATCCATGTCAAGCAAGAGAGACTCAAAGAGAGACTCAGAAGCCAGGGAGGAAGCAAAAGAGAGTAAAATCCAGGAGCATATATGATTCCATCCAGAAGAGAAATGAGTGTGAATCCACTAACATATGCATCAAAAGATAGAGATTAATTGCATTGACAAAATAAAATGACTGTATTACATCTTGGTACAAAAAATTCAGACGAGCTTTAATGGCCTTTGAGCGATTATATCCCAGTTAATCAATAGAAGTCAATAATCCACATGATTGGTGGATTCAAAATTTCCGAGCAAATAGTTCACATGTGATTATATTATTCATTGATGCAGCAGAGCTCCCAGAACCTAATACTGGAACGATGTTAAATATGGGTTCTTTCCCAGTTTGAGCCCTCTGATCCATCTCAGCAAGTTCGTTCATTGCATTTTTGAATAAGAGTGACAACGTCTCCAGTTTAATGCTGCTGTTCGCTGGGAAGTAGATCCTTAAATTCTATAAAAGAAAACGACAGGGTAAGGCTATTATAGCAGAAGGACAAGAAAAACATAAAGGAAAATGAAAACAGCTCTGGTGTATGTGTGTGAAAGCATTTTGCGTTTTCTGCATAGTATTCGCGTGTATATGCACAAGCATTCCCTGGTCATGATTCCAGGGAGCTTCAAAAAGTTTAAAATGGACAGCATCATTGGAACATCAGCAAGGTTTTGCAGCATATGATTGGATATAGTCAAGGGCCAAATATCAGAAGTGATCTGAATTTTAAAAAACAACTATAGTTAAAAAGAGATCAAGGAAACTCACCATTGTGTCTTCCCAAGAAAAACCATTTTCCATAATCCCTTTATCAAGAAGATAAACACAAAATCTTGATACTCTTTCCATATGATAATCCACATCTTTCGCATTGACACCAAGGGACTCAGAACAGATCTTAGCAACATGATCTTCTGTGATAGATAAAATAACTGCACATATCTTCCCACTAACAACGCATTTCTGAATGCAAGAATCATGCCACTGTGCATGCTGAAATCCCCAACAATTAGCCACTGTAAAAGAGGTTGGGTTTTGAACACTTGTAACTGCTGTTTCTGTGTCCTCTGGGACAAAAAGGATGGGCTTAACTTCAACAAATGCCCTGAAAGTAACCAGAGAGGCAATGAAAAGCATGTCAACAGAGAAGCTATTCCAATTAAATTTCAGCATGTATAATTTAATCTACATATTTATATGTACAAGTCAAATCTACATGATATAGTATTGATTCATGTTAAATAACTGGTGTTGGAGTAAATGCGCCAAGCGTGACCTATGACATTCTTCAAAATACTTTGTAAAATGCTAAGATATTCTATATATAACTACGTTTAAATCCAATAAAAATATTCTTATTGGCATGCAGGAAATACCATTTAACACACAAATGGCAGGATATACAACATTCTATTTAATTGTTTTTATACCAGTTCCAAATACATTTAGCAAAGCCTTATCCAAACTTATTATACAAGCACCATTGCTTACTCAAATACACACAATTGAATCCTATACAAGTTATGTTAATTTATGTTTATAAAAAAGTATACCTGCGGTAGCTGATATGCTCTTTTATCTTTAGAGTGCTCTATTTTTCTCCAACTGTTTCAACGACCAAATTACTTAAATTTGAGTTGATAGCTCAGATCCTAATCACCATTGTTGTTTTTTACCGATTCCAATAGGTGGTCTCACAAATTTATACATATCTCTCAAATAACATTATCCAAGTTGATGTTGTTTGTTTCACCAATCTCATTAGGTACACTATTGAATTTACTATTATCTGTCCTTTTGTTTCTAAAATTATTTTTAATTTATGTTGAGTTGGTAAACATAGTTGGCAAACAAATATAAACAAGGGAAACATGTGCCTATAGGCTAATATATTTGGTCAGGTTTTCAAACTCAAAGATATGAAATAACGTAACTATGAGATGGGCGATAGTCATAGAGATTCCTGCTTGGAAGGTCATAGAGGAATATCATAGAGGTGTACAGAAGAAGTACCTTTTTGGCAGATCAGGCACAAGAACATATAGAAATATTGGATAAAGAACTTTGCACTTGCTTCCTTTTTCTAGTTGCAGCAGTCTCATTTGCTCTAGAAAAGAGTCCTGCTTCTCCTGAATCTTAAGTCTTTCAGGCAGTGGAGTATTTCTAGAACAGTAAATGGTAAAAACAATAGCAGAGATAGATATTGAGCAGTTAAAGACATTTGCCACTGCTTCACTATTTTCTAGTGCTTGTTCCATCTCAGCAGAGGGGCCTTCATTGCATAGAGTCATAGTGGCCGGGTCAAGCCCCAACTGTCCAGCCATGTGCAGTATCTCCTTATGCAAAGTTGCCTGAGAGCAAACAGTAAAATAAAATAAAAACATTCAAATCTCCATGTGATTATGCAAATATTTAAAGCAGGGTAATCGCAAAGGTACTCAAATATAATCATGCCCGTCAAGGGAAATGATAGACAGATACAGTCCTCTTGTTCAAGACTAAGCAGAGCAATATCACCAATGCAATCATTTCCTAATCAGGAATTTTCAAGATCCGAGCAGAACAAACACAAGCAACCTCAAAAACTTAGTGTCAATATTGTCCTGTAATCATAAAATCCAATTCCCTGCAACTGGCAATATCTGTCTCGTATAATTGTTGTCTTGACATGAGCTCATCCAACATAGTCTTGGTAACTAAATAAATCTTACTGACAGAAACTGGAATCCTGTTTTTTAAAAAAGTTAAAATTTCCTTCTATATATTATTCAAAATTCTTTCATCGCTATTTGGTAAAGAAAAACCAAATCAATGAGCAGGAAGCATAACACCACCAACAGAACCAAATAATTAATAAATGGATTCAAAACAAGACATTTACAATACCTGGCTATATGGTCCAATGCAACTGGGTGCCCATGAGGAAATACTTTGCACATGCAACACATTTTTGCTGTTATCATTTGCCACAAGAACTTCAATATAAGCTCTCCCCAAACTCGCTTGCAACATAGGCAGTTCTATTGTACTGCGTGATGGAACACCAAAAGGGCACTTGTCCTGGGTAATGAATCTCACATAGGTCTCATTTACCGTAGCAAACTCATTCATATCAGCAATATAAAGATGAATATACAGGACATGCTCCCAACCAAAACCATATCCTGTAAGCTGTGATTCGATGTGCTTCAGAACAATTGCTAGATCTTCATGTGAACCTGCCAATAAAAACCGGTCCACAAACCTTGATACTTGTAGAGTAAAAAGGAAAAAGTAAAGGAAAAGTGAAAGGTGCTTTGGGCATAGGTGAAGATATATACTTCTGGGGAATGATAGGGCAAATGCATCATTCTTCTAATGTTTACCTGCTGAATTTTTGCACGATTCTTGCAACCAGCAACAGATGGAAAATATATTATCCTTCTTCGTTCTAGAGATGTAAATTCTATCATCGCTAACTTCAGCTAAATTAGTCCTTTCAGCATTAGACTGGCATGTAGCCTCACTTCTTTGTGGGCAGTCTCCTTGAACTTCAAACACAGAACCATTTTTTCCCAGAGAGGAATAGTTGGTTTTATCATTATTACTTAATGAAATGGCTGTCTCCTTATTTTCCAAATGAAATGTCAAAGTATGAACGACCCCAACTGAAGCTATGGAGCCTGGAGAGTGTAGTACAATTTGAAATTCATCGAGCACAATTCTGGCATTCTGAGAATTGGAAACAGTTATATGGATGATAGAACTTAGAAGAAAAATAAATGAATGAACAATTCTGTTAAAAGTTAAAACACAAGCTACCTTAACCTTTCAGATAAAATATAACAAAAATACGATACATTGTACTATCAGGAATAACTTTTCCCATTGTATACAGAGATCATAAACCAGAAACTTTTATCTCCAGGGAGAAAGGATGAACAATGAGTAAAGTATAACCGGAAGCACTCTGCACAGGGGCGGAACTACAGTATGCTTTGGGGGGAGCATGTCATCCCCAAAGTTTTAAAATAGTTTAATTTTGGTCCTTAAATTTTCAAAATTTTCATTATGTTATGCATTTGGCCCCTCCAAAGATAAAATATTTGCTCTCCAACCTTATAGTTTTTATGATGGCACCCCCATTTAAAACTTTCTACTTCCACCCGACTCCAGACCTCAATCTTCTTCATCACATACCATAAGATTACCAGGCAAGATGATGAAGACAAAAAGGATGGAGAGAATGAGATTAGGATTTAAGATTACAACTCGAAAATATAAGGTACACTTACAACAAAAAGTGGACAGTCAAGTGTCAGTGTTTCATATTCTCCTCCTTCACCACAAACATTTATCCCATACAGCCTACCAAAAGAAAGTCAAAATGAGTAATGTATGCAGTTGTGCTTAAACAACGTAAAAACACTACACAATAAAGGAAGAAGAAGAAAGAAAAAACAGACACATACTCTTTCAACTTATGCAGATGGGTGTTCAAGAATGCTATTTCTTTGCCCAAGTGCTTTGAAGGTTCTAAACCAATGGCTGCTACCTATGGCATTAGAAGACTATTAACCTTCATATTTTAGTCCACATTCCATCAATGTAACCTTGAAAAGATGTCTCACTTCATACCTTTACTGTAATAGCCAAAATCCCATTTGTTATCTGGTTGGACAGGAAACAAAATTATCCCACAAGAAGCTCAATTCAGATCTTGATTGACTACAACTCATATTGAGAAAATACAATTTACCATTTCTTGAAGGAGCAACGACTGATCTTGTTTCCACAAATATGCTAGAGAAACAAGCCCTAACCTTGAACATACACTTTCCACTCGTAACCTCTGATAATCAGATGCAATAGCGCCAGAAGATACAGCTGTGATAGAGGGAATCTGTCTTTTGACTTCATTCAGTAAAACAAACATATCTTCCACTTCATCACCTGGGGTTGTCTTGTAGTTAAGTGTTTGATGCCTATAATCCAAAGGACAGGAAGATAATATTCACATCTCTCTTTTTACCCCCAAAACATAATATGCCATAAATGTCATCAAATTTTTATTTCACGTTTTAGTTTGGAAATTGTTTATCAATATAGGATAAAAATAGAATTTTCATATAACAACTTCTTTAAATTTACCAAGAGCCTCCAAAGCTTTCATGGAGTTAATATATGGTAATGGATTTCACATTGCCTCAGAAGACATTAAATACAAGCCTAATTCTAAACAAACATTGCCCAAAATAAAACAATTGCTTTTACCAATAACATCCTCTAAAAATGAGCTTGCCTTGTGGATCCTTGTATTCGCCTTCTGAATAACGGCAATCCCATGCATTCTGCATAGCTGACAATTATTTGGTGCCCAACCTGCAAAAAATTCAAGGATTTCAACCATACACTAGAATAAATAACACAACTTGCAAAAAAATGGAGGCAAATCAGCAATCAAACACAAGAAACCTTTCACTGAAAGACAAACATTATTAACCAGAAAAACTTTAAAGTTTAGATCTTCAACAACCCAAAAAAAAAAAGCATCAGCAATGCTTCTGCCTCATTACAAATAAAACCTTAAAATTCCATTAAAAAATCATCAAACCCAAAACCTTAAACCTTTAAACTATTATGTAACACACAAAAAAATTCTAAATCAAAATACATATACTTACAGTTTGATACATGAAGCTATCTAACTCATCAACTGAATCATCAGCAGGCATCAAATTTGCCAATGCAACAATCTATCAAAATTAGCAATTCAAAAAACGAAATCGCATTACAAAGACAAAAAAATAAAATAAAGGGTTGTGTTTTGAGGGTGATAAAGTGTAGTTTTTTTCTCAGGAAACAAACAAAAGAAAGACAGAGAGACCTCATGGCCATATTGGATGCACTTCATCATAGCATAACAACTATCCTTGCCGCCGCTTACTAGAGCCACCACCTTCATCTTCGTTTTCACTGCTAGGGCTTTAGAGGATGGTTGATGGCCAGTTTTGCTTCTTTGACTACTGTTCTTAGTGAATAAACTCTAACCAGTTGGAGTCGCTACTCTTTCTCTCGGGGTGTTCGGCTCTTCTTCTGTCTTAAGAACCCGCGTTTCCTTTTCTGTAGAAAAAAAAGAGAGAAAATATTCCCTTCAATTATTATTATTATTATATAAATACATAAATATCATTAAATATCTCATAATTCAATATCACCTAAGGGAATAAATTTCCTTTGAATGAAACTAAAAAACAATAAAAGATAGGAAATTGAGGATGGATGGTCTATTTTTTTATATATAAATAAATTATCTTATTCAAATCAAATTAAAAAAACGATAAAAATACAAAAAATGGATGAAAATACACTTGTCATTTCAAGAAAAATATACAAAAATGTTTGAATAAAACCTGAACATTTAAAAATAGAATAATTGAGGTTAGTTAATTTTAAAATATTTAAAGTTATTAAATATATAATTAAATATTATTATATTAATATGTATAAAAAAATATGTTTAAAGCTAAATAATTTTTAAATATTTAAGGTTAGTTTCGTTTTTTAAAATAAAACAAATAGTTTTTCATCTAAAAAAGCTTCACTTTCATTAGGGATGGAAAATGGTATTATAATCTAAAGGGTATCTGTCAAATTCGATGTGAATGGGTAGATTATTTTGTTAAAAATTAATTTTGATTATTATTTGGATAAAATCTGAAAAAATATTCGTTTTCGTGGCAATCAAACTAAAATCTAAACCATATCTATTATTATATTTATAAAGTATATTTAATTGCAAAATTATAATTATAAAATAAATAATATATTGTAATTATAATTTTACCATTACATATAATTTCTAGCACTCTAATTTGTTCTTAACATGATGTTGAAGCAATTTCTTTTGTTATATTTGTTGGCTTTATGGCTACCTGGAACAACAATATTATGAATGGATATGTTATAAAAATTTATTTTTTATATTTTAAACTTATTTGGTTATTATTAGTAAAATGTTTATATATTAATTTTTTTTGTCTGTATATGGTTAACAAAACTTATTAAAATTATTTATTATAAAAAAGAATTAAAATTATTTATTAGATTAAAATAATGGATAATGAATATTTAAAATCCTATGGTTTGAATGTTGCTATTCGAAATTCGAATTTGATGTGTAGTTGATATATTATGGTATTTGATTTTTTTTTATTATTATTTAGGTATGATTATATTATCATCCAAATGTATGATCATTTATTATCCTTAATATGTTTAGGTATTTTAGAAGATAAGAGAAGGAGATAAAATTATATTTGATAGTTGTATGCAAGATATAATAATTATATTTATTTAATTGATGGTAGATACTATAAAATAAAATATAAAAATATATATTTTACTTTTAATATATATTATTTTCAAACTTATATATTTTTTAAAAATAATTAGATATCATTTTTTTTACTTTATTTTATATTAAATATTAAAATTAATAATAGTATAATAGCTCTAATTATCAAACACGAAATGACCTAGTTGGTCGACATAGGTCTGGCTTAGTTCAATTTAAAAAAAAAATAGAAAAATGATTGACTCGATAAAAACCTATTGATTTTTTTTAAAAAAACAATTTTCGTCAAAACAACATTGTTTTGATCATTCTTTTTAAAAAAAGAAAAATTGGATCAACTTAAATTACTTTCTCGGTACCCTGAATCGACTCTTGGATCAAGGTTTAAAATTATAATAATTATTATTTTTATCCTTACATGTCTTAGTTAGATAATTTTAAAACCTTTTTACATGGATATTTTAGAGATTAAAAAAAAAATTGTCTCTAAAAAATTATCTTCTATATACCTTTTATTTTAGAAATACAAAATTCACTCTAAAATAATCTACATTTATTTTTATATTTTTTTTAGCATTCGTTTTTTTTCCTTCCAGAACAACAACAAAACACTTGGTTTTTAAATCTTAACCAAACACTTTTTTTGATGATTTACTTTAACGCAAGGCAATAAAAACTATACAAATAGATGACCGAACAGGTTTGAAATATAGATTTAAATTTCATTCGCACCTTTAGAAAAAGAAGAAAATTACTTTTACTTCAAATTCTATTTTTTTATTCAACAATGTCTACCTCTTTCATTAGGTCAAAAGCAATGCAGATAAAGAAATCTACATCTCCAAGAGTATAGCTGGTGGATTTCGAATCCTGCACATTTCACCCTCTCAAACGAAAGCTCCAGTTTAGAATGAAGACCTTGAGGTTGGGACATGGTTTACTCTCACATGATTAGACCATCCATCCTTTCAAAAAATTTTATCTAATTCAAAATTTTATCTAATTCAAGTAAGAACCGGGTTAACCCAACCCGGGTTATTCTGCCCAGCCAAGTTAAACAGCTATGCTTTTATGAGTTCTTATAGTAGCAAATCAAATTTGCATTACCTCATGTTTCAGTTCGTAATACTTCTGATCGACCACCTCAGCTCATATCTGCGACGGAGAATCCTAGTTGATTCAGGATCAAGAATCTGATAGGCAGTTGTATTCATCGTCAGATTTGTAGTTTTACTGACTTTGATGCTTATAATCAGATCTTCGCTATACTTCACACATCTTAACCAACATACTTCCAAGAGATAAGAATTCTAAAAACCCAATGAACTGCACAAGCACTCGAAGTCCTAGCATGGAGTTTATCAAAGAAGAATAATCTGGAAATTAGCAGTCATCAGTCATCAATCGAGAACGACGAGCCTGACAAAAGAGGATTGAGGGGATGGAGAGATGGTGTGTGAGTTTTCCACACGGACAGCTTTCCATGTGTTGTGAACTGCCAGGGAAACTACAAGGTACATCTGAGGGTTCAAAGTTCTCGATCTAAGAAATTCAATTGAGAAAATTAAGTTTTTCATAAGACAAACACAAAGCTACATTTTGTGTACACGAAGTGGAAAACTAGGAATATAGTAACAGATAAATGACAATCCAAAAATTGACAAAGACAAAGGAAGCCTACCCAGCACCAAATAGATTACCGTACAGAAAACATATCAAAAGAACCGACTGCTAAATTAGAAGACGTCGACATAGATTATATCTTACAGATTGATAAATAAAAAATGCAGTAAATGTTCTGAGCTACTCAACCTGGACTTGATTAATCAACTCTTGGATACTACCTCTCCTTTACAGGAAGTTCAACTTCATGAACCACTGCTCTAGTGTAATGCTCCTTGGTTTTCGTCAAATTATGCACACAAAAGCTTGAATATGTCCCCTGCTGGCACATGAAAAAAATGCATTCCATCCTGCCAAGCCTGGACTGTCTCTTTAGAAAGGTAAAAACTGTTGCACACTCCTTAAAAGAATGATCCCTTTGAGTTTACTGTTTTCATGTCTCATGGCCTCTGTAGAAGAAGAAGCTGGAGCTTTTTGTGCGAGCACCTTCAGCAAAAGCAAACTCGTAAATATCAAGTAGAAATTCAAACACAAAATTAGACCCTGAAAAAAAATGAGAAAGAAAAATGCTTCATTTATTGAGGTCCTTGTTAAATCTCCACTCCACAGCACAAGTGCACGGATCAGAACAAGAATAAAAAGCACAACACAACAAACATAACCAGCAACACAAAAACTGAAGTGGCTTACCTAATTAAACTCAGAAAGGAGCCTCTAGTGATTCATCCCAAACTTCTGCACTGCCATTAGAAGCATCTTCAACATCTTCTTCCATTGAAAGCCTAATATATTCTCTATGCGCAAAGCGATCCCAGTCTGTCAGTGTTGGATTCTCACGCTCCTGTTTCATTGCAATGCTTTTTATTAGCGATGCTAGGTTCACTTTTCATATTGAGCATTGAACATAAATTAGGAGCTACATTACCTGACGAATGAGAAATGGATCACGGGTTTCAAAAGCCATAAATTTATTAAGGTTGAAAAGGATGTTGAAAACGCTTCCTGAAAGTTTACAACCTTTGAGGTCACGAAGGGTGATATAGCTCTCATCCTGCAGCAAGAAAAGTTGAACAGTAAAAAACCCAAAACATCTCTAGATGGTGGCGTGCAGGGAGTCACAGATAAGTAACTGGTCATGTTTTCTTAAGCTATCCCATTGGGAGTAGCTAATTTGTTAGAGACAGGTACTGAAGAAGGTGGCAAAAATTTCAGAGCATCTTAAAATGTAGTTGTCCTTGAACATGCTTCCATGTGCACTTCAAATAGATTTAAGGAGAGAGGAACTACCAGCAAGATTACAGAAGAGCAAAGGGCAAACCTCTGGTCCAATCATATCAATTATCTGGCATAATATATCTTCAAAAAGCACAGGCTCCTGAGCCATGCATTCCATCCTATGCAACTGCTCCTCATAAAAGAACTGCATCTCATTCCGTGTCAGGATTCCATTTCCATCCAAATCTATGCATTTGAACCTAAGAAAGAAATTGAACATCACAACGCATAGGCAGTTGATTAATAAAACCAAAACACTGCATCACCATCGCTGCTTGAAAGACAAGTGTTTGTAGGTCTGTACAATGTAAACTCCCTAGAGAAGCACTCAAGAATCATTATATGATATATTCTACAACAATGAAATGAAAACAAGTTTTATTTTTATCTGCTTCACTAGCATAGCCAACATGGAATAATGGCCAGTAATTGACTGGAAATTTCTCCAACATTCAGGGCCCACATATCACTCTCCCTTATCAATCATGTTTTAGAAGTTTCACCATTTCAGAAAAAATTTCCCTGGTGATTTTAAGTCTTTCCAGTTCCAGTTGGGCTACGTGTTCTGTTCATGCACTAGTTAGTATTTTCAGCTTGAACAAAAGCACACCACCTATGTAACTTATTGAACAAGGAATATATTCAAAAAACTTAACAATGGTTTGTTATTCATGGTTACACTAGCGTAACTTGTGGAGGAAGCATCTAACAAATGAAACAAATATAAAATGAATATTTCCATAATATTTCATAAGTGCACAATTGTAGTTCAACTCCTTCACTCTACAGGATGATAAATGTACACATACCAATACTCAAGACTTGGCTCAGATGACTTGTCTTCCTCTGACAAAATGAAATACACAAAATCTTCATATCCCATCTTTCCTTCAGTCTTGCTAGTAAATTTTCTAGCAACCTGCAAGGTATTTACATCATAAAAACATGACAGTTCAGGTCTTTGACTAGCAAAGAAAAATTTCTTGCTGTAAAATTGTAGGTAAATTGACCCAAAACACAAAAGCATCATTCAACAGCCACAAACCTGGGAAAATACTCTATCAACAATCCGGTAGGTAAGCGCATGGTTCCCATATCTAATAAGGTTCTCTTTGTCGATAAGAAAATCATGATCTGTGTCCAGCTCCCAAAACTTGCAGTATATCACATAAAAGTGCTCATAAGAGAAGTACCTGCACATGAAATCATAAGCAAAATAATTAGGATCATTCAAAATTTGATACAAAACTTTACAAGCCTAAATTTCATTCCAATTACATAAAACTAATTCTGATTACCTGAAATATTAATGTTTCATATTTTTACAAGTTTATGATAGGCACAATGTTCCTTCGAGGAAAATTCATGTTGCATCTTCACAGCAATACTTACCTCAAAACTTTATTTATGTCCTCTTCTTCATCTGCATGTTGCATTGCATCAATTAAGTTCCCACGCTTCAGCTCCCTGAGGGTAAGATTACCATTCCCAGATCTATTTATGTAGTAAAAAATTCTGTATATTACAGTTTCAGCTGCCAATTGCAAAGGAAAATTCATGTTAGGAAATCACACGACATTAAATGCATAGCAACTATCACAAAGCAAGAGGAGCCTCTTATGGCTTATTCAGGCTGTCAGCCTCCAGCTATACTCCTCACCCAGACAGTATAAACAGCCAATCAAACAGGCAAAAGAACTTATGGCTAAACACACTGACTTAACCAGAAAAAAACCAATTCAATTGAACTGTCCATCAATTACAGGCCACTCTCAAATGAACACCACACCAATCAACCAAAGGAAAAAATCTGGCAGAGTTTACACATCACAACATTACAAAAGTTTCCATCTTTTCTGTACTTATAAGGTCATGCTTTCCACACAATGAGAAACCAGTTGAGAGTTTATAAGAATATAAAGAGCAGAACTTTACTTCTTACTCATATGACATAGCTTTTAATAACTCTGTGCCTTCCTATAAGAATGGACATAATGTGCAATGGGTGCCCAAATCCATAAGGGCTGGTCAGATGTCTGCATGACTCAATACATTGTAGGAGCTATTCTCACACCAGATAATTTCACCACTAAAAAGCACATGCATCGTGCATGAACTTTTCTGTTAGTTTTACTTTCAAAAACACATTTTTCTTTTTGCAATAAACCAAATGTCACTAATTTTAGGGTGCCTTTTAGGCCCATAAATACTGAACTGTGCCATCTGATCTTATTAGAACTCATCATTCAAATGGAGCCATCTATAGTTTGGCAATTTTGAAACACGTTGCTCCAGGAATAAAGAATACCAGCATTCTTGAAACTACAAAGAGTAGCTTTAGAAATGCTTGGCGTCAGGTTCAAGAGAGAAGCTTGATAATTGCTCCATTCAACAACATAATACAAAAATCCTCTATAAATTTTTAATGATAGATTCCATTTTCAAGGGAGGGACAATCACACCATAAATGGATTCTCTTCAAAGTACCCCCAAATTCAAGTTTAGATGCTTTGCTATAGCTTGTTAACCAGCAAAAAGCACCTCATTCATTTGAGGAATGATAAAGCTATACATGTAGTTCTCATCAGAATGAAACACGTTTACGAATATTTAAAGAAACGAATCAATTCAGATGATTTCAACACCATCAGTAATAAGTGATAAATTTTACCAATAATCAAGCATGTATTATAATGGACAATGCATCTTGCAAAGTTAAGGAATCAGAAATATGAATAATTGCTTTGAATTAGAAACAACCAAAAGTTGATAAAAAGGCTGATAACGAACCATATCTTTCCTGAAACTCGGGTGTGCTCTGTAAGAACTCCAATCCTGGATGAGTTGCCAGTAGTTCTTGAAGCACAGGTTTAAAGTCTTCCTGTTATCAATATGAAAATCATTTTAGAAATGAGTGAAACAATAATTTCACTAATGAATCATACATGAAAAAGCAGCAATCCATTGATAACAAGACCCAGAAATGATTATCCTGATACACAAACACCCCTACCTGGGTGAGGTATTTGAGATCTGGTTGTTTCAAAATTGTGAAAATTTGGGTAGCTATATCCAATGTCAACATGTTGCCATTTATCCAATAATCAAGAAAAGCATCCCTGCACATAGATTAGGAAGAAGTTATGCAACCAAATAACGCAAACATTTTTTTGTGCGGGCAACAGCAACTAAATTGAAACATCATGTATCCTTGAACTACTCTATCAAACTTAAAATGTTGATTTGTTTCTTAAAATGTAGCTTATTTTTATTTTCTTTCATAGTTTCAAATAACAGCAGCAAGCAGCCGGAAATGTCCCTTGTGCTAAGCTAAAGGGTGTACTATTTACACATCTGTAGAGGCCTGTATAAACCAATATCCATAGCAGCCATTAAAGCAGTTACAGACAATCCACCCCTTCTTAGTTCCCCCACTGGAAGAGTGGAACTGCAATCTTCATCATCTCCTTTTGCTTTTCCACCAACACTGAATCTCCTCATTTCCGCTTCTATAACAAAATGCACCACACTGAATTTAAGTGACAATTGCTATTTTCATACCCCAAAACAGCTACATCAAGAGAAAAGAACCTTGAATTCTAGAGATCCATTCCAAACAACATATAGCATAGCACCTGTCCTCAGAATCTTATAACCCTCCTCCAAAAATCCACAAAATGCATCAAGAACAAGTCCACTCTACTTGGCAAATTCCACTGTTACCACATATAGCAAAAAAAAACATGTTCCACCTATCCTAGAGCCCCACTCTATCTCCAAACACCATAAAAGATAGCACCTCTCCTCAAAATCTTATAATCCTTCCTCGCTAAATCTACCAAATGCATCAAGAAGCAGTCCATCCTAATTGGCAATATCCACTGTATGCCACAAACAGGAAAAAGCATGGTCCACTAAGGTAACAAAAAGCATCAAGAGTTAAAGGTAAATATTCTCAAAGTTGAGAAATTATCAATTACTGAATATAAAAATCCTCCCCTTTTGATTGATTTTTCTAAACTGTTCACCAAGACAAATTCCTTAAAAGACTAGAAAATTTCATCCATGCCATGACTGCAACTTAAAAACCATATTTGTTTTACAAATACCAATCCACCTTAAACAAACCAGTTTCTAACAGTCAAAGCCTAACGCTTTTGAGAGAGAGAGAGAGCTGCAAATGAATTTTGACTTTGAAGCCACAATCCCAAAAGGTTTAAGCTAAAAAAAAGCTACAGAAATTCACATACTAAAAATCCAAATAACAAATTCTTGGTTACCAGTCCAATTGGCAGTGTACAAAATGTATGGCAGTCATTCTTGTTAACTGGCATATAAATGTTAAACTGGCTCATAACTACAATTGTTGTTGTTAGTGTGTGTGCATGGGGGGGGGGGGGGGGGTTGCAAATCAAGGGAGGAACACTAAACAACACAATCCAGAATTCCTTGCATGGCGACTTTGTAAATCCAAGCGATACATAGCAAGAGCAAGGCCTTGATCTGTGAAAATCAAGGAGCTTAATTCTAGGTTTACTGTAAAACTAGAAACAATGATAGTTAGTAGAGTAGGGCACTTTATTTCTATAGCTGTCTCTGATCCTAGAAATAGGAGAGTGTGATAGAAAACCCAACGTCTATTTCTTCAAGTTTCTACCATAAACTCTCAAATCACCACTCAAACTGACAACCACTCTCCCATCATTCTATTTGCCCGAGCATTCATAACAATCCAGACAACCATGTTTTAAGTCCTAAAATTATTGTTCCAAAGTTAATGAAAATAGTTAAAAAAAAAAAAGATGTGATAGAAATTTCCAGATGTGGTAGAGAGTCATCGGGTATCGAAGAGAAATCTTGAAATAATGATAACCGAATCAGGTAAACAATTTTAAAGTATTTACAGCTTGAACACCAGGAGAATTATTTTCATAGGTCCAATAAACTACCTAAGACAAGAAGTACATACCTTGTCACGAAATCGGTGCTATTAACATCAATCCTTCTAAATAGAACCGTGGAGAAGAATGATGGCAGCTTGCATACTTCCTTTGTGACCGATTTGAACTCTAAAAACAAAAGAAATAACAAACAGATTAGTTCATCAAGTATCACAGAATTTGATATATAATCATTGACCTCACCATGTATTTGCAATCCATCCAAGCGGCCATAGAAAAAGTGATTGATCCGAATCAAGCATTGTTCTTTTAGTTCATTTGGTGTGGGGCGGCCATTTTGAAAATAAAACTACAGGCATCACAAGTATACATATTAAAAAATATATAATCCATGTCACTCAACAAAAATTTCGTAGATAAAAACATGAAGAAAAGAGTAGAAGAAAAAAATGGTGGATCAGAGAAATTTCTTGTTTCAGTTATGCTTTAGTTTCGCTATCTCTTTTCAGAGAAAATGAAAGGAAATAGTTGCCACTGCAACATAAATTTCATCCTTTTGTTTTGTGTGTAACAAGAAAAAACATTGGGGTTTTGTTAAACCTGTGGTATCAACTCCTTTACTGGCTCACTGACTACTTTCAAAGGCGAGCCTAAATTAGATGGGCCAGGCCTTTGCTTTGTCACACGAGGGGAGCCAGTTGAACTTCTGGGAGAAAGAGGCGGTGTGCTTCCCGCAGGAAACATGGAAGGTAAGGAATTAACAGTGGCAGCATTTGCACTAGAAGAGTTTCCAGAGACATTCAATGGAGCACCTGTCTTGGCATCATTAACAAGGGATGTCACCTGGACAAATATGAAGAGAGAAGAGAAATAAGCAATCATATTATATAAACAATTTTACTCAAAGGAACATCACCTATAAGAACTTACAAAAGAAGTGATCGGCAAAATAAAAATCATGAAAGAAAGAATTTTAAAACTTCTCTTCTATAACCACATAAAAGAAAAGGTCTCTCTAAAAATAAACCATCAGTTGTGTTTCCTTTCAACAGAAAGTACACAAAAAATGTTACGATGACATTGTCATCCAAGCCATGGAACAATGTTCAGACACAAATATTACAAAAAAGCAATACTGGCAATAAAATGCATTATGGGCAATGAACATAAATTCAAAGAGAAGGGGAATTAAAAAAGAAAACAAAAAACTAAATCAATTCCCTGTTCAAATTTACACATGCAGACTAACAATTCTACAAGACTCGGACTTCTGCGTTGATGCCAAACCCATAGGTATCAAGCATCACCGTTGAACTGCTCTCCTTAACCTTAAACAGGAAAAAAAAATCTCTCTAAAAATACAACGTATACACAAACATTTATATGACCATAACAACAAAGCAAAGCAACTCTATCAGCATCGAAATGTTAATAAAAATGAACTAATCCATGAGTTTTCAACCTAGCACAGCACTAATTCGAAGCATTAGCATGTTAATTAATTATATTATTTTAAGAGTTATTTGGGTGTCAAAAACCCATTTTTTCCGTAGCACTAAAAAAGAAAAGGCATCAAGTTAACCCATAATTAATTCATCAAATAGCAAATCAACCGCAAGTGTGTTTCCATATCTATCACACGCACTCCACAATTCAAAATAAAAATAATTGTGATAATAATTTATTAAACTAAAAAGTAAAAAAATGAATCGAAATGAACACAAAACTGCAAAAGAAATAGGAAGAGATATCGAAAACGGCACCAGCTTATTGGGATCGGGAAGAGAGAGCCACTGATCGAAGAGTGTTTGGGGAAAGTGAGGGTAAGATTTGAAAGCTAAAGGCGAAATCTCTGGTAGCTGAAGCAACTCCGCATCTAACATGACAACATCGCTCGTCGTTGTTTCCATAATTACTAAAATCAAAACAAAACATAGATCGCCAAACCCTAGATTCTAATTATTGCTATTGAATCGAACCACGCCTTCTTCAATTCAATTTATTTCTGAATCTTTCGATTCGTCCAATTATCAAGCAAGCATGGATCTTTTGAGGAGAAAAGAATTTTTTTTTCTTTTTGAGTGAGGAAAATGGATGCGATTCAAGGGGGGGTGAAAAAAATTTGCAGAGAGAGAGAAAAATAGAGAGAGGGAGAGAGATTTTTTTGGGAGAAAGTTGGAAAAGGAGAGTTGCAGATTATTTTTAAATAAACTTTTGAAAAAAATAAAACAAAGAAATATAATCACAACCTTGACTTTAGTTGTCAAACCGGTTCGGGTCTGACTCGATTTCGAGCATGGATCGTGATTTTCATAACATATAGTGAATCACCGAGTGAATGTTTTGTTTTTTTTGTCAAAATACAATTCTTAGTTTTGACTGATTGTTGGCAATAGCGTCGTTTTCAAAAAACAAATATTAGAATTATACTGAAATAATATTATTTTAATTTTTTTATATTAATATATTAAAATAAATTTTTAAAAAATAAAATATTTTTTTAAAAATAGTTTTTTCAAAACTATTTTTTAAAATATAAAAATAAATATATTCTAAGTTAAACCGAGAGCAAGCGATGTTAAATAACTTTTCTTTAACCTAATTTTTATATATTTAGATATCGTTTGGCACTGCGGTTCAACCTGTTTTTTGAAAATTTTCAATTTTTTTTGGCTAAATTTGAATGCAGTTTGTACTTTCTGTATCGTTTTGATGTGCTGATATCAAAAATGATTTTTAAAAAATAAAAAAATATTATTGGCATGCTTTTCGGCACGAAAAGTTATTTGAAAAGCAATCGCTACCACATTCTAAAACACCCTCTTAAAAAAATCTATTTACAGATGAAAAATATATATAAAAATTATTTTAAATAATAAAAATCAAATATCATAAATAAAATAATTAATTTAAAAAAATAATAAAATTAAAGTTGATATAAAAATTAAAAATTAAAAATTAAAATAAAATATATAACAATAAAAAATTAATAATTAAATATGTTATAACCCATTAATAAATGATATTTTTTATTTTTCAGCAACTTCTGTAAAGATCCATGAGAGAAACAGGGCATAAGAATCCGTCGGATGCATATTGGGACGAGAATAATCTTGAAAGTGAGGTCATGAAGCACAGCAAGTCTCCTGTATTGGTAAGCTGTGATTTTGGGACTGCATCAAATTCCAGGTATTTCTAGCTTTCTGCTCCCTCAATTTTATATAGATATATTTGTGCATCTGTTGTGTTTCCATTCATTTAAATCATTCTCAATCTGTTGCTTAGTTTTACCATGAACCCATGATCGCGATGCTTGTTCCTTGTATATGACTCTGCTGTTGGATGAACTTCTGTCGTCATCCCTTCTCCTTCCATGCTCTCCCGAAAGCTATTCTTTCCTGTTCTTAATATGTTGATGCTTTTATTGTTTATGCTTTTGAATGTCCCCCAAGATATATATATATATATATATATATATATATATATATTTGTACTTCAAAACCCAATTCTTATGGATGTATGAACAAATTGGCGCGCAGGTGGCGGGTGATCAAGATGATTGCTGGAAAATGTTCAGCTTTGCGAGACTTCGTGGGGAAAGAATCTGAGCTAGTGGAGAAGATATAGAGCTGAGGTTTAAATCACAGTATAAATTCGTGAAGCATATATATATCTTCCCATGATGACACTTGATAGGACTTGAGAACCATATTTGCTGCCTTCTCTTTGTTTGTATCTCTGCTAGTGATCATCAAACTAATGATTTTTGGAACACAACCTTTGATGAGATATCCCCTAAACTGTATATGTGACGAGGAATGCACAAGCCTGGGTGTGGTGCTCTTAATATGGTTTCCTGCTCACTTGTTTTGCAGAGATAAAAAATGAATTATCGTGCATGGAATCACCGCTGCTGGTTAGTTTCGTACATGACAAGAGAGCATTCACGTTGTATCAATGCTTTTAGAATATTTTAGCCAACCTCACCCTGTTAAACGTGCATTGTAATACTGTATGCTAGCCTTCATGTGTTAGATTATCACTAGAGTAAACTATCTTGGCTTTTTTCTGCCTTTTGATCAGTTTCCTTGACATACTAGATTTGGAAACTATAAATTTTAGTCACTTTACGTGTTTTTTCTTAGCTATATATATATGGTGCTGCATGAGTTGAAGAAATCCAGAACTTGGCTGACAATTCTTGCTTTCATTATTGCACTGTGAGTTTTGATGTCATACTTTTGACTTGATTGAAGAGGTCAGAAGAAAGAAAAACCACTGAGAAGGCGAAGAAACAAAATGGGAAAGGAGGGGGTGAGGGGTGAGGAACAGCCATCATAGCTAGCTTTTCCAATGAAATCCAATACCTATTTGGAGAAAAAATGTAGACATTTCTTGATGAGTTCAGCGGTTGATGCTCGTGATCAGGGAGGAGCACTGCCATAAACAAGAAGATGAAACGTCTGGTGACAATGATGAAATTTGTCGAATCTGGCAAGAACAACGTTCTGCACACTGTTCATCAGCCAATGCTCTTCATTTTCTGAGGGCTTGCCTGCTCTGTTTTTGTGTATCTGGTGCATTTATGATCAGATACTGCTAATTCCTGGTATCTTTCCAAACACAGCAGCTCATCACTAACACAAGATTGGGCCACATGCTTAAGAAATCCATTACTGATGCATCTGTTCTAGATGTTTTATCCTTTCTTATTCCCCAGCAGTAAAACAAGATTTCCAGTTTCTGCAACAATCTTTGACGGTTCCTAACACCAGCGGTCAACTTTCTGCCGCCCTTCACTTGTACCTGCTTATACTTTATTATATCTTTTACAGGCTACGTGGCTTCATCGTCTCCTTGTGTTGGATAAGGCATTTCACAACAAATCTTAGTGATACATCCAACCATGTCTCTAAAATCCTGTTAGAGAATAATATAAATTATATTCTGAAATTTTATTTAATAGTTTAAATTTTTGGGTTGAGATGGTTCCTTGATATGGTATCAGAGCTTTAATGATTAAGCGGTCACGAATTTGAATCTTATCATTTTCATTTATTTGATACAAATTAAGCACAATATAATGAGAGTCTGTGCAAGTTTCAAGCTCAAAGGGTTTTTATTTAAAATAATGTGTTAAAGAATAATATAAATCATATCCTGAAACCTTACCTAACAGTTTAAATTTTTGGGTTGAGATGGTTCTTTGATAAATCCAACTTATATGCTTACCATGTTATCTTTATGGATAATGAGTTGCATCTCATGAATTCCTACACAGCACTACCTTGTGATGAGGACATTCAAGCACAGGCAATACAGATCCTGAAGACCATGCTGAACATGGCATGTCCTCAAAGATCCTCTCTTTGAAGCTTCAACAGGGTTTGAAGGAGATCATAACAGGCTAGATAAATCTTTTATACAGCCATGAAATTTCAAATCATTTGAAATATAGAGAGATTTAGAAAAATAAGTGCAATCAATCATATAAAAATATATATAAAATATATTTTATTCAACAACATAAACCTGGTACTCTGGAAAAATTTAAAATAGAAGTTTACAAGGTTTCACACAAAATTAATTTCTCATTCAAAATAACAAAATAATTCAACTCTTTAGCTACCAAAATATAGAGAACAGAAACAATCATAAATATGTTTTTTAACCCTAAAATATTATAACTTTAGCTTTTTATATATAGGTTAATTACATGTTTTGTTTTTTCAAGACACAATTTAAAACAATCCAAACTCTTCTGCAATGTTTCTACCATATTATAAATGTTGCCTGGATGGTATAATTTCAGCTTTTTATGGAGAAATACCTTGAGAACAAGAAGAAAAAAGTACCATGAAGCAATCACTCGAGTGGGGACGTGAATCCAAGTTATAGCCCCTTTTGCTTTACAAGTCTATTGGGATGTAGCATTTGAATCCTCAGGGCTCAAAGCGTAGTGTCTGTCCTGTCCTGTCGACCTAGCAACTTTAGGGGAAAGCTTACCTATGGTAGGCCGGTGTGTGACGGGATATCGGATAATATCTTTTTAAAGTATTTTTTATTAAAATACTATTAAAATATATTTGATATTAAAATAACCTAAAAGAAGATTAATTTAAAAAAAAATCATATTTTTATATAAATCAGGTTGAATCACACCTAAATAATTTAAAAAATTAAATTATATAAGAGTTAATTTAATGCAATCTAGTTATCTAATGGGTTTAAAGATATTTTAAAAAACCAATAAAAAAATAGGTAACTAAAAAAATTCAATACAATATCATTTTATTTAAATATTAAGACTACAACATATTGGATCGATTCGAATTAACTTAAGTTAATCTATTAAATTTATAACTTTAGGTTATGAAATTGTGATAACCTCTTATAAAGCACATCAAAATAAATTATGAAGGTCAATACTCAATCAACCTAATATTAAATGATAAAATTAAAAAAAAATCAATGTAAAAAAAACTCAACTTTAGTTAACTTGTCAAATCTACGACGTGAGTTATAAGATTAGAATGACCCATAAAAAATAGATCAAAATAAATTATAAAACTCAATTCTTAATCAATCTAATGTTAAAATATGAAATTAAAAAAAATTAAAATAATGATAAAAAAAATAATCCGAGTTAACTCGGGTTATTCCATAAAACTTATGATTCCGATAATGATACTGGAATAATCTCAAAGAAAGAAAACAAAAAAAAAATAATTCAAGTTAACCCGGGTTATGTTATTAAACCTGAGACTCAAGTCATGAGACTTGTATAATCCTAGATAAAATAAATTATGAGAAATGGTTATCAATCAGCTTATTGTTGAAGAATAAATTGAAAAAAAAAAAACAATCTATAAAAAGATAATAAAACAATCCCAATCAATTAAAATTAATCTGTAAAACTCTTAATTCAAATCAGGAGATTGTAAAAGCCTCGTAGAAAATAAATCAAAACAAATAATAAAGATTAATTCCTGATCAATCTAATATTAAAATGATGTAATTTTTTTTTAAAAAATACCAATTAAAAAAAAAACTCAAATTAACTGAGTTAATCCGCTAAAATCATACCATGGATCATGAAACTAAAATAACTTCCAATAAATTAAATGTTAAAAAATAAAATAAAATAAAATAAAATAAAAAATTAAAAGTAAAAAAACAAAAATATTATTATAATAAATAATGTATTGTGAGGTGTTGCAGCCTCTTTTTTCTTCTTCTTTTTTTTATGCCTACAGCACTCAAGCGACATGTCACGTGCAGTAAACTTTAAACGACATGCATCTTCCATTTCTCTAAACACCATGTCCATCACTTAAACCACCATGAAACAAGCTATCTGTGGGGCTTTAGTGATGTCCAAGACGGCAAGACCAATTATCCTAAAGACCTTGTATACTGTGTCCCTTATCCATATCGCATGCACTGTGATCCGATTGGCTGACTCCAAACACTTGCTTTTTTCCTTTGAAATTGCTCCACAAGACTCAATATGTTCAAAAACAATCTCTAAAACAGTACAAACAATTCCCAAATTTTCAAGTTTCTCTCCCTTTCCCTGCAAATTTACAGGTACTCTCTTTACTTCTTCGGCTATGGCTGGTTCTTTTGTAAAATGATAATCCATGAACATTGAACGATAACAAAGCCATTAACATGACAGTGTTTTCCACTGAGTTTATCTCTCATAGTTATAGCTTTCCCTTCACTAGCAAACATTTTAAACTCTCTTTACATTCACTTCAAAGCAATGTAGTTAGCTGCATAAACCCTACTAATAATGACACTAACAGTAACCTTGGAAACCCACCAAAAATAAGGAGGGTTTTACCCGAAACAAAACCAACCCGTGTTTTATCTTATGATTTCAAAGAAACCCATTTGATGAAACTGCTTAATAGGTCTTGTAAAGCAGGCAAGTGTAATGAGTCGCTCTACTTTCTTGAATGCATGGTTGCAAAAGGTTATCAGCCTGATGTTATTATGTGTACTAAGCTCATTAAAGGGTTTTTTAATTCAAGAAATATAGAGAAGGCTACTAGGGTGATGGAGATTTTGGAGAAGCATGGTGAACCTGATGTTTTTGCTTATAATGCAGTGATTAGTGGGTTTTGTAAGGCTAATCGGATTGAAAGTGCAAAAAAAGTGCTTGATAGGATGAAAAGAAAGGGATTTTCGCAGGATGTTGTTACTTACAATATAATGATTGGGACTTTTTGTAGCAAGGGAAAGATTGATTTGGCTTTAAAGGTTTTTGAAGAGTTGTTGAAAGATAATAATTGCAAGCCAACTCTTATTACCTACACGATTTTGATAGAGGCACACATTCTTGAAGGTGGGATTGATGAAGGTTTGAAGCTTTTGGATGAGATGTTGTCAAGAGGGCTTGAACCAGATACATTTACTTATAATGTAATTGTTAGGGGGTTGGGCAAAGAGGGGAAGGTTAATCAAGCTTTTGAGCTTGTTAGGACCTTGAATTCTAGGGGTTGTAAACCCGATGTGATTACATATAATATATTGTTACGAGCGTTGTTGGATCAAGGGAAATGGTATGAAGGGGAGAAACTGATGAATGAGATGTTTTCAAGGGGTTGCGAGCCTAATGTGGTTACATATAGCATTTTGATCAGCTCACTGTGTCGTGATGGGAAAATTGAGGAATCGGTGAACTTAGTGAGGGTTATGAAGGAAAAGGGTTTGACTCCGGATGCTTACTGTTATGATCCATTGATTGCTGCTTTTTGTAGAGAGGGAAAACTGGATATGGCAATCAAGTTTTTGGATTACATGATCTCTGATGGTTTTTTGCCAGATATAGTCAACTACAATACAATAATGGCCGCTCTTTGTAAGAATGGAAATAGTGATCGTGCTGTGGAAATATTTGGAAAGCTAGAGGAAGTGGGTTGTCCCCCAAATGTCAGTTCTTATAACACAATGTTAAGTGCGTTGTGGGGTTCTGGAGACAGATACAGAGCCTTAGGAATGATATCGCAGATGCTTAGCAAAGGAATTGATCCAGATGGAATTACTTATAATTCACTTATTTCATGTTTGTGCAGAGATGGAATGGTGGACGAAGCTATTGGGCTATTGGCAGACATGCTAAGTGGTAGGTTCCAGCCAAACATAGTCAGCTATAATATCGTTCTTCTTGGTTTATGCAAAGTCCATAGAATTGATGATGCTATTGAAGTGCTGACAGCAATGATTGAAAATGGTTGCCAGCCAAATGAAACTACTTATACGCTGTTGATTGAAGGTATTGGTTTCTCGGGATCAAGAGCTCAAGCTATGGAGTTGGCTAATTCTCTTTATAGTATGAACGCTATTTCTGAAGATTCATACAAACGTTTGAACAAGGTCTTCCCTTTGCTTGATATTTACAAAGACCTCACTGTCTTTGGACACTAAGAACTAGTTTTTGCTGTTCTTGGATGTGTAATGACCGTATCAGATGCTCTGATCTGGTCTGTCTGTTCTTTGTATGGCCTTAAAACTTACAAGAAACAAAAGAGAGCAAGGAATTATCTGCCCGAGACTCCTGATATGTAGTATATTTCATGGTATTTTGAGTAAAAAGCATTTCACTCGGTTGTTGAGAGCCAACAATCGAAGAAGCAACCTATCAGGCACAACCTAAGAGCTTGAACCTTGAGGTGATTTTCTATGTCCTTTGGACTAACCTGCCACATTCTATCTTTAATGTCAGTAATATGGAGAGGAGATTCATGTCTTGAGTCTTGACGAAAGAGTGTAAGAGAGACAGTTCTGTAAATAGCAATATGTGTAGATCCATCTTTCTGTACTAACCGGGGATTTTTACAGAATGAGATGGTAACAAGCTTTTGCGTTTGAGCTTTGAACATGTGCCCAAGTTTTCTTTCATTCGGCTGTTTCTTTTTTGGAGAGGAATACCTGAATTTTCTAATTATCGTATCAGGATGAAACTCAATAGAATCCAAGTCTTTGTTTCTATTTTTTATCCAGTCAATAGCTCATTACCTTCATGTTGGTTTAGCTTATTTATTTGGACTAGAACTGCATGGATTAAAATGGTTCTGCTGATCACTGATGGAGAACAACTTATTTAAAGGAATTGCATTGTCAATAAAAGCTAGATTTCATGAGATCCGAAGCCTAAAATTCTGGGCCTTGCTTGATAATAATGAACTCTCAACAAAGCACAGACATTCAAATGGATTGATAGGGCAATAGCAAACCAGTGGCATACAGTAAATGTTGGAAGATGATTGTTGCTTCTCCTCCGTTGGCCGTTCGTTTGCTAAATAGAAGATCGATCACTCATGGTAAAATGGACAGATCTTCAGAATATACGGCTGGTTGCTCATTGGATTTTGGCCCCTTTTTTTTCCAGTATTATTCTTCTGGCAGATGTTAAATCTTGAATTTGAATAGAAGAAGCTAGGAAAGACTTCGGAAATGTATAATATTGGACGCTGACAACTTCGCATCATCAATTTGAGAGTTTAATAATAGTAACAATTCAAACGCTTTTATTTTAAAAATATATTAAAATAATATTATTTTTTATATTTTAAAAATTATTTTATATCAAAACATCAAAATAATTTAAAAACAACAACGAATTTAAAATTTAAAAAATTCCCAATTACTATCCAAATAGTGCCTTCACTCCATTAGGCCTTGCATAGGAATTATCGATAACTTTCAGAACCATTAACCTGACAGCAAAAAATGCAGGAGGAAATATAAACTAGCTGGTAAAGAAAGGTTCAGTTTGAACTACACAAACAAGTTTCAACACATCTAAATCTCCACAAAAAACAAGCAGCAGTAAGTTGACTTCAGAATAAAGTACAACAAAGCCACCTAATTTGATAAATCTACTACTTGCCTTACAAGGGAAACATATGCAACATAAAACCTTATCCCATTTCAGCCACCAATGTTTCCAAGTGATCATACATCATCACTCCTGAAAGAATCTGTGCCATGAGAAAACTAATCGGAAAACCAACTCAATATGACATTAAGGCACCGAGCTTCCATTATGTGTCTTCTGTATACTTTGCCGTGAAATAGCTGGCTATCTCATTTTGCCAGAAAGAACTAGCATGAGTTTTAAATCTTCCATACAATCATGGTTTGTCCAATATGGTTCTAAGAACCTTTCTTTCTATCAACTTCTGATGCAATTCATTCGCCTCTTCAACCATACCAGCATCAGCAACACTTTTAATTAAAGTAGAATAAATCTCTTCATCTGGCTTGTATCGACCCGAGATCATTATTTCCAGAACTTGTATTGCAATATCTACCCTCTTATTTCTACATAATCCATTGATTACCAATCTGTAAGCACTACTATTGATCCTGTGGTCTCTTTCTCCCATCTCCCTCAATATCTCCACAGCATCCTCAACTTGATCTATCCAGCAAAACCCCCAAACCAAAGAACGATGGGTGATACCATCAGGAGCTATCCCTTTTTCTATCATTTGATTGTATAATTTCAATGCTTCATCCATATAGCCCCTTCTAGTCAATCCATCAATCACAGTGTTGTAAGTTATTAACCCAGGAGAACAGTTGCTATCACTCAAGAGGACAAATACTTGAAGGGCCTCATCCACCATTCCCTCTTTGCATAGAGCGGTAAGGAGAGTATTGTAAGTTATAATGTCAGGAGAACAATTTTCAGAAACCATTTGAACGAAAAAGTTAATTGCCCGCTCCACAAGTCCACATTTGCACAACCCATTAATCAGAATGTTGTATGTAACCACAGTTGGAGGATGGGAAGTTTTTTTCATGATTGCAAGGATCTCATCTACTTCATCCCATAATCCACAGCTACAAAGAGAATGGAGAAGACTGTTGTAAGTTATGGCATTGGGCTCCATCCCATGAGACAGAATGTTGTATATAATCAAAGCTGCATCCTCATACTTTCCCTCTTTACTAGCAAAATTAACCAATGAATTGTAGGTAACGAGATCTGGATAACAACCTTCGATAGCCATATCTTCCAATACTTCCAAGGCCCGCACAGTTCCACATTGCTTCCAGACTAGCTCGATGAGTATCGTGTAAGGTATTAGATAAGGAAGACAACCCCTCCTTAATTGCCCCCTCCAGAATTCCACAGCCTGATCAAATTTTCCGTTATCAAACAGGCTGCGGATTATTGTATTGTAAGTGATCACATCTGGGGGACAACCACTCAAGCTCATGTCTTCCAGCAGATCAATGGCAGATCTTAATTGTCTTCTCTTACAGAAACCTCCTACCATCATGTTGTATGTAATAACATCCGGAACCAAACCAGACATGACCATAGTTTTAAGAACCCTTGAAGCTCTTTCTATCCGACCAATTCTGATAAGGCCCCTTATTAAGTTTGTGGAACAAGTGGAGTTGGGAATTTGGTTTACACGTGACATAATATCTATCAGCTTTGTTGCTTCCATCAAGCTCCCTTTTTTGCACAAATTCTGAAGAATTTCATTGTTGGTTTCCTCATCATTTTCAACAAGGGGTCCATCAGCAAACAAAATTGAAGATCCATGATTCCTTGTGGTCATTTCCACTCTAGAATCCCTCCCAGAACCTGATACATGACTTCCTAAGCTCCAGTCATCTTGATCATTGTCATCGACTCTATCAATGACACTTTGCACTCCTCTACACTGTAAAGAAAACAAAGTTCTTCCAGACCTGAGAAATTCTTTCCCATGCCAATACAACTGATTTCTGTAACTGCAATTTATTGAACAATTTAGATAAAAAGTTGACCCCTTCAATGCTGAGCAACTAACTACACCGAAACTCGGCCCAGCTTGATTAGAGCACCTTTGCAAGCCTTGCAAACAATGAACCTCAACTATAGAGTTCTGCGGGGAAACTGTAAAACCCATCTTGTTCAACCCGCTTAATAAAATTATCTTTGTGATTTTGCAAGGACATACAAAATAAGCATCCAGTAACTAGCACCTTCTTTTTAATAGTTCATCAAAGAGAAGGGGCTTGGTTTCTCGCAAGAAAAGGACAGTGGATCAGTTGCTTTACACATTCATCAACAGGGGACTTTCTCCAAGATTTTCTTGCCTGCATTAGTTCAGCAGTAAAAGTCAGCATTACTAGCAACAAATCAAGAATCTCAAACATAATAAAAGAATACAAGGAAGGTAAACCAAAAATCCAACAATAAATAAATAAATACAAGAAAATGAAGTATAATCAGAATGAAAATTCATCATACACTTGAAAGAAACAAAAAGCTTAAAAATCCATTTACTAGATCAAACTCGAAACCATATCTATTTTCATAAAAGATTATATTAAACACTAAGCCAAGTCGAAACCAACTTCAATCATAGAGCAGAGTCATTAAACATCAAGCCCGTTAAGGCCTAGAAAAGCATGTCTTGCCTCATGAACATATCGAATTCTTAACCTTCACATTAGAAAAAAGATATAAATGGATTATTTCCACTATAAACAAGAATTAACAAGCAGCCCCGGAACATGAAATCCCCCAAGCTCCTTGAACTCTGATAATTCCAAAAACCAGTTCACAAAATGTCAAACCAGAATCATAATCATTTCGAGTTCAGTGCCAATACAACTTAACTACACATCAAAACTGAAACAAAAAGCCATAACACACGAGCATACTGAGAGAGAGAGCCTTAACCACTAAAACCCCACAAAATGTAAGAACCCATTACAGAACAGTAGCTTAAAAACCATTAAAGCTTGAAACTTTGATTGAATTTATCACATAAATCACAAACAAACCTTAAAAAAACTTAGTTTTGTGGTCTCCTTGTTGTAAGCTGTGACAGAAAGAGGCTTTCTTGTTCAGTTCAGTTTTGTGATGATGTAGTCAGAACAAAAATAACGTTACTACCTAGGGTTTAATAGTAATTGAAATTACAATTCGGTACTTGTTGTAGATAACATGTTCATGTTAGTCCCTCGAATGTGGAAATTGCAAAATGACTGGTTATTTGCTTTTCTTTGTTACCCTTGTCCACATAATATATGTAACACACATCTCATTTACTTTTTCTTTCTTCATCATCATTTTCAAAATTATGATTATTTTTTTAGTATCTATAAAAAAAAATTTATAAATTTTTTTTATATAAATTATATCTTCAAGTCCCATTTAGCATTTTAATTTTTTTATTAAAAAATTATATAAATAATATCTTAAAATTTTACTTAACATTTTAAACTTTTAGGTTAAAATAATTATTTGATGGTGTATTAAAATTTGATTGACCAAGTTATCACAAGTTTAAGGTAACATTAGTTTAAGCATATACAAGTTTTAAGCTCAAAAAATTTTTCATATTAAATTGAAAAAATATGTTAAAACATTATAAAAATTATATTTTATAACTCAACCTACCAGCTTAAATTTTAAAATTAAAAAGATTCTTTAATATTTATTAGTATATTTCTTTTCAACTTCTTGTTAATTTTTTTTAACATATCATCAATATTATGGAGTTGAAAAGCTCATCAATAACGCAATAACATAAAGAAAATAAATTATTTATAAGAATCTATAAGTATTTTAATATTAGATTTAACTAATAGTTTTATTAAATAATAAGCTAAAAGACACGGGAAATTTATTATTTACCCAAATCTAATGCACTGTGAATCACAATAGAATTTACAGTTCATTCATTTTTTTTTTCTTTTTTGTTTTTTTGTCACTTTTTCATTTTTTGTCACTTTTTTTTTTGCACTTTTTCTTCTTTTTTTTTCCTCTTTTTTGTTTTTTTTTCTAAAATTATTTTTGTCAATTTTACTTTTTTAGCTGGTTAAAATTTTCGCTTTGTAATTTTTTTTCCTTTAAAATACTATAAATTGCTATGATGCTTTTCCAGATGGTTTTTTTATTTTCTAAAATTATATTTGTCGATTTTATTTTTTTAATATTGAGCTGATTGAGAATTTAATTTTATAAGTTTTTTCTTTAAAACATTGTTTATTGCTACAATGTTTTTTCACATGGTTTTTTTTTATGATTTTCTTCAAAATTATCTTTTTCTATTTTATTTTTTAATATTGAGTTGATTAAGAATTACAGTTACAATATGTGAGGAAAGCACCGTAGCTTTCCTCGCAAATTACTGTGGATTGCTATAGCTTATAGTGTTTTTTCTCACATAGTTTTCTTTTCATGTTTTTTTTTCTTCTAAAAATTTCTTTGTTAATTTTATTTTTTTAATATTAAGCTAGTTAAGAATTACAATTACAAGTAAATAAAAGTAAGGCTAAATCATGTAGGGAAAACCGTGTAACTTTCCTCACAAAACACTATGGATTGATGCAGTTTTTCCTCACATGGTTTTTTTCCAGTTTCTTTTGTGTTTTTTTTTTTTGTAATATTTTTTTCAAAATTATCTTTGTCAATATTTTTTTTTAATATTGAGCTGGTTAGAATTAAACTTTGTAATAAAGCTTAAAGCACTTTAGCAATCCTCACAAAACACTATAGATTGCTACAATGTCTCTCCACATAATTTTTTTTCTTATGATTTTTTTAAAATTATCTTTGTCAATTTTATTTTTTCTAACATTGAGCTAATTGAGAATTACAATTATAAGTCATTACAAATATGGTTAAATCATGTGAAGAAGCACTGTAACTTTCATCATAAAACACAGTGAATTGCTACAGTGTTTCCAGCATGGTTTTTTTGTCCCTGTTTTTTTTTTTTTTCAAAAATTGTCTTTGTTAATTTTTTTTTAATATTAAACTGATTGAGAATTTAGCTTTGTAATTATTTTCTTTAAAACAATGTGAATTGTTGCAGTGTTTTTCCACATGATTTTTTTTTATATATATTTTTTTAATATTGAGTTGGTTAAAAATTATAATTTCAATAAAACTAAATCATATGGGAAAATCGTTGTTATTTTCCTCACAAAACATTGTAGATTGCTATAGTATTTCTCTAAATATTGTTTTTTTTATGATTCTTTATAAAATTATCTTTGTCAATTGTATTGAAAAAAACACTGTAGTTTTTCTCATAAAACATTGTCAATTGCTACAATGTTTTTTCTCATGGGTTTTTTTCCTTCCAAAATTATATTTATCGATTTTTTTTAACATTAAGTTAGTTGAGAATTTAGTCTTGTGATTTTTTTTTTATTAACACGAAAAACTAAATTATATGAGAAAAACATTGTATCTGTCACGACCCGAATCCTGGGTCTGTGATCGGCAACGCAGGAGCGGTGCCGAAAATGACACCTCACCTGCGCTAAGCCTCAAAACATACATATCAAAAGAACAATTTGTTCAAAAATACGCAACGGCTCATAATATTCAGAAATATCGTATTATTCAAAACTGATAAAACCGAAAGATAGTTATTAAAACAAAAATAATAATTCATAATACATTTACATTGTCAAAATCCAAACGTAATTAAAACAAGGTAACAGTGGAGCGTCTAAGACATCAAATCAAAACTGAAAGGAAAGCCTCGCGAACAAGCAAGGCATACCGACCAGAACTGAAGAAGCGGAAACACTCAACAAAGTCCCAGAAACTAAGAACCTGAAATAATATTAAAAATGAAAGGTGAGTTCAACCAACTCAGTGAGGGAATAACATTTAATATACATTTCAGATATTTCAAATATTAATAATTTGTAAGATGATTTATCTTAATATACATATACATATACTTACTAAACATATTATCATAACGTAGTGGATTGCATGTCAGAGATCAGATGACACCCGAAGGTGACCAGATGACACCCGTAGGTGATCAAATGACACCCGTCGGTGACTACTGTGGGATGATCAATCACCACAGGCTGATGCCTCTCTCACCAGCTAGGTATACAGAATACTATGTGCACACAATCTAACTACTCTCCGTTAGCATGGAGTTACTGACAAGTCCCATATCAAGGCATAACAGATATTCACAGAATCATCGAAGAAACATATATCATATCAAATAGAATTTACTTTAACAGATTGTGAGTGCAAAATCAAGAATAAATGAGTACTCGGAAAATAAAGCAACATATATAAATATTCAAGAAATTTACTAGTTGTACTCATTATATAATCAACATACATATTTATTTATATTATATGCATATTAAAGATTATTCCACTCACCCGGAAAATACTGAACTAAATGAATGTCAGACGAAAGACCCAAAAATCCGATTAAGGATTGTTAGGAGAACCTACAATAAATATATGAAATATACTCAAAAGCAACTCAAAACAACACAAATAAAAGATTTCAATGCATAAAAGGAAACCAGGCTTAGCCTCCCAGGTTTAGGGACTAAAGCGACAATTTTCCAAAACAAGGACCAAAATGTAATTTTGCCAAAATTGGAGGACCAAACTGTAAATACCTAACCATACTGAAATTTGTCCACTATTCTCCCTTATCTTTGTCCAGAATCTTGAATTATGCCCCAAGGTTCAAACTGTGATTTTATCAAAATTTTAGGGGTCAAATCGAAATTTGTCAAATTGGAGGACCAAACTGAAAATATCATATATTCCTAATTATACTGGAATTTTGCCCTTAAATCATCCTCAGTTCTGTTCAGAACCTCAATTTATGCCCCAAGGACCAATCTGTAATATTTCCAAAGTTCGGGGACTAAACTGCAATTTTCACAAATTGAGGGACCAAATTGAATTTTTGTCATCTTCAACCTCAAACCCAGAATTTCAACGGATCACCTGCTGTTATGCCTTGATTTCTAACACAATTTCACCATTTAAACAAAATCATTATCTTTGAATTCAATATCTCAAATCAACTAATTAATCAAATACCCACAATAATCAACTCCTAACCTTCAAATTAATTCATCAATTAACTCAAAATACAATCTTCAAAACTCTAACATTAATCAAAACCGAAATTTAAAGCTAAAGAAAACATATTATTCATATTCAAGTATAAAATCTTACCCTTTTACTTATTTTCTCCAACCTCTTCATTTTCCCCTCTTTTCCTTTCTTCTTCTTCTTTCCTTCTCTCCTGTCGGTTCTCTCTCCAAATTTCAGATTCCTCTTTTTTTTTTTAATTTATATTTATTAACTATTGGTCAATTACCACACTACCCCTCAATCATTTATACCCTCTCTTTAAGCCTCCAAGGGCTTTGTTACCTTTTCTCATTCCTTTTTATTACAAAACATCACAGTATCTTTCCTCATAAAATACTATGGATTGCTATAAATTATTTTGTTCAGTCTCTAATTTTTTTTTTTATCACCAATACAATTTTTTTTTCCGTCATGAAATATTAATTTCATCATATCTTTAATTTTTATTATTTATCTAATGTTGATTTGTAATTATAATATTATTAAATATATTTATTTTATAAATTCGCATAAGCACACGTAAATGCCATCTCGTTATGTACGAAAACTATAGATTTGGGTTTCTGAGTTTATTTTCATATTAATATCTTGATTCTTGAGTTTATTTCTGTCCTGAATGGGAGAAAAAAAAACAAAAAAAAAACAGAGAGCTATTTTCTAAAAGAGATTGAAGGATAAAATTGTAATTCTGATTACATGCGAAAAAATCCGGTGTGGAGATAATAATTTCTAGCGTGCTCGTAACATTTTCCGGTATACATAACAGACAAACAACACACCTCACTCCTCCCTTCAAATTTCCACATCTCTGCCTCTGCCTCTGCCACCGCCACCACCTCCTCCTCCTGCATTGTTAACGGAAAGCAGAAAACAGAGCAAAAAACCTCAACTATTCTAAATAATCAAACTCCCAAATCACTGTTAAGCCAATCTTCTCTTGTTAAATCTGTTACTGACTTCTTAAATGATGCAGCAGCAACAGCAGACAGGGGACGGCATCCCCGATCTGGCGCAACTCCAGTCCACCATGCACGCCATTGAGCTCGCCTGCTCTTCTGTCCAGGTCCTCTCCTTTTTTCATTCTCCTGTTCACTGAGAATCTGCAAGAAAATAGCACCTCAAATCAAAACAACGCTGGCGTTTCAAAAACTTAACACAAGGATTTTTTTAAGAAGAAATAGAAATAGGTTTAATCAGGTTTTTGTTTAATATCTGACTGAACGCCGTCTTTTTTAGTAATATGTATCAACAACTTAACCGGCGATTAACACTAGTTGTTGTTGATGTCAATCAGTGATTTTAATCTAATAGTAACGGTTTCTGTTTGAATTATTTGTTGCTAGGCATTTGCATAAACACGTGAATCGTGTGGATGGCGTTTGCTAACTGTTTACCTTTTATGTATGTATGTATGGCAGATGCATATAAATCCAGCGGCAGCTGAGGCGACCATTCTGTCGCTAAATCAGTCGCCTCAGCCTTACAAGGCATGTCAATTTATTCTTGGTAAGTGTGCTGCAGTAGTTGTTGATTTTTATCTTGTTGATGGTTTCGGAAGGTATATGAATGGATGATTGGTATTATTAGAGTTTCTATACGAAAATCAGATGTGATGTTCTTGATGATTTTAACTTCTATGTATCAGAGAATTCTCAAATGGGAATGGCAAAGTTTCAAGCGGCTGCTGCGATTCGCGATGCAGCTATTAGGGAATGGAGTCTCCTTACGAGTGATGACAAGAGAAGCTTGATAAGGTAATTCTGCGATATTGAAAAGTTACGCAACTTGGTTGAATTTTCTTTCTGCGATATTGCAAAGTTATGTGGTATTGGTTGTATTTTCTTTTAGATATTAAGTCTGTGGATGCATGTGTTAATACGTGATTGTAATTTTTCTGGTGCACACTACACTTTTTATGTGGAAATTTTGATATATCTGGCTTGCTTACACGAGTATTTTATCTTTGGTCGTTGATCATGGTTTTGATGAGCGTGTTGTGCTTGCAGTTTCTGTTTGTGCTATGTTATGCAACATGCTGGTTCGCCAGAGGGCTATGTCCTAGCAAAGGTTTCTTCTGTGGCTGCTCAATTGATGAAAAGGGGCTGGTAAAGTTGCATGTTTTCATCTTTAAATGCTGAATAGAAATATGTAATGTGTGCAGATGGACACTTAAGTGGCAACAAGTGTATTTTACTTGTGATATTGATGCTCTATGTTTCATAATCATAGACCACGAGAATTAACAGTGTGGTTTGGGCGTTAGTTTTATGGTTTGTAGGGCAATCTGCTCTATCTTGCTTGTAATATTACTGCCTCACATTTCATTGACGTGGGCAATAACCTGTACAAATATTGAAGATGGCATGACTTGTTCGTGAGTGATGTGGTACATGAAATATAAAGTTTGTGATTTTCAAGACGTTGTTGCCAACCAGTCTCAGTAACATAGCAGAGCAATATAAAATTATTTATGTTTGTCTTGAATGAACGCAGATCCAATCAATGTGAGTGGATAATTAGCCTTTGGCAGAGTAATGGCACATATGTCCATTTGCCAATTATTTTTGAAAAATAAAACAAAGATGGTGGAGGAATCCACTGTCTGGGAGTGTTATTTGGTTTTGGAGAATAGTGAAGCATTCCTATTATCTTAATGACTGGTGAGGTGGTGGATGTGTTAGCAGAAATCATGGTTAAGGTGATAGTGAAAGTAATGATGTTAAATTGTACTTACTGATGACTCCGGTGATGTGGTGGATGTGGCAGCAGCAATTATGGTTAAGGTGATAGTGAAAGTAATGGGGTTAATTTGTACTTACTGAAGAAGGATGGATGATATGTCAAAGCAGAATTCAAATTTTACTTCCATAAAGAGTGTGTTTTTGAAGATGCTTAAAATTTGAGGCTGAGCAATGTTGAAAAGATGGCATCTGTTAGTTCCATACTACTCATTTCTAGGACAAGTGTTGTGGTCCGTCATTATGGTTTGGTGTTGGTAGCTTTCATTTCTAGTTTTACTGAGATTTTAGGGCCTTTGAAATTTTATTTCTAGTGTTGTACTTCAGTGATGTTGTGATTTATAAATGAATTTCTTACAAGTTTTGATGTATTAATATCATCTATTCTTATGTTACTAGATCACTTGTGTAACTTATTGCAAACTTTTACTTGGGTTGTAACTGTTCTTTTCCATGTTAGTGCTTGGTGCTAGTTTGATGTGGATTTGAAGAAAATTTTGTGAAGCTTAGGTTTAATAGGTCCCTAATAAAGTGAAGCACATGTCAAGAATTTTGCCAATTTATGTTGTGAGGAGTTGATGGCCTTTATTAATTTATCATTATTTTCTTTTTGATTGTGGACAAGTTAATATCTTGGGAGTAATGATGGAAAATAATTTGTATACAGGATCGATTTTACAGCTGCTGAGAAGGAGACCTTTTTTTATCAGGTATTGCAGCTGTTTAATATTCTTCTCTTGAAAACTTGTTTAGTATTACATGCTTCATTTTGGTCAGCCTTGCCCGACTATTTTTTCCTTGCTGGTTTGAGGAAATACTCATTGTTGCTTTATGCCTCTCTTTGTGCCAACAAGATTTTTCCTTTTTTCACGGAAATAACCTGCTCTTCGTATTGAACATCATCTCGAAATGTTAGGTGCTTTCGTACAGATGAGAAATTTTATATTCCAAAGGCATCTAAAATTTTATTTGTCATTGAACTGTAACATTACTGAAATTCATCTCCTACAGTGTAATATTATACTAGATTGTTCTGCTAATAATTAACAATAAGATAAGTAAGGGTTGTCTCTACGGGCTAATGAAATGACGAGTTCCCATTGGTGACTGTCAATTTTGCAATAGGTTAATTAATTAGCAACTGAACTCAACAGAAGAGGAAATGCATGTTCATGGACACATTAAATCTGTTATTCATAAAATTAAAGGAGGATACCTTTTCTGACCATTTCCATTGCCCATATACCAGCATAAGCCATTCATTGATTCACCCTAGATATTAGCAAAACCAATGTTTTCTTTTGCTGTTATCTTTATGCTCAATCATTTTGAACTGTGAACAGTATTACTTTTTGTGATGTTGAAATTTTCTTCTGTGGCATACCAGTTGTTGCAAACACCCACTCCAGCAAGCAGATACACATGTAAATTGAGTGCATGCTCGTAGATATTCCGCATGCTTGTCTAACAATTTTTCACCTGCAGATAAACCAGGCTATTCTTGGCATTCATGGTGTAGATGTGCAGTTCTCTGGAGTCAATTTTCTAGAATCTTTGGTATATACTTTTCTCAAGTTATTTCATTTTATGAGCATGTTGTTTCTGACTGGAATCTACTTTATTTTATTAACACGTTGCTAAAATATGGGACTAATAATTCCACCATTGCAGGTATCAGAATTCTCACCTTCTACTTCAACTGCCATGGGCCTTCCCAGGGAATTTCATGAGCAATGCCGTATGTTGTTAGAAAAAGACTATGTCAAGGTTCTCCCTATCCTGATTGATTCTATGATATTCTTCTATCTATTAACTGTGGAGTTTTCCCTGATACAATGATATTTGTGCATAGGATTCTTTCTTCTTACTGTCTTCCTTGTTCAGACATATTTAATTGTTGTTTTGCTACCTTTTGAATCATAGACATTCTATTGCTGGGCACAAAATGCTGCTGCAAGTGTCACAAGGAGAATAACTGACTCCAATACTGAAGTACCCGAGGTTAAGGTTTGTACTGCAGCACTGCGTCTCATGCTTCAAATCCTGAACTGGGATTTCCGGTACAACACAACTGGCACAAAAGGTGGAAGAAATGTCTTTTTACCTGGAGTTAGAGGTCACAGTTCACCCAAGAAGTCTGACTGCACCATAGTGCAGGTAACAAATTTATTATCTTAAAGTTTCCATGGTTAGTGATGTTTTGTTTTGTTCTTGTTTATATTATAGAAAAACTTGGGTGCAAAACTCATGCTTTGAATCTATCATTAGGGTCATATCTATTAAGATCACATTTAATTGATTCATTGATTGTCAATCTATACTTGTAGCCAGGTCCTGCATGGCGTGATGTTCTGATTTCAAGTGGCCATGTTGGGTGGCTCCTCGGTTTATATGCAACTCTAAGGGAGAAGTTTTCTCGTGGTGGCTACTGGCTTGATTGTCCTCTTGCAGTCTCTGCTCGAAAACTTATCATACAGTTCTGCTCCTTGACAGGAACTATATTCCTTTCTGGTTAGTATTATTTCTCTTAACTTTACCTTTTTTATTAGATGATTTCATTCTATGATGCTAATAATCTCTTGATGTTTGCTTTGGTTTAATTAGTAACTATGAGGTTCCTATGCTAAAAATGGTAAGCATATTGCTAATTGTTGAGTTTTTTCTTTAGTTACTGTTCTTACCGAAGAACTTGTTAACAAGAGGTTTAAGATGGAAATTTTGATGCATGCCTTTTCCTCTTACTCCTCCAAATAAAGCTAATTCCTCTGGTCTGTCCAGATAACTACCCCTATTCAACATTCACCATACTTCTTGAGCCAATGACCACGGGGAAATTTTCAATTAAAATGTAGCTCCAACCCCATAAGCGACCTCTATCCCAAAATTGTACTACCCTGAACTTTAAATAGATTCTCCCTCTTTGTTGACACAGAAGCAGATTGGCATGCCTGTAGCTGCTCTAACATTGCATGTAAATCCAAAGTTTAAATGGATTTCTAAAACTTTTAGATGGTCTACTAGTGTGATCTTTAGTTTTGGAAATGAAACAGTAGATTGGTGATTATGCTAATTGTTTCTGTAGTTGGGTGATTTCAACAATGAAAGTTGGACTTTGTTGGAAAGTTTTTCAATGATGGTAACAGGAATTATTATTAGAAAAGTATTGAAATTAGATTGAGAAAAAAATTGGAGTTTATTCATGAGATTGGATGGGGTAAAAGCTGCAAACTTTTTCACAGTTGCATATGTGTGCAATACCAGCATTGACTACTGGACTGTCAGAACAAATAAAATTCCTTGCACATTCAATTTTTTATTTATTTTGCAACACCTTGAAATTTTTGATCGGAGAGCAACTCTTTGTTCTTTCCTACTGAGGAATGGACTGATCCATTAATAGACATGCTAAGTATTCTGTTCAATAGTGCAGATGATGGACAAATGCAAGAGCATCATTTGCTACAACTGCTTTCTGGGATAATTCAGTGGATTGATCCTCCTGATGCCATTTCACAAGCAATTGAAGATGGGAAAAGTGAAAGGTCATATTCCTACATATTATACACTTTCAATCACCTGTTTTGCTTCCTGCAAAGTGTCATATTTATTCTGTTTGTTTCAGTGAGTTGCTTGATGGATGCCGTGCACTTTTATCTATCGCAACTGTCACAAACCCTATTGTGTTAGACAATCTGTTAAAATCCATAAGGTCAGTGGGAGAATTATATCCTGTATTAGCACTTCCACTTTTTAGATCTCTTTTGAATTGGAGATATGCTATTTCTGCTTTGTGTTTTGTATATTTGGCAAGCATTGCATCATGCCATATAGTCTTTAAATAATTGATTTTTTTTGGCTCGATGTTCAGGCCCTTTGGCACTCTTGCCTTTTTATCCACCTTGATGTGTCAAGTTATCAAAGTCCTTTTGACTAAAAACTGTGAGGAGGGGACATGGAGCTGGGAGGCACGTGATATCCTGCTAGATACCTGGACCACCTTACTTGTGGTATACATGTGTTAGTTTGTTCTTGTGAAATTATGTGTGTGATTAAAGGATCACCTTTGTCATTCATTAATTCATTCATCATTGCTTTATTGATAATTGCATGTTTAGGTTTGTTATGGTTCCAAATTTTATGTATAGTTTGCTTTTGCTCGCTGTGGTTACTTCTATTTTTTAGCATAAGGTATTTTTATCTTTGTAAAATTGTTTGTACTTGCCATCAGATTTAGCATTAGTCTTGTCTTGTTATTCTTCTTAGGATAGTACTGGTGGGACAGAGTTGCTTCCACCTGAAGGGATCAATGCTGCAGCCAGCCTTTTTGCCTTGATTGTAGACTCTGAGCTAAGAGGTAAGAATGGAGCTTTTTAATGACTGTCTTGCTGATTTATTGACTTTTTGATTCATTCATCTTTTTTAGAACTGGTTTAAATAACTATCTTTGCCTGCACAGTGGCTTCTACATCAGCGATGAGGGATGATGATGACGACGACCTGTATTACCTTCAAGCATCTATCACTGGTATGGGAAAAAGGTTTCTAAATTTTAAGTGTGTGGATTCACTTTAAATTATCCATCATTTTGGTTACTATTGAAATGCTTGTTTTATATTTTTCATTTTCGCCCTTGATTGATGCCCCCCTGTCTTTGTTACATGTCATACAGCCATGGATGAGAGGTTAAATTCTTATGCGTTTATTGCAAGAGCAGCAATTGATGTTGCGATTCCTTTGCTTACGAGGCTGTTTTCGGAGCGCTTTGCCGCATTGCACCAGGTACTCTTGATTATTATCTTTGAAGAATATTTTTGATGGAACCTTTTTTTTTTGTGCATCATTGGGAGGAATGATGAGTTTCTTTTGAACTTACAATATATCAATTTACATTAGCCATCACTTATTTGCATTGCACTCAACTGGTCCACTTACGGATTGAATGTTTCTGATAGATCACCAGGACTTGGACTTGTAAAACATTGGACTCTTTAACCCAGGCTTATACTGACTGACTTTTGTTCTTTCAAAGCTTGTCAAGATTTGATAAAATGAAACTGCATCAATTTATTTGTCAATACAATGTATTTTTCTTCATCAAGTTATAATTGGTTGATTTCTTTGATTTGAGATTTAGAAATGAAAATTGAAACTTTTTTAGCATGTAGCACTGAAAAATATTTTCAGAGGCAGGACATACAGAAAAAAGAGCAATAATTTCTTCTTTAGTTATTAATGATGTTTGCTTACATCTCATGTTCTTTATTTTGTAGGGCAGGGGTATTGTTGATCCAACTCCAACTTTGGAGGAACTTTACTCATTGTTGTTAATAACTGGGCATGTACTTGCAGATGAAGGAGAGGGAGAAACACCCCTGGTACTTGGTTACTTGTGCTTAGTTCTAGGCTTTGTTTAGCATATATGAGTAATATGATGCTTCACATGTAGCATGCTTTCCCCCCTTAAATACTCTGAAGTTTACATTAAGGTGCTTGCACTCCCAACATGGATCTCATTTTGCATTATCTTCTTACTTCCTTGTCTTGATTGCTTATTTTAAGAGATGAGAGATTGCTATACTATGTCTAATCTGTAATCTTTGATTAAGTAAACTTTTGATGAGAAAATAAATACATGAATTAACATAATAAGCTAGTATGAATTTTCCAATATGAGCTTCATTCTTCCAAAGCTAAAATATGGGATGAGGCTCCCTGGTCCCAATCAAAAGATATTCAATCATGTAAGTGTGCCTTTGTCTATTTTGATAAAAAAAGATATCACTGTTTACTTGTTTAAGAGAGAAGTGCCATTGGATATCTCTTTTCCTATCCTCTTTATTTATAAGGATATTTGTGTTAGTATCACAACTTTTTAAGAAAATAGTTTCCAGGCCACTTTTGAAATATTGTCTCTGTGTGTGTCTGTTAGTTGGTATGCTAGACTTGTTAAAGTTGCTTGTATTACAAACCAATCTTGTGACTTAACATTCTAATTATGGGGCATATTGTTTTGTGTTAATTAGGTGCCTAACACAATACAGACTCATTTTCTGGACACGGTGGAAGCAGATAAGCATCCTGTTGTGGTACTCTCCATGTAAGTTTTTTACTTTGAATTCATGAAAAAGTACTGGATATGTCAAATCTAAGTAGAATATGAGTTCAAAACTGTTCCTTCAAAAACTTCTGCAATTTTGGTTTGCAAGAAGGAAACTAAGAAGAGGAAGAGGAAGAGGAACTGCTTGCTGTTGCCTGAATGCATGCCCTGTAGCTTATTTTACAAATTTCTTACTAAATATTTTCCTCTCTGCAATTGAATCATGCAACACATTCACTGTTTTGCTTAATGCAGTTCAATCATAAATTTTGCCCAGCAAAGTTTAGATCCAGAAATGAGAGCTTCGGTTTTCAGTCCCCGGCTCATGGAGGTAGTGAGGTTCATTTTGTCCGAATTTACTTTCTTCTTTCTGTTTTTTGGACTTTAGTTCCTTTATGCATTATCTTTATAGGTATGAATACATTGTACTGCTTTCTGAATGTTATAGTTAGTTGTAGTAAAGATCTGTCTGTAACGATGTATGAATTGTAGTCATGAGAGCTTAAAGAGTGGTATTTTTAAGGTGCAAGATGCATGTACTCCTTGAGTTGTTTTTGGCCAACCATGTCTGTTTCTAGCTTTGTCAACTTGGGCATGTTCCTAGTATCTGTCAGCTTACATTTTTAACCATAGGCATTTAGTTGGCCTATGCCCTCTGTGCCTTTTTTGTTTATAACAAAGATCAGATTGTTGTGCTTCACTGCTTTGATACCCTGGTTTCTTTATTGACGTAGAGAATAGCGAAAATAAAACTAGGGTTCTCAAGCCCTAAGGTTACAAGCTAAACTATAGAGAAATCTAAAGCCCTAAGGTTACAAGCTAAACTATAGAGAAATCTAGATAAAATTCTCTAGTATCTTTATTGAATATGAATAATAGTCTTGATCTCCATAAAATAAACTAGACATCTCTATTTATTTTAGTACTAAAATCCTTTATAGGAAATGATTCCTAATTAAAACTTATCTAACTAATATAATCCATCTAGCATTAGGATTTTTAAATAATAAAATACTAGTTAAATTAGAAGTCCTAAGCTAAGTAGGAAATAAATAATTAAAATCCAAAATTAATTAAGAAAATAATTAAAATAGGAAAACATTAACTTCAGGCTTTATATCAGCTGTTTTTGGGTTTCTTTGTGGACTTCTTTTCAGACTTGGTCTTGTCAATGTAGTCCATAAACTCCTGAGATAATTGTTTTGCGTCAGTCTTCCCTACTTGAGAAAAACTAGTCCTCGAGTTATCTATCAGAAATTGAACCTTTCCACTCCAAATGAACAAATACTTCAAATCTATTATTGTAGCTAGCTTACTTGCAAAGCAGCATGTTTTTGACATGTGAACTTCAAAATTTAATTTATAGTGCGTGTATAATAAGGAAAAATCAATATTTGATATTATACTTTCTGTTCCTATGAAGTCCACTTGTAGATTCTTCCCACATTTTTCTACTTCAAACTTGAGCTCATCATCATCAATGTCCAATACTTCAACTGTTGTATTTAAAGGAATCCCAAAATAATCTTTCATAGTATCTCTATAAGAATTGTCAGAAATTATCGATCCTTTATGTCCTTGTTTGCATGATCATCATCATATAAACCTTCTTCATCATCTATAAAACATCCTCACCATCGTAAGATTCTTGCTCTTACTGACCTTTAATCACGTTAATCAATTTATGTCTTTTGGGTTGTGGTTATTTGTCTTGATTTGACGAGGTCCCGTGGTCTTCATTAAATTTATCTTCACCAACACCCTTCACATAGACAATTGGTTGTGCGGATAGAATTTTAGGAATAGGTCTAAAGTTAAGTCTCCGAACGCATTCCTCTCCTCTTTGAAATTCCTGTTTATGCTTCCTATAAGCCAAAATAGATATTCTTCATCATATGAATACCCGTAGTCATATTGACCACGAGGATTTGCACGGACTCGTTCAATGACAAGTTGGCAACAAGCGTCATCCTCGACACATGCCTCTCTTCTTCCTCTGTTCATGTTTGCGTGCAACCCAAGTGCCTCAAGCTTAGTTGTAAGGTCATCAACTCTAGTATTAATGTCGTCAAACCTAGTTTGCATTTGCCCCTCTAAAGCTGCTATCACTATTGAATGGTGATATAGTTGATTCTAAACAACTTGCATCCATTGATCACCGTCACGAAGATGTTTGCCACCAGCTACTCCACGATTCTCTTCACGGTTCGCTATCGATCTGGATGTTGACCCTCTTTGATACCACTTGAAGCGGCGTATAGCAAAGATAAAATTAGGGTTTTCAAGTCCTAAGGTTACAGACCAAACTGAAGAGAAATCTAGAGAAAATTCTTTGATATCTTTATTGAATATGAATAATAGTCTTGATTTTATAAAATAAACTAGACATCTCTATTTATATTAGTACTAGAATCCTTTATAGGAAATGATTTCTAATTAAAACTTATCTAATTAATAGAATCCATCTAGTATTAGGATTTCTAAATTGTAAAATACTAGTTAAATTAAAAGTCCTAAGTTAAGTAGGAAACAAATAATTAAAATTCAAAATTAACTAGGAAAATAATTAAAATATAAAAACAATAACTTCATGCTCTATATCAGATGTTATCAAGTTTTTTTGTGGACTTCTTCTCAGGCTTGGTCATATCAATATGGTCCATAAATTCCTGGGATAATTGTTCCACGTCACTTATTATCCTAAGAGTTTTTTGATTGTGCGTCTTATAATGAGTAGATGTGAGCGAACTTTTACTTTCTGTAATTGTCTCCCCCCATCATGATCTAGGATTAACTATTTTAGCTGATATTTTGTGTAGGCTGTTATATGGTTTCTTGCAAGATGGTCTCGTACATATCTATTGTCAGAAGAAATTAGAGACAGCACCCTCAATTCAGGGTATCAGCAGCAGCAGCAACACTCCAGAAAAGCTTTGCTCAGCTTTTTTGGAGAAACTTATCAGGGAAAATTTGTGCTTGACATTATTGTTCGTATCTCAGTGACAACTCTCTTGTCTTATCCTGGGGAGAAGGATTTGCAGGTACAAGTTATGGGAATTTTATGGTTTGACATTTATGTGGTTTGACATTTGTGCTTGTTCTACATTCCTTGATCTTAACTCCCTTGCATTTATTTATTTTTTCTCAACTACCACAATCTACAATCTAACAGCGTAGCCATTTTTCCATCTCCTACGCTTGAGTAGTTGCCAAGCCAAGCTTCATCTTTGGATACTTGTTTCCAAGTTATTACAAACTGGACATAGTGTATTGTCTGTTGTTTATTTGGTGCTTTTTATTACTAGAAATACAATTTTGTATCCAAATCATAGATTGAACTTCTTATTGGTGATTGTATTCAAATTATGTTTTGCTCCATGAAGACATTGTTGACTTTTTTTTAGTGTACTTGCCAAACTGATCTGTATATGACTTCTGATTCTGCGAACAAAATCCTACATCCACAACTTAGGGCGCACTCATATGCACTCAGATTCTTGTAAATTGTTATATTTTATCTAATGCAGAAATTGTCGTGCTCGAAATAATAATTATATAATTTGAGATATTCTTAGTTGATTTCTGCTTAAGAGTTCTTGAATTCATTGTCTTTTTATAACAACATATTGGGATTAGGTAAGAGCATAGAAGGTCAACTTCTCATAATCTTCTTAGAATAAAACTGGCAATATTTGTAAAGGTTTTGAACTCTGGATGAATTCATCCTAGCTAATGTAAACTTATCTAGTAGAAATCCTTATTTCCATTTCCATCCTTTTGGTTACCTGAAGAATCACATTGACATATTAATAGCATTAGGAACCTCCCCCCCGTAGCTTCAGCCCTTTGATAATCCATGGGCCATGTTAGGTCTGCTGTTCCTTAATAATGCTCTTTGTTCACATGCAACAGGAGTTAACTTGCTCCAAACTACTCCATGCTCTTGTTCGGCGAAAAAATATTTGTGGTCAACTTGTTCAACTGGTAAGTGACTTGTGTTTACAATATTTTGACTAGCTTAAATATCAATATCGATCATAGTGGTCTCTTTTAATGATATTCAGCCTCGTAACTCTAGGCTGGCTACCTTCATACATTTTTTCCTTTATTAGTATTATCAATGAATCATGATAAATGATCAGAAAGGTACTTATATCGATAATATGACATTCTTTTGGAAATCTTGAAGTAAATTCCTGAATAACTTTATGGTAGAATAGGATGCAATGTATTGGAGGTTTTTTTTTTTTTTTTTTTTTTATTTCTAACAGCATTTAATTACTGTTATTTGATCTGTTTCATTTAAAAAAAATAATTTTGTAGGACTCATGGCGTGAACTAGCAAATGCATTTGCAAATGAACAAACTTTTTTCCTGTTAAATTCTTCTAATCAGGTGAGTTTCAAATGTTGTCATCTGCTATTATATTCTTGTTGTCTCCATTTTTAACTATTAAGTTATTTTTTCTTGTTTAGCGTTCACTGGCTCAAACACTGGTTCTTTCTGCTTCTGGAATGGGTAATTTAGGAGATTCAAATCAGTGAGTCTTCCGCGCGAGTGCACACACATTTTTTTTTTTTTTTTTTATTATTATTATTTTCTGATGTCTGTGTATCCTTTTATTGAAGATATGTAAGGAACCTTATGGGTCATATGACAAAGTATCTGGTGGAACTATCTAACAAGAGGGACCTAAAAAATGTTGCTCAACAACCAGATGTCATCCTACAAGTAAACATTGAGTCTTTCTGTTCACTAATTTTTTTTTTTTACTTGAAGGATAATCATTTTCTGATAACATTAGGTGAGTTGCTTGTTGGAGCGACTACGTGGAGCTGCCAGTGCCTCTGAACCTCGAACACAGAGAGCTCTTTATGAGATGGGACTCTCTGTGATGAACCCTATTTTGGTTCTTCTTGAAGTGTACAAACATGAGGTACCATAACATATCAGTCTAATGACTGCGTATTCTCTTCCAAAAGCTCAAATTGAAAACACATTTTTATATCTCCTAGTATCCAATTCCTAGTTTCACCTCCTTAACTACCTTAAACTTTATTTTCTTAAAGTGCAGAATTTTTAGGGAAAGATGTTGATTGATTGACTGATTGTTCTGTGCATCCCATCCTCAGTGGGTCACAAACTTTGTTTGATGAATTTAGCACATTGTGTTCATATTGGATTTAGTTTTAAGGAACATGTTGCTTATTCCGTTTTGGTTTTCTTACATGATGTTCATCGTTACCTGCTGTAATTTCTTGGCACTAATCTCAGTTTATTTTTTAGTCTGCAGTTGTTTATCTGCTACTTAAATTTGTTGTTGATTTGGTGGATGGCCAAATTTCCTACCTGGAATCCCAAGAAACTGCTGTTGTTGTTGATTTCTGCATGCGTTTGCTTCAGCTTTACTCATCTCACAATATTGGCAAGGTACTTTTCGTGACTGCCTGGTGTCCGATTAAGGTTATTCATGCTAATCCAGAAAAAATAACGGTGGAAGAATCTCTTCCCCTTCCATCTTCATAGAAATGATTGTTTTCTCATAAAACTGCCATCAACTTGCCTCTTGACATCCAAGGCTGTGGTAGAACATTACTTTCATAGGATGCTTTTGGTTGGATTCTTGTATGAAAGATCTTCTCTGGCTTTGGCGGAAAGCTTTAGACCATGTTCATCTACGTAAACAAATGGAACAGCAATTTATTCTCTTGCTCCTTTTCTTTTTCTTTTTGGTTGGCTCTTTTCTGGCTTGGGCATGGCCCTTGTGCTGTTCCCATTAAATACTTAACATCTATGCTTTTATAAATCAAAGTTGAAGACAGAGTCAACTCATCCCTAACACAGACTTTTTTGCCATTTGCGCTTGGCCTATGGATCCACTCCAAGTCCAACAATACTTATATTTGTGGACCTAACTTAGATAGCAATTTACCTACTCCAGGACAAGGACATGTAATGGGTTAAGTGTAAATCTTTGTGCTTTCATGATAATTTGCTAATTAGTTAATAAAGGTGTTAGTGCTGTGCTATTTAATGATATTGTTGAAAATCTGCAATATAGAATAAGAGGTCCAGCTTTCATGACTTGCTACCATAATGACAAAAATGTTCTTGATACTGCAACTGCAATTCAAACTTTGGAATGGATTTGATTCTTGGTAAAAAAAAGAATTTTGCTTGTAAATGCTAAAATTTGCTAGCTTGTTTACTCTGTAGGCTTTATTTTGTTGCTCACGTGAGAGAGGCTGAACTTAGACTGTGTGCACACCATGTCTCATAAAATCATCCATGTAGCTGAAATCTCCTATTTTCAAATTTAAAAGTAAACTATCTAGAGGGAGCAGGCATGTTTTCTTATTAATGCTTAACTGTGTTTTATGGGGTTTTTGAACTCTCTGATCTACTGATATAATTTGTTCTGAATTCTTATACCCATCCATTGGTATATAATTCTGCCGCATGCTTCTTCTTATTCTTCTTTTTTTAATATCACATTCGTAATTCATTATGGATAAGATGCAATTTTTCTTTTTGATTACCCCCCAACTCCCTTCACTGTTTTGCAGATATCATTGAGTCTTTCAAGTAGTTTGCTTAGTGAGGCAAAAACTGAGCAGTATAAAGATTTACGTGCTCTTCTTCAGCTTCTTTCAAGTCTTTGTTCAAAAGATCTGGTACCTTTCTTCTTCATTTTTTTGATTGGGATGAAAATTTTGACCATTTCATAGCTTATTAAGAATTTATGAATATTTCAGGTTGACTTCTCATCAGATTCAGTTGAGACACCGGGGACAAATATATCTGAGGTAAGCTTGTCCAGCAGTTGGAGTATAGATATCAAGTACTTGGTTTCTCATGCATTGGTCTTGCAGGTGGTCTACTTCGGACTTCACATAGTTACCCCTCTGATCTCTTTGGAGTTGCTGAAGTACCCGAAGCTTTGCCATGATGTAAGAGTTTTATAGATCATGAGATATAAAGCTCCATTTTGATCATTGGTAACTTAAGATGGTCCATGACTGTGCAGTACTTCTCGCTACTGTCGCATTTGTTGGAGGTGTATCCCGAAACAGTTGCCCAACTGAACAATGAAGCTTTTGGCCATGTGCTTGGGACCCTTGATTTTGGTCTTCGCCATCAGGTAACTAATGATCCTCTTTTTCTTTTTCTTTTTCTTTTTCTTTTTTGTGCTCTTGATGTAGAACTAGGATGGAATAGAAAAGGGATAGAAAACATAGGACCCACTAGGCTAGACCCTTGAAATCCACAAGGGATACTTCTTGAAAACATAAGAAACTACCCTGTTGAATCTACAAGAACAACAGATTCTGAAACTCTACTTTATTCTGTTAGAGAATATGTGTGCTTACATAGGCACACCAAAGCCATAAATGTACAGAACTAAAAGTGAGAATAAAATGATAGTAAACACAAGTCCTTGTAAAAATACTTGATTGCAATATTATGAATTACAAACAGAAAGCTTCCAAAAAAAATGACAGCAATGCGCAGTTGATGAATCTACAAATAACTTGAAAATAGCAATGCCTCTCATCAGCCCCAGTTCTCCATTTGGGATAACAAGTGCTTGTTTTTGTTGCATATTGTGTCCATATGTTGTCAAGTCCTTTACTTTAAATAGTTCGGTGCATCTTGTTGGAATATGACACAAATTGGATTGGCATAGAACCTGAATGTAAGATAGACTTCATTACTCCTTAGTTTTGCTCTACAATTGTGTTTGTGTGAATTTGCACAATATATCTTGTATGCATAGCCAACAAGTTTCTTACTTACTGATGACAAGGTATAGCCTTCACAGCCTCCACCCACCTACTTTTTGTACCAGGAAATTCTTCCTAAATCTTCAAAGCCATAACTTTTCCATTGGTGGTACAGGACACGGAAGTAGTTAATATGTGCCTGAGCGCTCTGAAAGCTCTTGCTTCCTACCACTATAAGGAGAGAGGTGCTGGCAAAACAGGCTTGGGCTCACATGCCAGTGGTGTGGAAGATTCAAGTGGGAATATGCAGGAAGGAATTTTGAGTAGATTCCTTCAATTGTTAATGCAATTACTCCTTTTTGAGGATTACAGGTAATTGGCTTGCTTAATGTACAATGTTGAGGGGAAAAAATAGTTTGTGTTGCATTTAATAAAAGAAATAGGTCAGAATCGTCAACACTTGCAAAACATGTTTGACAATCATTTTACTTCCTTGCAATGCTTGATATCATAGTCTGAAGTTCTTCTGTTTGTGTTTCCAGTCCGGATCTGGTTGGTCCTGCAGCGGATGCTCTGTTTCCGTTGATTCTTTGTGAACAAGTTCTTTACCAGGTATTTTCCCCTAAGCTTGTATATAATTTGGACACTATGTTAATGTTCCATTTCATTATGACACAATCGGCTATCACATTCCAGCAAGCATTACCACAATTATGTCTTTCAGTAATGAGTGGGTGGCATTTTCATTTCGTAGTCTCCTCCTTATACTTGCTACAAATGAGTCTCTTATCTCAATAATACTTGAACTATTTTTTAGTGGATGGAAAGATTAGAAGGCGATTTACTTGCTTATAATTATGAAATACTGGATCAAATAGTCTTGACTTGGTGATATTACAGCAAGTCTTTACTTGTGATATTACAGCAATAGTACTTTGTGGTTGACTGCATCGGTAACTTTTGGGAAATAGCAGCTCATCTCTCAGAGGAGAGTGAATGTTGCAAAATTGTCTCCACTCAAGAATCTCCTTCACGTGAACAATTTAATGGAAGGCAAAATTATAATGTCATCACTCCAAAATGTTTTAGATCCCCCTTTCCACCCTGTAACACTTGCAGACAAACACAGATTTATGTCTGGGGATGTCTGTGGTTGCAAGGAGAAGGGGAGAGACTACAACGAGTGTGCACATTTGCTTAAATGTTGTTGGAATGTCTGTCTAAAAATTTAAGTCTTTAACACCTTTTCCTTAATGGTGGTTAAACTCGCAATGCATACACACAAACTTCTCATGAAATGTTAAGTCAGACAACTCTTTATCTGTTAGTTAATATGGGGCATGTAATGACTGAAAGAGCTGGATAAGTAGCTTCACATGGTAAATATTGCTTCTTTCTGATCGAAGGACATATTTGCAGGGGGAGTGTTTAGCTTGTAGAAGTCAAGTTCGCTAGTGTTTAAAATATTAAGTTCATTAAATATTTCACAGAATGGTAATAGAAAAATGATTAATTGCATCCTTTGCACCCCTTCCCCCGGAGAACAAACAAGTTTTGAATCGGCGTATTTGATTAATGTGTTATGAGGCATTTTTGGTTGCAGAAATTAGCCAATGAGCTTATAGAGAGGCAAACAAATCCAACATTGAGATCAAGGATGGCAAGCGCATTGCAGTCCCTCACAAGTGCCAATCAGCTTTCATCCACTCTAGATCGCATGAATTACCAAAGGTTCAGGAAGAACGTGAACAACTTTTTGATTGAAGTTCGTGGATTCCTGCGGACAATCTGATTTGTGGCCCCGTCCTGTAAATGTAAGCAAAATATTTTGGTTTTCTTATTCTTTGCATTGTTTTCACATGAACTAGGTTTTGGAATCAAAAGGAAAATCCCAGTTTCAACGCACAGTATAGTCAGTTTCTGGTTGTTAGCAGAGTGAAGTTAAAACTGTTTGTGATGAATGAAATTGAAGTCGAAACTTTGGTACAGGCACAAGGGAGTGAAATCGATGGGTTCTGAGTGAAAAGGCGCCTAGGCCGTTACATTCCCAGTTTTCTTTCAGTTTCCTGCAGTTCCAAGATAATCCCAGATTGCATGAATAACTCAAAACGTTGTCACTTTGTGCAAACACCAAGCTAGGAGTGCTACCTTGCATATCCTAGTTACAAGCACAAGAGCATGCATATGCAAGAAAATCAAAGTGCCCTTTGTCAATGCATGCATGCTAATATAAGCGTGTTAGAATGAGCATCTCTTCTATATGCATTAATAAGTATCCATTACATGATGAATAAGCAATGCCTTTTCCATACAAGGTTCTATCTTTTGTGCTTTCAAAATCTATTGCCTTTAGGGTAGGTTGTTTTTCTAACTGTAACGATGTATTTTTAGCTGGTTTTGATAGTTTTAATATGCTTATGTTAAAATAAAAAAAGAATATTTTGATGTATTTTTAATTGAATAATATTTTTCAAAAAACACCATCCACTACACTACCAAACACACAAATTGACCTTAGAGGTGTTTCCATCCCTTTACCTTGGTTGTCAAGCCATCGGATCCTTTCATTGTGTTAGCCTCGGTCATGCAATCTTTATTCTCATATGAGGTGAAAAAAGAGAACATATGATTGCCAGGAAGCATCCACCGCAACTCCTTTGGTAATTTTTTATTATATCAAATTCTTAATCTTCTAATTATCATCCATGCTTTACTGACGTTATAGACCATAGCTGCTACTGCTAATGCATGACATGCACACAAGTGGTCGGGCCACTTGGACAATGGCATCGTTCAGAGTCATTTCTCCAGTCCCCACCAAACAAAATTTATATTTTCATTCTTTAAGGCATAATTAAACTCCACTCGGCAGGTTAACTAAACTTGAATTGGGTTCTAGTGAAACTTTAAAACAGTGACCCGACAAAATCTTTTCGCCAGCTGTAAAACCGGAATTTTAAAAAATTTTAATTTTTTTTTCTTAGAATTAGAATTGACATGTTATATTAAAAATAATTTTTTAAAACAAAATAAATTATTTTAATATATTTCCAAATAAAATAAAATATTACCCCTCCAACTATCTCAAATATACCCCACCTTAGATATTGCCATTTTAAAGAAAGGTTGATCCAATAACAAACAAACATGGTGGATTCGTCCTGACAAGCCTGCTTACAAGGCCTCGTTCTGCACTTCCATTACAAACAAATAAAAGGATTAAGAGAAAAAATGACGGCGAGGGACAGGCTCAAAACACCTGAGAAGCTAGAGAAATTCCCATTATTGCGATTTAATTGTAGTTTAGAATATAACATAAATGTATCACATAATTTTACTACTGCTAGGTTTTATCCCCAGCACAAAGGATGGGCTAAAAGAAGCAAATTAGCAGCACACCCATCTGACGGTGGCATGGCATGCTGTTTCGGGCATCTCACCTAGATGTCATCACAAGGCTGGAACTTTCCTACGCTTACTTGTGCAATACACTCTTCTTTGGAAGCTTCGGTTTCCTTTGACTCTGGTTCTGAAAGGTCATAGAAACAGATTTTCAGCTTGAGAGAATGGAAGAAGATGATTTGATTCGGGCAAAAACAAGAAGATGTACCTTTTGTCTTTCTAAAGCTCCGTAATCTGTCCTCTCCCTCCAGTTGCTCTTCCGTAATTTGATGGGCCGGTTTCCGACATATTTACCTGAAATCAAGGTTAAGGAGAAGAATTAACACACTAAAACAGCTCAGAACAGGGGGGGAGCTCTGAATGAATGTACGCAATTTTTTTAATTAAATTCGTCACTGGGTAGAGGGAATTAAAATATCAACCAAAGATCCAATCAAAATCTACGAGTTCAATAGCCAAGAGTGGACAATGCCTAGTGCCCTTTAATTAAAACATTAGCTACTTTCTCCTCTTCTAATTATCATCCATGTGAAAAAGAGCCAAAGCTGGCTGATAAAATTATGAAATACATGCAAGACGCAACATCTTCTCTTCATAAATATCTTGTTTAGTAGCTGAAAGCCGATCACGTACCCATAGCGAAGTTAGGTAACAAACAGCCATTCAGCCACCTTGTTATATTAAAAGAGAAATGATACAGCCACAGAGGTCAGTGTCTCAAAAACAGGCCCAAACATTTGTTCCCGCCCTTCTCTCCCTCGTAACAGAAACAGTCGACAGCCGCGCACAACAAAAAAAAAGGAAAAAAAAGCAGAGAGATTAGAGCTGACTCACCATTCATCTCCTTAAGTGCAGCAGCAAGGTCAGTAGGGCTGGCAAAGCTAACAAATCCATAGCCCTTGGTCTTTCCAGTTCGCTTATCTCTGACAACCTATTATGTGAGGAAGTACAGCATAAGCATATACAGTAACCATTGAAGCTTCCAATATAAATAAAAAAACACCAGGAAAGGGAAAGAAATACAAACAGGAAAAACATATTAGCAAATGCATTCCGTGTGCCGATGAACAGGCACAATAGAACAAACATGCGTTATCGACATGATCACAGCCCACTCTCCCAGCCACCCACACACATTGAATATGAGGTAACAAGGACCAAACTCAAACTACCAGAGACAGAGCATCATGGTCAAATCCCCAAAAACATGATTAAAATTTGTACCTTATTTCAACAATTAATATTCTATGAAAAAAAACTCCCTTTTAGACTCACATACCACAAAAAAATATTGAAGATGATAAATGTTGTTTGGTCCACGAACTGAACCATTACCATCAAACCCAAAAGCATTATGGAGGGCCTAATATATTGACTCTCAAATTTTATAATGATAAAAAAAAGAGCAGTGAATTAGATTATTACATCAACTTGAAAGTTATTCACATGATCAAGATGTCCAGGCAATATTTAGATTGTAGACAAAGCCTACCTTAGTACACAGAAAAACACTGCTCTGTGCGCTTCAAAGAAAAATCTGAACAGGAAATGTATAAGTTTCACAGACTAGGCAAACAATTATTCATACAAAAGAAATCAAGAGATGCGAGTGAAACATCAACTTACTCTGGCCAAGTTAAAAGAAGGAAATCTTGAAAATGCTTTTGAAAGAACATCATCATTCACCTCATTACCAAGATCACCACAAAATACACGGTAGTCATCTGCAACAGCACAATGTGAACACCTTAGATGAGAAATACAGTGATGAATGGCCAAAATCAATATCAACAAAAGAACCGTTTCCATGGTCAATCCAACATTATTATATAGAAAAGCTCAAAAGAAAAACAAAATTGCATCAGAGAAGCAACATACTTTCAGGCCATTCTGCAAGAATTGGATCCTCCCATGTCTGACCAGCAGCTTTACGAGGAATTGCTTTTCTTTTAGTCTCTGCTTTATGTTCAACCTCACTATTTGCAAGGGCTGCTTTCACACTCTCAAGTGCTTCAGGCGTGATCATTTGTGCATCCCTCTGAAACAACTGGTGCGCCTGTTCAAACACGCCACAAAATCATTCACCCCATAAAGAAATAAGATTAAATGAAAAATAAAACAAAAAAAAATAGTGGAAAAATAAAAAGACCCATCAAATTATCATTATCAAATAAAGTAGAACTAAAAACAATCCAAATCAAAGTAGTCAAATTTCACAACCAAATTAGACTGACTATCCAATTTATGCCCATTACATTTACTTCAAAATAAAATTCCAATATTAACCAGACCCATTCTGAAACAATTTTTTTTTTAAATCTCTCATAATCACAAATTCACAATCAATTTTCACATCACCAAAAAAAAAAAAAAAGCCAATCAAAAACCCTAAAATTAACCATTTCCCCCAAAACCCAAATAAACCACCACAAAAACAAAATGAGCAAAATAACTAACAATCTCACAATTTTCATTTTCCTAATACTAATCAATTTTGAATCAATAAAAATAATTCATCTCATAATTACAAATTTACAACTCGATTGTCACATCACCACAAAAACACTAAATTAAACCGTAAAATCAACCCATTTCCCCAAAACCCACTTCACAAAACACAAAAAGGACCAAACTTCACATAAAGTTTTCGCAATTATAACAAAATCATCCAAAATAAAAATCCATAACAAACAAAGTTAAAAAAAAAATAATAAAAAACTGAAATTCAGCAGACAAATGTAGAATTGCTGACCTGTTGGTACTGTGGAAGGGAGTACACGGGTCCAATCGGGGCAGGCGGATAAACGGGCGCCATGACGGTAGGAGGTGGAGCGACATAGGGTTTGGGGTAAGTTTCCGATTGCTGGAGATGAAATGGGGTAGGGAAATACGCGCCGTTTGCTACTGTTGCTGACGTCGATGCGGCGTAAGTGAATTGCTGCGATGTTGAAGAAGATGGAGGGATCGACATGGGTTTTAGGGTTTGATTGAACGACTAGTCGTTCGTGTGTATTGGTGAGAATTGCAGGCTGGATTGGATTTGAAGAAAAGAGAGTCGAATGTTCTGGAGGTTTCATGGGATATATTGTTGTCTACTTGTATTTATTAGGATGATATGTTCTTTCCAATTTTAACTTCTAGACGACTGCTAATTTTTTTCTTATGAAGTGTCTTTATTTATTTTAATTTTCTTAAACTTCTGGTTCATGGCTCGGTTTTCAAAGGTTATTTAGAGGGCGTTTGCGGTGAAAATATGTTTTTCAAAAAGTTTAATTTTTTTTTTGAAATTAATATGTTTTTGATGTTTTTAAATTATTTTGATGTGCTGATTTTAAAAATGATTTTTAAAAAATAAAATAATATTATTTGTATACTTTTCTGAGTAAAAAGTACTTTGAAAAACAACCATAACCACACTTCCAAACATATTTTTCTGTTTTTTAAAGTATGTTTTAGTTTTTTTATTATATATTAAATATTATAGTGGAAAGAGTTCTTAAGAAAAGATTTTATTTAAAAATATGTTAAAATAATTTTTAAAATTTTTAATATTAACATATTAAAATTATTAAAAAACTTTAAAGAAAAATCATGCGAAACACACTTTTAAAATACACTAAAAAACTTATCATTCTTTCAAATATTGTTTCAATTATTTTTTAATAATTTTAATATATTAATATAAAAAATTAATTTAAAATAAAACATGTCATGGCCATAAAAATAAATAGACTCTTTTGAAATTTTTGTGCTTGTACTTTTTTGTCATTAACATCATGATACATAGAGTATTTGAAAATACGATTGTATTTTTATTTTTAAAATTTTTAATTTTTTTATTAATTTTTTTTATGTTTTGAATTGTTTTGATGCGGTGATATGAAAAATAATTTTAAAAAAATAAAAAAATTATTTTGATGCATTTCGGTATGAAAAACACTTTAAAAAATAACCATAACTACACTCCCAAACAGACGTAAAATTATGAAGCAAGTTCATGCATGAGATTATAAAACTAAAGAAAATTACTCTATTTTGATTAAAATTGCATCTGTCTATTAAATTTTAAAAAATTATAGTTTACATGCTAATGAGTATAAAATAGAATAAACTATAGAATGATTTGGAATATAAACTAATATGTATATAGTAAAATTCAGATTACAAAGTTTAATTTTTCAAAATTTAATAGATAAGTTTAACTTTGATTAAACTATAGAATAATAGGGTAATTTTTTAAAAAAGTAAATTAAAAATCAAAATTAGCTAAGAAAATTCAAGATTGTTTAAAGGTTTGAAACAATGGATTGAGCATCCATGGCATGCAAATTAAATGCATAATGGAAATGATATATTTGTCTATTGAGATTGGAAAAATTAGAACAATTTACAAGCCATATACCCAAAAGGCAGATAGATTTTTGTTATATTCTCTCTCTCTGTTTTTTTTTTTTTTTATCAATATTCCATGAGAGGAAAAAATAACTGAGCGTGACAGCTTGTTTGTTAATTTGTATACCTACGTAAATTTACACTTTAATGTAACACCATTTTATTACACGAGTAGAAGAAGAAAGAATATAAACTATGTCATAAAAAATCTTGGGCAGCTAGGTCTAATGGTAAAGAATTATGCTCTAGTTGTTAATTTTCAATATTGAAACTTTGGGATAAGTAGACAAGTATTCAGATAAATTTATTTGTTTCTACGCACCACAACGATAAAAAATGTAAGTTATTTGATGTAGTCTAACGATGAAAGGAACTTGTTCTTTTCTACTACACATAGGATCGAATCTCATTGTGCATACCGGTCACCCCCACGATGCCTTACATGCTTACTGAGCTTGTAAGATGTTTAATGAGTCCCAATGATTAGTTGTGGTGCACGCAAGCTGATCCGAACACCCCGGGTTACCAAAAAAAAATGTAAATTATTTATTTATTTATTTACATTAATATATTAAAATTATTAAAAAATATTTGATGTTTTTTTAAATAAAATACATCCAAAAATAAAAATTACTGCAAGTCCAAATACTCATTGATTATCAATTTGAAAATGTAACAACCTGTATTTTAAAATAAAATTTTAGAATAATATTATGATTTTTTTAGAAACATATTCTTTAAGATTGATTGAAAACAAAACTCGAGCCTCAATTAACATAGAAAAAATGTCTCTTACAAGCAAATAGAAAAGGAATATCAACTGTCATCAAAACTTGTGCAGAGAATGTTTGTGTGAAATTATGCCAAAGGGAGGAATTGAATGCTATAACCTTCCTTGTCTGATGAATTCTGATGCGGAGAAACCAGGTGGATACCAAACTTCTTCACTTGAAAACACGCAGGCAAAATTACGGAACATGCCATTGAATCACCAGCTTCTAACTTGCAACTAAGCTTCCAATGGCTTAACCACAACATATTCTCATTGGCTTCAGGAACTCCAAAGATTTCTGTTACTTATGCCACCGTCTTGAAGTACCTGTGGCAGCCAGGGGAGGCGGGCTGGGGCCTGGGTCCTGCAAAATATTTTAAATTTTTGTAATTTTAATGTTTAATATTTTTATTTTAAATAGATAATTTTTCTAACAATAAATTATATCTTGAGTTTTGCGTTTCTTATTATATAATTTCAGCTCCGCCCTTGGCAGCATAGTCATAATTCACAAAAAGCACTAGAATATATACACCAAAAGCTTGGTATGTATTAGGATAAAGGTGCCGTTTGGCACTGCGGTGCAACCTGCTTTTTGCAAATTTTTAATTTTTAATTTTTATTAAAATTAAGTGTGGTTTGTACTTTTTGAATCGTTTTGATGTGCTGATATCAAAAATAATTTTTAAAAAATAAAAAAACATTATTGACATGCTTTTCGGCACGAAAAACTATTTAAAAAGCAACCGCTACAACACTTCCAAACACCCTCAAAGACTACTAATGGACAGAATGAGAGGAACTGCAAAGGGACCTGAATTTAGAGATTCCTTTCTTGAATGTCAAATTTAAAAAAATATGTAAAGCATTTAAGAAAATGTCAGTTTAGGACCGTTAGAATGCACACGTGACGATGAACACACGTGACGATGAACACACGAAGTAAGAAAACGGTAAGAGTGGACCTGGATGGTAGTCTTTCCTTGTGGTGTTGTCTTTGCATCAAAATTAGTGTTGTCCAAAGGAGATGGTAAGAGTGGACCTGGATGGTAGTATTTCCACCAAAGATGGAAAATTCACCAAAGAAGATGGTAAGCAATCGATTGAACGCTTGGTTGATAATGTGCTGTTTCTCATTAACCAGGACCACATTTGTTTCTCATCCCTGGTGTTTGGTCCATCTGCACGAATCACCAACAATAATTTCGTAGCAGAAACAGTCAACAGTTGCTCATCACAGAACAGCACAACAACAAAAGAAGGAAAAAAAAGCAGAGAGATTAGAGCTGACTCACCATTCATCTCCTTAAGTGCAGCAGCAAGGTCAGTAGGGTTGGCAAAGCTAACAAATCCATCGCACCTGGCCTTTCCAGTTCGCTTATCCCTGACAACCTATTATGTGAGGAAGTACCGTTCGAATATGAGGTATTCGAACTCAAACTCAAACTACCAGAGACAGGGCATCATGGTGAAATCCCCAAAAAACATGATTAAAATGTGTACCTTGTTTCAATAATCAATCTTCTATGAAAAAAACTCGCTTTTAGACTCACATACCACAAGGCAATTTCAGAAAAAGTAAGGTGAAAAAACCCTTATGGAGATTATTCCAACCAAATACAAAATATCTACATTGAATTAACAGGCCTAGTTTAACCCAGATAATGCTATTCAGGGTGAATCTTTGAAGGATTTATTAGATTAATGCATCATACCAATAAAACAAAATAAATTCATCACATGAATGTCCAAGAAAAAATATTGAAGATGATAAATGTTGCTTGGTCCAGGAACTGAACCAATACCATCAAACCCAAGCATTCTGGAGGGCCTAGTCAGATCTAACAACAGTGCCAGACCTTAAATTTTCATTTGTACAACTCATCAAGGTCACTCAAACCGGAAAACATCTAGGGAAAAGCAACTATGCGCTTAGAGGTTATGGAAAATTTTGACGAGAGAAAAGGATCCTTGAACTCAGGTTTCTAAAGAAATCGACATGTGGAGCCCACTTGTTCAATCAAGACAAATAGTAACATGACCCAATTAGTCTGAGAGTTATGTGAAATATAACATGCACAAACTCCAGATGTCAAATCCAGCAGCCATAACCAATATTAAACGATCTAACCTGACCAAGTCTATCCCAAATATGTCACATCCAGAAAACAAACATGTCAAGAGATGTCTTTAAAATCCTAGCTATAGAATCCAGATAAATGTCGCAGCATATAACCTAATATATTGACTCTAATTTTATAATGATAAAAAAGAGAGCAGTGAATTAGATTATTACATAATTTGCAATTTGAAAGTTATTCACATGATCAAGATGTCCAGGCAATATGTAGATTGGAGACAAAGCCTAACTTAGTACACAGAAAGACACTGCTCTGTGCGCTTCAAAGAAAAATCTGAACAGGAAATGTAGAAGTTTCACAGACTAGGCAAACAATTATTCATACAAAAGAAATCAAGAGATGCTAGTGAAACATCAACTTACTCTGGCCAAGTTAAAAGAAGGAAACCTTCAAGTGATCTCAACAAGCTAATTTCATCTGGAAGTCTCCTGAGATTTATGCAGCCCTTCAAACTTGCATCAGTAAGCTTTTGAAGGTTTCCAATGGACCCGTGAACCTCAACCAAATCCGTGCATTCTTCAAGTTTCAGTATTTCAAGAGCGGCGAGTCCTGAGAAGTCTGGAGTTCTAACTAGACCGTGGCAGTGACTGAGAGTAAGGATTTTCAACTCTGGAAAACTCTGATTGAAATTACAAGAAAGTTATTAGTAGTTTTCACCAATTAATGAGAGAAAGTAGAGAAAGATATAGATTGTTAAAGTACCCGGGTTCCATGCCAAACATGTCTTAGACTGCTGTTGCATAGTTCAAGAACAATAAGATCCTCGAGATAAAATTTTGTTGGTATATAATCCCAAGGGACGTGATGCCAACACAGCCACACTAATCCGTTAGGAAAATTTTCATACCCCCCTTTAAGCCTCAAACTATTGAGACGGATTAGTTTTAGATTGCCCATGCTTGCAAAAGCATCAGTGTTTAAGTCCACCGATCGTTTTGAGGCTATGTTTACTTGTTCCCAGTCAAGGATGAAGCTCTTAACAGACCTGGAGCCCTGCTATGAAACAATTATATTATATATGTGCGTGTGTGCAAAGGATACATAAATCACAATACGCATGCAAACTGGTAATTCAAGCAAATGAAAAACATAAGCTTCTTACAGTTTTTTTTCTCAATATTTTAAATGAATCATCATGACGCCAAATTCGGCTACGCGCTCCATGATTTTCAGGTGATTCTTGACGGACAATTTCCCTTCCCATATCCCTAAGCAATTGATGCATTGCCAGTTTATTGTCCTTATCAATGGATATCAGATCCCTGTCAATAAGTTCTTCAATTCCAACATTCCGATAGGAATCACAGCTTTCTACAAGTGTCTCCACGAAGGTTAATTCTTCTCCAATGAAGAAACAAGCTATATCAAGAAACAAATTCTTGTCACGATCATCTTGAAGAGAGTCATAACTTACTCGAAGAATCTCGTGAATTTTACCACCATCAAGGGCTTCTGGTTCTCTCATTGCTCTTTTCCATGAATCCCCAGTTCGACCAGACAAAGAAAAGCCAATTACTTCGAGAGCAAGTGGCAGCCCTCCACAATAACGCACTATAGTTTTAGAGTCTTGCAAGTAATCTTCAGAAGGCTGTGATTGTCTAAATGCATGCCAACTAAAGAGTTGAAGGGATTCACTATCATCAAGAGGCATAATTCTAAACTCTTTACAAGTTTGATCATGAAAACTTTGCAAGCGACCATGTCTGGTTGTTATGATGATTTTACTTCCCTTGTAAAGCCATTTCCCCACTTCAAGAATTGATTTGAGTTGGTCAACATCATCAACACCATCGAGAACAATAAGTACTTTTTTGAACCGTGTGGCATATCTGATTCGGATAATTCCTTCATCTACGTTGTTTATCTTCTGGAATCCCCCCTTCGACAAATCAGAAAGAAGTTGCATCTGTAATTGAACCAAACCATTATATTGCTTTGATGTTTTTCTGACATCTTTTAGAAAGCTCCAACAGTCAAATTGTTCGAAATTGAGGTTGCGAACAGTCTTGGCAATTGTTGTCTTACCAACACCAGCAATTCCATGTATTACTGCAAAATTAACTTCTTCAGGCCCCTCTTGTATCCAGCTGTTAATGGCTTTCACCTGAGCATCAATTCCAACTAAATAAGAGGGCACATGCAGTATTGTGCGTTTCAACATTTCTCCAACCTTTTTGACAATATCTTGTATGAATTTTGCCTCAGGTCTGCAGATAGAAAAAATAAAAATAAAAATAAAATAGAAAACCCATATTTAAAAAGAAATGGTTTGTCACTGCCTTGTTGCTCTTCTTTTTCTCTTTTGCCAATGCCTCATTTCTTATCCCAGTTGCCTTACATTTTTCCATTTCTCTTTCCATATTGAAGACATTAATTTTCCCTAGATAGGCCACACGGGAAGTCAAATCTTCAGAAACCTAGTTGTAGTACTTTAAGTCCTAAAAGCAAAAGATCAATCCCTTTGCTTGAGGGCCTATACTGGTCCCGTCTCCATACTTCAAAGTATTGAAATGCTTCCTAAACAGGCTGGAAAGTAGAAACATCTACTTATGCTAACTCACAAGTTTATGAATTCCATTAGGAAACTATTATATTCAATTAATTGTAATTAAACTCCTCATTTTAAAGCCAATTATTAATTAACTCATTGAATTTGTTAGATTCAGGGCATTATGAAAACATTTATGTAGTCACCAAAGAGTATTCCGATCGAGACATTTGCTCAATGGGATATTCACATTTTCTAATTTCTCCATATATACTTCATCAGCTCAGTTTTCTTTCCCTTAAGTTATAGTTCCACAGCAACGGAGTTTTGGCAACCACTGATGTGTTGATTTGATAACTACTAAAAGGTTTTTAGCAACCCTGTTCTGCAATTTCCTTAATCTGAACTAATGTAGGATTAACGATTTATAACAAAAGTAGCTAAATGATGACCAAGTAACATTCACTACGTACTAATCAATGGAGTTTTCAATTTTAACATAAAGTATAGAAACTAATTACCTCTTGTGTAGAACCATTCCTGCCAGATTAGTGACCTTGCAAAGAGCTGACCTCCATCCCTCGATCTTCTCATCCTTGAAGCGCTTTCCATCTCCAGAAAACGCTTCTGCCAAATCACCTGTTTGCTTTTGGACTTCTGATGGATCGACGTCATAAAATACAGGAAGAACATTGTGCCCAGAATGATGCTTCTTATGTTCCATAATCATTGCAACCTCATCTAGGCACCAGCTTGAAGAAGCAAAATCACTCGAGAAGACAATCAATGACATTTTTGACTGTCGTATTGCCTTTTCAACTTCACATTCTATGTCTGCACCTCTCTCAATTGCATCGTCATCTCTAAATACATGAATTCCTGCCCACTTCAAAGCGGTATACAGATGGTCGGTGAAACTCTTGCGGGTGTCCTCTGTTAATGGTAATAAGACAGATGCTCATGGAAACAATTCAACTGCAGCTGTAAGCCAGCAACGTGGAAACCAACATGGAAACGAATCAGCCCTCATGGAAACAAATCAACTGCAGCAGTCAGCCAGCAACATGGAAACAAATCAAAGAGACGTTGGCTAATTAGAATCGCCAGCAACAATGGAAACAAACCAACTCTCATGGTAACAAGACACAAACAGAAAGAGACGTTGGCTTGTTATGGAAATAAATCAACAGCAGCAGCAATGAAGTTTATGACAGGAACCAGAAAGAGAAAGAGACGTTGGATTGTTATGGAAATAGATCAGCTAAGAATGGCAAGTCAATGTATCCAAATTAAGCAACTTGTAATGTTATAAAAAACAGCAGCTCGTATAGAAGAGCAAGTTGTATATTCACGTTAATATTCAAAGAAACAGAGAAACCTTTCTTCCATTGAAACATCCTTATCTTTCTTCAAATTTCCGCTTCCTCTCCCCTAAAGCTTAAAAACACATGATAAGGAAATTCACACATTGAGGAGCTTGATTCCTCGTTATTAACAGCAGCCATCAAGTTGGTTGGAGGATATCTACCAGCAGTAACAATCAGAAGATGCCAGCAATCTGAAAAAACAGCAAGTACTATTTAAAATGATGGGACAATAAAAAATACCCATGTTACTAAAACTCAATTCCAAAAAGAAAACATGGAGTTATTTTGCAAATACTTTGATATTAGTAACAGTCATCATGGTGGATGAAGGAGTATATCTACCACCAGTAACAGTCATAAGATATCACTAATCTGGAAAAAACAACAAGAACTGCATAAAATGATGAGAAAATAAAATTAACCCTCTAATTAAACAGGGTTACCCTAATCAATTTGCAACGAAATCAAACATCTTATGAGTGTCCCACAAATCCTTTGATATTTTAATTGCTCATTTAAAGCATATCAATCATGAAGTAGTTCAACTGACGTTCGTGCTCTAACTTCTATCTATTAAACAAGAAAATACTACCACCATGCAAAATAATATTCCATGTCGTGAAAACAAAAGCAAGAGAGAGGATATAAATGCCTACAGGCCTTCGCTTTCCTGTGTTTCTGCTGTGATTGAGAACCTGCATTATGGTACTCACTGTCTGTCTTTGGTTGATAGATAGATCATAAAATCAACTGTGTTTAAGTCAACGCAGGGTCGGTGAAGTGTCTTAATTACAATTAGTTGAATAATAGAATGTGTGTGTGTGCAGGGCAGAACACGGCAATAATTATAAAAATCTGAACATTAAAATAATTATACATTAATTCCTTATTTTAATGTTGAGATTTCTAAACTTTCCTGTGTTTATTTGACATTAGGAAAGTTGATCAACCGAAAAACTTTCTAGTTAATGGAAAACATTTTTCAGTTAAAGAAAAATTTTGCTTGGTTTCTAGAAAAGTGTTTTTCTTTTTATCCGTGTTTGTTTTCCAGAAAGTGGTTTCCGGAAAAGCACTTTCCAAACTTTCTTATGTTTGTTTGCCTTTAGAAAAGTTGGTCAACGAAAAACACTTTCCAGTCAAAGGAAAATTTGACTTGGTTTTCAGGAAAGTGTTTTCCTGGAAAATTTGGGCGGAAAACACTTTCCGAAAGTTGTGAAAAATTTAAAAATATCATTATTTATTGATTATCCTCAAACTTTTGATTGCTATATATATTTTGTTTTAAATATTTATTTTTCAATTTCATTTCTTAAAATTTAGTTTTTATATTAACTTTGGTCCTTATTTTTATAATTGCTATTTGCCATTTCCTTATCATTTTTTTTATTGAAATTTTTTATCTATTAAATTTGGTCCTCATTCTTTTGATTGTTACTTATTTTATTTGAAATAATTTATGAAATGTTGATTATTATTATTTTAATTTTTTCATCTTTTATTTTTTTTTAATTTTTTAGATTTGATCTCTATTATTTTGATTCTTATTTATTTTATTTGAGATAATTTATGAAATTATATTTTTTTTTCAATTTCATTCTCATTCAACTTTTTAATTTGTAAGATTTATTCCTCATTATTTTAATAAACTTGAGAAAAATAAATTATTAATAAGTTATTTTCCAGCTCATTTTCCATGACATAACCAAACACTGGAAAGTGTTTTCCAACTTATTTTTCATTACACTACCAAACATCGGAAAATACTTTCTCGGAATTCACTTTCCAAAAGGAAACTACTCTCCAGCAAACAAACATGGCCTTAATTATAATTAGTTGAATAATAGAATGACCCATGCCCCCCCCCCTCCCACACGCTATACATTTTATAATATGCCTCTTCAAGTTAAGGATGGAGGATCGATCTAAAGCTTATATCGAAAAACAGTAAAGGACGCAGTAAAAAGCGGTTTGGTGAAGACATCTACAAGTTGATCCTGAGATGGGATAAAACGAATTTCAATCTCTTTCTTTGTATCCCGGTCATGGACAAAGTGATAATCTACCTCAACATGCTTAGTACAAGCATGAAAAATAGAATTCGCTGAGATATAGGTGATGCCAAGGTTATCACACCAAATGGTAAGAGCATAGACGGAGGGAACCTGCAGATATGTTAACGAATATTGAAGCTAAATGATTTCAGCAGTACCGTCTGCTAAGGCTTTATACTTAGCTTCAGTAGAGGAGCAAGCAACTGTGTGTTGCTTGCCGAATTTCCATGAAATTGGTGTCTGACCAAAGAAGACAAGGTAGCTACCCGTACACTTGCGATCATCAATACCCCCAGCTCAATCAGCATCTATAAAACCATGTAGAGAAAAGGAGGACCCTTGAGTGATAAGGAAACCATAAAATGTTGTACCTTTAAGGCAGCGTAGAATACGCTTGACGACGACCCAATGAGAATCTGTAGGAGAATGCATAAACTGATAGACTTTGTTAACAATAAAACAAATATCTGGACGAGTGAATGTAAGATACTAAAGAGCACCCATGATTTGATGAAATCATGTAGGATCAAAGAATGAATTATTTGGCAATATAGTAACTTTCAAAGGAGAGAATGGAGTATCAACAAGTTTGCGGGAAGTCATACCTGTGAAAACCTGATAAATTATAATCTGAGTAAAATAATAAAATACTGAATAGATTAAATAAAAGAATTTCAAGTATAGTAAATGGATACAATAGAGTAAAAGATAATATGTTATGGTGTAACTGAGTGAAAAGAAGAGTTGAATGACAAAAATAGAATTAAAAAGTAATAAGGGCCAGTGTGTAAATAGTTAAAAGCTAGAATATAAATGCTTTATATTTTATCTTTTTTTGTTGTGAAACAAAGAGAGGGGGGGAGGAATTGTATGATTTTTCTACTCAAATTCTTGTTGGTTTCACCAATTAAAGTGAGTAATTAGGGTGATTAACTTAGTTAAATATCAAGAGGTGGTGATTTTAAAGTGGCGAGTGCTTTGGAGGAAGAATTTCAAGCTAGGGTTTGAAGAGGGAGGAGAAGAAAACTTGATTTTTTTTCTTGCATTCTTTCCTTGAATCCTTAGCAAAGTGAGGTAAATAAGATGTTCCATTTGATTAATTTCTCTAATTTTATGTCCGATGAAGGATTATGCAAAATTATGATTATGTGACGTTGCGGGTGCATGTCATAAATTATGGGAATAATACAAATTATGATTTAGTCATGTTAGAAAGCATGATTATGGTTGGGAAAGTGTTTAATTTTAAATAAAAGAAACAAAAATTTTCCCCTCATTTTAATTGAATTTTCGGCCAAAAGAGGAATAATTTAGGGGATTTGAGGTTTTAATTCAATTGTTTGGAAAATGTGAGAAAATATAGGTTTATAAGTGTTATTATATGAAAGGAGTAAGAATTTTTCAAAGAGAAGAAAAATCTTCACTTTCTTCCCTAGGTTATTTTCAGCTAAAAGGAGAAGAAAATTAGAAAATGGAGTTAATAATATTATTGACAAATCTTGCCAAATTGAAGATAATTGATGTTGATAGGTTAAATTGAATAAGGATTTTTATGAAAAATAAATATGTAATTAGTATTAGAAAATGCTGTTGTATTTTTATTTTTAAAAATTTTAATTTTTTTATTAAAAATTAATTTTTTTTTTATTTTTTGAATTGTTTTGATGCGGTGATATGAAAAATAATTTTTAAAAAATAAAAAAATAATTTTAATGCATTTCGGTGTGAAAAACACTTTAAAAAACAACTACAACTACACTCCCAAACAGCCGTAAAATTATGAAGCAAGTTCATGCATGAGATTATAAAACTAAAGAAAATTACTCTAGTTTGATTAAAATTACATCTGTCTATTAAAGTTTAAAGAATTATAGTTTACATGCTAATGAGTATAAAATAGAATAAACTATAGAATGACTTGGAACATAAACTAATATGTATATAGTAAAATTCAGATTACAAAGTTTAATTTTTCAAAACTTAATATATAAGTTTGACTTTGATTAAACTATAGAATAATAGGGTAATTTTTTAAAAAAAGTAAATTAAAAATCAAAATTAGCTAAGAAAATTCAAGATTGTTTAAAGGTTTGAAACAATGGATTTAGCATCCATGGCATGCAAATTAAATGCATAATGGAAATGATATATTTGTCTATTGAAATAGGAAAAAATAGCACAATTTACAAGCCATATGCCCAAAAGGCAGATAGATTTTTGTTATATTCTTTTTCTTTTCTTTCTTTTTTTATCAATATTCCATGAGAGGAAAAAAAGACCTTCCTTGTCTACTGGATTCTGATGGGGAGAAACTAGGTGGATACCAAACTTCTTCACTTGAAAACAAGAAGGCAAAATTACGGAACATGCCACGGAATCACCAGCTTCTAACTTGCAACTAAGCTTCCAATGGCTTAACCACAACATATTCTCATTGGCTTCAGGAACTCCAAGGATTTCTGGGCTATACTCCAAAATTTGACCTTTGGCTTCGATTCTTATTTTGGCACTGCTAGAACTTTCAAAATTACCCCTCGGGTCTGAGCATGTATACACAACACATATGTTGAAACCACAGATATCAAAACTAGAACTTGAAGGTATGCAATAACTTGCATGGCATGTTCCTGTCGCGTGACAGAACCAATCTGGAATCTCATGCACTCGCAGATATATGTTGCTTATGCCACCGTCTTGAAATACCTGTTGCAGCATGGTCATAATTCACAAAATGCACTAGAATATGTACACCAAAAGCTTGGTATATATCCGTATAAAGACAGTAAATGGATAGAATGACAGGAACTGCAAAGGGACCTGATTTAGAGATTCCTTTCTTGAATGTCAAATTTAAAAAATATGTCGAGTATTTAAGAAAATGTCAGTTTAGGAATGTTGGAATGCACGTGAGAATGAACACACGAAATAAGAAAAAGGTAAGAGTGGACCTGGATGGTAGTCTTTCCTTGTGGTGTTGTTGTCATTGCATCAGAATTAGTGTTGTCTTGAGTGATTCTCATGGATTCTGATTTCTGCAAACCAACATTATAAATCATCTCCAAGTCAAAGTTCAGCAATTGTTCTAACTTGAACAGGCCTTGAAGCTTATCTGGTTCTTGGCGACCAAATATGAAGATATCCAGTGGTCCCAATAGGGGTCCAAAATTGCTTGTTTGTAATATCCCTAAACTACTTGGTAGGCTTGGAAGTGATTGGAGCCTTGTGCATCCTTGTAACACAAGAGTTTCAAGCCTTTTCAGGCCACTAATGCTTTCAGGTAGATGCTCAAATGGATTTCCACTTAGATCCAAATGTTCCAAACAAGGCAAGGAACTAAGATTATTAAGCATCATACCATCCCTTATATTGCAGTTTGCAAGACTTACAGTTACCAAAGAAGATGGTAAGCAATCGATTGAACGCTTGGTTGATAATGTGCTGTTTCTCATTAACCTGGACCACATTCTTGAAGCCCACTTTTGAAACTGACTCATGAGAGGTCCACCTGCACGATTCACCCACAAGAATTTCATTTTTTCCAACTGATTCGGTATCTCACTATCAAGTTTAGAGCAACCAGACAATATTAGAGTTCGAAGTGATGTCAACTTGCACATTTCATCTGGAAGTCTCTTGAGATTTATGCAGTCCTTAAAACTTGAAAAGGAAAGATTTTGTAGGTTTCCAATGGACTTGTGAACCTCAGCCAAATTCGTGCATTCTTCAAGTATCAATATTTCAAGACAAAGGAGTTCTGAGAAGTCTGGAGTTCTATCGAGACCATGGCAACGACTGAGATTAAGGATCTTCAACTCTGGAAAATTCTATTTGAAATTACAAGAAATAATTAGTAGTTTTCACCAATTGATGAGAGAAATCAGAGAAAGATATAGATTATTAACGTACCCAGTTTCCTTTCCAAACATGTCTTAGACTGCTGTTGCATAGGTCAAGAACAATAAGATCCTCGAGATAAAAATCGAATGGTATATGATTCCAAGGGACGTGATGCCAACACAGCCACACTAATCCTTTTGGAAAATTTTCATACCCTCCTTTAAGCCTCAAATTATTGAGGTGGATTAGTTTTAGATTGCTCATGCTTGAAAAAGCATCAGTGTTTAAGTCCACCGAACATTTTGAGGCTCTGCTTACTTGTTCCCAGTCGAGGATGAAGCTCTTGATAGACCTGGAGCCCTGCTATGAGGCAATTACACACACACACACATAGAATACAGAAATCACAAAATATGCATGCAAACTGGTAATTCAAGTAAATGCAAAAGGTAAGCTTCTCACAGTTTTTTTTCTCAAAATCTTAAATGAATCACCATGACGCCAAATTCTGCTACGCTCTCCATGATTCTCAGGTGATTCTCGACGGACAATTTCCCATCCCATTTCCCTAAGCAATTGATGCATTGCCAGTTTATTGTCCTTATCAATGGATATCAGATACCTGTTGATAAGTTCTTGAATTCCACCATCCCGATAGAAATCACAGCTTTTTACAATTCTCTCCACAAAGGTTCTGTCTTCTCCAATGAAGAAACAAGCTATATCAAGAAACAAATTCTTGTCACGATCATTTTGAAGAGAGTCATAACTCACTCGAAGAATCTCGTGAATTTTACCACCATCAAGGGCTTCTGGTTTTGTTATTGCACTTTTCCATGAATCCCCAGTTTGAACAGACAAAGAAAAGCCAATTACTTCGAGAGCAAGTGGTAGCCCTCCACAATAACGCACTATATTTTTAGAGTCTTGCAAGTAATATTCAGAAGGCTGTGGTTGTCTAAATGCATGCCAACTAAAGAGTTGAAGGGATTCACTGTCATCAAGAGGCATAATTCTAAACTCTTTACAAGGTTGATCAAGAAGACTTTGCAAGTGACAATCTCTGGTTGTTATGATGATTTTACTTCCCTTGTAAAGCCATATCCCCAGTTCAAGAATTGATTTGAGTAGGTCAACATCATCAACATCATCGAGAACAATAAGTACTTTTTTGCACATCTGATTGAATTGATTTGTGGCATATCTGATTTGGATAATTCCTTCATCTACATTGTTTATCTTCTGGAATCCCCCCTTTGACAAATCAGAAAGAAGTTGCGTCTGTAATTGAACCAAACCATTATATTGCTTTGATGTTTTTCTGACATCTTTTAGAAAGCTCCAACAGTCAAATTGTTCGAAATTGAGGTTGCAAACATTCTTGGCAATTGTTGTCTTACCAACACCACCAATTCCATGTATTACTGCTATATTAACATCGTCAGGACTGTCTTGTATCCAGTTGTTAATGTCTTTCACCTGAGCATCAACTCCAACTAAATAAGAGGGCACATGCAGTATTGTGCGTTTCAACATTTCTCTAACCTTTTTGACAATATCTTGTATGAATTTTGCCTCAGGTCTGCAGATAGAAAAAATAAAAATAAAATAGAAAACCCATATTTAAAAAGACATGGTTTGTCACTGCCTCGTTGCTCTTCTTTTTCTATTTTGCCAATGCCTCATTTCTTATCCCAGTAGCCTTACATTTTTTCATTTCTCTTTCCATATTGAAGACATTAATTTTCCCTAGATAGGCCACACGGGAAATCAAATCTTCAGAAACATAGTTGTAGTACTTTAAGTCCTAAAAGCAAAAGATCAATCCCTTAGAAACATCTACTTATCCTAACTCACAAGTTTATGAATTCCATTAGGAAACTATTCTATTCAATTAATTGTAATTAAACTCCTCATTTTAAAGCCAATTATTAATTAACTCATGGAATTTGTTAGATTCAGGGCATTATGAAAACATTTATATAGTCACCAAAGAGTATTCCGATCGAGACATTTGCTCAATGGGATTTTCACATTTTCTATTTTCCCCATATATACTTCATCAGCTCAGTTTTCTTTCACTTAAGTTATAGCTCCACAGCAATGGAGTTTTGGCAACCACTGATGTGTTGATTTGATAACTACTAAAAGGTTTTTAGCAACCCTGTTCTGCAATTTCCTTAATCTGAACTAATGTAGGATTAACGATTTATAACAAAAGTAGCTAAATGATGACCAAGTAACATTCACTACGTACTAATCAATGGAGTTTTCAATTTTAACATAAAGTATAGAAACTAATTACCTGTTGTCTAAAACCATTCCTGCCAGATTAGTGACCTCGCAAAGAGCTGACCTCCATCCCTCAATCTGCTCATCCTTTAAGCGCTTTCCATCTCCAGAAAATGCTTCTGCCAAATTACCTGTTTGCTTTTGGACTTCTAATGGATCGACGTCATAAAATACAGGAAGAACAATGTGCCCAGCATGATGCTTCTTATGTTCCATAATCATTGCAACCTCATCTAGGCACCAGCTTGAAGAAGCAAAATTACTCGAGAAGACAATCAATGACATTTTTGACTGTCGTATTGCCTTTTCAACTTCACATTCTATGTCTGCACCTCTCTCAATTGCATCGTCATCTCTAAATACATGAATTCCTGCCCACTTCAAAGCTGTATACAGATGGTCGGTGAAATTCTTGCGGGTGTCCTTTCCCCTAAAGCTTAAAAACACTTGATAAGGAAATTCACACATTGAGGAGCTTGATTCCCTGTTATAAACAGCAGCCATCAAGCTGGATGAAGGGTATCTACCAGCAGTAACTGTAGACACAATTTTGTGCACCTGAAATGAAACAAGCACACGTGTACAAATATATGATTTTATTAAATATATGAATGAGTATAATCTCTATGTAATATATTCTTTCAAAAGAATATGGCCATCCTCTGATTCTTCCCTTGAATTTGATGTATGGTGACTTGATTTATTTGAGTAATCAAGCCAAGATTTGTGCTTTGCAAGAACGCGAATTTGAGCGTGTATTGCGAAGCGAGATGTTGTGATGTGATGCTTTGAAGAGTACCTTGATTTGTCTTCAAAATATTATTGAAGAACTTTTATGGGGCGTTTTGGCTTGATCCAACAGAGTTTCGTTCTTTATAGACTTCAAGCGTAGATGAAGGAGGCTTGAGAACTATTTGAGAGAGAGCTTCCTTGCTTGAAGAGAAAGAGAGAGAGCTTCCTTGCTTGAAGAGCAAAAAGAGAGAGAGCTTCCTTGCTTGAAGAGCTTTCCTTGCTTGAAGAGAAAGAGAGAGAGCTTCCTTGCTTGAAGAGCTTGTCTTAAAAAAAAATTGTATCTCCAGGAATCATCAGCCTTTAGGTTGAGGCCCTTTATTTATAGAGATATGTAGGGGCTCTCAGGTCCTTTTCCAATACCATATGACATAATTTTATTGGTTGGTCTTTATTGACGGGATCTTGCATTTATGACAAGATATCTTGAATATCTCATCCCAAGTGTCAACTTTTTATTGGCCAAGAAATATATGAAGGCTCATTTATTTTCCATGTCATTTATTTTAATTTTATTTTATCCTTTCTTTTAAAGAATAAAATAACACATGGCGAAATTTGATTAGTAGAAAATTTGTGTTTCTACAGATGCCCCCTCGAGACAAGTTCACTTACTTTTGGAACAAGTGGGCATGTCTCGAAAAATATGGCTGAGAGAGTTTTATATTTTCGACTAAAATTTGATTTGATCATATTAGATTTTCACAACAAGCAGATAAATTTTATTGTGAAAATAAAATATGATAATCAAAATTGAAAATTTATGGATCAATCTTGATTGAGATTTATCAAATCAAATGATAGAATATTCAGGTCCAATACCTCATTTGAAACTGCTGCATATGCAGGACCAAACAAAATTTATCTTTATACTCGAATAGCAACCAACACTTTGACCGAGCTGCAGAATTTTATTTTTTTTTCAACTGGAAGTGGTCACTTGTTTTAAAGATTTCATTGTTCTGAATCCAATGACGCAATCCGTTTGTGATTCCTAGTAGCGGTCAATGAATTATCACATATTAAAGATTTTGATTCATATTCTCTTTCTTTTCTTGATATGCGTGCTCTCCCTTGTTTGATGAATTATTTGCTTCATTCCCGTTTAAATGTTCTTTCCTTTATAATTCCTTGTATTCTTAACCGATTGAGCAAAGACTAATCAAATGCTTTTCAAGTTAGGAAAGATAGTTTGCCATTTCAACAGTATAGGAAAACTTTGTCCTGGGTAGCATGTCGCATCCTTTGTTTCCTGAATGAACTGCCGAGAGAGGGTAAATGAAGAGTGCAGAATTTTTTTAAAGCATCGGTGACAAGAATGATATGTCCCTGTATAATTTTTTTTTTCTGTATCTATGTCATTGCAGATTGACACGGGACAACAAATAAAAAGAATTAAAGCAAGAAAAGAAAGAAGCTTTAGAGAAAGAAAGAAGCTAAAGAAGAGGAAGAGAGGGGGATTGGAGGGATGCAAAACTTGCAAATTTTCATTAATCATTCAAAGTCCCTTAACATTTAGAAAAGTAGGGTATTTATACTAAAAACCCTAACTATAATAAGCAATTGGGCTTATAGCCCACTAAATAAAATACTTAACAATAATTAAATCAAGCCCAACAAAATAAAGACAAATTAATAAAACTCATCTAAAAGTTCATATAAATAAAGCCCAAAACATAAGTTAAAGCTCGATCTCTCAATTGTTTGGGCTATCCTCCATCATCTATGATTATTCGCGTGCATAAATAATGTTTTCGGTTCTGTGTCCCCATCAATTCTCCTAGGGTTGGAAGAACTCGACCCCGTCGAGTATAGGTCAAGGCAGCTCCGATAATGCTCTCAAAGATAAAGATCAAGTTGTTGTTATGTCTCTCTGATAATCCAAGTATAGTCTGAATCTGGTCGTCAAGTCCATATACTAGGATTTGCTGAAGTTCACCATCCCTGGTAAAAGCAACTTGTGCATTCAAAGTAGCATTAATATGTTCCTTTTGTGCCAAAGATATGGATAATGAGGTAGGGGTATCAAAAGGAGCATCAGGGGTAGGCTGTATTTTATAAATACTGAGGTCTTTCATGTTCAAAGTAGAGCTAATATCAAAGTTTAATGGCAATTTAATGACATAATTATTTGATTTAATCATTTGCAACACTTTGAATGGTCTAGCACTACTTACTTGCAATTTATGATCGGTTTCCAAAGGACACCGTTCAGGTCTAATCTGTATCATGAAATAATCTCCAACATTAATTGCATTATGATACTTAAGTAAATCAGCTCGAAATTTGTATTGTTCATTACTTGCTTGAATTTGTTTCATGATCTCAATATGCAAATTATGAACCCTATATGGTAATGACTCAGCTGACTTAGACATCCTATTGTGAGGAGATATGGGAAGGTGTTCTATCAGTTCCTCAGGTTTGTAACTATGAACACTAAATGATTGAGGGTGTGGAATGAGACAAGCATTGTTTGAAACCTGTGTAGATATGGTATGGACACAATCAAGTAACCTAGGATTATCTTCATCTTCCTCATCACGTGCATGTGGTAAGAAGTCAAGAAGTTCAACATGTTGCTCTAAACTTATGATGTCCTGGACACCAAGCATGTGGGATGAGGAATCAGGTGGTTTAGGAGGACTAATATCATGAAACTCTTCTAAAACCATACTCATCTCTATAGGCGGTTCCACTAAAGAGTTTCCTAAAATTTCCTCCACCATTAAAGCAGACATATCAGACTCTTTCTTAACCTTAGTCTCAAGCTCATGTGGACTCATTGTGTTAAGTCCCTCTTCTTGCACATCCTCGTCATCAAAGTCACTAAAATCCTCAAAATTAGGCTCATACACTTCAACACTACAATATTCCTCTTTACCTAGATCCTTATATTTTTGGATGACTAAAGGTTTAGAGGTACAATCTAAAGAGATATGACCAAAACCTAAACAATTAGTGCACTTAACCATAGAACTCACTTTAGACACTTCATTAACAACTCGTTTGCCTTTATCTTTCTTGTAAGGTTGTGAGTTACTAGGATTAGGTATGTGGGGTGGAGCAACTAACAAAGAATCACTACTTCTGAATTGGGACCTAATAGGGATACTATAAGAGTCCTGACGATTTTTCCACTGATTCTTTGTGACCAACTTGTAGTCTTTAGTTAAGGTATAAGCTTGGTCAAGGGTAGATACACCTTGAAATACAACTTCTCTTCTAAGATCATCATTTAAGCCTCTACAAAATCTACGCAAACTCATGGCTTCATTCTCTCTTATGGCACATCTAATCATGTAATCATTAAATTGCGTTATATACTCATTGATAGACTTATTCCCTTGTCTTAGATTGTTCCATTGGTCTAAGAGTTTATTCCTATAAGATTGGGGTAGGTACTTTTCCTGAAGTTTTTGTTTTATTTTGATCCAATCAGTTATAGGAGGTTTACCTCTCATCTCTAAACAATCCTCAACATCTCTCCAATAAATTTTGGCTTTATCAATGAGTTTCATCTTAGCAAATCTAACTCTCTTATTATCAGACAAATTATGCCACTCAAAGAATTGATCCATATCACAAATCCACATATCAAATATCCAAGGGTCATGACGACCGTCAAAAGTGGGGGCTTCTATTTTGTTAGGACTCAAGACTCGCTCATCAAAGTCATCGTGTTTAGAGTAACCTAAATGATGGTCATATTGGTGTCGCTCAGAGTGATCTTGTCCATAATGATTATTCTTGTGATATTTATTGGTCTTTGAGTGCCTTATTCGAAAACTCTCTTGAGGCTCAATTCTTCTAAACATGTTGATCACCTAAGTTTGCAGTTCCTTTGAAATGATCATCAGAGTATCACTAAAGGTTGAGTCCACAGTAAATGTAAACTTGAGTTTAGACACTAGATGATCGTGACACAAATGCATGCAATACTAACTTATAAATGGAATTGAGATCACAAATGGTTCTTGCATGTAAAATCACAATACAAAAATAAAGCTTTTTTTTTTATCTCTCTTTTTTTTTTTAAACGTGGAGATTAATCAAGAACAAATTAAACTAATAAAATTGTAAGCATGTAATACTAGATTTTTTTTTAAGTGTAAATGATTAATCAAACACGATGTCACAAGCGAGAACTTATAATTATCAAATAGAACAAGATATTAGATATCACTAATGAAAAAGAGGTTGATGAACATAATTAACAATAAAAATGCTAGGTGAGATATTTTTTTTTTTTGGCACAAAAAGAAATATTAATGATAATTTCGAATACTAAGTGCAATACCAAAGAAGTAAAAATCAACAAACCAAAGAGTAGAATAATTTACCGACCAAGATTCAAATCGTCGAATTCGATCGTGGATGGACCTCAGATGACATGGCAATTGGGGTGACATGGTTGCTCATGCTGATGTGGCGGACAATGATGTGGCTGCTCATGTTGATGTGGCGACTGACGTGGATTTAGAGGGCTGACGAGACAGATGATGTGGCTGGTACCGCTGACATGGCACGATCTGATGACGTGGCAAGAACAGCTGGCGTGGAAGGCCACTGATGCGCTGACGTGTCTAGGTTAATTAGCTGACGTGTCTAGGTTAATTATTTTCCCAGCTACTGTTCTCCTTCTTTCTGGCTTCGGTGCCCTGTTGCCGTGGCCGTTGCTGTCGGCGACGGCGCACGAAGGTTGCTGATTCTGCTCAGGTCTGGCGGTGCGAGGGACGAGGCGGTGGTGTCGCTGCTGGATGGCGTTGTGGCGTCGCTGCTGGACGTCGAAGGCAGTAAATTGGTGAGGACTAGTAATCGGTGGCTGTGATCAACATTGATGTAGATTGGCCGATCGTCTTGTAGGAGTGATGTGCAAGTCTTCTCGGTGGTGTCTGCGGCTGCTGTGATGGTCTGAGGCGCCGTTGATGGCGGGGCGCCGCTGCTGAAGATCGAGATGAACAGTGATTTTGAACAGTGGACAGTAGGTTCTTGAACAGGGAACTCTCTCTTTTTTTTTTTCTTGTGATCAGAACAGTGGATGTTTTTTTTTTTTTGAACAGTACCGATTTTTTTTTTTTCAGATTAATCTAGGGTTAAACATAAACACATAGATCGCTTAATTGTAAGAACAATTAAAAGCCATGCTCTGATACCAAATTTGACGCGGGACAACAAATAAAAAGAATTAAAGCAAGAAAAGAAAGAAGCTTTAGAGAAAGAAAGAAGCTAAAGAAGAGGAAGAGAGGGGGATTGGAGGGATGCAAAACTTGCAAATTTTCATTAATCATTCAAAGTCCCTTAACATTTAGAAAAGTAGGGTATTTATACTAGAAACCCTAACTACAATAAGCAATTGGGCTTATAGCCCACTAAATAAAATACTTAACAATAATTAAATCAAGCCCAACAAAATAAAGACAAATTAATAAAACTCATCTAAAAGTTCATATAAATAAAGCCCAAAACATAAGTTAAAGCTCAATCTCTCAATTGTTTGGGCTATCCTCCATCATCTATGATTATTCGCGTGCATAAATAATGTTTCCGGTTCTGTGTCCCCATCACAGATTTTTCTTCAGCAAGTCCTGCCCCCTAGGGTTCATGGTAATATTTTGCATGCAAGGGCCCACTTTTATCTTCCCAATGAAACAACAAGAAGTTGTTGCTGCAGCTTCTACTCGACCAATCAGTGTGAGGCCTTCTTCTTCTGTTGGCAGTGTAGCTTGCTCAAGTAGCTCAAGTTCTGCTTCAAGAAATGTCACAACATCAGCAATAACAAGCGCTACAACAATGACCTTCAGCTACCCAAACTTTCCAGGCAATGAAACTCGATACATGGCAATTTTGCAGAATGGTGCGTGTCCAATCCCTGGATATGTTGGGGCCGCAACAACTTCCAAAGGAACCCATCCTCAAGCTGTGCCTTTTCTTCAATGGATCAATTTTTTTCTTCTCGAATGTTTCATCCTTTATAGTTTCAGCGACAATAACAACCATTAATATAGACACAACAAGGCCAACAAGGTCATCAAAATCCAAGTATTTCCAGTGGCTCCTCATCATCCCAGAAGCATTTGCAGAATCAGCAGCATAAACCACATAAGAGTGAATAAGGTGGAATCAACAACAGTCATTCAGGTCCAACCATTTGCAGAATCATCAGCAGAATCAATCTGTACCGAACTAGCAGCAGCAGCTGATGCAAATTCAGAATGTTACTCCTCAAGCCTGTACAGTCCATCAACTATTGACAGTCAAGTTTCCGGCTCAAACATAAGTATTTACGGCCAGAATTTATTGCGAATACATCTCGCGAACTTTGCTTTGATGAATCCCACACCAATGGGTGGTGCCTATACCGCAAGTGGAAATACTAGTGAAAAGAAACCGCAGCAGCCACAAACACTAGCTTTTAAGTCCTCAGACGTCTCCTTCTTTTGCAATTTCATTTGCTTCCATTAATGGAACCACAGCTTCCCCAGGTCTTGATGTTTCATTGCTGGTATAGAATCATGCTCTTCTCCAAAGCTCTCAAGAGGCAACAAGGCATGGCTATCACTTCATCTCTGCAACCCAAGCAACACCCATTAACTGCTGGGCAATCAATTATGTTCTCGCGGCTGGATTCAACAGACTCCCTGAAACCGTAGTATGCTAATGGTTTCTTGTGCTTTGGATATTTTCTGTTTTGGTAACACTAGTTTAAGATTTTCTGCTGAGACTACATACTTTATGTAATAGAATTCCTCTTTATATTAATAAAGTTTATATTTTGCATTCGCTTGTATCTTGTTACCCCTCTTTTCCATGTGAATAATCATATTGGTTCGAATAGCTTTAAAAGATGGTGTGACTGTACTTAGAATAATTTCTAAGTTGCCTACGTACCTTTGTGGATAAAGGATCAAGTCACAACGTAGTTCAAAGCATTTTTTTTTGTCAAAGAGTATTTTTTTTTTGTGTGATTGTACTCGGAATGAATTCCAAGTTGCCTACATACCTTTACGAATAAAAGGATCAAGTCATAACGTAGTTCGATTTTTTTTTTTGTTTTTTTTTTGCCTTTCACAATTTTAGCTCGTGTGGGCTAGCAGCTACATCAGATTTCAGGCATAGTATCTTTTCAAGAATTTGCCATTGATAGGCCCAATCCTCAATCCATTCTCATCAACAATTTTGTAAGCTCCATTGGTGTAGACTTCTTGAACCACATAAGGGCCATCCTATTTGGAGAGGAACTTGCTGCCCATGCGTTTCGACATGATTATCGGGCGTCGTACTGCCAAGACAAAATCCTCTTCTTGAAATGAGCGTGGTCGCACCTTCTTGTTGAAAGCTCTACAGAGTCGTGCTTGATAACATTCTAGTCGATGTTGTGCCTCAAGATGTTTTTCATCTAAAGCTTCAAGCTCTTCAAGGCGTAGGCGAACATTGTCTTCATTAGAAAGTCCTTCTTGGATTGCAATTCTTAAAGATGGAATTTGACATTCTAATGGAAGAACAGCCTCAACCCCATATACCAAGGAGTATGGAGTAGCTTGAGTTGGTGTTCGGAATGTAGTACGATAAGCCTATAACGCCTCCCCAATTCTCTCATGCCAGTCCTTCTTCGAGCGATTCACCACCTTCTTGAGAATGTTGCATAAAGTGTTGTTAAAGGCTTCCGCCAAACCATTAGCTGGAGCATTGTACATAGAAGAGTTATGCTGTTTGAAACTGAACTGTGCACACAACTTGTTCATGATTGTATTGTAGAACTCCTTTCCATTATTGGTTATGATGTATCTTGGTACCCCATAACGGTAAATGATGTTTGTTCGGATGAAGCTTACAATTGTCTCCTTCTTGACCTCTTTTAATGCTGCAGCTTCTGCCCACTTGGAGAAGTAATCTATTGCAGCCAATATGTAAAGATGCCCCCCAGAGCTTTTCGGTAATGGTCCTACCACATCAAGTCCCCAAGTATTAAAGGGCCAAGAGGCAACTTTCGGGTGTAAAGGCTCGGGTGGCTGGTGGATCAAATTAGCATGCAATTAACAACTTTAACATTTTCTAGCATAGTCTGTCGCACGTCAAAAAAAAATCCGCGCGGCATCGACTGGCGATTTTTCATTTATGTTTTGCTGATTTGGTTCTTTGGAGTCGCCACCTAGTAATTCATTAAGGGCTACTAGGAAACCTGATGTACTGGTCTTGTCAGAGATCGCGAGTAAGGGACTGGTTGTGACTGGTTGTGGTTAGGGAAGATATTAGCACCCCTAACCCACCCTACATGAGGTAAGCTGCTTTGTGGACTTGATGTGTTAAAGAAGTTTTAAAAATTCAGTTCTTTCATCGAATTTTAGAAAATACAACTTACATGTAAGTTCATAATTCTTTATCCGTGATCAAATCAGAATATTAATTCTTCTTTATTCTTGCAATTTTATCATAAAAAAAAATTCATAAACAAAATAAAAACCACACATTCACTTTCAAGCTATATAGACTTGATATAAATTTAAAAATAAAATTTTAGCTCAATTCTGAGGCTTTGATAAATCAGTTATTAATTTCCAAAATATACGTAGATACATGTTCTACATTTTTATCGAAAATACAACATGATTTTTATCTGTCCTTTAGATATTTGTGCATATAAATTAAAATATTAAATTCATTTTTTTCTTTTGATTCTACAACATACATAGAAAAAAAATACCAAACACACACACAACTCTTTTTCTATAATTATTTTCTTTCTTTTACATGTTTTTTTTTTTTTATATTTACAAAATACAAATAAAAATTCAATACTAAATAAAAAAATTACATCAACCAACTTAAAATTACAAAATACACCCTAAAATTCAAGAAAAATAAATCTGAAAAGCATTATGAGTCTGCCTGAACAGTGTTAAGGGAGGCTGCTAGGCGCGTGAACAGTGGCGGAGCGTGGATCTCACGCACCACTGGCGGCGCGTGGGTCCACGCGTCGCTGTGAAAACAGCTCGGAAACAGGGGGGTCTGCAACGACCTCCTCCCCTCTTCCCTTCCTTGCCGGCGGTGAGAACAACGTCACCTGCAAAACCCAACAAAACCACATCCAGTCGATTTTAATTTTTCCAAGGATATGTTTTTTTCTTCTCCTTTTCAGGTATGCATCACTGCAGATCTTTAGTTTGTTTATATCTCCTTCTCCTTCACTTAAGGTGACCGGCAGTTGGGCGGCGCTGCAGTGTTTAGAGGGCGGCGGTGAATTGGTGGGGCTGTTCCTGGCTGGTTGGTGAACCTGTGGCCGCTGTGTCTCAGCTGCAGTTCGCGACTGCTGAAGGGGTCGGCAGTGAGGGAATGGACGGATGGCAGATCTGATGACCAGAGCTGCGAGTGTAGCCGTGCGTAGGGGAGGAGCTGCAGACGACGCCTGTTTCGATCGCTGATGGGGAAAGAGACGTTGCTGCTGGCCTGTGGGTTGGAGATCGGTGGCGGCGAATGCGGTGAGAGGAGAAGCTCCCTCCTGTCCGGCGTGTGGTTGAGAGCTGGCAGTAAGGGAGAGAGTGTCCGGCCGGCCAATCGGTTGAGGCAGAAGAAAAAATAAAAAAAATGGGGGATGGAGGCCTTGCGGCATGCTGGAAGGACCAATTGAAGAAGAAAAACAAAAGCTGAGGGAGGTGGCGTTTTGTTTCAAAGAAAGGGGAAGCTGGCCGGTTCTTTTTTTATTTCTTGTGGGTGAGGGGTCTTCGGGTGGCTGAGGAAGAAGAGAAACAATAAAAAAAAGGGAGGTGTGGGGGCTGGCGGCTGCCTTCGGGTCCGGGAGAAGAAAAAATGTTAGGGTTTCTTCTTTTTTTTGTGTGTTTTTGGTTCCTCTCCCCAAAATTACAAAATGACCCCCCCTAAAAATGAGTTTTGACCTATATTTATAGGTGAAATGTTGTTAGGGACTCCAAATTGGTCCCTCAACTTCTTCTTTTTTGCAAATTTTGATTTTTCTTGTTTTTTCTTGTATTTTTAAAAACGAGCAAAATCAACATCAATTCTATGAGAAAAATTAATGATTTTAAAAATGACGCATGAAAAGTCGAAGGCGTTCGAAAAAACCTTTGAAAATTAAAATTCTTTTTAGAAGACGTTGAAAATGTTAAAAACATTACAAAATATATTAAAACATATTTTTTTGGATTTTTGTTATTTTTCACTATTTTTGGATTTTCCAAAAAATTTATTAAAAATGTGGGTCAAAAATTAGGTAACAACATAGTCGATGCAATCCTTCACCATTGTTGGCCAGTAATATCCCATTCTTTTGATCCAGAAGTGAAGTTTAGGGCCTGATTGGTGTGCTCCACAAACCCTTGAGTGAGTTTCTTCTAGTGCTTTTTTACAACGTAAAAAGACTATGTCAAAAGAGCGTCGATAAAGAGTGCCTTGGAAGTATATGAAGCGAGGAGCTCTTCGCCTCACCTCTGTCTTATGGCGTAAGTCTGTAGGTAGCTTTCCATGTCTCAAATAATCGATAAGCGGCTGACACTAGTAGACAGAAACTACACCCACTTGTTCTTTCTCTTCTATGTCATGATTTAGTGGTGGAACGACCCATCTTTGACATACAGGGACTTTTATCTCCTCACTACATGATGCTAATGTTGATGCCAGATTTGCTAAGGCATCGACTTGCTTATTCTCTTTCCATGGTACATGTTCTAAAGTGACACAATCAAGTGATGTTATCAGTTTAAGTGCATACTTGTGATATGGGATGAATTCTAGCTTCTTGACTTCATATAGTGAGAGGAGTTGTCTGATGACTAATTGAGAATCACCAAAAACTTTAAGGCGAGACATTTTTATATTCACTGCCATTTCCAACCCAAGAATCAAGGCTTGATATTCAGCCATGTTAGTAGAACAACATTTGGTAAGTGAAAAGGAGAAAGGCAAGACCTCTCCTTCTGGTGTGATGAATATAACCCCAGCACCAGCTCCATCTTGTCGTGCTGCGCCATCAAAGAACATTTACCAAGGTTCTAATAGTTCAATAAACAAAATGTCCTCATCAGGTAGGTCTTCAGAGAACTTCCATTCATCAGGAATAGGATGATCAGCCAGAAAATCAGCTAGTGCTTGCCTCTTAATAGCTTTTTGTGAGACGTAGACATTTTCAAATTCTTGAAGCAATAAAGCCCATTTTGCCAATCTTCCTGATAATACTGGTCTTGAGATGATGTACTTGAGAGGGTCAGCTCGGGAGATTAATCTTACTGAATGCGCTTGGAGGTAATGCCTTAACTTCTTTATTGCAAACATCAATGCTAGACATGTCTTCTCTATTGGAGAATAATTCAGTTCAGCCCCATTTAATGTCCTACTAAGGTAGTAGAGAGCAATTTCCTTGGCTTCATTATTTTTTTATGCCAACAACACTCCTAAGGAACGTATTTGAGCCGCAATATAGAGGATAAGTGGACGTCCCTGTACCGGTGCTTGAAGGACAGGTGGATTTAACAAGTATTTTTTTATCTTGTTGAAGGCATTAATACAAGCTTCATCCCAATAGAATGATGTATCCTTCTTCATTAAGTGGGTGAATGGTTGACATCGGCCCGCTAAGTTAGAAATAAATCTCTGTATATAGGCCAACTTTCCTTGGAGACTCTTCAACTCATGGATGTTTCTTGGCTCTAGCATTTTTAGAATGGCCTCGATCTTAGACTGATCAATCTCAATTCCTCGATGTCGAACTATAAACCCTAGAAATTTGCCTGAGGACACACCAAATGCACATTTTAATGGGTTCATTTTTAGTTGGAATCGACGTAACCGTTCAAACACCAAACGAAGATCCTGCAAATGATTTTCCTTTTCTTTTGATTTCACCACGAGGTCATCAACATAGCATTCAACCTGTTGGTGAAGCATATCGTCAAAAATCTTCTGCATCGCCCTTTGATAAGTGGCACCTGCATTCTTTAAGCCAAAAGGCATAACTTTATAGCAATATATCCCTTTTGGAGTTCGGAAAGCTGTCTTCTCCTCATCTACGGGTGCCATTCGAATTTGATTATAGCCAGATGAACCGTCCATGAAGGTTAATCTCCCATGACCCGTGGTAGAATCTACCATGATCTCAGTAATTGGAAGTGGAAAGTCATCTTTGGGACAAGCATTTTTAAGGTCTCGAAAATCAACACAAACACGCATTTGGCCATTCTTCTTTTTTACTGGCACAATATTTGAAATCCACGTAGGATACTTGACCTCACGAATGAAACCTGCTTGGATAAGTTTATTGACTTCAGCCTCAATCTGTGATATGAGTTCAGGACGAAAGCGACGCTGAGTTTGTTTTACAGGTATAGCCCCATGTTTCACTGGTAGTTGGTGGACAACAACCTTTGGGTCTAAACCTGACATTTCATCATAGGACCAAGCAAATATATCTCGATACTCCATCAAAAGTTCCATGTAATTCACTTCCTTTTCAGGTGATAAGTTTGCATTGATGAAGGTTGGTCGTGGGTTTTCAACAGTTCCTAAGTTAACCTCTTTAAGTTCATCCATTGTAGGCTTATTTTCTGATTCAAGAGAAGGTGGAGCTTCCTCAACATCTTCTTCGACGACAAACTTGTCATTATCATCTTCTTCAATAGTGATGTGATTTGAAGTGAGACACATTATTTCATCTTCTTCTTCTTCATTAGAGGGGTTTGTTATCACTATTGTGCATGTTTTTCCTTTCAATGTCTCTTCAGCACTCACCACCCATTCACATTGTCTCCTCATGCGTGAAGGTATTTTGCTACGAAGAACCTTTGAATCACCCATTAAACTTGTCTCTTTTGACATGGATTGTCCAAGTCTTGCAAAGACTGGTGTGCGTTTTAGCGCCCTTCCATTATTTTGGGTTCCAATTCTAGTAAAAACAGGAGCACGACTTGTAGTTCCACCAAGACGATCTCAGACTGAAGCTTTAAGAGGTGTTGGCTGACTTTGTTATTTGTCCTTAACTTCTTCCGCACTTATGTACCGCGAGGCTTCTTTATTAATCTGAAAATGCAGCGGTGTGGAAGACTCGTATCCAAGACCAGCCCTCAAAGTTTTGCCACAAGTTTTCTTCTCTCTCCATGCCTTTCTAGTCCTTGTAGAAACTTGTTTACCTTCAAGTTGAGTCGTATCACCATCCTTTGCTAAATCGTTGACGTCCTCACGACTATAACCAGCCCTGGCTAAAAGCTTATAAGCATTGGGATCAAAGCCATTCAACCATTTATCAGGGAGTCCTTTAGGATTTATCACCACCGACTCAGTTTGATGAACAAACCCTTTTAGTAAAGGTTTTGAGACCTTGTTCAAGGCGAGATTAGTAGTTGGCAAGGTCAAGTTTTCAAGCCCCTTATTGATCTTTTCTTCATCCTTTGCAAAAGAAGACTGACCCTCTTTTCTTGCTGATACTGGAATATATCGGAGTACTGTGGCTTTACGTGGTGGTTTATTGTCAACAAAGTTTTCTACCACCTTTTCTTTTCCTTTATTCTTTGTTGGCTGAGACACCCCTTCATTTGTAGATGACTTATGCCCTTTTGAGCTTTTGGAGTCAATTATTCCCTCTCCTAAATGGTCAGGTGGTGATCGTAGTTCTTCCATCATATTTGACTTGATATAGAATTTTGCGTTTGCAAAGTGAGCTTCAGCTATGGTGAAGGGATCGGTGTCCGCCATTATCTTTCTTACTTGTCCATCTCAACAATACTTAAAACATTGGTGGAGTGTTTAGGAGATGATACCATTTTCATGTATCCATGGTCGCCCAAGCAACATATTGTAGGTAGTTTTGGCATCTATGACATGGAAAAGTGCATTGGATTCCATATCTTCCATGTGCATCCCAAGTCTTATCTTTCCTATGGCGTTTTGCCCTCCTTGATTAAAACCTTGAATCATCAGATGACTTGGGAAGAGTTCATCCGTCGGAATCCCTAGCTCTCTCATAGTCTTAAGAGGTAGTATATTGACCGCCGAGCCGTCATCCACCAAGATACGATTCACCATTTTTTCATCAACATATCCTTTAATGAAAAGAGGTTGGTTATGGAGTTTTGATCCAAGCAACAAGTCTTCATCGTTGAAGGATATCTCTGTCGTGCATACACCGTGAGATAAATTTGAAGAGTCATCATAACTTTCCTTCATGATAGGTTCAATAGGATTTTTTTCTTCATCAACATGATAGCAAACAATAGGTATATTTTCAATTCTTTTCATCTCTATTGACATGTACTCATTCAGTGTAACAGGCTTTCTTAGACTTTGAGCTGAAAAACCCTCCTTTCTAACTGGTATGGATTTTTATTGAGTCTTTCGGCGTATCAACTCATCAATTAGCTTCCTGACCACTCAGATTCTCATTATAGTTGGCTTTGTAATCTGCATGTGCTTCCTCCTTCCTTTTTTACACGTGACCAAAGTCCATCCTTCATCATCATAATTTTCAGATGATTCAGGCTTCAAGTTGTCAACTTGAGGTGCGAGGATTATACATGGGGTTTGACTTGAGGATGCAGTGAAGCTCATCGGGAAAATGGCATCAAGTTTTATAGGTTCAAAGGAGCCGAAACTTATTGTAGAGAGTGATTGACATGGTCCTAAATTGACCGTGGTTGTGATATTAGAGGCTGCTATTTCATCATAAAAAATGATATCTCCATTCTCGCGTAGCCTCATGATCTTGTCTTTCAACATAAAACACTTCTCTACAGGATGACTGATTAAACGATGATATTTGCAATAATTTGGATTATCTACTTGGTTTGCTTCTTCAAGGCGTTTCACCTCCGGTAACTCAATGATATTTGCCTTAAGTAGATCATCCAGCATCCTAGATATGTCTGAGTCGGGGAATGGATACACTTTTTCTTGTCGCTCTTTTAATGATGGTTTCTTTCTTTCACCCTTTTGAAAAGTAGTCGGCATTGCATGATCATTCCTCTGAACTCCAGTTGGTACCCTTACAGCAGCCGAGTTAACTACTAAAGATTGCTTTCCCTCGACCTTTAGAGTGCTATTTCCGAATCTACGACCTTCAGGCTTATTTCTTTTAGGCTCTTGCATAGGTAATAATGAACTTTCAGCCGCCGCAATGCTAAGTTCCATATCGTGTGCACGAGTAGCCAATTCTTCAAAAGACTTCGGTTTGATGCCTTATAGGATATATCGTAGTCCCCAATGCATCCCTTGAATACACATGTCTAGCGCAGAAGTTTCGGTGAGTCAATCTCTACAGTTGAGGCTAAGGTTTCTCCACCGATGAATGTAGTTGATGACAGGCTCTTCCTTCCACTGACGTGCATTAGTGAGTTCAATCATGCTAACCACACGACGAGTGCTATAAAAATGGTTAAGAAACTCACGCTCCAACTGCTCCCAAGTATCAATCGAGCAAGACTCCAAGTCAGTGTACCAGTCGAAGGCATTACCTTTCAAGGAACGAACAAACTGTTTTACCATGAGATCATCATTAGTCCCGACATTGTTGCAAGTCTCCACAAAGTGAGCTATATGTTGCCGAGGATTTCCCTTGCCACCGAACTATTGAAACTTTAGTGGTTGGTAACTTAGAGGCATCTTTAACAGGTCGATTCTTTGGGTGTACGACTTCGTATATGAATACGAGGGTTGAATTGAGCTTTCCACTTGGTCTGTGATGGCTTCCTTGATGAGTTCTTTCAGTTGATTTGTGGTGAAGATGCCATCAGTAATACCATGTATATTCTTCACAACTCCGATTGCAGACTCTTCAATGACATTTAGTTGATTTACTTGAAAAGCCTTGGTAGTTGAGGTTTGGCCTCCTTCATTCAAGCTCTCAAGTTTGTTCATCAACTTTGCTATCTCGTGGTCTTTTGCCTTGAGTGAAGTCGAAAGCCCCTTGATGAGTTTTGTCAAGTTAGCCACTTAATCCTCTAAAGATGTTGTCTCGGTTATCATCACTGACATGGTGCTAGAATCCGAAGCCTTATTTGGTGATTGACACGGAGAAGTTTCCATAAGTGAATTGTCAAAGTTGCCTTGAGTGTCGAAGACAATTTCACGTGCCCCACTTGACTTTTGTAGTGGAGTTGCTTGTGGCTTCATCTTTGAGGTGAGATCTTGTGCCCTTCTTGCATTCGAAGTTGATGTCAACTTGAGAATCGGCTTAGTTTGTGCATACAACTCGACGATGGATTTTGTTTTCAATGGGGGGGTTGAAGAATCTTCAATAGTATGTTGGGGACTTGAATCAGTGGCCTTGTTGCTTTTCGAAGCGACAATGGTGATCATGTTCCTCCTAGTTGCCGTTGAGAGTTTGTTGAAAATTCTTTCTTGAAGGGAAGAGATGAAAGGTAGAGATGTCCCCAGTGGAGTCGCTAGAAATTTGTAGACACAATTTTGTGCACCTGAAATGAAACAAGCACACGTGTACAAATATATGATTTTATTAAATATATGAATGGGTACAATCTCTATGTAATATATTCTTTCAAAAGAATATGGCCATCCTCTGATTCTTCCCTTGGATTTGATGTATGGTGACTTGATTTATTTGAGTAATCAAGCCAAGATTTGTGCTTTGCAAGAACGCGAATTTGAGCGTGTATTGCGAAGCTAGATGTTGTGATGTGATGCTTTGAAGAGTACCTTGATTTGTCTTCAAAGTGTTGTTGAAGAACTCTTATGGGGCATTTTGGCTTGATCCAACAAAGCTTCATTCTTTGTAGACTTCAAGCGTAGATGAAGAAGGCTTGAGAACTATTTGAGAGAGAGCTTCCTTGCTTGAAGAGCTTGTCTTGAAGAAAATTTGTATCTCCAGGAATCCTCTACCTTTAGGTTAAGGCCCTTTATTTATAGAGATATGTAGGGGCTCTCAGGTCCTTTTCCAATGTCACATGGCATAATTTTATTGGTTGGTTTTTATCGTGGGGTGTCGCGACATCGTCTGGCGACGGCAGAGGCTCTTTGTCGTGCCTCCTGATGTGAGGTGTGTGTTGTGTGTTGTGAAGGATTTTTTGGTTTTAATCATAAAAGTATGATTAATTTTTAGGAGTCGCCACCTAGTATTATGGTCACTAGGAACCTATAGTCTGCGAGAGTCTGAGTAAGGGACTGGTTGTGCAAGGGGAAGATGCATCACCCCCAATGCACCCTACCTAAGGTAAGCTGCATTGTTGTTTGATTGTTTTTCTAGGTCAGGTTTCTATTCGTTGGTCTTTTCTAAGGCTCAAGGCAGATCTCTCTTCATGAGAGAGTCTCAACCTTATCGGGTTAAATCCTAACCGTTCTAAAGACTGAATTTTTTAGCATCACATTTATTTACATCTCGTATCTTTAATATTTGAGGGTGTACTTTATCGTGTAATTTTACACCCCACAAATATTAAAGTCTACATCTAGACCAAAAAGATTTGAAAAAGGTTTTTGATATTTTGGCCAAATCCTAATGGAAATCATAAACTAGTTACGATATCCATTTTTTTATTTAAAAAAACATGAAAAAGATGCAATTTTTGTTTTTTGTTTTTACAAAAAATATGCTTGGAAAAGTTTTAGGATTTGGTCGTATGCAACAAAATATTTTTTTCTTTTTTGAAAATGTTTGTGCCCTTTTTTTTTGAAATCTTTCGGAGAAAACCAGGTATTTTAATACCGGATTTGTATTTTACAGTGTAAATATACAATCCAATATTTTGCAAAATTGATAGAAAAATATTTGAGAAAATCACAGTTTTTTAAAAATGATTTTTGAAAGTTTTTGGAATTTTTTTATATTTTTTATTTAAAATAATAATATAATATATAATATTAAATGTGGGCTGGGCCGAGCTTAGCCCTGGAAAGGTGGGCCAACATCGGCCCAAACTGGTTGGGCCGATCTTATTGTAATGGGTGACCTACCCAGGTGAAAAACACAGAGATTTTTCAAAGTGGTGAAAAATAAAGAGATTTGAAAAATCCGATGATTTTTCAAAGTGGTCTTGTTGTAACGGGCGACCTGTCCAGGTGAAAGTTTTGAAAAATACAAAGATTTTTCAAAGTGATCTTGTTGTAATGGGCGACCTGCCCAGATGAAAATTTTGGAGGAGGTGAGAAATGTGATAATTTTTCAAAATGGTTTCATTGTAATGGGCAACCGGCACAAAATGGAAGATTATGGAGGTGGTGAGAAATGTAAGGATTTCTCAAAGCATGGTTTCATTGTAATGGGCAATCGGCCGAAATGGAAGATGAAAAGAGTTTTCAAAGAGGTCTGATTATGATGGGTGACCTACCCGAGTGAAATGTCTTGAAGAGATGAAATGGTAGGGCTCAAAGGTGCACTATTCAAGAGATGAGAGCTCAAAAAAGGGTTTGAAAAGAGATAGGATTCGAAGAGGGACGAGGGCTAAAAAGCGCACTTGATAGGAGGTAGGGTTAGAAAACTCACTACCTAAGAGGCGAGGGCTCAAAAGCGCACTGGAGATGAGGCAAAGTTAGAAAACACACTACCTATGAGGTGAGGGCTCGAAGGCCCGCTCGAAAGGAGATAGGGTTGGAAAATGCACTACTTAAGGTGGTCGAGGGCTCTAAGGCGCACTCAAAAGGAGGTAGGGTTAGGAAACACACTACCCATAAGGTGAGGGCTCGAAGGCGCACTAAAAAAGAGGTAGGGTTGGAAAACGCACTACCTAAGGTGATCAAGGGCTCTAAGGCGCACTCGAAAGGAGGTAGGGTTAGAAAACACACTACATATGAGGTAAGGGCTCGAAGGCGCATTTTAAAAGGGAGATAGGGCTAGAAAGCACACTATCTAAATGATGAGGGCTCAAGAGCCCGCTCAAAAAGGGGTGACGATGAGACACCCATATGTCAAGGATGAAAGTAATGCATCATGATCAATATACATGTATACTTACCTGAGAAATATAGGTCCCCTTTTCTTTGTAGGCTTGTTAACTTCTCAGAAGTTTGAGTCTCTAATAGTAAGCTTTCATGGCTCTTTCTGCTTTGGCTTACTCGAGTCATGTCTTGTGATCTTAACCTCTGGAAAGGGTATGACATGAGCATACTTGTTTCCCCACAAACCTTTATCTGAAGGATTGTCAGCTATGTACTATATCTCATGTTTTCTTAGAAGAGGAATCATGGAGCCAGCCCTATATGTTTTGGTCAAGTTGCCCCCTAGTTTGATCATGTCTCCAAGTGTTCAATTTGGGTTTTTCTTGGGGATGAGGCTATGTGGAAGAAGAGGGAGTTGCTTTCATGAAGGATTTTTGGAATTTCAAAGCTATTCCAAAGAAATCATTTCGATGTTTGTTCAAAACAAACTTGTTCTGAAAAATTCAAGTGATTCTTATGAGTGGGTTTGCATAAGTGTTAAAAAATTTGTTCTGCTTTTGGTGAAGTGAGGTGATGTTTGATTGGTCAAAAGGGTTCAAGCTTCAATATGAGGGTTTCAAAGAACCAGTTTTTGAAGCATTCATTTTTCTTGCATGAATACTGACTTGTTTTACATGGGAAAGCAAAGTCTACCAATCTGAATTGACTGCCTTTGATCAAAAAGGGCTTGATTGGGCACGTAACGTAGGTTTTGGCTCTTGGCTATGAAGAAAAAGGATATTTATAGGCTCAAAAGGTGTTTAAGGGATTTCAAGACTAAGGATCATTAGTGCTTATATCCCAAACTTCTTTTTTTCATGAATTTCCGGACCTTGGAATTGATTTGCAAAATGGTCCACGGTGCCCCCCAATGTTTTTTCTCTTGGTTTTGAGCATCATTATATTAGTGATTTTTGTGGCACGCTCAAATCTTTTTGGAACTCTTATATACCCCCAGCTTTGCTTGGGCACTTTTGATCGATGAGGATTTCATTTCATGCCCCCCAGCGTTGTTTGGGCAATTTTATCGTTTGAAGACTTTTTATGCCCCCCCAGGATTGTTTGGGCACTTTTATTCATTATGGATTTTTTTTTTGGCACTTGCCCCCCAGTGTAGGGTGTGATCCCAGCCAAGGTTAGTTCTTCAAGAAATATGCATTCGGCTCAAAAAAGGACCGCAAAAGGAGTTTTTTATTTGTGAAAGGATGGTCAAAGATGGCCTTTCTTCATTTCAAATGCAAGCACTTAGGGTTGGTAATCTTTGCTTTCTTTTATGTGAAAATGGTTTCACATTATTCATGCAATCAAAACTCAGCTTTGAAGTTATCTCATGGTGTTTGGGTTGTTTTTCAGGTTTTTTTAGTGTTAAGATTTCACTTAAATTTACAGAACTTGTTTATTAGAACAAACACCAATTTGATTTTTGTTTATGTATTAAAACTTTTGTCTTTCCAAAAATCCTTATGAAAACATGGGGTCGTCATTTTTCTTTTGGGAGGGGGAAAAGAAAACACAAAAAACTAGTGGTTTCATGAGTGAAGGGTGTGCTCAGAATGTTATTTGTATGAACACAGAAAAACACATGATTTTATTAACAGAAAAGGCTCATTTGATAAAGAGTCTTGTAGCATTATGAGCCAAATTACCAACAAGACTAAAATAGGTTGAATCAGACATGATCAAACAAAAGGAAATAATTGGGTAGGCTCCATCTTCCCATTCTATAGCAGAACTTTATCCTCTATCCTCGAGAGTGCACACTGCCTTTTTCACACCCTGCTCTTTCCATCAGTGTTTCGAGGTTTTCGAAGCATTCCACCTTTAGTGCATTCACTGATCCACTTTCTGAAGCATGATTGGGTAAAGGGGTCGAACTCACGTTTGGAGTTCCTTCGAAGGTTATCCATCCAACTTTGATTAAATGCATGAGCCTCTTTTTAAAGGCACTGCAGGTGTCGCACGTTAAAAAAACTTCGCGCGGTGTTCGATGGCGATTTTTCGTTCTGTTTTGCTAATTTGGTTCTTTGGAGTAGCCACCTAGTATTTTGGTCACTAGGAACCCTAACGGGTCTTTCAGAGATTCTAAGGCAAGGGACTGATTGCGTAAAGGGAAGGTATTAGCAACCCTAGTACGCCCTACCTAAGGTAAGCTGCTTGGTGTTTGGTTTGCTCTATAATTGCTATGGTGTTGGTGTTTTCTAATCCCATCAATCTTTCTAGGTTTGACTCAAATAAACTTTATTTGGATAGAAATCCAAGGAGATTTCATGTGCTTTGAAAGCTCATTTTTCCCTTAGTATTTCAAGAGTTTGCGACTCGTAAATCACAAGGAGGAGGGACAAAAAAAAATATAGAAGTCATGGCTCGTAAACCAAAAAAATTTGAAATGTCCTCGATTATAATCAAAGCTTCTTTCAAGATGCGTGCGGATTTATTACTCCCAATAATATTTTGGATATTCGTCCTTTAGGGATTTCTTTATCCAAACATTAGCGGTGAATAATAGATGAATTCCCCCTACACAAAATAAGATTTTTGTATTTTTTGAAATATTGGCCAATACCCTTTGGAGTTTTACAAACATGTTGTAAAATCCAGAAATGCAAGAAAACAATTTTTGTGGTGTTTAAGAAATCCATGTGAAAACACATTTTTAAGAACTTCCAATATTTTTTGTATATGTAAAAAAAACATCTGAAACATGTTAGGGTATTGGCCGTATGCAACACGCAAGAAAATATATATTTTTTATGTAAACATTTTTTTTTTACAAAACCGGGTATTTTAATACTGAATTTGTATCTCCACAGTATAAAAATACAAACCAATATTAAGTCATTTTAATAAAAATATGCAGGAAAAATAAATAATATTTTTAAGGACTTTTTAGAATTTTTTTTTAAAGCAAAAACATTTTTTATTTTTAAAAATCTTTGATGTTTTGATGAAAACCAGGTATTTTAAATACTGAATTTGTATCTCCACAGTATAAAAATACAAACAAATATTAAGCCATTTCGACAAAAATACGAAGAGGAAACAACAATATATTTTTTAGACTTTTCAGATTTTTAAAAAAATATATATACATACATAATATAATATAATAATATAATATAATTTATAATATATTAATATATTAAGTGGGCTGGGCCGACCCAACTAACTGGGTCGGACTCAGCCCCAAAAGTCGTTGGGCCGAACTCGGCCCAAAAAGGACTGGGCCGATCTCGGCCCAACAACTATCCTACCTTGGTCTGGGCCGGACCCGGCCCAAACCGCTGGGTTGGGCCAGAATCCCTCTAGCCCGTCACATATTTCTGGGCCAGAACCTGTCTGGCCCAGAGAAAAAAAAACAACAGAACGGGGGGAATTATTTTCCCCCCCGCCTCCTGCATGCAGAACGATTCTGTATGCAGGAGGAAAAAACTCACGGAGATGATGGCTTGCTGGCGGTGCTGCGGTGGAGGCGGTGGCAGTGTCCTATCTCACGGACGGCGGCTCCGAACGGCGATTTCCAAACAATCCGGCGACGTCCTCTCGGTTCGTTCGCTTGGTTTTCGTTTTCTAAGCTCCCTCCCAGCTTCAAACTTTCCCTTTTCTCTCGGTTTTTTTTTGGGTTTTCGGGGGTTCTCTCCTCTGTTCGGTTGTTTCTCTCTCCTCCTCTTTCTCTTCAGTTTTTTGTTTTCTTCGGGTTCTCCCTCTTTTTGTCTCTTTTTTTCGCTGCTATATTGGGTCCTATTTATAGAGCCAGTGAGCATGGCTTTTCACTGTGGAGCATGGGGAGCGGGTCACGCAGCGGCTGGTCGGGGCGCGGCTGTCCAGGCGTGCCTCCCTCGGTTTCGGCAGCGCGGCGGGTGGTCGGCTAGTGTCTTCTATCGGTGGCCCAAGACGTGGTGCGCTTCGGGCTAGTGGTCGGGCGTGAGGCGAGAAGGGGACAACCATTAAACAAACAATTCTTTTTCCCCCTTCCCCGCTGCATGTTCGGGGGCAAGAAGAAAGGGGAACAGTGCCGTTCAAAACGGCACCGTTTGGCCCTTCTCTCTTTTTTTTTTTTTTTAAATGTATGAAACGTCGTCATTTTGGAGAAAACGCGCCGTTTCATTTAAATGTTGCGCCAGAACGCGCCAAATTTCAAATCAGCCCTCAATCATCTTTTTTCTTTTCAATTCCATCCCTGCCAATTTCGGTCCCCGCCCCTATAGTTGGCTGCGCTTTTCACTTCGATCCTTGGCCTCTGATTTATGCAATTTAGCTCTCAATTGATCAATAAACTTTTTATTTCTTCAATTAGGCCCCCCCGGATCAATCCAATACAGCCCCTCCATTTACGCGCCTCTTCCAATTTGGTCCCTGGTTTCAGATTTTCTCAATTAAGTCCCTAATTGGCCCTTAAACTTCAATATTTATGCAATTAAGCCCCTGATTTGACTCAATAAATTCCTAAAAAATATATTTTAGCCCCAGAACTTAAATTTCTTCTAATTAAAGCCCAAATTGACTTAAAAATCAATTTTTCTTGCAATCAAATCCTCTATAAATTCAAAATAAAAATCCAATTAAGTCCATAAACATCCAAATTTGGGCTTTTCTCCTCAAAATTCAAATTTTCCTTCTCAACAGGGCTCTCATCCTTCAAGAATATACTGTCAAAAATCAAATCTTTGTATTTTTAACCTCCTTGACCAATTTTCCGACCATTTTCTGAGTGCTTCTACCTCCTGTTATTTTTCTAACCTCCTTTGGCTTTTTTTATTTTTTGTGGGGACCCAAAAATGGGTTACAACAGCAGGTATGAATGCTATGTCCCACAGTGCCAGCATGATATTCACAGGTGAGGTCTGGCTTGTACCAGTTGGGGTAAGGTGGTTGTAGAGGTGTCAAGGGTTCTGGAGCTATATACCTGATGCTCAGTAGCTTTTGGTACATTTCATTTAAGGGTAGCGGTAATGAAATGTTATATATGTGTGTGTGTGCCTCTTCAAGTTATGGGGAGAACACGACAATAATTATAGAAATCTCAACATTGAAATACCCTACATTAATTCTTTATTCCGTTGAGATTTCTACAGCTACTGTCGTGCCACACACACACACACACATACATGTTGTACATTTTATAATATGTCTCTTCAAGTTAAGGGTGGAGGATCGACCCAAAGCTTGCATTGAAAAGCAGTAAAAGACACAGTAAAAAGCGGTTTGGTGAAGACATCTGGAAATTGATCCTGAGAGGGAATAAACTGAATTTGAATCTTTTTCTTCATAGCCCGGTCATGGACAAAGTGATAATCTACTTTAACATGCTTAGTACGAGCATGAAAAATAGAATTCGCTGAGAGATAGTTGGTTCCAAGGTTATTACACCAAATGGTAGGAGTAGAGACGGAGGGAACCTGCAGATATGTTAACAAGTATTGAAGCCAAATGATTTCAACAGTACTGTCTGCTAAGGTTTTATACTCAGCCTCAGTAGAGGAGCGAGCAACTGTGCGTTGCTTGCCGAATTTCCATGAAATTGGTGTCTGACCAAAGAAGACAAGGTAGCTATCCATAGACTTGCGATCATCAATACTACTAGCCCAATCTACATATGTAAAACCATGTAGAGCAAATAAGGAACCTTGAGTGATAAGGAAACTATAAGATGTTGTACATTTAAGGTAGCGTAGAATATGCTTGACGACGACCTAATAAGAATATGTAGGAGCATGTATAAACTGACAGACTTTGTTAACAGTAAAACAAATATCTGGGCAGGTGAAGGTAAGATACTAAAGAGAACCCACCATATGATGAAATCATGTAGGATCAGAAAATGAATTATCCTACAGTATAGTAACTTTTGAAGGAGAGAATGGAGTATCAACGGGTTTGCGGGAAGTCATACATGTGAAAACCTAATAAATTATAATCTGAGTAAAATAATAAAATGTTGAATAGATTAAGGGTTTATCGCTATCCTTACTATCAGAAGTCAAAAAATAAAAAGATTATTGAGGATTATTGGAGTTGGTAACTAACCAACCTAGTTAAAATCCATTTTCCTAACTATTAAAGTCTACATCTGGATCCTAAAAAAAGATTGGAAAAAGAGTTTTGACATGTTGGTCAAATCTTAATGGATAATCATAAATTGGTTACAATATCCATTTTTAATTTTCAAAACATGAGAAAGATGCAATCTTTACTGAAAATATGCTTGGAAAATTTTTAGGATTTAGCCGCATGCATGTAAACAAAATATTTTTTTTAAAAGAGAAAATTAATTTAAAAGTTTTTGAGAATTGTTTTTGGAGAAAACTAGGTATTTTAATACCGGATTTGTATTTTATAGTGTAAATATACAACCTGATATTATGCAAAATTGGTAGAAAACTATTTGAGAAAATCACAATTTTTTTGAAATGATTTTTGAATTTGTTTTGGAATTTTTTGTTTATTTTTAAAAAATAAATATATAATATAATATTATATATTGATTAAATATTATTAAACATGTGGGCCGGGCCGACCTAGATAATTGGGCCAGGCACAAAACCAGAAAACAATGGGTTGATATCGGCCCAACATATTTCTTTCTCTTTTTTTTTAGGGGGCCAGTCCAGAGCTAGCTGATTGTGCATCAAAAGTATCATTAAGTCTTTTATTTTACATATGTATTTATTGCTTTGTAGTAATGAAGTTTCTTTTAATGTTTCGATAGGTTTTTGGAGCTTAAATGAATTATTTCAGAAAATTCAATGTCGGAATTCGGAACAAAGAATTGAAGAGAAATTTAGTTGAAGATTGAAGCAAATCTTGGTTCAAATAAGTGCTCCAAATTTATCCCAAAAATCAATTCTATTCCAATTCTAGAAAAGAATATCAAATGATCTATTTCAAGCCCAAACTTGCCTTATGTTGTGTGCAAACTTCAACCATCAAACACTCAAGGTTTCAATGTCAATCTTAGCCCAAATAATAGGTACATTTGTATACTTATTTGATGCTTAAATTCAACCCCAAATCAGCCCCAAATCAGCCTCCAAATGAGCCCAAGGACAATCCATGATCCTACATGTCCACACAACAAATAACATTTGATTTATTTTGGGCAATTCATTGATCCAAGAGGGCAAGCACATGGATGGAAAGTTGGAGGGAACATTGTGACATTATTTTGGGTCAAAAAGAAGAAAGAGACAGCTCATAAAGGAGGAAGAAAAACGTGCACCAAAGTGTTCTCCAAGCTGGCATGATTTGATTTTCCAGAACAGCTTTCGGTGGTTTGCCCATAACTTTTTACTCAGATGTCCAAATGAGCTGTTCTTTAATGATCTGGAAAGCTAACCGAATTTCCTATAAATATGTCTCTAATATCCATCTCCAGGGGAGGCTTCTAAGAGGGTCTAATTTCTGTCCAACGTTTGAGTCAGATTTGTGTCCGAATTTTTTCCGAAATTCTGTTGTGTTCTTCTTTGTAGATTTCGGTTTTTTAGTTTGTAAAACTTATTATTTCAGTTTGATTCAAGTTATTTCATGTTTATTAAAGTTTTCTTATATATAATCATGGTTGGCTAATCTCTTTCTTGGATCCAAATCAAGGATGATGGTGATTGAGGTGAGTTCTTTAATATATGAATTAATCTTAATGTTTATCTTCTCATTTTCTTCATGAATGTTTTATTATTGCAAAAAAAATTTAGAAATCATTTAGGTAATGTTATAATCTTGAATTTTTATGCACAAACCTTAATTTTGGTATAGAGATTGCTTGATTCAATGTCTTACTTAATATGAAAGTACTTGTTCATTCTTAAGCAATAATCAATCTTCATCTTTTTAAACTTCATTGTAATATCTTCCGATCTAATATCACCATCGTTGATATTAGGTTGAGTTATCTTATATATGTTGAAGAAATCACCAATACATCACCATTAAAATTGATTTGGACCAAGACTTACTTTTTCTTGTCTTTTAAATCTATTTACACTTTTTCATCTTTGAAAACAAATCCATCAATTATTTTCAACCAAGTTATTGTTAATTTAATTTCTCTTGAGTTTTTTTTTGTTACCTAGCTTAATTTCCAGATCTAGCTCTCTGTGGATATGACCTCGATCTTACCGAGTTAATTGCTACATCGCACACTCGTGTACTTGCGAGTTAAAACAAGCCGGTCATGATCATACTGGGCCATTTGGCCAGGGCCATAACTGGCCCGGCCTAAAGGCATGTTAATTATTCTGCCGCTGCATACAGAAATGGATTCTGCATGCAACGGCCTTGACGAAGAAGAAAGAGACAACGTATGGAGGAGAACCACCTAAGGTGCTGAGGGTCTATGATCATACTAGGGATGTTTGGCCAGTGGCTCAGGAGGCTTTGACTGAGGTGATGATGGCCAGTGGCAAAAGAAGTAAAGAAGAAGAAAATGGGAGGAGCTGCAGAGAGGAGAGAGAAAGGTTCATGGTGGCTCTAGATGGTCGGTAGGTGGCTTCCTAGGGTGGAGCTAATGTTGGGAAAACCGGTGATGAGGGTGGTGGTGGCTGAAGGCCACGACGGAGAGAGAAAGAAGAGAGAAGACTCGTTGCAGGAAACAAAACTAGAGAGAAGGCTGGGTTTTTTTTTTGTGATTTTTGGACCCAATTTTCTCCTCTCTCAAGCCATCAACTCCGCCTCTATTTATAGGCGGTGGAAGGGGGCAATCTCATCCATACTGGGGTAAAATTTCAGCCCTTGATTCAGTTGGGAAGGATCCCAACCGTTGGTTATAAGTAGGCATGGTGCACTGTCAAATTTGAAGAAAAAGTTGTCTGACTTAGCATGTTTAAGCTGGCGCTGGCATCGATGGATTGTCATTCAGATTGATCTATTCACATAGCGTTGTAGAGAAACTGTAGAGGATCATTTTCGTGCAAGTTTGGTTAAATTTAGTGGACATTAGGTGCATTAAATGTACCTACAAATTGGTACCCATGTAGTTTGGTTAAATTTGGTCTCTTAAAATCCAAATCTTCTCAATTAAGCCCAAATTAGGCTCAAAAACTTAATTTTTCACCAATTAAACCCCAAATAAAATTAATTTGACCCATTTAAAGTATAATTAAATCCTTATACTTAATTAAATCCTTTAATTGGAACCAAATTAATTCTTAAACATAATTAAAATTTAATTTGGCCTATGATTAAATTATATTGGCTTATTAAAAATTTAATTATGTCCTTAGACTTAATTTTTATGCAAATTCGTCCAGCATTCATTTAATTTGACCTTGAATTTGCATTTTTTTTCTCCATTATTGGGTATAATAGGGTACAATTAGGCCTTGAATTTCCTCTAAAAACTACAGCTTGATTTCCCAGCCTACTTTCTCCACGTTGTCAGCCTTTATTATTATTTTTTGACTTTTTATTTTGGAAAAAAAGTAAATTTTGGGGAATAACCCATAATTGTGTTATGACAATTGGATTGTCTAATTATAAAAAAGAATTATTGTTGATGCTCTTTCTAGGAATCTGAGGAAACGACCATTAGGGAATTATAGAAAGTTACAACTCCCTTAATAGGTTAGGTAAAAAGTATGAAGAAAAGCTACACACAGACCCTGAAATCCAAACCATCGTATAGTAATTAAAAAGGGATGCATTAGAGGTCTTGAGGCATCAATTAAAAGGTGGCCTATTATTGTATAAACATGTCCCCTCAAGATTGTCATCATGCGCTACATACATAACAACCTTGCAATAGGTCATTCAGGGTATGAAAAGACACCAAGAAGAGCTAGGGGAGGGTTCTTTTAGATATACATGAAATTTGAAGTAAAGTAGTATATTAGATAGTATGAAGTGTGTCTAAAGGTCAAGCTTGGGAACACTAAGCTTCGAGGTAATTAGAGCCCCTTCACACCTTAAAAAAAATCATGGTCATTCATTTTCATGGACTGCACCTTTCTTAAATGTACTATATGATCTTAGTAATGATGGATAGGTTCTCCAAATATGCCCACTTCATGGCATTAGCTCGTTTATATACAGTTTCTATAATGGCCTAGACTTATTCTCAACAGGTTATAAAATCATATGAGATGCCTGAAAATATAATGACTGGTAGATTCTATTTTCACCGGTAAGTCCTCACATGTCTATGACCAATCATTCATAGACAGACAACAAACAGAAATCACTAACAAAATCCTAGATTTTTTTTTATTTTACAGGTGATACCCTAAAAGCTAGTATAATTGGCTAACAATAGTCGAGTGGTGGTATAACATCAATTACCACTCATCCCTACAAACAATCTCTATTCCAGGCACTATATTGGTGCATTACACCTAGCCTAATTAGTTACATTCCAAGGTTGTCTTTTAATCAAGCAGTAAAAGAACATCGAATGATAGATCCACTATATTAAAAAAAAATATTAAATTTAATATATTAAGAGCACAAAACATGCAAAAATCATAGCCAATAAGAAAAGAAAATAGTAAGAATTTAAAGAAGAAGATTGTGTTTACCTCAAACTCTAGTCATACTACTAGGTAAGCATGAGATGGAGGGAAAAATAAAGTCAAATTATTATTAAATCTATTTCAAGATATGATAGGGAAGGTGGCTTACCATTTAAACCTTATAAAAGGATAGCGAGTGCATCCCACCTTTCATGCATCTCAATTGAATAGAAAAATTGGAAAAACAAAGCAATTGGTTTTAGAATTACCTTATTTTTAGGAATGATTACCTAATTCTGAGCTAAAGAAAATCCTGAAGCATGGAAAATGAGTCACCGTATGAGGATGTAAGAAGAAACACCTTCGATGATTCTAAGGTCAACCAAACAAAGAAGCTATATGGGTTATAAAATAATGGATTGAAAAGACCTATCCCCACTTTAAGAACAAGGTGTTTTTATGAAAAGGGGAAAAGGTGTAACATAGCTACTTTTGTGGTTAATTTTAGGTTATAATCATAGATTTGGCTGAGAAAATGAAAGGGAGTAGAAGAAAATAAAGAGATAAAGACTTTAGAGAAGTGAGAAGTCTTATATGAGATATCTAGTTTTTTATCAAACGATGTATGAGCTTTGAAGACAGGACGATGATGTATGGCAAAGGAATGCGATACAATCAATATTCATTTTGTATGCAAGAAACAACAACATATGAAGCATAAGCGAATTGATCCATAACAACCCAACATGGTCTATCTGTACAATTCCATTCAAATTCAAACTTTAATTTCAAGAGTGCTAGGCTGAGAGTATTTTAAAGGAACCAAGATTATGCCGAGGTGAAGAAAGATCTTATCGACTTTAGACTCGGGTCATTGGAAGGCTAGATCACCTTGAATTGGTTCACTAAATTAATTTTTCTTTAACTTAGTTCTTGTTATTTAACTTTTTCATTTTTTATTAAATTAATCTTGTTAAATTTTTCCCTTTGCATTGAATGATTATGATTATGATTATAATATAGTGCATGATAAAAAGGAAATAATTTTATTTATCTTATCTAATTCAATCATCAAATCAAAACCAACTATGAGATTTGGAACATGACCAAACATGTTTCCTTAGGAACAGAAGAGGATTCAAGTATGATGTTTTTAACACCTGATATTTTTTTTAAAACATCAACTAGTAATGTTAAATATTAAAAAAAACATATATAGTAAGAAAAATGCAGCAATACATAGAACATTGGATTAGTGAGCACATGTTGGTTTTTTAGACTTGCTTTTGTTTCTCTGTATAATAGATTTATTGTGGTTTTGATAATGTAATGTATAATATTTTTTAAATTTTATTTTTAATTAAAAATGTAATAAAATGTTTTCTTTTTCATATTTTCTTTTAATTTTTACATAAGCACTTTAAAATTGTAAAAATCTAAAAGGCATCAATTTGTTTTTTTAAAAAAAAATTAAAAGCACTATTGAACTTGTTTGGGAGTACAATAACTTTTGTTTTTATGTGTTTTTTAAAAGTATATTTGCTTTTAAAAAATATTTAATTGATTTTTTTTAGTGTTTTTTTAATGATTTTGTTGTATTGGAGTTAAAAATATATATAAAAATATTTTAATATATTTTAAAGCAAAAACTATTTTTATAAAGCACTATATAGTATATACCACAATAAAATGACTATATATATATATATATATATATATATATATATATATAAGAATTAATCTCCATCTTGACCCAAGATTTGAATCGTGGATTCATCTTAAGATTAGCGGTTAACCCAAGATATAATTTGATTTGTTTTGAAATATTAGTTCAAATTAAAAGCTAATTGAAGTTAGATTTTAAAATCATTTAATATTATAATATTAGTTGTTTTTTAAAATATTTTTCACTTAGAAATGCATTAAAATAATATTTTTTTATTTTTAAATTTTTATTTTTAATATCAACACTTTAAAATTATCTCAAAATATAAAAAAAAATTAATTTTTTCTTAAAAAAATTTAAAATATATAAACAACTGAATTCTTAGACGGATTATCTAGTCAACCGAGTACTATAATTTATAACTATATAAAAAACAGGAAAAAGAAAGCGCGTAGTTTTTCTCCCACTAGCCACAGTAATACATAACCCCATTAGTGAACTGATCTAAAAAGATAAAGAAATCGTATATGTGTAGCATCATGCTTTTACCCCAGAATTGATTAATTTAGAAATAAATTTGTGAATTGAACTAAAAAAGTTTTTCCCTCCCAATGTGTGGGAGTATATTGGGAGTCATAAGCCCTAACCTTGCTTAAAAAAATTAGTACACCTTTTTGTTGATTAATTTTTTTTTAATACTATCGATGATGTTGTAATTAGAGTTTTAATATGTTTCCCAGATTTTTTTTCTCTGCTTTCTTTGCCTATTTAATATTTTTTTATTGAATATCATTATTCGCATAGTAATGAGTTATAAAAGTCATTTTTTCTAATTGTAACATGTACAAACTATTTTATCTTGTTAATTCTTTTTTCAACTGTGTTATTTAACTAATATTTTTTAAAAAAATAGCATGATTAGAAGACTATGATGATACCGATATCTCCTATCGAATAGGAGTATAATTGTCAAACCCAACTCGAGATCTAACCTAGTTAGAAACTAGGTCAATAAGTTATTAAGACAATCTATGAGTCACCAAGTCATACTGAGTCAATCATTTTATTCAAAATAATGTCATTTTAATTAATTTTTTTTTAAAAAAACTCCCTATAAAGACCCCACCAGCTATAACTAATGTTTATGTGGGATCAATCTTTCATTTTTATGTGCTTTTTAAGAGTATATTTGCTTTGAAAAGATATTAAATTGATTTTTTTTGTGTTTTTTAATGATTTTAATACATTTTAAAATAAATAATATTTTTGTAAAGCAATATATACCACAATAAAATGACTAGATTAATATAGTTTTATAATGTTTCACACCCTGCGCCCGCACACATGCACAAGAATCAGTTTTCACCCGACCCAAGATTTGGATAGTGGATTCATCTTGAGATTAGTTGTCAACCCAAGATATAACGTGAATTTTTTTTGAAATTTTAGTTCAAATTAAAAGCTAATCAAAGTTAGATTTTAAAACTTATTTGATATTATAATAGTGATTATTTTTTAAAATATTTTTTACTTGAAAATACATCGAAATAATATCTTTTTAATTTTTAAAATTTATTTTTATCACCAACACATCAAAATTATATGAAAGCATAAAAAATATTAATTTAAAATAAATAAAATATTTTTAAAACATAAAAATAAATAAAATTTTAAATAGATTAACCACTGTATAAACCGAATTCTATAATTTATAACTATAAAAAAAACAAGAAAAAGAAAGCGCGTGATTTCCCCCCACTATCCACAGTAATGCATTACCCCATTGGTGAACTCCATCTAAAAAGATAAAAAAGTTGTGTGTGTTTGTATATATATTACTGTACTATTTTGTCGTCGTATGACATATATATATATATATATATATATATATACTGTACTATTTTGTTAATATTTTTTTAATTATGTTATTTTATTAATATTTTTTAAAAATATGCTAAAAATAAAAATACCATAACTAGAAGGCTATGACGATACCAATATCTTATGACTCAACTCGAAATCTAATCTAATTAGAAACCGAGTCAATAAATCATCAACTCAATTTAGGAGCTACCAAGTATAACAAGTCAATCATTTTATTTTAAATACTATTATTTTAATTTAAAAAAAAAACCTCCGACGAAAGACCCAACCAGATATCACTACAAAACTAACCAACCAGGTTAATGTTCAAAACAATTGACCTGGTCTAGGTAATAGCTATAACTAACAGTCCGAGTTTCTAAGCAGATTGTAAATTCTAGTTGCCATACCTTCGTAAGAAAACGTCTTTAGGGACTATAAACTTGAACGGGTAATAATATCCTTTAAAAAACTACGATCCAAAGACTACAAATCAAAACATCTTGACCGTTCATAGAAAACTGCCGATAACTTAACGGAGGGCGCCTGTTGATTCTCTTGCCAACACGCCTCTAGCTAGATCCCCCCTTCTGGCGGTGTGGCCTGCTTTTGTCTTTTTTTTTTTTTTTTTTATTATTATTATTATAGATATCCGGGTCAGCTTGCACACACTTTAACTAATTTTACGAGCTTTGAAGTTAATAATCATGTAAACTTCTAATGACTATTATATTTGCAACCACAATACTCAAATCTAAAATCACAAGAAAAATAAACCTCTTAATCCCAAATTGTTACCACAAACCGGTCTTTATCTCTATTAAAAGGTATTGTGTTTTATTAAATTTTATTATTTTTTAAAAATTTAATTTTTTATATTTTTTATTATTTTGATAAGTTATAGTATAATAATATTTTTTAAAAAAATTAAAAATAATTTTGATATATTAAAAAAAAATAATGAATACTACATTCCAAAACATTGCATAATAATAATCATGGGACACCGTGGCACGCAATAAAAGTTGAAACCAAGCCCACATTGGACCAGTTGGCAACGAGCCACGGGCCAACCCGGATATTAAAAAATATCGTGAATTTCTCATCCTCTTTCAACTACTCTTCCCAAACAAAGAATAAACTCTCAACCTCCCATAAATGATAAATCCTAATTGACAACTAAGGACTGTTTGGTGCATTTCACATGGTTTCCAACTGTGCTTGTTTCACCAGTTCAGCTATTTTTAAAAATATTTTTTATATTAAAAAAATATTAAATTAATATTTTTAAACATTGTTTTTATGATTTTAATATAATAATTTCAAAAATAAAATTAAAAAATCACTCTAATATATTTTTAATTAGAAAAATTTTTACAAAAATATTTTGTACCGCATTTTCAAATATACTTATAGGCATGCAAATTATTTCGGATATAAGTAGATTGTGTTTGGCATTACGTTAGCGGTTATTTTTTAAAGTATATTTTGCTTAGAAATACAATAAAATAATAATGTTATGTTGATTTTTTCGGTTGTAATTTTAAAAAATAAACTTTTTTAAAAATGAAAATTATAATTTTTTCATAACAAAAATTTTGAAAAAGAGTTTTAAGTAGATTTATGTAAAATTATAATATATATTAATTAATTAAAAAATTTTCAACCACGATTTTGTTTTTGCATTTTAAAATCGTTTTGAAAAAAAATTATATATATTTTTTATTTTTTTTATTTTAAATTAATATTTTTTTAATATTTTAATATAATGATATTAAAAAATAATCTTTTAAAAATAAAAATATATTATTTTAATTTATTTTTAAATAAAAATATTTTAAAAAATAACCAACGTTAATTATTTACACCTCACCGCATTATCAAAGGAACACCCGTAGAGCAGTCCTATCCTATCCAAACTCATCTAAATCCATCTATCTAATGTCATTTGCCCACCAAACACACATTTATTTTTATTGCTAGATCCCTTGTGCTTTTGAGATTTACATTAAAAAAATAATCTTAAAATTACACTTAACTAGCCCATGATGAAAACAACACCCTCTTGATTATCATTAAAGCACATAAAGCTTCAAAACAATAATTAAAAAAAGGTACCCAATTTCTTTCTTCAACACGTAGAATTCTTGTTCTTGTGTTAGGTTTATAGAATCTTCAAATGCATGTTTTTATTTATTTTTTTAGAAAGTTTTTTACATAAGCCAAAAAATAGAAAAATTATCTTCCGTATTTACCCTTATCCACACTTGTTACTTCAATTAATACTTGATTTTTCTTTTCTTTTTTTAAAGCATATTAATTTTGTTTTGATGGATTAATTGATCTAAGCCTTCCTTGAAACTGAAAGCTGAAACAAGGGCCGAAGGCGTGTTTGTGTGGTGGGTCTTGCTTGTAATTTTCTGATCTGCATACCCATTTAATAATTAATAAATTTCTGCTGATTAAAATACGAAAAAATAAAATAAAACGCGTGACTTGCTTTTATTTCATCGGTTTCTAGGGTTTAGGGTTAGGGTTAGATCTGTTGTTACAAATCAGTTTGTGATTTTCTGTTCTTCTTTTTTCAAGTTTAGTTTTTTTTCTTCTTTTTTTTAATGATTTTGACTTTCGGTTTCGAAACTCAGCTGTAGTGTGTGTGTGGAGTTTTCAGCTGCTTTGACTGAATTGGGAATTACAGATTCTGGATCAGGAACATGTAAGCCCTGACTTGATTTTTTTTTTTTTATCAACTTATTTATTTTTTGCTTGAATTGAGCATTTCAGGAATTTTTTTTGTAGTAATTTTTGTGATGGTTATTTAGTTTGAATTTTATTAATGATTTTATGGATCTGGTTTTACATATTTTCTTACAGTAAATTGTGATTTAGGGTTTTTTTGAATTTAAAAAAAGTCTAATTTGATCATGTTATGATGGTTTTTGAAGTGGAATTGAGAAGGGGAAATTGAGGGTTCTTTGTTTAAGGTATTTAATGCTTAGAGCGAATGATATGATTGTCGAGAAATATGAATTGGATCATGTAGATTAAGTTTGAGAGATTATGATTTTGTGATTAAGGTTTTGGATGTTGTTTGATACATGCCTTTGAGAATGTAAGTTAGGTGTTTGAATGGAAAGGATCACCGATAACATGAATTGCATGATGTTTTTTAACAAGATACTATAAATGAATCTTTTTCTGGCTAATGGGACAATTTAATGCAATGAAATTAGGCTATTATCAAATTGGACTTTTTGGTTGTTGGCTGTCCATAACATGGTTTGTGATTAATAGTGTTGATTTTATTTTTGTTTACAGTAATGATGGGAACTGAACTCATTAGAGTTCGTGTTAAGGAGGAGAATGATGATATCCCATCAGTTCCACCTGGTTTTGAGTCATTTGCAGCTTTCAACTTGAACAGGGTGCAAGATGGTGAAAAACAAGAAAGTAATGTAATCAGTTGTTCAGCCACTGCGAGCGCTTCTGAATCATTGCCGGTCAAGATGGAGACAGGGTTTGAGGATGAAGCAAAAGTTACAAGGTCCCTCCGGCGTAGACCCTGGATAAAGTATGGACATTTGGATGGTTGTTCAGAGGACGAGTCTGATTCTGCAAAGCTTAATCAAGTTAGTTCATAGTATCATTGCCATCATTATCTTTGAATTTGAAATGATGTGCAAAGCTATACAGATCCAGCTTCTGAATCTCTGTTTTCACGTGCAAGTCCTATATGTCAACTGTGGATTCCTTATAATCCATTTATATTGCAGAATCTCTCCTCGAGGTCTCAACTTCCCAAGGGAGTGATCCGTGGATGTCCACAATGCAGTAATTGCCAAAAGGTTATTTATTTCTTCTTCTTTTCCTGCGTTCTTGGATTAGCCTTTCATGCAGTCTGGTTCAATTAGCTCCATTCCTCTATAACATTTTTTAACCCATATTATTGTCTAGACAGCCATCATCACATAGATCCACAGACATTTCATTTTGAATGTAATGATTGGCACTGTACCACATATTTGGCTCCACTACTAAAGGGTGGGTTCGTACTATGATGTAGCTTCCTGTGTTCGCTGGTTGTAAGTGTCCTAGAGGATTGGAACTGTGTGTCTGGCATTGTATTTTGATGTACTCCTTTGTGTCTTTTATGCTCTGTTCCAATGTTATTTGGTTGATAATTGAATGTCTGGTACAGGTCAGTGCAAGATGGCGACCAGAATATGCTCACAAGCCTGACATTGAGGATGCTCCTGTATTCTACCCCACTGAAGAGGTCTACAATGTTGCTTTTTATATTTTGTTTGTCTGAATTTCAAAAAAAAAAAAAAAAATCTCCACATCCTTGTTTGTGATGTATTAAAGTGTGTTCCATGTAAAGACCTCTGAATTTTTATGTAATTTTTTTTCCAGGAGTTTGAAGATACATTGAAATATATTGCTAGTATACGGCCTAAAGCTGAACAATATGGAATCTGTCGCATTGTTCCTCCTCCTTCTTGGAAACCTCCCTGTCCTCTTAAGGAAGAAACTGTTTGGGAGGGCTCTACATTTGCAACTCGTGTCCAGAGGGTTGACAAACTGCAGAACCGGGATTCTATGAGAAAGATGTCAACGATGTCTAACCATACCAGGAAGAAAAGGAGAAGATGCATGAGGATGGCAATAGATTGTGGGGCAGATATTGGAAGTATCTCAAGGTCTAATGATACTGGTGTTTGTGAAGCTGAGAGTTTTGGGTTTGAACCCGGTCCTCTGTTTACTTTGGATAAATTTCAGAAATATGCTGATGATTTCATGGCCCAGTACTTCAGGAAGGATGAGAATACTATTAATAAAGGAGGCAGCATGACAATGCTTCAGGAGAACCGCGAACCAACATTGGATAGTATTGAGGGTGAATATTGGCGAATTGTAGAGAAAGCAACTGAAGAAATTGAGGTGTGTTTCGTGAGTAGATGTGCTATATGAATGCTCATTGTCTTTTTGTTAAATAATTTACTTAATCATGTTGCCTTTCCTTACAGTCCCAGTTGCCTCCCTTGTTTGCAACCTGAATTAAAGAGTGAACTAGAGTCCTTATATTTGTGTTGGCTTTTGTAGGTCCTATATGGAGCTGATCTGGAAACAGGGGTTTTTGGCAGTGGATTTCCAAAAACATCCAGTGAAGTTGGTTCTGCTACAAATGATCGTTATACAAAATCAGGCTGGAACTTGAATAACTTTCCAAGGCTTCCTGGATCTGTTCTTTCCTTTGAAAGTGGTGATATATCTGGTGTTTTGGTGCCATGGCTGTATATAGGGATGTGCTTCTCCTCCTTCTGTTGGGTAAGACCTCGAGTCTACTATTTTTAGATAGACAAAATGCTTAGCTCCAGTCCAAAATAAACAAATAATCATAAATCAACAAATTTATTGTGCTGTTATGCTTCTTGATGAATGTGTTTGGAGTGTGTACTTTTTATTTGTGACTTGTATTAGTATGTGTTATGTGCATGCGCATGCACTATTAATACTAGGTTTGGCGTGGATAGCCTCTTTACTGCTTTTCCTGGAATAAATTAATATGCAATATGATTGAGAGGTGAGTAATTTTAGGATTTTGGATAAACAGAGTTATGAATTTTTTTCTTGCCAAATGATATAAGAAAGCCATAACCAAGCCTTGAACTCTTCATCTCCAATGATGGATACTGAGTTCAATTTTATGGCTAACAACTTTCATTTTTCAATTTTTTATGAATAGTTCTTAATTTGTCCTATAAGCAGGCGTAGAGCCATACTCATGCATTTATTTTGGAGCCTAATTACTTATTTTTCTCATTCCTTTTTCTTTCACATAATTGAGAACAGCATGTTGAAGATCATCACCTATATTCACTGAATTACATGCATTGGGGCGCGCAAAAAATATGGTATGGTGTCCCTGGGAAGGATGCTGTTAAATTGGAAGAGGCCATGAGAATGTATTTACCCGATCTGTTTGAAGAACAACCTGATTTGCTCCATAAGCTGGTGAGTAAAAGTTCCTATACCGTGTTACCATGTTGGATGCGCATAAAATTATGCTCTTTAAGCTTTTGTCTGGGCATGCCATTTGTTGACTCACCTGCAAATCCTGGTCTTTATTAACATTATTATCTTATGGAATTCTTCTCCTCCTGGATTCATAAACTTGAACTACAATGGTTAGCTCAATTTCTCTGAATCTTTCAAGGATTGTGTTGATCTTCCTTTTATGGTTCTTTTATCTGCTAAATGTGATATCTGTTATTGTTCTGTGATAATTTGTTTCTGAAAGTGGATATCTTCTGAAAGAATGAAGTTAAACATAATTCAGCTTAGGCCCTGTTTGTTTCACGGAAAGTATTTTCCTGGAAACCATTTTCCAAATTTTCCTGTGTTTGTTTGCCATTAGAAAAATAGGTCAACAAAAAATACTTTCCAATTAAAGAAAAATTTGGCTTGGTTTCCAGGAAAGTGTTTTCCTTTTATTTTGGACGAAAAACATTTTTTAGAAGTTGTGAAAAATTTAGAAATATCATATTATTTGTTGATTATATCAAATTTGGTCCTCAAACTTTTGATTGCTATATATTTTGTTTTGAATTTTTTTTTTCAATTTTATCCCTTAAAATTTGATTTAATTTGATTTTTATATTAACTCTGATCCTTATTTTTATGATTGTTATTTGCTTTTTTCTTATCATTTTTTTAATTAAAATTTTTTATCTATCAAATTTGGTCCTCATTCTTTTGATTGTTACTTATTTTATTTGAAATACTTTATGGAATTGTAATTATTATTATTTTAATATCATCTTTCAATTTTTTTATCTGTTAGATTTGATCTTTGTTAATTTGATTGTTATTTATTTTATTTGAGATAGTTTATGAAATGAGATTTTTATTTTCAATTTCATTCTCATTCAACATTTTAATTTGTAAGATTTGTTCCTCGTTATTTTAACAAACTTGAAAAAAAAAATTAATAAGTTATTTTTCAGGTCATTTTCCATGACATAACTAAACACTGGAAAGTGTTTTCCAACTTATTTTCTATGACACTACCAAATATTGGAAAATAATTCATTTTCTAAAGAAACCACTTTCTAAAAGAAAACTACTTTCCAACAAACAAACGGGGCCTTAGTAATCCTTATGATGCGATTTAAGCTCAAGTGATATAGAACAAAGCACGGGAATTTAAGTACTGAAATGCTGGACGTCTTTTGTTTTGTTTTGCCATCAATGATCCTCCAATCTGGGCTTCCAGCTGTGTCAGCTACAAAGGCTCTTCTTTGGGTGTTTATCTTTTGATTTCTAGTTGTAACTTCTTTCTGGTTTGTTTCTCCTTGATTTTATATTCCTTTTATTTTAAGTTCTTTGATTTTTCTAATGAGTTTTTTGGACTTAGGATAGCATGGATAAAAATGATTATCAACATACGGTCTTTTACCCTACTGCTTTCTTCTTATATCTACAAGAAAACCGTGCCCTGAACTCGCTTTTGCCTTTCAGGTGACTCAGCTCTCCCCCAACATACTAAAATCCATAGGAGTGCCTGTCTATCGGTGTGTTCAGAATTCTGGAGAGTTTGTGCTAACCTTTCCTCGAGCATATCATTCGGGGTTTAATTGCGGTTTCAATTGTGCGGAGGCAGTGAATGTAGCTCCTGTTGACTGGTTGCCCCATGGACAGACTGCTATAGAGCTATACCGTGAGCAGGGACGGAGGACTTCCATCTCCCATGATAAATTGTTGCTTGGGGCAGCAAGGGAAGCGGTGAGAGCACATTGGGAACTGAATTTACTTAAGAGGAATAAATTGAATAACTTAAGATGGAAAGACATGTGTGGAAAAGATGGGATATTAGCAAAAGCATTCAAGGTAATCTTTGATTTGTTCTATGAGACTATCGGGCTGATTTTCATACTGGAAATGTGTGTTTGAAATTTATTCTGTCTCATTGCAGTGTTTTCAACTCATTTAAAATTTAGCTTGGCTTGCCATGGATCAAATTAGTAATTCAAATATGCCATTAGAAAATATTGGAGTCCTAGGATGCTCTCATTAGATTGGTATTTGCATATGTAGATCGTGATGCTTGGACTCAGCCTCAAGATGCCATCTCAACTCTATTGTTGGTAAAATGTTTTTACACAATTTGGCTGTGTACTGTTTGCGGAACAGGCAGATGATTTGGATTCCCATTTCTTATAATGAATTGGGGAGTACTGTTCTACTTTTCAGTCTTTGCTATTTTTTTTCTTTATGCTTTATGGTTTGTGCTACCGGTATCTTATCATTGAGTTATTAATATTCCCTTCCAGAAATCCTGGATGATAGTTTGAAACTGGAAAGTGTGTCATTATGCTAGCAATGAAAGTTATCACTGGCAGACTTCATTGTTATTCTATTCCCCTCTTGACTTTGGATGTTTTTTTTGTTAAGGAACGTGTGGAGACAGAGCATGTGAGGAGACAATTTCTCTGCAATTCTTCCCCAGCATTGAAGATGGAGAGTGATTTTGATGCCACAAGTGAGAGGGAATGCAGTGTTTGCCTTTTTGATTTGCACCTGTCTGCAGTGGGGTGTCATTGTTCTCCAGACAAGTATACATGCCTGAATCATGCAAAGCAGCTGTGTTCATGTGTTTCGGGTGCCAGATTTTTCCTGTTTCGCTATGACATCAGTGAATTAAATATCCTTGTGGAGGCTTTGGAAGGAAAATTGAGTGCAGTGTACCGATGGGCAAGACTGGATCTTGGACTTGCCCTGACTTCTTTTGTTTCCAAAGACAATGCTGAAGAAGGTAAATTATCATGTTCGCCAAAAAGAACTGCAACTGAACAGGTGAGATCACATGCGTCAGCAGATCTCCATAAAGTTTCACCAGGGAGAATAATATCTGGTGACTTCAGATTGAATTCAGCTGGGATCTGTTGGCAGATCACCGCAGTAGAAGAGAAGAAACCACCTGAAGATATACCTTCAAAAGATGCAAGGGCATCATCTGTATCTCATAGTTCTTTTCAAGTAATTGAGAAGGAAAATGACAATTTCAAGCTAAACCAGAAAGGTTCTAGTCTTTTGTCTACAAATTTAAGGACACTAGCTTGCCAGTTGTCTCAAGAAGACCCATCCTATACTGCAGGCCTGGCTTCAGAGAAATGTGAAAGGAAGAAGCCTTCAACTTTGTGTAATGACAATATTATTCTTCTTAGTGATGATGAGGGCGATGAACTGAAGCCAATTTCAGAAAGGGCAAAAGAAAATGTTTCTGTAAACCATTCCTCACTTTCAGAGAAGCTATCAATTTTGCATGATAGGTCATGTGATGACAATAAAGATTCAATCTTAACTTTTGCTGTGATCAACGGAGCAGTAAAGAGTGAAAAGAATGTCAGTTTGTTTCCTGATGAAAACAATTCTCCATCTGGTCCTTTGCAAGTGAAGGATGGCTATAATCAAGATGGTGGAAAGGTTTTGGGATTTAATCAACCGAATGGCTTTTGCCATGCAGGTCCAAGCACTGCAGGTTTTGGTAGGAATATTCAGAACTTCTCATCTAATAGAGACGCCGGCAAGGATAACAGGATGGCAAATGCTGGGAGTCAGCAACCACAGCCATGTGGCAGTGGAAAGCCTAACATTGAGGATGAGATGGGAGCAAATGCCACCTCAACTTCAGTAGACAACTCAAGAATTATGGCTGGTAGCCCATCTTCCTCGCAAAATAATTTGGACAGGTACTACCGCCAGAAGGGTCCCCGCATTGCCAAGGTAGTGCGAAGGATCAATTGTAATGTTGAACCTCTGGAATTTGGGGTTGTGCTTTCTGGGAAGTCATGGTGCAACAGCCAAGCAATCTTTCCCAAAGGTACTTTGCACGTGTTTTATACAATGGGTATAAAGTTCAAGAATAGTTTTGTTAAGGAATAGGAAGAGACCTGTATTTATGCATATCTGTTCTATTTGATGCAGGGTTTAGAAGCCGAGTTAGGTACTTAAGCGTTTTAGATCCAACCAATATGTGTTACTATGTCTCAGAAATACTGGATGCATGGCGAAATAGTCCTCTATTTATGGTAATTCCAAATAATCCTTTGGTTAAGATTTCCTGCTGTAGCAATCTGTCGTCCAACATTTTGATTGTTGCAAAATATACTTCTCATTTATCTATCCTTAAATATCCTGTGAGGTCTTCATTACTTCTTGTGATCCTTATTGAAATTTTAAGCAAATAAAGAAATATGGATGGTGTTTCTCCTACATAGCTTTCATGAGAACTTTTTGGTGATAGTATACACATAGTTGAAGACATTAAGAATGGGTTTTAAGATGGCTGCTTGGTACTTGTCAGATGCATCTGATTGCTGCTCTTCTCTAATACAGTATACATTAAATTTTACTGATCATTGTTATGGAATTTTAACCGGTGTTTTCTGATGTAAAATTTCACAATATAGCTAACTTTGGCAGGGGCAATATGTCATGAGATGAAATTAAATTGCAGTCATAAATCACTAGCCCTCCCTAAAGAGTTGTGATATAACCCTGCAAATTCATGATGATTGGTTTTGTAGCTAGTCTTTGGGTGGAAGTGATATTAATGAAGTATATTGAAGAATCCGATGAGTATTGGTCCAATTGGAAATGACTCCAGGTTGAGGTGCTTAGAGTTGAGTGCCCATACTCAAATTCCTTCATCTCCCAAGCAACAATATATATATATATATATATATATATATATATAAAGAGAAGTATAACAAGTAACTTGTCTTTCAGTTAGGCATTGGATTATTGAATCTTGCGGATGGTTTAGATTTGGACCATTGAAATTTTTTGTGTGCAGTAAGTTTAAACAGTGAACTTCTAGCCTGAGTGGTTGAGATTGTGATTGGTTATTGCATTGAGATACGCAAAAATTGTAGCTGATTTCACTTCTAATCTGTTGTGCTATGGTATTTTCAGGTTTCCTTGGAGCATTACCCAAATGAGGTATTTATTCATGTTTCAGCAGCCAGATGCTGGGAAATGGTGAGAGAGAGAGTGAATCAGGAGATCACAAAGCAGCATAAAACTGGAAGAACGAATCTTCCACCTTTACAACCTCCTGGAAGTCTTGATGGCTTCGAAATGTTTGGGTTTTCTTCACCAGCAATTGTCCAGGTATTTTTACAGCAGGCTGATTTCCTTACTTTATCCTTTTTTTTAAGTTACAAAAAGGCAAATGGTCATCTTATCTTGTGTTTCAAATTTAGTTCATTACTCCTTTTCCATTTTAACTGAAGCTCACTAGATTGATTGATTTCCTTTTTTTCATAGATGCCTTGTTTCAGAATGTATGGTCATTCATTGATAATCTTTCTCTAGTTGCTCCAATTAATAACTGCTATAAATTAGGGTATTTGAAATGGACCATCTTGCACTTTTCAGAAATGTAGGGGCTAAATTGAACTTTTTCTGAAAAATTCTAGCTGCCTCAAATTTGTTATCTTTTCTGTGCCACCATCAAGGTGATTTGGTGGCTAAAATGGTGGTGAGTTGATGGTGAACTGCATGAATTCATAAAGGATGAAGTCTTTCAGAAAGGGAAAAAAAAAGAAAATTAAATCATGTTCTTTTAAAGTGCAATTTAGTTGTTCCCTAAGAGCCTATTTAATGACAATAATTTATTGGGGCTAGTTGACCAATACTTTATCAATATGGTGTTAATTGACCAAATTTGAAACACAGGGTAAGATGACTATTTGCCATAGACACATGGTGGGATTACTATTTGCCATTGACAAGAGGCGGTTGTATTTTGCCTGGTAAAAGCTATAGTTATGAGAGCCGAACTGAGGGTTGACCTAGCTCTAGGTCAAGGCCTGGGTTGCATGGTTGACCTAGGTAATCCCAACCGTTTACTTTTTTTAAAAAAAAAAAAAAATGATGTTATTTTGGTAAAAAAAAAAAAAATAGGTTTTCCCACTAATCTAGCCCAGGGTCTTGGGTCACCAGGTTGACCTGCTGGAGTTACACCGGGTCTTATAACTATGGTAAAAAACATTTATGGTCCTAGATAACATGGTTCTAAAAATTTGTGCAACTGCAGTTCAAAGACCCTGTATTTAATTTCTGAAAAGAAAAGGAAATACAACTAATATGTTTGTACAATACACACAACAAATATACCTTAAATTTATAGTTTTTGGTTATCCGAGGCTGAAAAATTTATCTCCCATGGTAAGAGCTCTGGTAGCTTTCCAACAACACCAGTAAACCTTGTTAGAGACTCGCATTATATTCGGATGTTATATCATGTCTGGCCTTAAGCTTCTGTCTTTGGATCTGTAAGAAACAGTTTACTTCTTAACATCCATACTGTGTACAATTCTGGATTTTGATTTTTTTTCCTCAGCTTCAGTTTTGGCAAATTATTTTACGTCGAATATAATTCAGCTCTCCTTTTCCCCCTCTCATAAACAGGCTGTAGAAGCATTAGATAGAAATCGAGTTTGTACAGATTATTGGGACTCCAGGCCATATTCACGGCCGCAAGGACAGATTCCACAACATTCTCAATCCAAAGCCAATGCAAGACATTCCCAGGGAACATCTGAGGACCAAAATAACAGAAAAGTTCCTGGGAGCCAATTCTTACCTGCCGAAGTTGATACGACACTTGGGGGTTTATTCAAGAAGGCAAGCCCAGAAGAATTGATCTTGCTGAGTCGTGTTTTAAGTGACAATAAACCAACAGCTAATCCTGGTCTCATAACACAGCTTCTTAATGAAGAGATTCACAATCGTCCTAGATGATTCATTAATTTGGTCTCCCAAGGATTTGAGACTGAATTCCACTGCAATTTTTTGACTCTGTAAATACCAAGTTCTCAGCTCGCATGATGCCCATACGTCTTCATCCAATCTGCTCATTTGTTTAGTGGGAGGAAAAGAAAATGATCTAACAGAAAGGAAAGCTCTCCTGCATGTTTTCTTTGAAGGGTTATATGTAGAGGAGAATCGGGAAATTTGCGCAACCATTTCTTTACATGGCGTCTACGATCTTTTGGGGAAGCATTCCAGCTCTAGAATTTCTTTCCTTGGTTCTTAACACAGTTCTTTTAGTGTACTGAGATGGCTTACAAAATGCTCATGGAGCTTTTGACAATGATCTACCATTCTTGCTGACTGACAAGGTTGTAGTTTCATCATCGAGAAACTGTCAGGTTGGAACACTTGTAGATTCATGGCTATACTTGTATATTTTGATTCTTTCTTATCATAGCTTTCATGGTAGAAGTGAATTATCGTTATTGGGGTGCTCACATAACCTGGAATCAAGCCTGGTATGTTTCCCTAAAATCTGTTGATCCTAGCAGAAACTGGAGTCAGAATTGCCCCTAAAGCTTACTGATTTGAGTAGATTTGCCTCTGGTTTTAGAACAAATGGTTAAGACATGGCCTCGGATAATGTGGGAGGCCTTGAATCTAGTGGTGCTCACATTGATGGCCTTTCATGGGCTAATAGGACGAGGGATCTCTTCCCTTTTTCTCTAAAAGGAGAGAAAAAAAAAAAAAAAAAAAAAAAAAAATGACCAGTCCTTGCCCAATGCAAAGAAGAGATGATCTTACACGGGGAACTAGTTGTAAGAGTCCAAAAAAAAAACCCTAGATTTTCAATAGCTGATAAATACCCAAAAAAAAAAAAAGAGGATTAATGCTATTTTTTTTAAAAAAAAAAAAGGTAATAAGAATAAAATATATGAAAAATACGAATAATGAGTGAAAGAATCTTGTACTCTTGATCAATTACTATTTCGGGATTGAAAAAAAATAAGATGGTAGAGTTAAAGGGGAAATATCTCTAAATATTCTGTATAGCATTTAATTATTGTTCTGAAAAAAAAAAAAAAACATGTTTATCTATACTTTATATTTTAAGAGAATAAAAATTCCCTCCAAAACTGTTTTAGAAACAATTTTATTTTATATTTTTGTTTTAAATTCTTTAAATACACGATGTTTTTATTATTTAGTCTTGAAACATTAACAAAATACAATTAATGTTTTTTTTTAATAGATATTTTGGTGATTTTGAAAACACATTGTTATATATATATATATATATATATATATAAAAGGTCCAAACCTCAAGGGAATCTAAAAATACATTTTTTTTCCTTCATTTTTCTTTCCTTATTTCTTTTTCTTTTTCATGTTTATTTTTTATATGTTATATGTATTGATAATTATAAATTAATTGTGTGTTTGATATTGTGGCATACGATGCATTTTAAAAATATCTTTTAATTAATAATATATTAATTTTTTTTCAGTTTTTTTTATTTATAACATCAAACTATCAAAAAATACTTAAAAAATATCAATTTAATATTTTTTTAAAATAAAAAAATTTAAAAAATAAATTATAACACAAAAACAATAAATAATATAGATTTTAATTTTTGCGTTGCGCCACATGCATGCATACATTGAATTCACATGATTGTTTAATTATGTGGGGCCTAGCATTGGATTTCATCAAATATCTTTTTCTAACTTTAGTGCATTAAATGCAAATAGGACTTACTATAAAAGACACAAGTTACTTGAATTCATGTCATAATTGGACTATATTATTTAAAAATACAGACATGATTGAATTTATTGGTGGATGATGATTTTGACAAATACAGCATGCACATCATTTTTTTTTTTTAAATTAATATGTTTTTTTAAATCAGTAAAATAATATATTTTAAAAAAATTAATGAAATAGAATAATTTGTTAACATCACATATCATAATTGGACTATATTATTTAAAAAATACAGACATGACATGTAAAAACTGTATTATTTTATTAATTATTTTTTAAATTATGTTTTTTTAAAAAAAAAAAACCCTGCTAAAGCAAAATTAACATTAATCAAACATGGATTTAAACATGCGTTCCCCATATATGTAATAAAAGAAATAAATATGTTTTTTATTTTAATAATTAAATTATTTTTAGATTATTTTTTTTTTGAAAAAAAAAAAACAAGTTCATCCTACTCTGCTTTTAGATACATTTATATTTTTTAAAAAAATATTTTTAAAAAATTTGAGCCATAATGTTGATAGGATTAGTCTAGTTTATCCGTATATTTTAGATCTTAGATCTAGTATACAATTTAATTCTATAAATTTAATTAACTTTAACTTATTCCTATATTTTAGGTCATTCTTTAATCTATCATTTTAACAAATATTCTGATATAAATCGATAAAAAAATCCTCATAAAGAGCACAAATTCTACATAATTTATTAAAAATATATATTAAAAATTTAAAAACTATATGGTTATTTTAAATAATTAACTTTTTCCATTGTTTTTTAATAAATTATGTCAGTTTTGAGTTTACAATTTTTATCAATTCCAGTAACTAACCAAACAGAAAACTAAATTATAAAATGATATTATATTTAGTATTACAACTATTTATTGTATTTATTGATAGTTAAAAATAAATTTAAAAACAAAATAAATATCAAGATGATCATTACCTTAACTTTTCCAAATTTTTTAATTTTTTTTATTAATATAAATATTTGAATCAGTTTGTACATATTACAATTAATTTTATAAATTTTAAAATTAAATCATATAAATTTTTAATAATTCTAACAAAATTCAAATTCGTAAATATTAAAACAATCACTCATGAAAAACGACGGATCTTGGTCACGGAGGAAATCACAGTCAAGGAACAAAATACACCCTTCGATAGTAGAAAAACCAATTACATCCAACGGACCGAAACAAAGACACGTGTCAAACATTTGAAGAGGAAGCCCTAGATACGAGGCTGGGTCCCAGTGTGAAACATGTAGTACAGACGTCCACGTGGAGGCGTGTGGGTGGGGACCACGTAGGACTAGACATGTCAACTCTTAAGTGAGCCGCGGATTACGGGATATTTGTGTACGGACATGTATCGGGTATGATGCAATTAGGACAGCTTTTGAGGTGGCTGTGGGCTCCTTCATTATTATTGTTTTATCCGATTGGCCCCCTGGTTAGTTTATGTCCCCGATATTCACACAGGCAAAAAGTTTTTTTTTTAATAATTAATTTAGTTAAAAAAACCATAAATAAAAAATGCAGTTAATTCTGTGTGTTCAAACTCATAATACAGTTTTTTTATAGTTTTTATTTTATTCTTCGATAGATTTTTTAGTTTTTTTTAATTTAATCTTTTAATATATTAGATTATTTAGAAGTTGAATATTATATATTTTTTTTAATTTGTTTCATATAAAATTATTCTAGTATCATGAAATTTTTCTCAATTTTAATATTTAATAGTGGATGGTGAAATTGTGTTTTATAATTTTTTTTATTTGTTTTATATATATAGTTATCTGATCTCATTATCTAAATTGTAGGTTTGACAAATTAGTTCTAGTTATTTTTTTTTTAATTTTACCATTTAATATTGAGTTTGTTAAGAATTAGATTTTATAATTTTTTTATTAATGTGTTTTCTATGGGATTATCTTGATAACATAAATCAGATCATGAGTTTGACAGGTTAATCAAAGTTAAACTTGAGATATTTTTCTTGTTTTTTTTTAATGAATTTTTTTTTAATTTCTTTCTTCAACAATAATTTGATATTAAATTTTATAATTTATTTTTCATAAAAATATCACGCTCTTATAAATCAGATCGTATGAATACAATACATTACCATTTCAATATCTTTTTTTAAAAATCTCAATATAATTCTTGGAGTTTTTTTTTTTGTTGAATGGCCTCTACTATAGTATTGCTTTAAAAAATTCTATACACTCCTTTATCAGTCAAAGCCAAAAAGAAGAAAGCTTTCTATTCCATGCGTCCTTGCTCTCGTCCAAGGATTCTTGCCGGGTACTTTCATGCCTCTAGCAACTATTCTAAAAGTGTATTTATTTTGACTTAAATAGCAACAATCATGGAGTAAAAGCAATAAAAAATCATACATTTAATATTGATTCATCATTGATATAAGGTATATGTGTTTTCTAACATGAAATTATAAATAAATTAAAACCTTACTATTCATTTATTCTTGTACATGAACCTAAGATATTGAGCAAGTTCCGAGAATAGCATGAGAAGATATATATATATATATATATCGTTCTAAGAAAGAAGGAAGATATTTGTTTTTATAATAGTGGAGATTTTATTTATTAAAAGATAATCAGATTACCAATAATTAATTGCAATCCAGTTGATAGGGGGAAAAGAGTTTTGAAGAAATAAGAGAAAAAAAAGGAGCAAAATAAAAGAAAGTGAAACAAGAGCAAAAATTATACACAAGCAGAAGGTAGATGTTTATGAGTTTGTGTATAAACTATTCATGTGTACCGTGTTTTATTTTTTTTCTTCAATTTATTCTTTAATAAGTTTGTTTATCTCAATTTTATGATTCAGATCATGAGTCTTGTGAGTTAAGTTATATTTTCTTGTTTTTTTTAGTTGATTTTTCCTCTAATTTTATCCTTTCATATTTGATTGATTTGAAATTAGACTTCATAATTTTTTTTAGTTTATTTTCTATGATGCTATCTTAGTTTCATTACCCGAATTACGGATTTAATGGTTAACCAGGTTAACTAGGGTGTATTTTTTATGCATTTGATTTAATTGATTTTTTTTTAATTTTATTTTTCAACATTAGGTTTATTGAGGATTAAACTTCATAATTTATTCTGACTACCTTTCTATAAAGTTATCTCAGTCACATGAACCAAGTTGTGAGTTTGACAAGTTAACCCGAATTGACTCAAGTTATTTGTTTTTTGGTCTTTTCTTTTATTTTTATTTTTATTTTTATCCTTCAATATTTAGTTGATTGAGAATTGAGTTTCATAATTTATTTTGATTTTGTTTCCATGAGGTTATCCCGGTTTTATGATTTGGGTCACAGATTTGGTAAATTAACCTGGTTGACTATGTCGATCCAATATGTTTCCTTCTCAATATTTTTTTAAAAAAGATATTTTAAAAATATTTTTAGTCAAACTATATTTTTTATAGTAGTCTAGGTAGTCTTTGAACCCGTCAAGTTAATTGAATCATATTAGATCAACTCCTACACGATTTAATTTTTTTTTCTACATTAAAACATATGAGCTACACTTGGATATTTTTTACACTAAGAAAATTAATTTGACCTGCAATGTAACCCGAGTAATGATCTAGCTTTTATAACTAATCAATCATCAACATATATCATTTTTCATATGTTTTAATTGATATTATTAAAAAAATTAATATGATTTTATTTGAAATATAATAAGTGAATTTTAATTTTGGAGTCTTGCATAACACTTGTGTAGTATTTCTGTTGGATTTTTTTAGCCTATTTTATATTTGGACGTTAATGTTTAGGCTCGATCTAAAATGAATGAAAAAAAAAATCAAATTGTCAAACATTTTGATATAGATTCTATCTTATTAAGAAGATAAAATATTTTCAATATCCTTATTTAATAAGGATAGTTAATTCTCTTAATAATGATAATTAAAAACCAAGAGAGGATTTCCTTTTTAAAAATATGAGTTTTTGAACTCGAATAATAAAATAGAGAGTTCATGATGAAAAGAGATTCACCCTCATATAAAAGATCTCTATCAATATATATAATGAAAGAGTCTTAAGGAGTATAAAATTGTTTTGACTTGTGTAGTCAAAACAAGTTACGATGGTTCTTTTGTTGAGATATAAAGCAATTCAGTTTTAATTTTCATAAACAATTTTATTTTTTGAAGCTTGAAAGTATATCCAATCAACTTTTTGCTTCCACAATGAATTTTGTTCAATTTCCAATCATGAACTCATACTTCTTTAGTTTAAATTTAAAAAGACCTTATAAAAATATTTGATATTAATAATATTAGTGTTGCCCTCCAATAGAATGCAATTTTACCTTATAAAAATATTTGATATTAATTAAAGAAAACTTTTTTCTCTCTGTAATTTCTGTTTGATAAATAGGTCAGCAACCTATCGGTATAAGTTTAGATTCCAAAGGATTGCGTGACCTTATAATACTATTAGTGTTTTTTATGCTTCTCTTTCTCTCTATATATAAAATATTATTGTGTGAAATGTAACGGAGATAGCCACAAAACAAAGAAGATTATACATTTAACGGATTAAATTAAATATTTATAGAATAAGTTATGAATACCAAATAAAATTGAACATAAAACCTTATAGACTAATTTTGATAAATGATGTATGGTCTAATAACTAAAATCAATCTAAATAAGGTAAGCTATATGATATTCATGTGCAAGGAATTTGTGCCAAATCTCGGACTTAAATCCATCATCCATCTCTGCCTTGATTTTTTTATTTTTGAATTAATCTTTAAAAAAACTATATCTTTATATACAGATTATAAATTCATAACATTGAGTCTAAACTTCAAATTCATGCTCAAAAACATAAATATTTTTCATGAATAGGTAAACATTTATACATTATATTATAAAATAAAATTATAACTCCATAAAAATAAAAGGTTAAAAATCCAAACGAAGATTGGGTCAATGAACCCTTCACTCATTTTTGTTTCTTGTTCCAATGAAACTGGATTGGATTTTATTTGTTTTTTTTATTTGATTTAGATTAAATAAAATAAAAACCTAATCCAAATAGATCTGATGATAATATTAAATATCCTATAAGTATCGTATTATTTTTACTTGTATTAAGTTGATAATTGACAATAAAACTTTATTTAATGTCAACCCTTTTATTTTTAAAATCATTCGAGTATGTATTTATGTGATGTGTTTTTATTTGATTGAAAGCTCAAATAATGAATTTTCTGATTAAATAGTGATCAACAAAAATCAAATTTGAAAATAGATGATTGACATCTATACAAATAAAAGTAGATAGGACAAACTAATACAAAATCAAGACTAAAAGTGTCAAAATATATAGTTGTTTTTGTCTCCATGTTTACTAATTATGATTATGATTATATTTGGTATTATAGAAATATATAATTTTTTTTTCAAGTATTTTTTACTTGAAAATCTATCAAAATAATATTTTTATTATTTTTTATTAAAATTTATTTTTAACATTAGCATATTTAATTTAAAGAAAGAAAAAAATAAAAAAAATTAATTTTTTTTTAAAATACTTTTAAAAAATAAAAACAAACGGATTTATATATATGCAAATATGTGTAGTTTGATAATCATATAATTTTTTCTTCTTTCCCTTTTATTTTATTTTATTTTAGCACTGAAATCTCATTTTAACACTTGAAATGAATCCAAGTCAATTAATCGAGTATAATCTTGGTGCATGGAAGTAGGGCAAATCTGTGACTGACTTGCCACTGCATTACGAGTGAATTTTTTTTTTTTCTAACTTGCAACTGTGCCGTCACGAATCCAAATCTAAAATCTGGCAACCACCCTTTCTTCTCCATTTTGATCCCTCTCTTCCGAAAAATGTCTCTCTTTATAGCACCATTGCCGTCGGAGCCACCCATTTCATTGTCAACCTCTCATCCGTCGCCTCAAGAAGTCACAATCTACCCCTTCTTGTTTCTTCTAATAGCCACGACCCGCCCTCTATGTTGCTGACAGCTTCTTTCTCTCCGATCATGGATGCTCAAATATTTTTTATAATCTATTTTATTCCTTTTTTCTTTTTTCTTTTTTCTTTTGTATTTTGTTGTGTGGCTAGATAAATTCTAATGTAAAATACATAATCAAATTATTGAATAATATATTTATCTTCTATTCTAAATTTCTTCTGTTTTAACGTTCAAACTACTCGACATACTTCCTACAAAGCCACCTCCTCGATATTCACCACTAGCATCTCACCATTTGATCGACCTCCTTCCAACTAGAGTCATGTTTGGCATTGCGGCCAAACCGGTTTTTCACCAAAATTCAAATTTTTTTTTTTTACTAAAATTGAGTGCGGTTTGTACTTTTTGGATCGTTTTGATGTGCTGATGTCAAAAATGATTTTTAAAAAATAAAAAAAACATTATTGGCATGCTTTTCAGCACGAAAAACTATTTGAAAAACAACCGCTACCACACTCCCAAACACCCTCTAGATCTATCCATGTATTTTACTTGTTATGTTTTAATTACACTATTTAATCAAATTAATGCTTAACTTTTAATTATTTATTCATGTAGATCATTTCGTACTTGCTTATTAATTAGTGTTTATGCAATCTCGTATTTTAAATTAATAAAAAAAATTATAAATACTTTTAAAATATTTTATTAGTAATTTAGTTGGATAAACAATTTTTTGTAGCTAAATTCTTACAAGGAAAAACAAAACACAATATATGAAAAATCTCAGGATTTGCAACCGAGTATCAAAGCCTATGTGGACCAAAGAACTTGCCACATAATTTTAGATGATTTTATTTAAGGGATCAATGTAAAAAAAAAAAAAAAAAGAAGTAAATTTGACGGGAAAAAATAATAACAAAAAGAAAAAAAAAATCATTGAGGTAATAAAGAATTTTTGTGGTGCAACGAAAAGCTATAGTAATTAAAAATGTTTTGAAGTTGTAGGACTAAGATACAAAATTTCGTAAAATTTGGGAGTAGCATGGAATAACAAGGACAAGTAAATACGAGCAGCTCATAGCAAAAATGTAACCTTCAACTTAATTTAATTAAAGCTACAAGGACACGTTGTATAATTATTATGCGTGTGTTTTATAAGTGATTATATTATAATAATTTTTGGGGTTTTAGTTTTTAAAAAATATTTTTATTTGTTGTTTTTTTTTAAAAAAAAAATAGATGCTAACCCGGTGGGCTGGGTTAGTTTATCCTTTTTCGTTTATAAACTCAAACAAATAGCTCAAATGCATATATTCCTCTAAATTAAAATTTCTACAGACACTTCTCATAATTTTTGTAATTTGCAGCCATCATTCTTGAACAATATGATAACTATAATTAAAAAAAATAAAGGATAATATTTTTGTTATACAAGTAGACAATTCCACCCCCTGATCTTTCTTGAAAAAATTTATAGTAATTAGTGATATCCTATAAGTTATTCAATAAAATCTACTTTGAAGAAAAAAATTAATACAAATGAAAAGAAGAGAACATAAATCACGACCCACTAAAAATAATAATAATATCTCTAGATAGTATTTATCTCTTATACTTGTAACTATCTATTTTTGTAGATAAATCTTATTAAATAATTAATAAGATGCTACTAATTAAAGCTCGAGCACCATAAAATTTCTCATCTCTCTTTCTCCTTTTTGTTTTCCACTTAGGGTTCTTCTTCAATAATCTTATATCTCTTTCTTTTTTTTCTTTCTCTCTTCATCTTATACATTACTATAACACTTGTGTTCTACCAAAATCTCCATTTACTTTTAGGATTCTATTTTTTTTTTAAATCTTGATCTTATGTATCACTATAACACTTGAGTTCTATTAAAGTCCACTTTTACTTGTAGGTTTTCAATTTAAGATGCCCTACTTATTCCTCTTTTGATTAAAGGTTCTATTCATATCTATAATTGCATTCCAAAATTGATCCAAGACACAAAAATAACAATTCCAATTCTAAGAAAAAAATATGGTCGTCAACCATACATGATTGTCTAGTAGATGTTTTGAATTTATTCCTAGATTGTTATACAATTTCTTTCTTAGTTAAATTATATAGTTTTAATTTAATTAGAAGAGAGTTTTGTTTTCTTTTTTTCCCCTAAATAGGTTGATAGGTTAGTTTTATATTCTTACATAAACAACTTTATGTGTTATCTTTAGAGAGGAGATATTAAGATAAATACTACAGAAATTTCTTCAGAACTTGAAGTTTGAGATTTCCTCCAAGTTTTGGGCTCTAAGAACTCTACTTCTATCTTTTCAGCTAAACATTGTGTAAGAAAAAACCGCTATAATGTATTATTTAGATTGATGATTTTTTTTTTTTTTTTTTTTTTTTTTATGTTTAGGATTTCACTATGGAACTCTTACCTATTCAAAAGAAAAGAAAAAATTTCAAAAACAGAAGAAAGTGTTCAGAAATTTCAATTGTTATCACAAGAGATGAAATAAAGGTGGGGAGAACACCATCCATGAAGAAAAGTAAATTGTGGCAGAAAATAAGAATTCAAGAGATTAATTACTAACTTATATTTTTGGGTTGAGAGTTTATTATGTTTGTGAGGGTACACAACACTTGAAGAAATTAATTACTAACTTATATTCCACAAAAATATTTAGCAAGTGCATTTAATTATGATATCATAACTTGTTAATTCAAAAACATTTTACACCGAAATTAAATTCTTACCTTTTTGTTTCTCTAAATGGTTTTCTCAATAAAATTCCTTCACGCATGCATGTATGGCTAAACACAGAATCAAGATAGCAAGTTGATTGTTAAAGCGAAATGCAATAGATTTCTATATTGAAGATCATCATATACATGGACATAAATCATGCATTTGATTCCATTTTTATCCCACGATCATGGACCACTACGCAAAGCTCATAGTTCATTGCTCACTGAAGAAGTGCAGCTTTACCAAAAGAGAAATAAAATTTAAAACGAAAAAAGAAAGAGAACTCTTAAAACCTTCTTCACAGAATAAAGCAATCAATTAAAGTTTGACTTTGATCCAGTTTTATCTGAGTTGAATCAACAAAGATGAGAGTCAAATTATCTAAGACTTCACCTCCGTTATTTTCTTCAAGATTATCACTAAACTAAAAAGGATATCTGGACCTTATATAACTTAAGTTTTTAGACTAAGAAGATCATTTGACAAGGTATTGAGAAGATTATTTGACAAGGTATTTGCCTAATATTGATGACCAAACGGTCACGGGTTCAAATCTCATAACCTCTATTCTAATTTATAAAATTAAATACGAGATAATGTAAGTATGTGTAAGTTTTAAGCCCGAAAAGCTTTCATTTGAGAGTGTGTATTAGAGAGTGATATAAAATTATTCTTTATCTCATCTAATAGCTTAAATTTTTAAATTGAGATGATTCTTTGAAAATATAGCCTTAAGCTGAAGCAAGATACTGAGAAAATATCACTCATGTATTCAATATATAAACCCTTTTCACCCAAGAGAGATATAGGTATGGTTAAGCAATTGAATGGCTCAAGGAAAATACAGAAAGAACGGATCATCTTAAGTTCCATGGTGCCCTAGCTAAGACTAAATAGCAATCCATCTCACCTAACATTTCTCATAAAAAGCTTACCTATCCTGGTATTAAAATAACTTGATAAAGGTTGTGAGCTTTAATGATATTATCATATAGTTTATGGAGCACTAGTTCATGCAGCATGCTACAAAACATTTAACTACTCAAGAAGAAACATGATCTAGAGACGGACGTCGGCCACAAAACACTTGAATACAAAGTACAAACGACCTCCTCTTTAAATTATGAGAAACTTTGCCTCCCCCTGAATTCAATTTTGCAAACTATGTAATAAAGAAGCAATCTTGCAAAGCTGTATCCTAAATCCAAGCTCCAAGCTATGTCGGTCCAGGTGGATTATGAAATAGCCACTCGAAAATTTAAATTCTAACATTTCTTCATGTGGGCAGACATGAATTTGAAGTACTAGATTATTGTAGCATGTGTGTTTTTAGCTGGTACCAGTGCTAGAAAAGATGAATCCAAGGCCTTGTCTTCTTGCCTAAATATAGATCTACTTAGATTTTCTTTAAAGGGCATGCCTAGCTCGCTAGCTAGCTCACCATTCTACTCTTCAGATGCTCCTCAACTAGCTAATGCCCCTAGGAACATTTCTAAAATAGTTTCTGTCCCGCACTAGCTAAGAACATAGCATTTTCTAGCGAAGTTGTTTACAGATGTGACGACATCAATTGCTTCAAACAATATCATCTCCTACTTCAAGTAAGCAATAATCCCTCACCTTCAACATAAACTGATCGTACCATCAGAAATGATTAATATTTTAATTTTTTATATATATTAAGTTGTTTATTGGGAAAAATCTATCTATATATATATATATATATATATATATATATATATATATCTTCTATTTTTGGACAGGATGGAAGGAGAGACTCCTCATCGCACCATGAGAGAGGGATGGAAATGTAAGGTGAAGAAAAGACTTAATTAAGAGCATTTTTAATCAACAAGAACTCAGATTTGCTTGTTCAGGTACATAATAATTTCTTACGACAAGTATAGCTGCACTTGCTTCCATGGTTTCTGCTGCTAGTCTAGTATCAGTACTGATACGATTAATTATTACTACTACTGCAGCTGCTCCAGCTGGTTCTAGGTCATTACCATGCAGCTGTCCCTTAAAGAGCAAATCCACTGGTACCCACAAATCTCAACATATCATCTTAGAAAGAAATATAAGCAAAGTTCATTATATGACTAACCAGCTTCTCTTTATGATGAAAAGAAAAGTGCGGAAAAATATATATACCCCATGTCGCTAAAAGCTGCCGGAGATAGCTTCATCTTCTCCGTGGCCGTTGAGTCTTTAATTTTGACCACTAACCTGTGCTGGGATCAGCTGCTGCAGCTGCTGCTGCTGCTGCTTTTGGCTTTGGCCTTTTTCTCTTCTTATCATAGCTAACTCCCCTTGCTTTAGCTTGAAAATCCCTAACCTCCCTCAAGTAAATCCTCACCGATCTTGCACCGAATGGGTTGCCTTCCGGCCTCCCTCCATGTTCCTCGTAGGCAGCTCTGAGCCTTCCGATGAGAGCATCAAGGCTTCCCCATGCTTGTCGGAGGGGGCACGGGCACGGTGCGGGTGGGTTAGGGAGGCCAAAGAAAGGGCAAGTTTGGTTGTGGACTTTGGTTTTTCCGAATTGGTCTAGGTACCTTAAAAATTCAAGAACATGGGCTCCACTGCACATTGATAGTGTTAAAGGAGGCCTGTGATTCCTAAGGTACTGGCAGAAAGTGTTCCAGTCCCTTCTCTTTTGGTTCTCATAGCGACTTGGAGTGGAGGGTGGGGATATGCTTGTGGCTAAACTTGAGGTGGCTGCGGTGTTTGCTGTGGTGTTTGCAGTGGTGGTGTTAGTGGGGCTGGTCATTATAGGGCTTGCATATGCGGGGTTTGTTGATGGGGAAGCTAAATCCATTTAAATGAAGATCTAAGCTGGTATTAATCTGGATTAGGGTTTTCTTGCTTTCTTTATCAGGATCTTGCAAGGAGATTTTGAAGATACTGTAGGCCGTCCTGCTTCTAGCTACCTTTTTTCCTTCGTTCTTTCTCTCTTTGTTTCTTGCTTGCGAGGAAAGGTGAGTGGAGCAAATAACCCTGGAGAAGAGAAGGAGACAGAGAGACAAACTGCTTCCCTTTTTCAGGTGAAAACTGGGAGATACTGTTCCCTCTTCAAGAGCAAAAAGGTGTGAAAGCTCCGGTTTATGCTCTTCGCAGCAACAAGATTAGCGGGCCAGCATCTAACCACTCAAGATGTTGATGTTCTGAGAATTAAATGAAGCTCAAAGAGGAATCAGTGCAAGAACTTGCATGGTTTCTATGAGGGAAGGAGAGGCGAGGCGAGGCGAGGCGTGGATGCATTTATGTTATGAACATTTTGAAGGTGTATAGTAAATTTGAAGGGAGAAGAAGGGAGATTTAACTTAATTGTGCTCAAAGAGAGCGATAAATACTGCAGCCTGCAAGAAAAGGTTGAAAGAGACTGCAGTTATTGGGCAGATGATTTCAGAAATATGCTTACAGAGAAGATCAGATTATCAGATTTTATTTCCAGGAAAAGACCAAGCAACGTTAACACTGTGGATAAAGTTAGAAAAAGAGGAAAGACAGAGAGAGTCAAATAGTTCCATTTGGTTCAGATGAGACTGCCCACAGCTAAAAATTATAAGTCTGTAGGTTAGAAGAGAGTGTGTTTTATTTGCACTTGCTTTGCTAAAATGCGACAGGTTTGGGCCTTGGCAGTGAGTGGTTGATGGCGACCCAATAGAGTCGGTACCCAAAAATATATTGTCGTTACTTTCCAAATTATTAAACCCAATCCAAAAAATTATTTTAATATATTTTAAAGTTAAAAATATTTTGAAAAGAATAATGTAATATAATACTAAATTAATCTTAGGTAGGTTAATGTGAATTGTCTTAATTAAATGTGTATTTGGTATTATAATATAGATGAGAATTTTTTCAAAATGTGTTTAATTTGAAATGAAATAAGTATATTAAAATTATTAAAAAATACTTTAATTTGATGTTTTTGAAAGACAAATATACTTTTAAAATGTACCCAAACGCAGCTTCAAATACAAAGACATACATTAATTTGATGTTTTTGAAAGATAAATGTACTTTTAAAATGCACCCATACGCAACCCTAAATACAAAAACAAATGGTCTCTAAATCAAAATGATGAAAGTTTATTTATTTTTTAAAAATAAAATTGTTATAAATAAAATATAAAAGAATCAAATTAGAATATGAATTGATGAATTGAATTCGATCGAATCAATCTTTATTTATCTTTTTAAAATATGATATGATTCGAGTCAATCTGTTTAGTCGAGTCGTTGAAAAGCACTAACTACTTCTCCTAACCCTACAAGCGCGTGAACACACATAAACCTCTCCTACACTTAAGCACAAAAGATTTACTTGATGACAAGCCTTGTTTATGAAGGAAGATGACGAACCTTCAAAGCAATTGCTTAGCTTCTCACATCCAAGTCTTGTACCGCCACTAATTCCTTCCTTCATATCTCCATCAAATGCCTTGAACCCAACATTCTACCTATTTGCTTGTCAATATTTACAAGTGTTGGTAGCTTAATTGACATCCTTTATCCAAAAGGGGAAAAAAAGAAAAGAAAATAGAGAAGTGTGTACATTTTGGTGACACTGTGTCATCTTGGCATTCATCATATAAAGTGAAAATCAAGTGTTGTCAATCATTTAGAAGGTAGTCTAGTAATAAGAGCTTGGGATCAAAATATTTGATTTTTTTATGGTTTCAGGTTCGAGCCATGTGATTGCTTATATGGTCACTGGAAGTTTATATAATTACTACTTTTAGGATCCATAGGATTAGTCGAGGTGTACGCAATCTGATCTGGACACCCATGTTAATAAAAAAAAAATCAAGTGTTGTGAGCTCATTATATTGGATGGCTCTGAAATTAGTATTTTTTTTGTATGTTTGCATGGTTATGTATATTTAATTAGTATATTCCTTGGTTTTTCTCAAGTGAAGCATAAATAAAATACATTTTTGTGAGAGTGTGGTAGCTTATGTAAACTTATTTGATTAGTTAAATACCTTCTGTTTTTTTACACTAAATCTTATATATAATTTTATTTTAAATATTGGTTTTATTAAAAATAAAAAAACATATTTTTTTTATTTATGTAGACTTATTTTTTTTTTTACATACAAAAATATATCTCACAATAATTTTAACTAAAAATATTTTTTAAAAAACATAACTAAAATTATTGCTTTAAAACAACAATAAAAAACATATACTAAAGTAACATGGAAGTGATGTCGGCATAAAAATACATAAAAGTAGTGCAGACAAACTTGACTAAAACCACACACACACACATGTATATGCACTTTATAATAATAAATTATAGTTTTTTGTTTAATTTGAGATTTTTTGAGAGAACAAATGTAAGTGTACTGGTTGAACTACAATTAATGGGGATGATATATAATCGAGAAATTTTAGTGGAAAATCTTGTTGAGAACTCAAGTGACAAGTATGGAGGTGGGGTAAGCTCAATTTGTAGCAACTTGGTAGCCCAGATTTGATTGCATTCTTTGTGATGTCTTTCCATGTCTAGCAGATATCATAATATATAATACTTAAATTATTAGATTAAATTAATTTTTTAATATAATATTAAAGTTTTAATAATAAAATGATAACAAATTTGAATCTCATCACTTCTATTTATTTAATAAAAATTAAGCATATGATAATACAAGCTTGTGTAAGTTTCAAGTTCAAATAGTTTTCATTAAGAAAATATGTTAGAGAATAATAAATCATATCTTGAGATCTTACCTCATAGCTTAAACTTAAAGCTGTATTTATTTTTTAATAATATATATATAAAAGGACCAGCTACACAGTGCAAAATACTTTTTTTTATCACGGGGATTTTGACAAGGATGTGTAAAGATGATGTGCCTTCACACAAAATGTCATCTTCACTTTGCCTTTAATTTGCAAATTATTGAAGCAACAGCTATCTGTGAGTGAGTAAAATCGCGATGCAAAAGATTCCTACACTGTGGTACAGTCGGTGAGATGCTGGGGACGACGACTATTTGCTCAATCATAACCTTCTCCTCCCCCACCTAAGCCAAGGAGATAATAAATAAATAAATAAATAAAAGGGAGCTGTAATTGATAAAGAGATTAATTAAACAACCGGCAAGCAATATATGTGGATAAATTAATAAATGGTGCCCACCTTACACCTAAATAATATTGACATAGTTATCGATTCTAAAACTACGTGGTTTTAAAAATAACATGATGTTGAATAAAAAATTAATAAACAAACATTGTAGTTCACGCAGTTAGATCTCACTTGGATTTGACGAGTTTAATATCCAACTTAATTTAGAAGATGTTTTTATTTAATAGTTTATAAATAACTTTCTGATTTTTAAATTAGTAGGTGGTAATTACCATGAAAAAGATAATAAACAAGGAGATTGAGAGGAAAATTGCAAGGAAACATGATATAAGGACTTATGCTAGGGCATCATGAAACTTTACAAGAAAACATGATTCATTCATAAATTGTGTTAACATGTGGCATGATAAGATTAGCATCTTCTTTTTATATTTGTAAATTAAAGTGAATGTTTTTAACAATAAAACTAAATTACACAGCTTACACCATGCCATTTCATCATATTTTTAATAATGAAATAGGAAAATATTAGTGCTACTAACATACAAATAAATAGCAACAAAATAAACCCTAATCTCGAGGCTAATCTCTAAACTAAATTACACGTATAATTTTCTCAAAATCAAAGTTTACTAAACTTGAAAATCTAGAATTATAATTATATAACCAAAACTCATGTACCCGTCAATGTCTCTACAATAAAATTAACTCTTAATGGTATTTGTTTTTTATTTAAAAAAAAAATTAAGAGAAAAGCTACGATGATCAAATATATTTTTTTAGATTAACATGGAAATCCAGGTCAGCTTACATATATCTAAACTAATTCTATAAATCCTGAAATTAACGATTATATTATAAGTCTTCAATGATCATGAAGTTTGTAAAACTTAAATTAGTTATTTCTAGATAAATGAATAATTATATTTTATAATTATCATTATTATATATTTTTTATTTCTTTATTTAAAAACATTTTAGTGGCAATAATGGTATACTTTCACCAACACATCACATCCTTGATCTGAAACCACAAATTCATATATGAGCAATGTTTACTGAGGTGTTGATAATTATTATTTGGCAATTACATCATTGACTGGCTTGCCACCTCCAACCCTCAGAAACTTCCCATGCATCAATGGGCCAAGATTGCGCAATGTTTACTGGGCGGGGTCATCATAATTTGGGTAATAATTGTTTTTAAGTTTAACTGTTGTAGATTCGATGTGATTTTTAAAATATTTTTAAAATAAAAGGATATTAAAATTATTATTTTTTATTTTTCACATCAAACCATTAAAAAACACCTGAAAAGAATCAATTTAATATTTTTTCAGCCAAAAACACTTCAAAACAAAAAAACTAACACATTGCAAAACAGACTGAGAATTTAGCAAGATTTTCAATTCCATTCCTATAATTCAAAATTCTCTTATAAAAAAAAAAACCTAATGTCCAAAATTGACATGAGATAATGTTCACTGAAGTTGTTCAAAGAAAAAAAAATGTAAAAGATGGGGCTATAGTTAGTTTTCAGGGATTGTTTTAACAGTTGTTGACGTTCGGAGGCCGAGTTGAAGAGTGTTAGAAGATTGGGGACTGATATTGATAGATTTTAGAGTGTGGGGACTGAAAAGGAAGTTTCTGAATCTAAGAGGGTCAAAATATAATTTGGTAAGTAGCTTTATGGCACGAAAGTCAAGGAAGACACTGTTGTAAAAGGGAAACCTGTAACCTTCTACTTAGAGAAAGGGGAAGGTTTCCTTCAATGGGATCTAAAGACCTAGTTAGCATCAGGTTCCTAGAAGACGTCGAGGCCAAGAAATAAACTTTATTATTAGTTTAATTTAGTTTTTAAGAAGAACACTCTGTTTTCTGGAAAGGAAAATACAAAAGTATTTGCTCAGATTGCTTCCTGGGTTCATCTTGTTTCTTTCTCAGGGAACAGAATGATTCTATGGAAATCTGTGTTTTTCTGCGCAATTGGTCCCCCTTTCCAGCCCAAAATGTACCACAAAAATAAAATAGAATAAGAGAGAGATAATAAGTGTTTATTTTGACTTTACAGTTTATTTTTAAAGTATTTTTTATTTTAAAAAATATAAAATTAATTTTCTAAGTATTTTTAAAAGATATTGATATTAAAAATAAAAAAATATTATTTTAATATATTTTTTTATCAAAAAATACTTTTAAAAAACATTTTATATCACAATACCAAATCTTTACAAACTAGTGGAGTATTTTTTAAAAATAATATTTTTTTTAAATAACATTTTTATAAATTACGTGTTGTTGGTAATATTGTAACTTTTTTTTTTTGTGTTAATTATGAGTGTTTAGACCAACTTACATTTATTTTATCTAATTTCTAGATGTTCTGAAATTAATAATTATATAAGTCTTTAATGACTCTGAAGTTTGTAGCACTCGAATTAATAATCTCTAAAAAACAAATCCAAAACCTGAGTTGTAACCATTAAACATAAAATGTGGTATTTTTCATAACAAATTTTACATATCTTTCCAAAGTTTTTCCGTGAGAAAGTGTTATTTGAAGAAGAAGAATTAATTTTTCAAACTTCACTCCTATTTCCAGATCATGAGAATATATATAGCTGTTTCTTTATGACTTGAGATCTTGGCAATTATTTTAATGTTCAATTTCTTTGAACTTTATATTTATTCTTTAGCTATCGAATCTTATAGTACAATTTTTACAACTCTTATATTATTATTATTATTATTATTATTATTATTATTATTATTATTATTATTATTATTATTATTATTATCCCGTAATTTTAACGTCTTAGTGGACCGTCATTTAGGTTTTCATTTCTATAATTCAAAGTTACTTTGGTGTGATAGCTCGAGTAGACAGTTATGATATATCTTTCATTAATGGAACATCTTACTGTTCTCTCTTTGCATTTTTCTTGTGATCCCTAAACTAACCGTTCCTACCATTTTGAACTCCTCTTGTCCTTCTTTTTATCGAAGAAAATTGTTATTTGACAAAAAAAGAAGAAGAAGAAGATGTCCATGAGTTACTTTGTTCTTCTTCTTGTTTTTTTTTTTTTTTGTATTTTTGATCACTAAATAGGTTAAAATTATTTTAATTATTTAGGTTAATTATTTGTGATTGATTTTATTATAATATAACACGAGGGGAACAAATAATTATGCAAAATTTTAAACATTAATAAAAAAAAAGAAAAAAACTTAAAAAATACAAATGGATCATAATCTTAAAGTGTTATTTCTCAATATTTAGTAGTTATCATAATTATATAAGTTAGTTTTTAAAATTGTTCTTTGAAAATTAAGAAGTTAAAAGATTTGGGTTTTAAGGTTTGGATAGGGAGGGAGGGAGCGAGCTTACCCTTTTATGTAGATGTTAGGCCTATTAAAGGGGAAAAAATAATGAGAGATTAATCATTAGTAAATCTCAATTTTTAAATAATCATTTTAATTTAAAAATTTAAGATATTAAATGAGATTCTAATATATAATTTATATTATTTTTTAATATATTTTCTAAAATAAAAATATTTTAAATTAAAAATTTACTCAAGATTGTATTACTTTATAATTAATTTTTATCAAAAAAATAAAATGATGAGTTTCAAATTCATGATCTTTTAGTTATAGGGTTCTAATATCATGTCAAAAAATAATTTCAACCTAAAAATTTAAATTATTTAGTGATATCTCAAAAAATAATTTATAATATTTTTTATCATCATTAAAATGTTATCTTATGCAAGTAGAAGTAGGACCTACAAATACTTATTATCCTGAACCTCACATTTATATAGGTTAGAAAACAATAAATTAATAGCACTTAATAATTTCCCTTGCCTTTAATTATTAATTTGACTTGATTTTGAGGAGAAAAAATTTAAAATTCAAAGCCTAATTTATATCAAATAAAATATTAATTTGGTAAAACATGATTGACCTAACTAAGTTTTAGTGTTTATTGACCCAGCAATTGATTATTATTATCATTATCATTTGAATAAAAACAATTGATTACAATCAACTAATATTCATCCAATAACTCATGAATCAGCTTAATCATATAATAATTTTTTTTTATTCTATTTCTAAGTCGAGTATGACAACTATACCTCTTCATCTAACTAGAAATCCCAAACCTCCATCCTCTCGGAGAAAAAGTGCAGAGAATGTCAAGGATCATCGTTCATAATCTCTTCAGAAGATAGAAATCGATGGATTAAGCAAGAGAAACAAGCTTTGTCCATGTTGAGATAGGCCTAGCTAGGGTTCATCCGGGGGAATTTTGCTGCTTTCGATTATCATCACTGCCATGGAAAGTACACAAAGAATACTATAATCCTGCCTAGATAAAGGAACGAATTAAACTTATAATACAAAAGGGTAAGTCTACAAACTTCCATTTTGAGTAACAAACATATTTCCTGCATCTAGAATCGAAAGCTGCATAAAGAATTCCATGGCTGCATGCCATGGAGGTGACATGTTGTTAGCTCCCTGAGCTAGATGCTGCTATCGAGGACTAGGTTTGCTACTACTCCCGATAAGAGGATGAAAACAAATATATTCAAAGAGCATGAAAATTGAAATGGATAATGTCCAGTTTTAGCTGCTGAGAGTATAAGACACCAAGTATTGCTTGTATCTATGTTTTGAAAATATTATTTTTGATTTTTTAGTGTTTTCAGAATATTTTTTAATGTGCTGCTATAAAAAATAATTTATAAAAAATTTATTATTTTAATGTATTTCTAAATAAAAAATACTTTGAAAAATCACTATAATCACACTCTAAACACGTTTACATGTACATGCACATGTTGATGTGTGTTAATAGAATATTATATGAATAAACAATGTTATTAAACTTGTTGTGGAAAGATAAATATTTGGTTGCTTGTTAATTGATTTAAATTCCCTATTTCTAGTTAGATTTAAATTAAATTGAATAAAAATTAACTCATTTAATTTGAATGATCAATCAATAACTAGCTCGATTCAATCACATTGTTTAAAACAATGATATTTTAAATAAATTAAATTAATTTAAATTAATCTGTTTATTACATAACCCAAGCCAGGCCATAGACTAGATATGTAAAAACTTTGAAAATGGATATTGTCCCACATTCATCCATATTAATTAGAACTAATTAAGAGTAAAAAATAATTGTTCCCTCTTTATAAATCACTGTTTACTAAAATAATGATTTTTTAAAAAAAAATTCTTCTTTTTTATTTAGTTTTTTTCATCTATATATATATATATTATATAGTAGAAATTGAATCACTTTTTGTTATTCTAAACATACATACATTAAAATATAACAACACTGTTTTACTAAATACTAATAATGTTATTGTAAGCCAATAAAAAAACCTATATAGGTGAAAAATTATTGATTTCTAAAAATAATTTTTTTTCACACACATGCTATGTAAAAAGACAACAACATGATTTTAGAAAATTAAATTAATGCTATTGGGAAGCCATTAAAAATAAATTAAAATAAAATAATGCATGAGTAAAAAGTTTTCTATTTCCAAAAATACATATTTTCATACACATGACTATGTAAAAAGATGCCAACATGGTTTTATGAAATTAATCTAACACTAGTACTTTAACCCCGAGAAAATAAAATGAGATTAAAATAAAATAGCGTTGTTTTGGTGAAGGATATATATATATATATATATATATATATATATATATATATTTAATGAGTCCTCCAAGTTTACTTTTCTCTTAGTCTTTGGTTTTTCAATTCTTTTATTTTCGGCCAGTTGCAACCTTTTTATGAATATTTTTTTAAATTTTATTCTTAATTAATTAAATAAATGTCATGCATGTAGCCACCTTTTACAATTCAATCCTTGTGTCTCTAATTTTCAATTATTTAACCAATTTCAACCATTTTCTTAGTAGTGTTTTTTACCAATTCCACCTTTGATTCCATTTTTTTTATTCCCCTATTTTGATATATATATATATATATATATATATATATTAAAAATCACTTTTTTTATATTGAAATATTTTCTAAGGGTATTTAAGGAGATAAAAAAATCGAGTTACAACAATAATAGAGAATGCTATCATATAATTGCACGAGGGCACAAATAAACTATTATTATTATTATTATTATTAGTTGTGTAGTAGTATTAACAGAAAATTAAAAAGGTGATTCTTTTACTATGCACTGCCTCACAAAATATTTAATAGTGTTTTTTTTCTTTCTAAATATATATATTTTTTTTCTAATTTTATTCTTCAATATTTGATTTATTAAAGACTAGGCTTCATAATTTATTATAGTTTGTTTTATATGTTGTTAACTTAGTTTCATAACCAATGTCATGGGTTAACTTGGTTGACTGAAGTTTATTTTTTTAATTGATATTTTTTTTTGTTTCACCATTTAACATTAGGTTAATTAAGAATTAAGTTTCATGATTTATTTTAGTGTAATTTTTATGAGGTTATCTTGGTCTCATGATATGAGTATATGATTTAACGGGTTAACCTAGTTGACTTGAGTTTTTTTTTTTATCTTTTTAATTGATTTTTTTTTAATTTCATCATTCAACATTGAGTTGATTAGGAATTAAGTTTTGTAATTTTTTTTAATTTTTTTCTATAAAGTTATCCTGATCTTATAACTCGGGTCATGTGTTTTGCATGTTAACCTGGGTAGACTCAAGTTATTTTATTGTGTCCTGTTTTTAGATTGAGTTTTTTTTTTCAATCTTATCATTTAACAATTGTTTATTGAAAATTGAGTTTTATAATTTTTTTTTGTTTTCTATGTGGTTATTATAGTCTCAAGACCTTAATCGTTGATTTGATAGGTCAACTCGAGTTGATTCAGATTATTTTTTTTGTTTATTTTTTATAAGGTTATCTCGATCTCATAATTTGAGTCATGGTTTTGATAGTTTACTCAAATCAATTTTTTTAAAAAATTTTATTGATTCCTTTATCTAACACTAGGTTGATTGAGAATTGAGTTTCATAATTTTGTTTTGATTTGTGCTATATGAGGTTATCATGGTTTCATAATTCGGGTCGCGAGTTTGACAGGTTGACTTTGATCAATTCAATATCTGTGCCATTTCAATATTGTTTTTAAAAAATAATATCTTGAATCTTTGAGTCAAATTATGTTTTTATTGAGCTCTCGGGTTGTCGTTGAACCCACCAAGTCAATCAGGTTATATCATATTAACCTTTACTCGATTTAATTTTTTATCTACTAGAAAAACATTAGCAACACTTGATATTTCTTTTGTATGTTAAAAAAAAAAATTGATCTAACCTGCAGTATAATAATGTAGCTAATTCTACAATGCATCATAAATTTATAATACCAGAATTGGTTAAATTCTTCGTGCATGCTTCCTTATATTTGAAAAAAAAAATCTAATGTAACTAAAAAAAATCAATTTTAAATTTAATGCAAGTATATTTCTTATTCCTAATTCGAAGATTAACCTGAATAAGTGCTTATAACCCTAAATTAATTCACGAATCATTGGATCAACTTATAAGTAACTGGATCAACTCACAAGTCATTAGATCAATTATTTTTAATGTTATTTTATTCTAATTATTTTTTTAAATAATACTCATGACCCGGCTAAGTTTAACTAGATTAAGTGGGTCACTAAAACCTTATCATGTCAATATTCAATCAAACTTAACTAGAAATCCAAATCTAGTTATGATATAAATTGTGAATTTTTCAAGTTAATGAATTGATTAGGTTTAACAAGTAGGATAATAAATGTTGAAAATATTAATTAATCTCTTTTTTTTTCTTTAAATGCGTTATGATATGGGATAATTCTTCAAATCAATTCCCATATCAATCAAAATTGAATTCGAGTTGTGTGGCAATTCTTGAAGAGATAGAAGGACTTAGCTCGATATGTGTGTGAGTGTGTGTATGCAATCGAGATGTGAGTGTCCTTAGTCAAGAGATAATAGGATACACGTAGCCTCTTGCACCTCGCCTCTCTCTTAAACTCTTGTACCAAGATTTTTACCCTTGAAAATCGTTTGCTACAACAATTATTTTTCCTTTTCCTTTTTTTTTAATAAATATATATCTTTTTATTTTTTGAAATTATTTTGGTCACCTACTCAATTTTGTGTCGTGGAGAGAAAATTCTCCAGGTTAAAAATTTTTAGTCGAGTGTACAAATTATTAAATTTTTTTAGAAAAAAAAAACCAGACAAATTATAAATTTATCTGATATATAATTTATTTGTCTAAAACTAACATCTTAATTATGATTAAAACTAACATTTTAATTATGATAAATTTCTTTAGTAGTCCATGTGAATTACTGTAATAACACTTACTTTTTAAAATATTTTTTGTATTAAAATAATATATATTTTTTTATTTTTTAAAATTCATTTTTAATGCAACATATAATCTAAAAACACAAAAACATAATTTAAAATAAATAAAATCTTCAAAAACAAACACCACCTTCCTTGGGACTCGAAAGTGACCATGCATTACACAAGCCCAAGAAAAGCAAAGGAAGAGCCCAAGATCATAACACATAAGCTTATAAGCCCAAACAAAGATATGAATTGATACAATATAAGTTTTTTTTTTATTATTACTATATTATTCCATATTTATTAAACCTGACCATGAGTTGACTTGAGAATTGATACAATATCTGATACAACATGAATTGATACAATTTCTTCCACTAGTTGCCATTTTCTTCCTGCACCCTCCCAGTCAAAGCTTGCTGCAATATTAAAATCAGCAGAGATTTTCTGTTCTTGAATAACCATTAGAAATAAGCAAGATATAAATGGAGAGCAGTGTTGCATCAATTACCTTAAAGCAGGAGAGCGTGTACTGCACATCACTCTCTGAAATCTGGTGGTGAAGGACAACCCTAATCCTGAAAGTGGCAAGAAAGACGAGAAAAGAACTCAGCATTAGCTAGCCATGCAAGTATGTATCTTCGAGTCCGGACGTGTTAAAGATTAATATATAAAATCATTCATAGGACCTTAACCTATAACTGTTGAGATGGTTTTTTGATCTGTCGTAGGGCTGTAACCATACATAAAACTAGTATGGTTACTGCGAATTCAAGCAACATAAAACCAAATGAGATGCGATGCCTTTTCTTTTTCTTTTTTGCTAGAATTCATGGGAATATTTGGGGTTTCAACGGACCTGACTGGGCTCTCTTGCATTACAAGTATACCATGCTGTTCCAAGTTCTTGCACAGCTTTTCTGCTGTGATTTTTGCTCCCTCTACTACGTCAAAAAATATCTGGTCACACAAAATTATAAACGAGTGTAAATGTATCATTTGTCCAGGGTCACCAAATAAAAGCTTTGAACAGGCACACGTAGAGATGTGTACGAGACAGAGATGTTCTCATATTTGTGCATGAATTTGTTGAATCTACAGAAAAATACTCGATTAAACAGGGAAATATAATAAGACCACAAATACTTATGGAAGAGTTTTGCAATCGAGATGAATTGATGAACTGGGAAATACACATTTTAGAACTTCTGGCAACTAAATTACTCACAATATTGGTCTCAACAGCAGCAACGTCCAGCCTTAGTCCTTTAATTTGATTCAGCCCCTCTAAAAAGTTAAAGCAAGTAAAGATTATCGGTTAATTTGCGGCGGGGGGGGCAAAAAGAGAGTGACTCTGTATTATAGAATGCAAGAAGGAAAGGGCTAAATTATATAAATAGGGACACCACGTACCTGCTAGCATCTTAGCTTTCTTGTGATCATCCTCAAGCTTTGGAACATTCTCGTGAAGAGCAACTAAAGCAGCAGCACAAAGGATACCAACTTGTCTCATTCCACCTCCTAAGGTTTTCCTCAGGATTCTAGCCTAAAAGAGAACGTATGAAAATACAAGAGTTGGTATCCAGAAAACAAAAAAGCTGGTGTTCTTCCTTCATGTAAAATCTCATCATACCTTGGCAATAAAACTTTTGGAACCAACAATAACAGAGCCAACAGGTGCACCTACACCTTTTGATAGACACACCTGGTTCAAAAGTTTGAGATACATGAAGGAATAGAATTCATTAACTAGCAACATTTTGCGAACGAATGTGACTATTAGATTCCTGGCCACATAATCATACCGAAGCTGAATCTGCAGCTTGTAAAAGCCTGTGAACTGGAACTCCGAGTGCCTGGGAGATATATTTTTTCTGGATCAGATACTGGAAAGTGGAAACAGTAGATTGTGCATGCTTTTGCATCACGGAAAACAATGGAGCACATGTGTTATCTCAATCAACACATGCATGGAAGAGCAATTTGCTCCCAAACTTATCACATGATCATAAATGAGCACATCGAAAATTATTTTACTCACTATAGATGCATTAAAAATGCGAGCTCCATCAATGTGAAGCTTCAAACCATGCTTTTTAGCTAATTCTCCAACTTTGTTGGTATATTCTTCAGACAAGCATTTACCACCGCAGCTGCATTGATTAGAGATCATCCCATAAGACATAACAGTTGAACTAAAAATGTAGAAGATACAGTAAAAGAAAAGATGAATCTCTTTCCAATGGTACCAAAATTTCAGAAAATTAAAAAGAATTAAGAAAAACAGAATATCCAGAAATATAATGCAATTATCAATTATTAAATAACAGCCTATTAGTAATATGCTAGTCAGTATTAACTAAGTTCAACAAAAATCCCATATCCGAGTCAATATAGAAGAAGAGCACCTGAAGTTCACTAAGAAAATTGATCGATTCCGATGCTCCGTTCGGTTTGAAAGCCATATAATTGTTCTTACATGCACTAATAATTATTTTGTTAATCCAATCCTAGATATGCAATTCTCTATTAAATTCCACCCAGTTGAGCTAGAAGAGGTTCTGTCTTTTTGTTCAAAATTTACAGAAGTTACCAACTACTGTTGCAGATGGCCAACCTCCTTATTAGAAGCAGCGCCTAGCATAAGACTAAGAAAGCAACAGGAAAGTGAAAAAACAAAAGCAGTGTTAAACCAAATCTACCAACTGTCCCTAACAGAAAATTACAGGGATCAAGGTGAAGTTCACTCCACTTTTTTTAAATTCAAAATTTGGAAGTGTGCAGCTTCTATCTGCAGTGATACAATCATTGAGCTCCCTAACATTGATAGACAACCAAGGGAGAAATCGATGTTGTCCTCACATGCAAGTGGAGAGAAACTTGATCACAATAAGATACATTAAGGAACATGCCAACATCAAAATATGAGTCACAAAATATTAGAGTAATAGATGGGATAAACCATTGTGCAACATAAATTAGTTACTCCACCAAAATATTTTAATGTCATGGAAGAATAAAAACACTCACTTGGCTTGTGTATTCTCCAAACAGATGAGCCTAGTAATTGGATACACAATCTCCCCTCTAGGATCTCTAATTGCAGCTTCAATTAAATCAATATCCATTGTTCCATCATCGTTATTCTTCACGGTCCGAGGATGAACGCCTCCGATTGTTGAGATGCCTCCATTCTCATAAATATGGATATGAGAGTTATTTCCAAGTATTACCTCACTTCCCCTAATGTTACAATGCACAAGAACACTAACAAGGTTACCCATAGTGCCTGATGGAACAAATAGAGCTGCCTCCTTGCCCGTGACTTTTGCCATTTCAGTTTCTAACCGTAATGCACTGGGATCATAGCTCAAGACATCATCATCAACCTCAGCATTTGCCATAGCAGCCCTCATTGCTTCAGTTGGTTTCGTGACAGTGTCAGACCGGAGATCCACTGTTCTAGTCACCATTCTTGCTATAAAGTACAACACAACAACAACAAAAAATCAGTCCACTCCTAAATTCATATCTTCACATGGTTATGAAAGTTTCAAAATGTAGAAATTGCCAATTGTGAAGGAAATTGATTAACGACAAAACTGCTGAGGATTTAAGCCCCTCTTAACCAAAAAAATGACATCCAGAGAGTTATGTTCACAAGTCATGACTATTTCCTTCTAACACTAATTTTTACAAGAAAGTAAAACAATATAAATCTTTGTTTAATTCATAACCAAAGTTTTAAGATCTTATCAGAAACCAAATTCAACTAAATTGATCCTTAATCGAAGTGGGATATATCCAAGTCACAGATAATATTATTGAGTTGCTCTGTTACTGCGAGGGCTAGTACAGCAGGCCCAGTGCATATTGAACTAGTCTTAAGGAAATTAAAGAGATTTTAGCTAAAACCCAGTGAAGAATTTAACTCTGTACATGAAAAGGCAAAGAAAGAAAGACAGAGATGGACTACCTGTGCAAGTTCCTTTTCTTTTCTGATTTTAACCCTGAAATTTCAACCTCTAAACCTGACACCAAGAAAGTTTCTCAATTGAACTGGCTGCCCACTCCCTTAAATTCTGCACGCAAGCAAGAACCATGAGAATTTCTATACAAATTACTTGTAATATACATTAGAATTCAAAACCCACAAAAATTATCAGGAAAAACCAAGCAAGATCATTTCCATACATGAACTCGGAGAAACCAACTCTAACTTGCATGTCACCAAGAACAAGAGCAAAAGAAAAACCACATAATCACCAGTTAATCAACTCAATAATCTTTCAATTATCACACTTGACAGCACTAAGAGATGACTCCAATTTTCATTCAAGAAGAAGTTTAGGCTAAAATCAAACTCTTTCATTTAGCCCAAAATCCGCTGGGTTTTATACATTGACCTCAAGGAAACCACCACAAAGCCATGCAAGTCATCTTTAAATATTTACGTATTGCAACAAAATTTCCAAGAAACTAACCTTACCCGCCAGGGACTCAAGGTCAAGAAATGAAACAAGCCCTCTACTTTTCTTAATATAATTAAAAGAAACCTAGAGAAGACATCACCCTGAAAGCCTTTCAAAACTTGAAGAAAATTCTTGAACAAGAATCCAGAAAACAAAGCTAACCAGAATTGTGTATTTCATGTGAGTGAGAGTGGACAAAAGCTAGCTAACCTGTCCACTTGGGACAGAAATGCTTTGGCATGGCATGCAGTGGCCAAAACCACATAAATAAGTTAAAAAGTTAAAAGAGAGGAATCACAAGATAAACCTGCACCAGCAGTCGGTGGCGGCAGAAATTACGAAAAAAACTTCTGTTTCTTTCTCTCTTGCTTTCTTGAAATCTGATAAAGCTTAATCACTGCCTGCCCTTATAAAGGGAGAGAGACAAGACAGTACTGTATCAGCACTAGCATACTGTTTTGGAACGCCGACCAGTTAAGAATTTTAAATTTTTTAAGAAAATTTTTTTAATATTTTTTTATTGTATTAATGTTAGATATAAATTTTAAAAAGTAAAAAAAATATTATTTTTATATATTAAAAAATACTTTAAAAATCGATCACTGCCATATATATATAAAAAAAAAACACATAAAAATCGCTATCTACGTGGTGGAAGGAATGCATGTAATCCACTAGGAATAATGACACTTAGGTAGCTTCCTGAATGCTTCTTATAATTTGTTTTCGTTTTTGCTTTTAATAGCTTATATTTAAAATTATTTTTCATTTAAAAATTATTAGATTCTTAAGTATTTTTTTATAATTTTAATAAGTTAATATTAAAAATAAAAATATTATTATAAAAAATATTATTTTTATATATTTGTAATTGAAAAACATTTTACATATCTTCCGTACATAAACACGTTTATATACATATTGATTATATGATAAGGTTGATTCCATCCTTATCTCATTATAATCACTTATCTCATTATAATTAATAATCTAACATATTTATAATGGTCAAGAAAGTATACGTTACTAGTTTTTCAAATCATCGTATTACTATTTTAATCAAGTTATAAGAAAAGGAGTTTTCCATAAATCTTATAATCTCGACATAAATAGTAGTTTTTTTTTCAATGATAACGTATTTTAAAATAATTTTTTGTATTAAATAAAATAAAAAATATTTAATTCAGTTGATAATTTAAACTCATTCGTTCAAATTAAAAAAAAAAGCTTGAACTTTACCTATTCAGAATTTTTTTAAATTTTTTTATTAATACATTAAAACAAAAGAAAAACACATAACATTAATTTAATTTAATATTTTTTTTATTTGAAAAGCAAAAGGTATTACAATCCTAATCATTACAATGCTAATCATATCATTAATCAAGTTATGAAGATTAATACTTTCATAAATCTTATAATTTTGATATAAATAGTTTTTTTTTTTTTGTTAACGTGAGTGTCCGGGTCAGTTTATATATACCTCGATTAATTTCATGGGCCTTGAAGTTAACGATCATATAAGTCTTCAATAATCATCATATTATCAACCACATGGCTCGAACCTGAAACTATAAAAAAAGATAAATCTCTTAATTTCAAGCCCTTGTCACTGGATCACGTAGTATATTGTTAATGGTAGGTGTTTGTTTTTTTTAATGATAGGAGATATTTTAAAATAAATTTGTGTGTTAAAGAAAATAATTTATAAAGTACTTAATTCACTAGAAAATATGAACTAATTAGTTCAATTTGTTTTTAAATTACCCAGAAAAAATATAATTGCAGCGGGTAATATAAAAATTAAGGAAGGTGGACCGATTTAATTTGGGTCTTCTTTAATAAATGTTTAGCTATGGAAAGCAACTCTATTGGCGGCTGGCGGCTTTACTTTTCAAGAAAGAAAATTTTCCATTGGCTTCCATTTGGTTTTCTTCCTTAAAAATTGACCATCTTTCTTCAACTAATCTTTTAGAATTTTTTTAGGACGTAGTTTTTACTTCATGTCAATAGATTTTGAATAATGCATTTTTTAAAAAATTACTTTGTGCTGTTGCATGGTTTTTAAATTCCATCGTTATGATAAAACAGGTTAATTTGAATTGATGATTAAAAAAAAATTAAAATAATATGTTTAAAAATAATATTTTTTTTAAAAAAAAGTAAAAGGAATTGGAGACTTTTGTAATGTTTGAATATAGCAACCCCAAACAGTAGAATTTTTTTTTTCTACTTTCAATTTCTGATAGGTAGTTTATGATTATGATTATGATTCTAAGTCATTTTTATTAAATTTGATTTGGTTTGTTGTGTTAATTAAAATTTAATTTGGATTAGGTTTTAAAATAATAAAATAATTATTTCAGTTGATTTATGATTCAGTTAATCCATTTAAAATTTAAATTTATATTTTTTAAAATAATATTATTTTAATAAAAATAATATATATAGATACAATACAAATTTAGGATTCATTACTATACTTTAAGGCTCCGTTTGGAAACACGGGCCAACTCATATTTTAAAAAAATTCAAATTTTAGTTTTTTACTAAAAAATATTTTTTTATGTTTTTTGATCGTTTTAATGTACTAATCTCAAAAATAATTTTTAAAAAATAATAATAATAAATATTATTTTAATATATTTTTAAATTAAAAAAATACTTTGACATTTCTAAATAGATCTTAGGGTTATATACCAACCTTAGCCCAAAGTTAATACAATATTACTGGGAAAATCAAAATAATCTCTTAATGTCACGAAAGTAATCAAGATTCGAGATATATATCATAAAAAAAATGGAATCTAAATTCAAAGATTATAACGTACGATAACCTTTTAATGAAAAATAAAAACTGAGAATATTCAAAAAAGAAAGAAAGAAGGAATCTCATGGCAACTCTTCACACAGAGAAGAGAACATCAGGCATTAACCCTGAAAATGACACAAAAATCGTTTGGATTCTAATACTTTAATAAAGATCCTACAGGGATCCAGGAATCTAGAAAAGTGAAACCCCACTACTATCATCAATCGCACTCAAGAATATTGTACATGTAATTGGAATTATGGACCTTGAAAGGGCCACAATGAGCATCCACTATTTTTACCATGCTTGTATATTTTGCCATTTTAACATTGCCGTCACTTTGTTTAAGACTCGGGTTATGAGTTAATATAAATTAATTTTAATTTAATTTTAAATAAAATTATTTTAGAATTATATTTTTTTAAAAAAATTAAAATAACAATGTTTTAAATAAAAATCAAGTTGGATTTTGATTGTGTTTAACCGGATCAACTCTCACATGTTTTTTTTTAATCTAACCTAGGCTAGATCTTGGATTCACCCACTAAACTAGCCGGGTTTAATAAAAATGAAGTGTTGTGTCAAATTACTTTTAAAAAACTTTTACAAAGCCTAACACGATAATATTATGTAAAATGATTAATGATGTTTCAAAATATATTATACTTAGAAATGATGTTATTTGATGTTTGGATAATGATTAATCACATGTCCATGATCCAGAGCATGGAAAATATATGATTGCTGGTATAAGTCCTAGCACATGCAAAAGAGTCCTTTTAAGTAGGGGTTTAGAGATCCTCTAATGATAAAATCAATGATTTTAAATAATAAATAAATAATAAAAGAAAAAACTATAAATTTTAATAACAAAAGTCTTTATTCTTGTTTTGATATGATAAATGGTATATGAATTAAAGTATAATACTTGAAGAAAGAAAATCATGAACCTCTTATTTAAGTGGTTCATAAGGTATTTATAATCCCTGAACTTTATCGTTTTGATAAAATGAAGGGGTTTGAGAGTCATTTTCTTATGATGGTATTAATAAGGGATAAAAAAAATCTTTCACATCATTAATGATAGACACATATCTTTTACACATCATTAATAAAATAAAAATATAGTAGGTCATTGGAAGATATTTTATACACATATAAATGTAAGAAGACAATCATTTCTGACATGAATAATTCATGTTAAAAGTCTTAAAAAAATAAACAAAGTCTTATAACCTTAACATGAGTCTATAATAACCCTCAAACCAATTGGGTTTGACACATAACCAAGCATGAGAGAAGCGAGTCTGACAACTTATTAGACTCATTCACTTGGACTCAGCATGTGGTTGAATCCAAGTATATTAAATATGGTATTGTGTTAAATTCATGTTTACTTGGGTTCAGTACATGATAGAATTTAAGTATATTGCGTATGGAAACTCACAAGATCTATATTTATTTAGGCTCAACATAGAACTGAACTTAATGATATTAAATCTAATAATTTTCAGAATCACCTATCGATGAGTTACCATCTTGTCATTCACCTATCGATGAATGAGTACCTCAAATATATATATATATATATATATAATTTTAGATTTTTTCACGAAACTGAGAACGGAAGGCTCTTCCAATAATAATGGCTTCTAAAAATGAAAAACATACATGTATTGTGCCATACATGTATTATGCAAGCAGCTAGTGGTTGATAGGCTAATGTAAAAGTACACAAATTCAGAGGAGGAGAGAGGTTGAAAGGAGGCTTGAGTTTATCCTTCCAGCAGGAAGAAAGGTTCGATTTGGGTTGTGTTTAGTTGGGATGATAATGCCAAAAATGTTATCTAAATTTGGTTGGATATGCTAAACCTAAAAGTGGATGTGCAAGTAAACTAGTGGTGGTTGTGTGTGTATCGTTTGTTTTATGATGATGGAATATATTTTTTATTTAAAAATATTTTTTAATTTTTTATATTTGCACGTTAAAATCATTAAAAAAAAACATTAAAAAATATTAATACAGTTGGCTACGTACGTTAGAATGTGACCAAAGAATAAAGAAAACAGGGGATGCATGGCATCTGATAGTGCTTTAGGTTTGTTTATGGAACTAAAGGGGATGCATGGAACTAAAGGGGATGCTTCAATTAATTATTTTTGTGAGTGTTGAATAGAAATTTGTTTAATTTACTTCATCAACTTGTATATGTCCAGGTTGATTAGCTAGTCTCTAACGTCTCTAAAAAAATATTCCGAGATAAAAAAAAAAAAAAAAAGAGCTTTTTTTACTTGTAATTGTGAAAATGTAGTTAGTCGAAATAATAAAAATATTACTTAACATATTTATTAAATTCTGCCTAGAAACCGATCTAGTTTAGAACTTGAATTATCGAGTTGAGTCAAATTAACTAAAGTTAGAACTTATTCAAATTAAAACTCAGCTAGAGTCAGTGTAATTTGGGGAAAACACGCATCATTTTCCAGTTTGGCAAGCGTGGCTCAATTGGGACGATGACTTCAACCACGTTATCCATTGAGCTTGTTTAGTGCATTCAATTCTCATTCGAATTCTTGATAATAATTTATGGCTGAGATGGGTGTATTTGGTGTTTTTCTTTTTCCAACACCAATCAATCCCAGATTGATATGAAAAAAAATAAAAATATATGTAGTTGAAAAGATTGACATGAAAATGAAGCTTATCCTCTGTCTTTTCTAGCCAGCTACCTCTTCAAATCTCAAATCACCAGACGTCTTACAATGCATGGAACTAAATACAATGGCTAGGATGCTTCGAGCCGTAGCTCACTAGTCGGAGAATTGCAATGGAAGTTGAATATTTAGAAATCCCAAATGGTAAAATTCACACATGACAATCGACTTTCGAAGCAGCTGCCCTAACGTTGAAACTCAAGCCAGGAACACAAGGAAGAATATCGAGAATATCGAGAATATCGAGAACGATCTCAATCAATGGAACACAAGGACACAGCCAGGATAAGCTCAAGCCGGTATTATAAAACACCACATGTGACAACCGTGAACAGCCCCAGGGTCCGGTGAGCAGAACCATCATGCCCTCGGCTACTACTATTCTTGATTCATTACAAAATTTTCCATTCATTAATTGAATACTCGACAGAGGAGAAGTGAATACAACATTTTTCCTTCATAAATATAAAGATTCCTCAACCTAACAACAGTTACACCGAACAGTACATGCAACCAGATTAGTACTTTACCTGGTTTCTTTTGGGCAAAACAGAGCAAAATGATGGGCATCCATGTCCAGTTCTGGTAGGAACATGAGAGGAAAAGGAAAACTCCCGAAAAATTCTGATTAATCACTACAACAATAACCATATCATTATCAGCCAGGCACATAAGAGATTAGCCTTGGAGCCGTGCTTCATTTTGTTCACAGAAATCATCCAAGAATAGAGGAACATTTTAATGGATTCTTCAGCAGTTTCTATCCCTTGTTGAACAACTGGGACACTTTCCCCGTCCAATCCTGAATTCCCTAATCAGAGTTAGTAAGATCAATGACAGGCACTTTTCCCTCATCCTTCATTTGATTTACTTTATCATCTCCGCCACTGGAAACCTGCATCATATCAGCTTTGTCAAAGTCATCAGCTCTTTCTTGGATACTCTCTCCTTCAAAAGAAGCTAAGCCATCCATAACTTCTGTGCTCATAACATCACCAGCATCCCCATCAACAGAAGCATCATTCACCTTAATCTCCACTGCAACACCAACAGTAGATATAATATCTCCTCTGTTTATTGAGTTCTCTGTCAGAACTGGAACTCCATTTTGGTTATTTCCATCTGGACTCAAGGGATTAGCACCAGAAGCTTCATGGCCATTACCTTGTACATGTGTCATCTGCCCCTCATCAGAAGGCACATTATTGGTTAAGCTTGTATCCGTGGCCAGTGCACCGTGCACCTTCTCTGAATCAACATCCATTTGCTGCTCTAAAACTTTCTTGTCAGATGAACCAACTGGCATAGAATTTCCATGTTCATCTGGAGTCACAGGTTCAGAGTTCAGTATGGCAGCTTGCTTTGTTGCAGCTTCTGCCAACTCAAGTGCACGATTCTTTGCAGCAATTTCTTCTTGTTGTATTGCTAGTGCTCTGTAATTAATGATGAGCTGTTGTATCCTTTCCAGCTCAGCCACAAGATCCCCATATCTCCTCTGCATAGTTTGCTCTAGCTCCTTTTGCTTCTGAACTTCCTCCCAAAGACCATTGATCCTGTGTGATGCTGCTAATTGCTCTTGCCTCTGCAAAGCTTGGAAGCACTCTAGTTCTGTTCCAGAGGTGTCCATCTGCTTTAAGGTCAACTCAATTGGTGGCAAAAGCTGCCTTTCTGCCCGCATCTGTTCATTCAAATATAAGAAATTTAGCACCGTAAGAATTGTGATATTGACAAGCTACATGGAGGGTTGAAACAAGCATAAGATCATAGTAGGAATCAGTACTCTAGGGTTCTAAAGATCAGCAAATCTACAGAACTCAGTGCAAAGTTCTCTGGAATTGGCTTTCAGCCTTTCCTTTACAGCATAGGCGAAAGGTGAAGAAGGCCCCTTCCACCTTTCTCACTGCTTGTTTAACATAGCATTAGAGAGCCCTGCTGGTATGGCATAGAATTAGAGAGCCATGACCACATTTTGTGCTCACAGCTATCATACAAATCTCAGGAAAGAAAAGTCACCAAAAACCAAGAAAAAGCAAGCATGAAACTACAGGAAGTTACATCGCATTAGATATCTTAATATAATAAGCATTAGAGAGCCTGGCCACATTTTGTGCTTACAGCTAACTTCCAAATCTCCTTCAATAGGTGCCAATAGCTAACATTTTATTTCTTATATCCGAAAACAGAAAGGAAAAAGTGTGAACAAGAAAGAAATCAAAAGCATGATATTACAGGAATTTATATTGCATTAGAGATCATAATATAGAGATTGCTGCTTCAGAATTTATGGAGTTCATAATGAAACAGCACCAGAGAAATATTTTGAATCCAAGGACCTCACAACAGCAAATAAACTAATCTAATAGCAATTTCTGTGTCCCCTTCAAAGGGCTATGACTATATTCTGCAACAAAGATAATGCAACTCTTTTAGCGTGCTCTTTGAGACCATACATTCCAGTGACCATAAATTCATAAAGCAACATCAATTTGGACATACAGAGTAATAAGATGCAATTATACGCGAAAATGAGCTTTAATATTGTTTGATTTTAGTTGTTTCATTCGGTTAGGATTCTTCTCTTAATTACTGATATTGACTTTCCTTCTTTAAAAGAGATAATATTAGGGTTTTGCTGCCTATTTAAGAGCACCTTTTCTATGTTGACTTGTTGAAAATAAATTGAACAGTGATAATCAACTTTTGCTCTCCTCTATTTCTTCTCTGTTTATCCCTCTCCTACAGAGGCTTCTTTCTTCTCTGCACTATTTTTCTGTTCTTCTATTTAGTCCCTCTCCTACAGGGAATTCTACTTCTCTCTACCTTTGCTACTATCCTGTTCTCAGGTACTACTCCAACTTCAATTGTATTATTTTCTGGCTCGACTGTACCGACCGAACAGAGATCTAGCAAAAGGAATAAGAAGTAATACTCTATTCAATCATAAGAACAGAAAAAAGGGTGGAAACTACAAAAAGTAAGAAAAACTAATTAACACAACAGTAAGAAAAGGAGATCCTTATAATTTGCTGCAAGAAAGAAAATCAATGACAAGTTGCACACCAAAAGGAACGAAAATAACAACCAAAAGAGTGGTGTAATGTACAGCATGTCTAGAGTCACAACAAAGAAATAGTTGATGAATCACAATATACCTGATAACCTTGTGTGAGAACATTAACCTTCTTCTCAAGCCGTAATGCCTTCTCCCTTTCAGCTTCTAACCTTGTTTTCACATTCTCAAATTCATCCTGCAATGCTGTGAGTTTCTCCATATTTCCAGCAACACTGGAGAGACCATAAGCATTGCGAGTTGGGAAGTACATGAGGTCATTTATACATGTTTTGTGTGCTTCAACAAATTCATCAAGGGATTCATCTTCATGGCCCATAGCTACACGTATGTACTGAGCTTCCACTTTTATCAAATTATCAGCCTGTAAAGAAGAATGTAACCATCAGTCAGTGGGCAAACAGACAATCACTCTTCACTAGACATGCTTGTAAAGTCCTATGACAATACATTTTCCAACATTGCAAATATCATTACAATAAAGATAAAAAAGAACATCCAGCAAACTAGCCAATCTGCCAGTATATAATACATTTCCAACACATCTTGTAATTTTTGCCTTGTATGCTTTGTATCCAAAGATGAAAAAAATGACTATACAAAGATGCAACATTGAAAGAGAACATAAATATATGGGTTTGAAGATACACAGCAAATCCATCCATGTCGACATAAAGGTAAAAATTGCTCATGATTCACCTGTGGTAAATAGATTGTGGGCAATGCCGGTGTTAACATAATTCATGAAGGTAAATTGTTGATAATTTTTGGAACATCATCTCCAAGGAGTGCTAATGATTTCACAAAAAGTAAAAGTGCAAACTATGATGTACACACTACACAACATAAAGTGAGTGAGTTAAAAAATGACTTGCAAAAACAATTTGATAACGAGTTTTTTACCCTAAATCTTTTAATTGAGAAGAATACATTCAGAACTTGATGAAACTTTAATAGAATAATTAAGAGGTAGAAGGTGCAAGGCAAAGCTTCTATGCTTCTATTGCATCATATCTTCCATCAAGCTTCAAAATTATAGGACCCACCATTTTGAGTCATGAGAAATGTAAATGTTGAAATAATGGAAGAAGCATAAAAAAGTTTCAATTACAACAGGAGAGACACAAGATATTTTCCAAGGAGATAATTTTTTGTAAAGGTGAGTCATCATGTATCATGATGGCCAGCTATAATACCCATCACCAATGTGAATAGCAGAACCGATGACATCACAGGGATTAGAATAACAAGAAGTTGAAATCCTGTTACATTTGCAGATAAAAGGTAATAGCAGGTATTTAGAATCATCTTTGTATCTTAGCAAATAATTTCTACTTCAAGCACTTTTGGATACAAATCTTTCTCTGACCTCTCTACTCTTCAATGATCAGAGACACAAGGTCACTCATTCCTAATCTTTAGCTTTTTTTTAAGCCTCTATGTCACTCAAAGTCGCATGATAGGAAGTGAGACAAGATCTTTTGAAATTTAGCATGTAGTGAAGGCTTGGCTCCTTGGTGAACAAAATTTGAAAAAAAAGAGGGATAAGGTTTCAGTTAAGAATGGAGTTTAAAATAAGGCTTTCCACAAATGCAAGATAGGAAGAAAAAAATACCACAATAAGGCTTTCCAAAAAAAAGCAAGATAGGAAGCAAAAAAAAAAAAACCACCATTGATACTGACTATGATCTAAACGTTACACATGCTTATAAGATTAATAAATTAGTCAAAACCTGCAACTGTTAAATTTAGCATGCATGCAAAAGTGTAATACCGAGGCGACAAAAAGGGAGAAACTTCCATGGAAAACAAAAGTAATTATAAAAACTTCCTAAATATAATTATCTTCAAAGAATAAAAGTACAGGAAATTGAATACGAAGCATTAAAATGTGGATACTTTAGAAGTAATGCAGCTACATTAATGAAAGATACAAAGTGCTGAACAACAGTGAATATTTGACATGGATCTAATAACATCATCAAAGAAGTTAAGCAAGAGATATATGGTTACACACACACAAACAAAAATAAAGACATACGAAACATATGACCACAGAAGTAATGATAAAATCATGAAATGGGAGAAGATGTTATTCAGCAAGGACATTATAAAATGCATACTTGTTTCAGCTCATCTTCTTCAAAGTCCTCTATCACAGGGATAGAAGCAGCAGATCTGTTTGAAAGGTGCTTGGAGCCTTTCTTTTTCTCCTTGCTTGGCTTCTCTTCAAGTGGATACTTTGCATTATCATGTTCTAGTAAGGCTAGAAGCTCCTTCCTTATCATTTCATCAGCCTGTTCAATTGATGTAGGAGGAACAAAGGAACTCTTATCCCCATCAGCTCTCAGCAAAGAATCTCTAATTAATTCCAAAGAAGCAGCAGGAGGCCGAGGGAGTTCCCTCTGCAGTACTTTTGATCTCTTCCGAAGTAATGCCTGCTGCCGAGCTTCTTCCTCAGCTTTTGCCCTGGCTATTCTATCAGACATATCCTCTTCAATCTTCTCTTCCGGTTCTTCATTTTCCTCAGGAGGCGGTTGAATGACTATCTGGTATTCATTCTTTGGCTGTGGAAGATTACCAAGACCAGAAATCAAATTCCTTCTCAGATCAGCCTGTCTTCGTTGCTCAAGTTTTGCACTATCATGCATATCCATATCTTCATTTATATGGAGTTCATCCCTGATGGGAGTTCCTTTTGGGGTCATCCCAAAAGAATCCCTTGACGGTGTCATACCAATTCTGGGCGTAAGAGCAACACCACCAGGAGTTGCAGAAGGAGTCAGCATTGGGTTTGGTGTTTGAATCTCCCGTTTCTTAGGAGTAACGCCAGAAAAATCTGAAGGGTGCAACTCTGGATTCTCTCCCCCTAGCAATGGTGTTTGCGACTCCCTCAACCGTGCTAGGTTTTCAGCTTCCATCATTATAGCATCACCCTTGCCAGCAGGAGTTCTTTGAGGGGTTCGTAGCGGTGTCATTCCTTGGCGTGGTGTTTGGGCATAGTTTGCTAAAAGGGCACGTGTTGCACCGCTCCCTTCTGTGAGTTCCTCACTTCCTGCAAGAAGATCACTAGCATACCCCATCTTTGCAATATCCTCCAATTCATGATCTGAAATCTGTGGTGCAGGAAGCATCAATTTTGACCTCTTCCTTACTGTTTCCGGATCATTCAGCTTGTTTGCTTGCAGTATAGCTGATGGGGCATCTTGCCTTTCAGCAATTTTATTCTTTGCCATGTCTTGCTTTCTTAACTGTGCTTCGATGTCCATCCTTTTTTTCCCCTCAAGTTCTTCAATTGTGGTTGGGAACTTAGGTTGTTCCACAGGTCTATCTTCATCAGCAACGTCATAAAATCCAGGAGGAGGTTTTTTCTCAAAGGGGATTTCAGAATTATAGTCTATACCCTTTCTCTTCCTCTTTCGATGCCTATTATCAATACCAGCAGCCTTCAGCTCCCTCCTTTTCTGCAAGGAAGCAAGCCTCCTAGCTTCTTCAAGCTGTTTCTCCCTAGCCTTTCTTTTAGCCTTTTTACCTTTAGTATTTGCTAACCTAGCTCGTGCTTCCGAGAGCATTTCCTTCTCATCCTCATCCATATCAACAGGATCTGGACGTGCAGGCTTAGATTCTGGATTTGGATCAATCTCACCAGGGCGCAATTTCCGTGGATCATCACCAGGATCATAGTTGTCATCCTTAACACAAGCTGCATCAAGCAGCTTCTCATAACGCTCAAGGCACTGCGATGGAGTCCGTCCAACGATAGGTGCAATCGTCCTCCACTGAGTGGGCATGAGCTTAGCAAGATGCAGTAATTTCTCATCCTCCTCTCTAGTCCACTCAGTCTGCAAAAATCCCAACTTTCACTGTCTTGCATTCATCATTAAAACCACCAAAAAATTCTAAGAAACATGTGTTTTTTCCTAATTTCCTAATAAAAACAATCAAAATCCTAAAAACCCACTTAACCATTCATCAACAAAATCACTAAATTTCCATTATCCAAAAAAAAAAAGAGTCTTCTGACAAACAATCACCTTAGAAAACCCTTAAAAATAAAACCCACTTCAACATCATCCATCAAAAACCACTCCACTATCATCATCCATCCAAAAACAAAACAAGAATTTATCTTCAAGAAGCCGAACAAAATCTATCAAAATCCAAGAAGGGCGTGAAAATAAGAAAAAGAGGGGAAAAGGACGTACCTTTTTAATGGAAGGGTCAAGCCACTCATACCAACGAGCTTTACATTGCTTAGCAGATTTACGAACAAGAAGAGAAGAAATACGAGCCCACTGATTCTTTCCATATTTCATAACCGCCGCTTTTAGTATTTCATCCTCCGTGTTCTTCCACACTCCACCCTTTATCATGATCCTCATCTTGCCTGCCTTTTCTTTCAAATCCCACTAATCTTTAAATCTTGCAAAAAGGAAGGAGAATGAGATTTGTTAGGGTTTTTGTGTTTTTCTGTCTCTTCAGTCGGGCAAGCAAAGCTAGAGATATGTCTCGCAGAAATCCTAGTTTTTTTTTTTTTTGTCTGATGATGAATGGATCTGGGCTGAAGGAGTCTCTTTATTGGGCCGCCAATTTATATGATCGTTGGATCGGACGGTGGGCGTTTTCTGTTTTAAATTTAGGAACATGATTGTACCGAGATTTTCAAAAACATTTAAATTTTTTTTATTAAAAATTAATTTTGTATATATTTTTAAATTATTTTGATACATTAATTTTAAAAATAAAAAAATTATTTTAATACATTTTAACACGAAAATCATTTTAAAAAATAACTATAACCATACTCTCAAAATAAAATTTAATTATTTTATTTAACAAGTATTAATTAAATAATCCCAATTATTAAATCCCACCAGATAAACTTTAAGACCTGGCAAGAAACAGATGCATAAAAACTTTAATCTGAAATTAACCCAATTAAAATTTAATATCATTTTAAAATAAATTTAAATCAAAATCATTTTAATCTTAAGAAAATTAAAATAATATTGGACTCAGTTTTGTATTAATAACTTTGTAAATAAATAAGATTCAGACTGACATTCTATAATTTATTCTGCTTTAGGAAACAAACAATAGCTTGAGTTATATGATAATAATAATTACTGTTTAATATTGAGATTTAGATGTTTTTTAAAATGCATTGTCTCAATAAATACTAAATTTATATTTTCAAGTGTTTTTTATAGTTTTAAATCACTTTTTAGAAGAAAAAAAATACTTTAAAATGATGTTTTTCAGATTTTTTTTATTTTTAATATTAGCACAATAAAATCATCTAAAAACACCTAATATATTAATTTAATATTTTTTTAAAACAAAAAATAATTTAAAATACACTTTGAAAAGAGAAGAGAAGCTTCGTTTTGTCTCAATAAATACTAAATTTATATTTTCAAGTGTTTTTTTTATAGTTTTAAATCCCTTCTAAGAAAAAAAAAATACTTTAAAATGATATTTTTCAGATTTATGAGCACAATAAAATCATCTAAAAACACCTAATATATTAATTTAATACTTTTTTAAACAAAAAATAATTTAAAATACACTTTGAAAAGAGAAGCTACATTTTGTCTCAATAAATACTAAATTTATATTTTCACATGTTTTTTTATAGTTTTAAACCACTTTTAAGAAGAAAAAAATACTTTAAAATAATATTTTTCAAATTTTTCTTTATTTTTAATATTAGCACAACAAAATCACCTAAAAACACCTTGTTGTAACCCATTTTTGGGTCCCCAAATCAATGAAATAAAATAAAGAGCCAAAGGAGATTAGAAAAATAACAGGAGGCAGAAGCGCTCAACAAATGGTCAGAAAAATCGGTCAAGGAGGTTAAAAAATACAAAGATGGATTTTTGATAATATATTCTTGAAAGATGAGAGCCCTGTTGGATAAGAAAAATTGATTTTTGAGGAGAAAAGTCCAAATTTGGAGGTTTATGGACTTAATTGGATTTTTAATGGAATTTATAGAGGATTTGAGTGAAAGAAAAATTGATTTTTAAGTCAATTTGGGCTTTGATTAGAAAAAATTTAAGTTCTGGGGCCAAAATATATTTTTTAGGAATTTATTAGGCCAAATCAGGGGCTTAATTGAATAAATATTGCAGTTTAATGGCCAATTAGGGGTTTAATTGTGAAAAACCAAAATTAGGGATCAATTTGGAAAAACCGGGTAAATAGAGGGGGCTGTTTTGCTTTGGATCAGGGGCCTAATTGAAGAAATTAGAAGTTTATTGATCAATTGAGGGCTTAATTGCATAAATCAGAGGCCAAGGACCAAAGTGAAAAACACGGCCAACAAGAGGGACGGGGACCGAATTGGCAGGGACGCAATTGAAATGATTAAAGATGATTAAGGACTGATTTGCAAAAGCATATTTTGGCGCCCTTTTTCTAAATGAAACGGCGCGTTTTATCCAAAACGACGTCGTTTCATACATTAAAAAAAAAAAAAAAAAAAAGATCAAACGGTGCCGTTTTGAACGACATTGTTCCTCCTTCGTCTTCCTCCCTGCACTCGTTGCAGGGGAGAAGAAAAATGGTTTTCTTCTTCAAAAACTTCCCGCCCCTCTCTCCCCTGCATCTCCACCGAAAAAAACCCAAAGCCCCACACCGTTGGGACCACCGACCGAGGGCATTGGCCGACCACCGGCCGAAAGTAGAAACGGCTCCTTGCTGTCGCGGGTGGTGGCCGACCAGCCACCCGCAAAACCCGCTCCAAGGCGCACTAACAATGGTCCCAGCACCTTTTCTTCCCCTATAAAGACAGAAGAAACCGAAGAGAGAAGGGGAGGAGAAGAAACCGAAGGGAGGAGAGAGAGAGGAGACCGAAGAGAGAGAAAGAACGAATCGAAATAGAGGGGAGAGCAGCAATAAACCGAAAACAAATAAACCGAAACCGAAAACCAAAAACAAACTGAAGCGGAGAAAGCCACTGAGAACGAAAGAAAAAAAAAAGAAAGGGGAAGAGGAAGAAACTTCTCGCCGCCGTTAGGAACGACAACAACACCGCCCCGAGCCGCCGCCCACGAGCCACGACACCGCAGCACCGCCAACGACCGCCTCCTCCACGCCAGGTAAAGTTTCTTCTTCTCCTTCGTTTGCAGGCGTTGCCTCCTGCATGCAGAGTTATGCATGCAGGAGGCGGGGGGAAGAAAATTAATTCTTCCCCCCTGCTGGGCCAGCCCGATCCTGGCCCAGCCCCTGCATGTCTGGGCCGGTCCTGGCCCAGACTGAAGAAGAATTTCGGTTGGGCCGAGTTCGGCCCAACCTTTTTTTGTTGGGCTGAGTTTGGCCCGTTTATTTGGGCTGGCCCAGCCCGAATTGTTTTTATATTATATATTATATAATATGTTATAATATATGTGTGTATATATGTATATATATAAAAAAAATATAATAATTAAAAAAATATATTTTTGAAAAATCTTAAAAAATATTGTTGATTTTTCTGCATATTTTTGTCAAAGTGGTTCAATGTTGGTTTGTATTTTTATACCGTAAAGATACAAAACCAGTGTTAAAAAATACCCGGTTTTCATCAAAATATCAAAGATTTTCAAAATAAAAAATGTTTTTGCTTTCAAAAAAATTCTAAAAAGTCCCTAAAAATGTTGTTGATTTTTCTGCATATTTTTATCAAAAGTGGATTAATATTGGGTTGTATTTGTATACCGTAAGGATACAAGCTCAGTATTAAAATACCTGATTTTCGTCAAAAGCATAAAAAATAATATTTTCCAAAAAAATTGTTTTTGTTTTAAAATACGGCCTTGTCTCTCCAATATATATATATATAAATATTATAACATCATATTTTCACACAACAAAGAAAATTTTCAAAACAATATATGTATTAGCATGCATTTTGGCTTTAATAACCAGTTTATTCAAGCCATGAGAACTAGGCCAATATTTCAAAAATTCAAAAAAATCTTTTTTGTTTTCTTTTAGTATTTGGGATTACGAATTTATACGTAAAACGTATTCCTAAGTATTATTAATAAAGTTTTAGTATAGACGTTAGAACGGTTAGGATTTTACCCTATAAGATAAAACCTTTCTTACCGAGGAGGATTTTTTTCTTAAACCATAGACAGATCAACAACTAGGAAAACACAATAACACCTTAGATTTTATCAGACAAATAAAACAATGCAGCTTACCTTAGGTATGGCGTATTTGGGGTGCTAATACCTTCCCTTTACGCAACCAGTCCCCGTACCCAATCTCTGAGACCAGTTAGGGTTCCTAGTGACCAAAATACTAGGTGGCGACTCCCATTCCATTTTCTACCAATAAAAGACAATATTTTTTTGTATCCCTATAAATATATATAGATTTACATGGTACATTAAGAAAATGGAAACAAACACTATATAATTTTTTGCCGCGACGCCGCACACGTGCAACACACCTAATATATTAATTTAATATTTAAAAATAATAATAATTTCAAATACACTTTGCAAAGAGAAGAGAAGCTATAAAAATTCCAAACTCTAAACGGGAAGTCTGCTCCTTCCAAAGCTATAAAAAACTACCTTCTCTAAGGGGGAAAACCATTTATGGTAAGAGAAATTTATTTTAAAATGATTTGGGAATTAATACAAAAAAAAATAATTAAAAATGATTATGAATCAATAAGTATTTATACTTAATGTTTAATCCATTGTATATGGCCAAAAACAGAACAAGTGCAGAACAAATATACAGCAATGCTATTTTAACCAAAATTTTCTTTTCCTATTACTGTTCCATTTTTACAAAGTTCCTCATTTCATTTCACAACTGAATAAACTGAGAAAAAAACAAGAAACAAGATAAAAAGCTATATGCACTGTTCCTTTGGCCTCTTGACGGATTCTTTACCGATAATATGATGCCAGGATGTAGAGAATGGCTGATGTAGCAGTGGTGATTAGCAGTTCCTACATAGGAAAACATGTTATATCACAGCAGGCACCAGACAGGTCAACAACAGATGGAAAACATGGACAAGGAAACACCATTAAATGAAGAATGAGCTGCTCCACAAATTTTGACCATAAGCAGTTGAGTTCGACGAATCCAATAACTAAATAATTGCCTGTTTCACACAAGCTAAATATTCGATGCATAAAGCAGGTATCAAAAGCAATGATGGAGCTCCATCAAGCACATTGGCCAAAGAAATACTGCAATGAGATTACTTATACCAGTAAGATAGTGATTTTTCAAGAAATTTGTCTATTCTGTCTAAAAAAAGGGGTGAAAGCAAATTTGCTTGAAACAGTTTCAAAATAGCTATTTTGTGCCTTCGTGTTCGCATGGGGCCCTTTATTATATCTCGAAGAAAGTCCTATTGTTGTGAATAACGTATCAAAGCCACTTCGCCTGTTTGATCAAAATTAGTTGTATCTTTAGTTTTGGATTGCTTTTCTGGCCCATAAGTGCTCATGCGAAAGCTAATTGCCATTCCCAGTTTACAAAGAACCTTATGAATACAGGCAAGCACTCTACTATATGTAAAATCATTTAAACCAATCTCTGAAAAATATTTTTAACCACAAAATCACTAAATTTTAGTTCAAAAGCAACTCTATATCTATACGATGATGATGTGTTAAGATTGCTACCTGATTATTGTAAAGAAAAGCAGGTATGTAACTGCCAGCCATCTCAATCAAATTCAAAATACCAGTGTATGCCTGCAGGGTATCAGTCAATATCAATGGCAAGGCACATACATGAGAACAATAACTCAAACCAAACTATGATGCATCAACAGAGAAACCAAAGAGGCAAGTATAATCCTATCCAATGGTTTTGAGAAGTATTTTCCTGTAATTAATGGAACAGGAACAAAAAGAGTAAACGCAGCACAAATCAAATGAAAATAGTCTACCTAAGACCATGTGCAGGAACCGATTGACCAGAATCAGAGATTTAGAGAAGGGACAAATATAAAAGGTCATCTTAGTTTAAATGGTTTTACAGAATTTTTTCACATACTTCGAAGTATTCCCCCATCCCCTTCCCACGGTGGCCTCCTCATCACAAATCAAATTCATCCCTTTATGAAACCATTAAACATGCAAAAACTTAAATCACTTTCCAATTTGATTAGCGAAGGGTTGCTAGACAAATCTTGTAAATGTAATATGGTCTTCCATTTACCATAAAATTCATAAAGCAAATTCGAAAGAAAAGTTATTTAGTAACCATGGAATTTCAAGATCTAGTGTTATTTAGTTTCATTTAGAACCTCACACTAGTGAGAGAATGGAGAAGTTTTGAAACATTTCTATTTTCAATCTAAGAAACTCAGGATTGCCTAATTTAATTGAATGCGTGTTGCATAGCATGCCAATTAGTTTTCCAAAAACAACGGTTGCAGATTAAGCCACTGATGTGCAAGCTTATCAACAACCTTTCCGAAACCACACCAAAAAATTGGAAAAGGTATAATACCAAGGAGGCAAAAGTGATAGAGCCAAAAACTAGTGCGAGAGAACGAAGTATCCGTTTTCCCAACCGCAGTGTTCGCCCTTCATCTTCACCATCTTCCTGCAGCCAAAAACATCTCAGGTGTTTATAGCAGATTGAAAAACTTGATCAGGCAAGTCAAGCTTATTGCCGGTGCCACCAAATTTGATTTAACACAAGATGGAAAAAATGTTGCAGCCTAAATTATACTCACTGAATATGTCGGTGATACAGGAGGTTCAAAGGTTTTTAACTTCTCAAAAATTCGATATACAAATGCAAAAGCCAAAAACTGAAGAGGTTTATACTCAGCATTGCGTTTGATAAGAATCCAAGCTGTCTGCAGAAAGACAATCAAAACATGAGAATGGAATCTAACAAAGACGCAGAAAGCATCATTGTTATTAAAAACCTCAAAAGATGAATGTTTCAGTCAAATCCAAATTATAAGCCTCTAACAAAATAAGTGTGCCTGATGGATTGATTAGTATTACTAGTGCAACTATTAGCCACTTATCTAGACCCTCTTTTACTGACATTTTTGGTACACCCAAGACCTTGTATGAGCATGATAATTTTTATGGACATTTTCTACTTCTATATAAAAAAACAAAAAGAAAAGTACATGTCTCTGAGGCCTGCAGAAAAAACCCGAGTATAACAAAGTTCGCTTATACTGCAGAAAGGGTTCAAAGATGCCAATGCATCTAAAACAGACAAAATAATTCAAATCTTTGAATGGGGTTATCAAAGTGTTGAACATCCACTATCATGGAAAGCAAAATTCTGTCTATGAGGGTGTCCACATTTAAATCCATAATTAATTTTTGTTGACTCAATGTAAAGTTGAGAGAACTCTTCTGCTCATTTAGGTTTTTTCCCCGCTTCAAATTACATGTCCCATTCTTCGGTGTCAACCAATTTGCTACCGTCAAATGTCAACATCTTGCAGGCTGACTGAAATGAATATTTTTGGAAAAGAGCTACAATCCCTCAAGATCATGAAAACTTCAACTGACTGAACTAATCAAACCATAAACGAAATGTCCTTATGCGAATTGCAGGTTGATAAAATTAAGCTCAGAGCTAAAACTAAAAATAAAAATGGACAAATAGACAGTAGAAACAACAATCTAGCAGCTACAACACTGCATGCCACCTTCCTAATTGCTGACAGCTACACATGAAACTAAAGACTTCCTTGCCCTAACATATCACAGACACCCACAAAAACACAGAGAATTTTCATAAAGAAACATTAATAATTACTTACAAATGCAGCAGATATTGCCAAGTTAATCCGCATGTCATTTTCACTGGACTTGGTAAACCTGAAACATAGTAGGAGACTTTACAATACTGCTGAAGGAGCGACTATAACATACATGAAAAAGGAAAAAGAACTTTTTTAAGATCTCTAATTAATTAAAGCAAAGCAAAGCAAATCAGACCCCATCCTTGACAGAAATTGCAAAGAAAAACTAAAAGAAAAAGGAAATGTGCATAACTTCTATAAAATGTACAAAATACCATCCTAATAAGCTCATACGTAATGTTGAGGAAAGAATTTCCCATGATATGACAGAGTAAGTAGCCCTCACATCTTCACTTTAGGAAGATCCAAACCTCTTCATACAGCCATGGTCAGTACAACTACGCTCTAAGCAATTATCAAATTCACAATGTTCTCATTAAGGTTTAATCTATGGTTGATTATAGGATCATAAACTATAAATAAAGGTAATACAGGAGATAAAAATTTAAAGTGCATAGCACCACAAAAATCAATTTTGCCCCACATTCTATTTAAAGTACTATTATAAACAATCTCAAGACCTTGGTCCCCATGGTACAACTGGCTGCTTATCAGCATATTTTATGTCCTTGGCAACCTGCATTTTAAAAATACATAGAAGGATATTAGGATAATCAATAGGAGAACGAAATGGATCCTGAAAATGATCAGAATATCAATAAAACATCTCTGACATAAAGGCATTTACAAATATCAACAAAATTTTCAAAGTGGCACAGCAGATAGAAGATAGCCCCCAAAGTTGCACAGCAAAATGTTGCATACACAAGATTCTTAATGTATCCCAAGTAACTTAGATACATGGTTAAGAAGAGATTGCCAAACCATTTCATAGATGAAGAGGTCACTGATAAAGGTTTTACTCTATAAAAGAAAAGCAATCGTGAACTTGATCTAGAAGAGGCCTCTTTTGGGTTTCTTTCAGGCACATCCAGATATAGCTAGAAAATTTTGTGTGCTTATTAGGAGCATATTAAGTTTTTTTTATGTTTTTTACATGGATATTAAAGCTGATAATTTTCTTCTACTTGTTAACTATGATCTATCTAGACACCTACACATGGATGGAACAATGTGGAGACCACCGCAAATATCATCAGATATTTCATGATTAATTCATCAATTCAAAGGCTCTAATGAAAATAAAATAAAATAAAGTCCATCATGAACCATACCTTGAATGAACCATATGTCACCCCCTTCTTCCGATTAGTTAACTGAGCCATCATCAATTTATCATATGCCTTCTCTAGCTGGAAGTGATAAATAGCAAGACCACAAGACAGGATCCCCAACAAAAGACAAATTCCTCATTTAAAAGACATAAGCAAGTAGAGATAAGAAGAAATCAACACAAAACAGTTACCGACAAAATCTTTTTCTTTAAGGAGATAAAAGTAATAGCATACTTGAGCAGCAGCTGCTTCATCACCCTGTTTCTCGGCCTCCTTGCGCTTTTTTTCATAAGCTGCCTTGACCTTATCAAACCCCTCAATGGGATTCACACCAAGAACCTGAATTACACGAACCCAGAAATAATTCGAACAAAAAGCACAACATCCTCGTACACATAACAATTCTATAACATCATAACCTCAGTGCAAAACCTCGAGTTATCCAAGATTACCTCATATGGGTTTAAATCATTATCTGACCCAGAACCTCCTGCCGCTGATGCAGAAGCACAAACAAAACTTTTATGCTCCCTTACCGCTCTAGGAAATCTGATAAAAAAATTAAAACACAACGCTACCATCATTATATGCCCCAAATGCAATTAAACCAATAGCTATATATAAAAAAAAATAAATTCGGCATACATACACTCATACATAGCTGAATTTATCAATTTTTTTATTAAGAGTCTTAAAATACAAAAACCCATTTCAGAAAAATGATGATAGCTCAAAATTCAAACTTTGGCAAAGCTTCTTTCTGAAAAATTCTCAGCAACCAAACAGTTGAAAACCTCTGTGCCCATTAAGAATCACTACATATACTAAGCTCCAAACAAAAAACCTAGCTCCTTTAAGAGTCTTTGTGATGGGATTATGCAAAAGGATTGGGACTTTAACGAGAATTCACAATTACATGATAAAGGAAGTTGGGGGTTTCAAGACTGAGCTCTTGAGAGTGTAATTCCTCAGGGGAATTTGGGGTTTAGGGCAGTTAAGGACATTTGAAATCGCTAAAGCCATTGATTTCAATGATTATGGTTCTGTGGGAGGGAATTGTTGAATTTGAGTTTCAGGGTTTTTGATAGTTTTACAGATTCTATCCGTTAGTGCTTGTTTGTTTGCGTCCACCATGAGAATTCAATTCCATTTCCGGGAATCCCTTTGCTTCTCTATTCTTTTATGTTATTTACAAAATCAATCGATAGATTGGGTTTCAAAAAAATATATATTTGAGAATTCACCGGGTGACTTCATAAATTAACTTGTAATTTAATTTGATTCACGATGAAAATCAAATTTAATTATTTTAAAAAAAATCAAAATAAAGTTTATTTTAATTTAAAAAAAAAAACTAAAATGATTTTTTATTTGATTAATCTGGATAAATTTTAGTCTCGACTTCCTGTTTGATTATAAATTAGATCATTATAAATTAGATCAAGTTTAATAACTTTATATTAATTTTTACATTATGGTGTAGGAGTCTATAAATTTATTCCTACACTTAATGTTTTCTTTTCAAATAATTTTTTAAATTTTGCTTTAATTTTATATACATAAATTTATTTATAAATTAACTTTAATTATTAATGTAGTTAATAATGGACTATTGTAGATGTGATTAAAATATAGTCAATTAAAAACTAAATTAAAATAATATTTATTTATTTTTAACATTAACATATTAAAATTATCAAAAAAAAAATAAAAAAAATATTAATTTTAAAAAAAAAATTAAACAAAATGAGGTACTTGTTGACAAATATAACTATTTTTATTTTAGAATTTCTAGATTATATTCATATTATAAGTTCAATTTCTATCTAAATAATTCATGTTTAGGCCATCTCCATGGACTTCCACAAGATGATTTATATGTATATAGAATATTTTCATTGGATGAAAATAAGGATAGAAATAATTAACCTGAAGTTTATTATGGCCATAACCAATGACTGAGTTAAGAATCATTAACTATTGTCGTACCCGACATCGCGGCGACCTTAAAAATTAATTCTCTTGAATTATGGAAAAAGAACAGATTTCTGGCATCCGGTTCTTTTAAGGAAAAATGTTTCGTTTGAGGAGTCGCCACCTAGTATTATGGTCACTAGGAACCCTAACTGGTCAACAGAGATTCTATGACTCGGGATTGGTAACGTAAAAGGAAAGATATTATCACCCCTTAAACGTTCTGCCTAAAGCAGACTGCATTGTTGGTTTTGTCTTAAATTGCTAAATATTTATTAATTTATGTTGTGATGATTTGTTTATAATATTCCTGACTCTGGCGCCAGTGAATATTCGAGCTCGAATAATTCCAACTCTGGCGTTGGTAAAAATTCGTAGCTACGACAAATAAAATTTGATCAATATTTTTTTTTATTCCTTACTCTAGCGCCAGTCAATAAATAAATAAATTTATTTTTAAGCATGCACATATTTTATTTTTCTGGCTAAATAAAATAAAAATACAACGAATAAGAATAATATAAATTTAAACCGGTATTTTTATTCTTGACTCTGGCGTCAGTGAATAAACCAGTAAATTTACATTATTTTTATTCATATATACACATTTTTTAATTTTTTCTATTTTTAATTTTTTCTGTTTTTTTCTATTTTTCTATTTTTATTTTTTTGGGCTGGGCTGGAACCGGTTGTGACCGGTTGGGTAGTGAATTAATTATAATTCACTTGCTACAGTAGCAAGTGAATTATAATTCACTTGCTACTGTAGCAAGTGAATTATAATGCAGGAGTGCAGAGAAGACTTACCTGGTTCAGGTGCTGCCGGAGACGAAGATGATGACTGGCTAGGTGGCGGGCTGTTCTCTTCTCCTTTGTCCAGTCTCTCCTTCCTCCTCCTGTTCGTTCGTCTCCTCTCTGCTTCTGCCTGGTTTTAGTCTCTCTCCCTGCCGTGCATGGCTTTCTTTCTCTGGTTTTGCTCCTGGGTTTTTGTCTCCGGTCCCTCCCTGTTTCTCTCTTTTCAGTCCCAAAATCCCTTGTTTTCCTCTCTGGTTTTCAGTGTTCTCTCCACTGGTTCCTAGCCTTCTCCCCTGGGTTTCTCCCTTTATTTTCCTCCCTCCTCCTTTGTTGGCTGCGACTCCTCCTTTTATAAGACCACAATCGGTGGTAACGGCAAGCCTCCTAAATGCCCAGTGTAACCGACCCTTTAAGTGCCTTCAATGCTGAAACTTAAGCGTTGGCTGGAAACCGATGAAACGGAGGAAGAAGACAGTGAATAGTTTTGTCCAAGAAACGGCTCCGTTTTCCCATCAACTGCTATTTATAATCTGGTCCTTGACGTTTTGAAATGTTTGTAAATAAACCCCTGGATAAACTTTAATTGGATCCTTGCATTTCCGCCTCATTTTCAATCTGGTCCTTGGATTTTAATGTTTGCAATTTGGACCCCAATTAAACCCCAAACTTTGATATTTATTCAATTAAGTCCTCGGATTTCATTAATTAAATTAATTCAAAGCCAATTAAGTCCAAAAACGTATCAATTATCCAATTAAGCCCCTAATTGGATTAATTAAATTAATTCCAAGCTTAATTAAGTCTCAAAACTTATCAATTCTCCAATTAAGCCCCTAATTGGATTAATTAAATTAATTCCAAGCTTAATTAAGTCTCAAAACTTATCAATTCTCCAATTAAATCCTTGATTGGATGAATTAAATTAATTTCAAGCTTAATTAAATCTCAAAACTTATTAATTCTCCAATTAAACCCTTAATTGGATTAATTAAATTAATTCCAAGCTTAATTAGATTAATTCCAAAGTTTAATTAAACCCCAAAAACTTCCAATCATGTTGCCCTTAACCCAAATTTTAATTCATTCTTCATTTATTTCATTTTACTTGTTTTCATCATTATTATTATTTTTTTTATCATCATTTTTTATCCTTTTCAGTAAATAAATATAATAAAAATAAAAATGATCAAATTTTGGGTTATGACAACTATAATCTAATTATTAAACAATTAAGCATTTTGATTTTTTCAATAACCACAATCATCTATATATTATCAGTAATTCATTCAATTGATCATTGGCCATTCATTTTATTTCTTAAAAAAAAACCTAACTAAACAAATAAATTAACGAATTTGAATAATTTATATAAACAAAAACATTATTAAAATAAATTGATAGGGGTATTGATTTCTCTGTAATTTTTTTTTATTAATATGGATATCCGGGCCAGCTTGTGTATACCTTAACTAATTTCACGGATCCTAAAATTAACGATCATGTAAGCCTTTAGTAGTTTTGAAATTTGTGAGATTCGAATCAATGATCTCTAAAGAACAAATTTAGAATCTGACTAGTTGAGTTATACCCTTTATAATTAATTTTATTATAATATTTTTACTTTAGCTCTAGTAGTATTATGAATTGAAATAATAAATTTATAATTTTGGTTTTATCAACAAAACACAGTTGATTTTGATAACAGGTATAGTTGTTTTTTTGTTATTTTTGTACAATAAAATGATTAATATACACTTTTAGGCAAAATATAATGAATTGATATGAGGGGTTTTTTCTACGTTTTCATTTTAAAATAACAATAAAATAACTATAGTGCTTTAATTTAAATTGTCTTCAACTTGTTAATACTATAAAAATATAATAATAACAATAACAATCAAATGTGTTTTGCCCTTAAAAATATAGGAAAAATACTTTAACATCTTTAAATTTGAGCACGGAAACATTTTACATTCTATATTTTTTTAACATAGAATGCAAAAATAATTTATTCTTAAATTATTCTTAAATCACGTGATATTCATTTGCTAAATTAGATAATAAATCAGGTTGAATTTAATTATTATGTATTAAACTTGTATATATAAACCTTGATGGTTCTTTTGGATGCTTATAATTATTATTAATAAAGAATAGAAAGAGTTTATTATGGTTATTATCAATATTATTTTTTAAAGCAAGAATTGTAGCCGAGTTTTCCGAAATTATAAATAAGGTTGGTTCAAGGTGTGTTAAGCATAGTTATCAAACCTGATCTAGAGGTTGATCTAGCCAAGGAATTGAGTCTCGGGTCACATAGGTCAACTCAAAAAAATTAAAAATATATATATTTAAAATTTTAATATTTTATATAAAAAAAATTAAAAAAAATAATTCATGTGAATATAAATTATACGTGTTGTAAATAATAAAGTTTAAAAGATTAATTCAAAAAGTTTTTATCCTACATTGAAAAAATATTATGTTATCATTTTAAATTAAAGTATTTAAACAAAAAAAAAATTATCCCACATTAAAAAAACATAATTTTTTTCTTGTGAACATAAAGTATATATATAAAGGACTTCAAATCTCATATTAAAAACATTAAATATTCTTTTAATATTTATATAGTGAAGTTTGAAAAAGGTTAATAACCAACTAAAAAATATGAAAAAAAAAATCTCTGGCTAAGTGAAAAAACACATTTGAAAAAAAAAAAAAGGATATCTACCGTGTTTTGTCAGGTCAACCAAGTTTGACCATCCTTTTGCTCTTGTCAGTCCTTCACTTTACTTAGATTTATTCAGCTATCAGGTCAACTAGATCTCGAATTGACCTATCAGACCGATCAAAGTTTAATAACTATAATACTGAGCACTGAGCATTTGAATGATCTAATGGATAAGGCGCTCTTTTTTATAGCGAGAGATTATGGGTTCTAGATAAATTAAAATTATATTTTTAAAAAGTATTCGCAAGGCCTAATTTTAATGATTAGATAAATAAAAATGTTGTTTTTTTTTTTAAAAAAAAACTATGTTATTTTGAATTTTTTTAAAAAAAGTTAAATTAAATTTTAATTAGGTTAATTAGTCATGAATCACAAATTTAACCAGATAAACTTTTACCTGTTTTTTTTTTTTAACTCAGCTTGGGTTAGATCTCGAGTTTTGACCTGGCAGGATTAGTAATAACTATGAGTTTGTTACGAATAAAATCAAATATTACAACTAGGTGCAAATAGTAATATAGTTTCAAAAGAAAAGGAGGAATGGAAAATTATAATTCACAGACAAACCTCATGAATTAATTATATAAGTTTTATGTTTAGTATTATGGTATATATTAAAGTGTTTCTCACTTGTTAATTTTAAATATTAATATATTAAAATTATAAAAAAACACTAAAAATATTAATTTAATATTTTTTTTCAAATAAAACACATTCAATAACATAACCTACTGTACTCTCGTGTATTCACTTTAAAATAAGAGAAACATTACGTTTAGTTAGAGAGACTATCCAAATTGTCCCCAGCTTTCAAACGCTTCTCCTGAGTTTCCTGCTTTCACGAGAAGTTCATACCAAAACTCATCCATATCATTTTTACCACTGAAACCATTCATGGCTTCCATCGTGGCCATAGAACTAAACATTTCTTGGGACGAAGCTTCCTGGAAAATTGGAGCGTTATCCGAGGAGCTTTGCCTTTGACATTTACTTTGATGAACCTTGAAATTCGCAGGCTGTGATGAACTGGTGTTGTTAACCATTCCCCTTTCTGGTGTTTCTCTGCAATGTTCAATTGGGCGTCCCATATTCTGTTGAAATCTCTTTTTCAGATGGCTGTGCCAATAATTCTTTATCTCGTTATCTGTTCTTCCTGGTAATCTTGCTGCTATAGCAGACCATCTGAGGATCAAAAAAAAAAGAAAAAAAAGCCATTAAGTTTCGGGGCCTTCGTGTAAAGTGATATGCACAGAAAAATTCCAATATGGTTTTTGAGCTTATACATGATGTTTAATCTTCTTTAGACTATAAATCTTATGCTCAAGTGTGTTAGATATGAGAGTAGAGCTATCATCCTTGACACTCATGCCTGCTTTTAGGGTTGTGACAATTTATTCATTGTAAATTCATGTTAAATTTAAATTATCGATGCAATGATGTTTACGTCGACGAAATATTTCATGTTGTTTTCCAATTTTCTTGTAATGAGTAAATACAGTGAATGAGATCATATAATAGATTGAGTCTACTTGTTTTTATATTTATTTTTATTTTTTTATTTTAAATTAATATTTTTTTAATGTTTTAAGATTATTATCACAATTATAATATTCACAATCAAATTAAAATATATTTTTTAAAAAAATCATTATCATAATTATAACTACATCCTCAAGACATTAAATGTTAATAATTTCTGAGGATTGATGTTGTTGCGATTATAATAATAATTTTATTAATATTTTCATATAATTATCACAATCACAATAAAATTAAAATATTTTAAAAAAATATTATTATCATAATCACAACAACATCAATCCTCATAAGTCATTAAGTGTTAAAGTACAGATATAATCCAAAAGAAAAATGGAGAACTCAAGAAGTATACATACCTATTTCCAAGAATTTGATGTAGCTTAATGATAGTTTCTTCCTCTTCATCGCTGAAATTTCCTCGTTTAATGTCTGGACGTAAGTAATTTATCCACCTAAGCCTACAACTCTTACCACACCTTAATAAACCTGAAGAGAAATTAAAGGAGATCATATTAAGGGACTAAATAATTTCTCAAATAATAACACAACACTCAACATATTTATATATATAATTACATGAAATACTGCAGCTAGCTCCAAAAAATACTCTACTTTGGGTTTAAATTTCATCACTGTCCCTAACAATTCATGAACAGATCATACATACATCTTCAGGAAAAGCTTATTTATCGAAAATCAAAGTCTTTGACATGCTACTTTGCTTAATATTCTTGTTCTCTAGCCTCCTCCTACGTTTCTAGACTGCATTTTGCCCTCGATTTATCAAGAAAGAAAGAAAAATGTGCATGGAACTGAGATCGATGAAGAGAGCAAGTTAACAATCTAGAGATAACTAAAGCATGAAGAACACAATTACCAGCTTGTTTAGGGAGTGCTCGCCAATTTCCATGGCCATAACTTCGAATGTAAGATACCAAGAGTTGATCTTCTTCGGGAGTCCAAGGTCCCTTCTTTAACCCCATCATTTCACAACATGGAGCTCTCCCCATTTTTTGTCCACGAATTTGGATACTTCTCTGTGTGTGTGTCTCTAAGCTATCAACGTTTCAAATGTCTAACCAAGTATCCTTTTATTCCTTTATAGTAGCTTTGTGCCACAAATGGCCCAAGAATTGCATAGTTTTCAAAGGTCTCACCAACTATCATTTTATTACTTTATAATTGCTGATGAATGTTTTTTTTAGTTAGTATAGGTGTTTAGATCAGTTTATATATATCTATACTAATCCCCGAAGTTTTAAAGTTAATAATCATATAAGTCTTTGATAGTTTTGAGGTTTGTGTATTTAAACTAGTAATATTTGTAAAGCAAATTTAAAATCTAATTTTATTAAATAGATAATTTTCAAGAAAAAAATTTCAATAATTGCATAGTTTTCAAAAGCAAACTCAATGAACCTACCTCCCTCTTTTTTTTTCTTTTTCTTGCGATGATCTCTAAGGGAAGGGCCATCGAAGAACTCTTCAACTATCACTTTTTTTTTTTGCTTGATTGTAAAGCATACGACGTTATGTCTTTGTCCACGTATTTTTGTTCATACGCTCCCACTACATGTATGCTTCTTGGTTACTTTTCTAAAGTTGGTGTCTAATTGTCAAAAATTATGTGCTCCACGGGCGATAATGGGCTTCATCCATGATGTTCTAGCCGCCATCATCCACTTCTTTTTAATTCGTAGACAAGAATTTGAGTATTTCAGTGAAAATAGAATAAAAAAACATTGATATTAAGTCAAGATGATCTTTAGAAAATCAACTGTTTGACATTTGTTCGAAAAACTTTTGATCAAAGTACTTTCGCACCTAATTTATTTTATGAATTATTACTTTATATTTTGGAAAATCTTGCTCTAGAATTTCATTTATTAATTTAAAATTAAAAATTAAATGTATTTTTTAACATAGTATCAAGATATTACATACTAACCAAGCAATTATAAATTTGAATCTTTTTATTATCATTCTTTCTTCTAATTAAAATTAATTAACAATATAATAAAATTTAGATATGTACAAGTTTCAAGTTTAAAATATTTTTACTTAAGCTTAAACTTTTAAGTTGAGTTGATTATTTAATAGACATCAACATCACATCATATTCATTTATTTTATGATGTAAAACAATATTCAAACACATCCTTTTAAAAAGTTAATTTTATTCGAAAATAATATAAATCATATGTTAGAATATCACCTAAAAGCTTAAGTTATTAGGTTGATATTATTTTTTGATATGATATTAGAACCTTACTAATTAAATGTTCATGAGTTTGAATCTTATTATTTTTATTATTTAATAAAAATTAAATAAAAAATAACATAGATTTATATAAATTTTAAGTTGAAAAATTATTCAATTGAAAAGATGTATTAAAAAGTGTAAATGAGTAATGTCGGTCAAGATTGATGTAAAATCTAAAAGAAAGTGTGAGAAATGTGTTCCTTTCGAGATAAAGCTTTGGTCATAGGTATAATAAAAAACAATGTTGACTAAGGTGTAAAGATCTTCATACTTTCCTCCTTGATAAAGCTTGCCGAGAAAATAATACATATACTTCGAAAGCTACACCTTTTTTTGGGTGAAATATTTCAAAGGAAATCCTTTACTTTTGCCGACATTAGATTTGGTTGGAAAAATAACAATAAAATAACAATTGGGCATCACATGGATAATAGTACTCTTTTCTCTATTCGATGATGAGAAGTTTTTTAAAATTCATTTGTTTATCAAACAAAATTAAATCTTCTTATTCAAATATCTTAATTATACTTCATTATATATATTAATATTGATTCTAAAATTTAAATTTAAAAATTTTAAAAGCAAATATATATTTTTAATGTATATAATATTATGATAGCTTTTATAATTATCATTTAAAAAAACAGGTTTGTAAAAAAAAATTAGTTGTGTTTTTAAAAAAATAAGTTTACAAAAATATAAGTTTGAATAAAACTATTTTGGGATAGATTATTATATGTAAAATAAATAAATAAAAAACAAGTCTTTATAAATTAAAAAAAACATATTATTTTAACTTCTACATAATTATAATTTAAAAAATAATTATATATGAATTTGGTGTAAAAAAATATAAACCATTTAATTTCCAAATATATTATTTTATAATTAAAAAAAAAACTATCACAAATACAAACAAACACAAGTTATCAAATCAACCATGGCAAATTATTAAAAATGAAGAAAGTACTTATTATACATTGAAATAGTTGATAATGCCGGTGGATTACATCCTAGCTTGTAGCTTAGGTTATATAGATTGATGTCCTGTGTACTTTTAGTACTGTGGTCTTTTTTGTGGTCCGAAATTCGAAGAGTGCATATCATGTGCTCCACTCTTTCTTTTCATTTCTCAATTCCAACGTGCGCCATAATTTTTTTTTTCTTTGATGGAAGGATTAAAAGAGTGTAATCTTTATGTTTTTTTATTCGTTTTATTTTCAGCTTTAGCTGAAGAAGACTGATCCCCATGACATGATTACAGTTAGTGATGTTTAAGTTTGTTTAACGGTGTAATTATATTTTTAAAAGAAATTTAAAAAATTTGTTTTAAATTAATATTTTTTTGTTTTATTTAATCGTTTTAATGTGTTGATATCAAAAATATTTTTAAAAAAATATATATTTTTTTAATACATTTTCCAACTAAAAATACTTTAAAAAATAACCGTTATTATATTTCTAAACAGTTATAAGCTCTCTTAAACCACTATAAAAAGAGATAAGATAATCGACAACAAAATTATTATGATATGAGATAGATAATCAATAACTCTAGGCTATCAAAAAATGAAATAAATTTATTTTCATTGATATTCTTGTGACCTAGTAGGTGTGGTAGAAATAAAGCAAATGGTGATAGAGAATGGTGCATATCTGTAAAGAGTTTATACATGCAAGATAAACAATTTATACATCTTATATAGTAAAATTTTCAATACTTAGGAAAATAAATGTATAAGTATGAGAGGAAAAGGTATAAAGAAAGGAAAAATCATAGATAGAGAAAGAAAATTGGACTGGTTATTGGGTTAGGCTTGGGTAACTAGTTGATCGCCTAGAAGATGACCACACGTGGTTGCTCACAGTGACAGAGCCAGATCATTTAAAATGAGAGGGAAAATTAATTAATAAATACTATATTATATAGATATGCGTTAAAAATTCATTCGAAACAAATACACTAACTTATATAAAGCAAAATTAATTTAAAAATATTTTTAAAATGAAAAAACTTACATTATAATTATTTTCTTTAAGTTTTTATAATAAAAAAATTCAATTTAGTTATATAATAATTGTAAATACTCCATATGAAATTCATAATAAAATACATATTAATTCATCAAAACTCATTTTACACCCCATTACCATGTAGCATGTTGTAAATAATGCATGGATATGGATCATCATTGATAGTTTAAATTTATCATGATAGATCATTTTTAAAAATAAAAAAAAGTTTTTTTTAAGAAAAAACCAACCTTTAATTTTGTAAATATCAATATTTACTCAATAACAACAATTGAAATGTTTGCTTATTTATCTCGTGAAAAAATTTAATTCCATATCGTAACCAATTCAATTAGAAATAATATAACTTTTAATTAATTCAAATTAAATCAATACTTATTCTTCAGAAACAATTAAAACAAAACTAAGGGGGCAATTGCCCCCTTAATCTCCTATGTGGCTCCGCCACTGGTTGCTCAAGGGATAACCAGGGAGGCTAGTAGCCCGAGCTAGGCATAGAGTCACTAGGATGCATGGTCGTGACCATAATTTTGTTTGTTTGTGTAAATCATACCCCTATAATTTGTTTTTGAGTCTTGTAAACATACATGTTTAGAAGACTTTAATTAGCTAAAAGAAAAAAAAACTATTACCGTTGTGTCTATGCTTACATAAAAATATTACCGTTGTGGTTATGCATTTGAATGTTTGTCATATTTTATAAAATCATAAGAGATTTTTATCAATATTTTTTGGAAAAGCATACATGATCATTTTAGAATCAAGTGGTCACAAGGACATGAAGAATAATCCTTTTGGAGATATATTTGGAGAAATTGAGATTTTTTATGGAGATTCACATAGTGGAGATATGAAGAAAAAGTAGTGTTTTTTTATTCAAAATTTTCAAAAGATGAAAATACAGTGCATGAGATAATCTAAAGATTATTTGATCACCAACAATGCATCAAATACACAAACTTCTTTCCTAATCATTGCTACTTTTATTTTCTCATAAACTAGTGGAGGTAACCTTTGGTAATTAATCTTTCTATCTCTTTTTTTAAGACATGATATTTCTCAGTGCCATGCATATGATCACAGTGAAAAATGCAGAACTTGTTGAGGTTCCTCGTGTTTGCATCATTTTTCATGGGATAAGGATATTGCATAAACTCTGTATGAGTGAAAACATAAGTGTTTCTGTCTGGTCACACTAGTTTCTTCCACTCTAATATGTTTTTTCATCATTTATTTAACACTAAAGAGATTTGTATTGAAGAGAATGTATAACCTTTCCCATATTGAATAGTTGTATACTCAACTAATAAGAGCTTATGTGGTGATGGGTTCAAATAGTCTTTCTATTTTAAGCATCTCTTTGTTGAACTTTTAGATATAAGCTTTGATAGTTTTTTTTTTCATTATATGATAATGAAGAGCTATATGGTGCTTTTTTTTTAAGGAATACTATTTCTAAAGTGAGAGATGAGTTTGGAGTTGAGATCATAAAAGTGGGGAATAGATTCAGGCTCTAGGCTATGTTACTATATACTTTCAAATCCACGATGCATTATTAGAAGAACTTTGCATATAGCATTTGTGTCTTGTATGATAAGCTCTATAATGCTTCTTATATTTTGTATGTGTTCCTAATGCTTTATGACCCCTTTGTAGTTATCTAGGTTGGCTTTTGCATAAACACAATCTTTAAAGAGTCGAGTACGCAGGATTCTACAAAAAAGTTAAGATTTTCTTACTAGGATGTATTCAGCAACTCATTGAGTCATGGATCTTGTCTCACGTCTAAGTCTTTTTCTGGTGCGTGAGTAAGGTTCAAATTGAGTATAACTCTTTTTGAGTTTAGAAACATGAGCATTACTCACTTACATTTCATATGTTAATTTGGAAAATTAGAGTATCTTTGTGCACTTAGTGTTTCATGCATGAGAGCTTATTGTTATGCAGGTGAAAGAGTGTGAATATGCAATTGCATCACTCCAACAACATCATTAAGCAACTGCACCTAGTTGAAGAGTTGTTAGAGACCCGGGGGAGCGATAGTTCTTATTATGTGGAGATCAGTCGCTCTTCTATGTATTGGAGTTTTGCTAGCCATACAAAATGTTTTAAATGATAAGTAAAGGGAATGAAATGGATTTTTATTCAGGTTCCCATAGATAAAGCTATAAAAAAATTAACATATAAATTAGGCTTTCCACAATCTATTATGAAGATGGGCCATGACATGTGAAATGGGCTAAACCTATGTTTGAGAGTTTCTGAAAAAGTAAACCCCTCATGTAACGAAGATTTATCTAATGTTAAAGTTAATATTTGTATATGCATGTAAGATTCCACATCAGCGGGTGAGGGGTGTGTTGCTAGCCTTATTAGTAGTGCTGATGCTAACATGTTGAACGCATTTTGGGACGTCAGGCTCAGTAATGAGCTCGTGTCACCAGGAACAAAATCGTGAAGGCGGTAAGGCCCAAAGCGGATAATATTCAGCATGTTGGGCCGGGCTGTTACAATGCGGGAAAAGATAATATATAAAAAAAGAAAAATAAGAGCACATAATGTTCATATCTAGGTGTAGTTGGCTTTGTGTGGCTCTAGAGGGTTTGTGTGGGTTGAGAGTTTATGACTCTTTGTTATGAAGAGTATGTGTCTCCAAAGTTGGTATTTGTTTGTTTGTGATATTGGGTGTATTTATACCCTTAGCTTGGAAATGTTTTTCATAGAGGAGGAATTGTATCATTAGCCAACCAAGACGACTCATCATTTCGTATGTTGATGCATCATGAGTTCTATTCCTGGCACATTATTGGAGAAGAAGTTGGTGTGCCAGATATCTATGATGGAGTGCATTTATTTACATTGATGTTCATGTGGGCTGGTAGGCATAGTAGGAATGTAGCTATTGTTTATAGAAAATAGTGCATATCTGTAAAATATTTATGTATGCGAGATAAAAAAAAAATGTGTACTATACATTCAAATTCTTAGTACCCTGAAAAATAAAATGTGTAAGAAAAATTCAGAGAGAAAAAAAATTATACTAGTTGCTGGGTTAGGCCCGGGCTTGTCGCCCAAAAAAGGTGACCAGGGTGTATGGTTGCCTTAAAAGATGTTATTGTTTTATTTTTTATATATAATGAGGTTTCTCAAAAACTTCGATGTACAAAATGGTGTCTTCTAATCCTAATGAAAGATGAAAGTATGTGAAATTTTTGTTAGAGCTTCATTAGTTGTAAAATACATCTTTTATAGGCTCGTATGACTTTCTGATACCTAAATTAGTTTAGGTTAAAAATAAAAACCTTGTAAGAAGATGAAGCTCTTTCTTAAAAAACAAAATCACTTATCTTGAACCTATATTAATGTATCAATGTAAGAGTAAGATGATTAATATATTTGTTATTTACAATTCTAGATTTTTTAGGGATAAAAAGTCAAAGTAAGAATGAGTCATTGTGTAAAAGTTATTTTTGTTTAGGATTTTATAGACTATATATTGATGATAAGAAAATTTGAACAAATCTCTAATATGACATGTGATTAAGAGAGTATGTCCTAATGTTCATTTTATCCCTTAGTTTATAGAGATTGGATTTAGGTTTGATCAAAGATATCCTTGCCCTATATTAGTTTGAGGAGGAGCATGGGGTCCTACCAGTTCTCTCAAGTTATATATGCCAGGAGTAAGAGCTGGGTTACTAGGTTATGGATGTTGCTATCCATGATATGGTTTGTTTTCTAGGCCTTGGGCCTATTATTCAAGCAATGAAGCTTCAAACATGTATATCATATGGGTTTTTTGGTCGAGATCTAGCCCTATCATGACTTTTTCTACCTTTTTATTTTCTGGGCATGTATGATTTTCTTTCACTAAATAATAAAATTAATGGCTATAAAGTAATTGCTAGGGAAAAAAAAAACCTTGTTTCAACGAATGGACATTGCATTAAAATCACATGCTTAAAACTAACACTCATAAGGTTAAGTGTATATTTGGTATTTAGGAGCAGAGTGCTTTTTAAAATTGTTTGAAAATTTATTAAAATCATTTTTTTTTATTTTTAACATTAGCACTTCAAAATCATCAAAAAAATATTAATTTGATATTTTTTTAAGTCAAATACATCTAAACGTAGTTTTAAACAATAAAACAAATGTTACCCAAGTATGTAAAGAGTTAATATAAGTTTAATAATTTCTCGTTAAAAAATGTTAAGAATTACAAGGAAATATTTTATATTTTTTATTAAGGGTATGGGATAAATGACATAAAATTCAATTGTTATTAGGTTAAAATATCGAAACATATAGATGATTTTCTAGGAAATATATTATATATATTTTATATAAATTTGAAATGATTAATGGATATAAATTTTCAATTATTATTAGGTCACAACATCAATATTAATTTAAAGTATCACACGTATGCGGCGTCGCGGCGATCGTCCACCTTCAAGAAAAAATGGAATATGGTCTTATTCCTGGCCAATATGGAGAGATAAGAAATTATTGTCTCTTATCAGTAAAATATGGATTGGGAGTCGCCACCTCGTATTCTGGTTACTAGGAACCCTGACTGGTTTCAGAGATCGGGTACGGAGACTGGTTGCGTAAAGGAAAGGTATTAGCACCCTAATTACGTCCTATCTAAGGTAGGCTACATTATTTTAATGTCTGATAAAATCTAAATCTTGTTGTGGTTTCTAATTGTTGGTTCGTTTACGGTTTAAGAAAAATCCTTCTCTGTAAGGAGATCCTTATCTTATCGGGTAAAAACCTAACTATTGTAAGTCGTCAAAAGAAAATATCTTTTTAATATCGGGAATACGTTTTACGTATAAATTCATAATCCCCGATACTAAAATCAAACAAAATAAAATTTTTTGTTGTTTTTGAAATTTTGGCCAATGTTCTCTTGACTTTAATAAATTGATTATTAAAGTCAAAATGCATGCTAAAACATTGTTTTTTGGTGTATGAAAAATACAATATGATTTTTTAGCTTTGAAACACTTGGTCGTATGCACAAAAATATTTTTCTCTTTTTTCACATTTGTTTGTATTTTTGGAAGTTTTGATGCAAAACCAGGTATTTTAATACCAGATTTTGTATTTTTAACGACATAAAATACAGACCGACATTAAGCAAAAAAAGCATAAATCAAAAGGTGGAAAATCACAAATATTAAAAATATACTCTTTTTTTATTATTTTTTTAAATGGGCCAGATCAGGCCCAAATACCTGGGCTGGGCCGACCTATGCCCAAATGCATGAGTTGGGCTCAACCCAGGCTGTGTGAACAGTGCCTTCCACTGTTCACATGCTACGTGAACAGTGGAGGCTGCCAATCGGAGAAGAAGCAAGAGAAAGAAGAAGGTCAGAAGGGTTGACCTGTGGTGGTTGCGACCGTTGGCTGTGCTACTAGAGGCGACAGGTGGCGGCACTGGTGGTTCTCGGTGGCCAACGGTGCTGTTTTTTCTTCTTTCTCTCTCCCCTTTGTTTTTTCATTCTCTTCTCTGCTTCTTTTTTTCTTCTTTTTCTTTCGGCCTCCCCTCTCTTTTCTCTTCTCTCTCTTATGTTCTCTCTCGTTCTGTTCTCTCTTTTTCATCCCCTTTTTTCTTCCCCTTCCCCTGTTTTTATAGGCAAAAACAGGGGAGGGAGACGTGGCTGGGGCAGCCACTGTGTTGCCGCCCCGAACCGCCCAAGGGGTACGTCCCCTCCATTCGTCCACCACGTTGCAAGCAAGTGGGTTGTCGTCGTCTTTTTGAGAGTTTGATGTCGGTGACAAAGGAAGGAAGAAAAATCTTCTTCTTCCCCTGTTGCGCACATCCAGGGGAAGAAGAAGATCCACAGTGCCGTCAAAAGGGCACCGTTTTGGGGTTTTCCCTTTTTTTTTGGAACAGTGCATGAAACGACGCTATTTTTCCCAAAACGCTCTGTTTCATTTAAACAAGAATTGGCGCCAAAACGCGTCAGATTCAAAGCAGACCTTCAATTTGCGCGCGGTTTGCATTTTGGTCCTTAGTCTCGGATTACTTTAATTAAGTTTTTAATTGATCATAAAACTTCAATATTTATGCAATTAAGCCCCTGATTTCACCAAATTAACTTCCAAAAATTTTAATTTGACCCCGAAACTTTAATTTCTTCCAACTAAAGCCCAAATTGACTCCAAAATCAATTTTTCTTGCAATTAAAATCTCTATAAATTCAATTAAACCTCTCATAAAATTTAATTGAGTCCATAAACTTTTGATTTTGGACTTTTCTTTCTCAATTTGAATTTTCTTTGTCAACATGGCTCTCATCAGTCAATGATATACTGTCAAATTTTAATTTTTATATTTTTGAACATTCTCAATCAATTTTTGAGCATTTTTAGGGCACTCTAGCATCCTCTTCTCACTGTTATATTTTTTTAATTATTATTTTTTATTTTATTATTTTTTTGTGCGAGGACCAAAAATAGGTTATAACATAAAGGAAATAATCATGCCATTTGGATGAAATTGCATGTTTCACCTTTAAATAATTTAAGAGTTAATTATAAAATGTATTAAACAAATATTTATAATTGATCATTTCCATAATAATGATATTTTCGTTGCTCCAGTAATTCTAAAAATATTTAAAAGGCATTTGGGTGCATGACAAGAGCTTTCGTTCTATTCCTTTAATATGAAAGAATTTAGGTTTTGCTTGATCAGCTGTTATTGTTATCTGGAGGTTCACCTCTTTAATCCGGTTTGATTTAGTTAGCTTGACGTATTAATTTATAATTTAATAAATTAGTGACTTAGTCAACTTATTTAAATTTTGGTTAACTTTTTTTAAAAATAAAATTCAAAATATATTTTTTTACTTTAATTTTTTTTAATTAATTTAAATAAACTTGAATTAACTCATTCAGGACTTGTAACTTGTGCCCTGGGTTAAGTTTAATATATATGCTTTGTCTATATATATATATATATATATATATATGAATCTAAATGTGCTTTCTTTTTTTGCTTTATGATGTTTATTAAACTTTTTTGAGTAAACATTAGAGTTGAAGTGAATTAGATAATTTTTGGTAGTGTGACAATGAATTTGTTTTTAATATTGTTTATTTAAAAATATATTAAAAAAAATTTAAAAAAAATTATATTAAAATATTAAAATAATTCAAAAAAATTAAAAAAATTTATTAAAAAAAAAAAACACGGGACAACAATAACATATCCCATGAGGACACCCATCCTGCTTGGTTTATGTAACATTTTTTTAGTGAAAATTCTATAGGAATAGAAAGCTTATTCTATCTATTTTCTAAAGCCATATATGACATGATATTTGTAAAATGAGTTGATTGAAAGGTACGTAGACTGCTGAATAAACTGCTTGGCAGCAACCTTTAGTGGGATTCATTGCAATTTTTGTAAAAGGATCCACTAGACAAATTATACATGAATGTAAAGTTGATTGAGTGCAGATTCTAACTCAATAAATGGATTATAATTTCGAGATTCTAACTCAATAAACATGTATGTTATATAGGTTTTTTGGTCGAGATCCAGTCCTATCGTGACTCTTTCTGCCTTTTTTTTTCTGGTCACGTATGATTTCCTTTCACTAAATAGTAAAATCAGTGGCTATAAAGTTATTGTTAGAAAAAAAAAAAAAAAAAAAAAAAACACCTTGTTTTAACGAATGGACATTGCATTAAGATCACATGTTTAAAACTAACACGCATAAGGTTAAGTGTATATTTGAGTAAAGTGCTTTTTAAAAGGATTTGAAAATATATTAAAATAAATTTATTTTTTTATTTTTAATATTAGCACTTCAAAATCATCAAAAATATTAATTTGTTTTTTTCAAGTTAAATACATGTGAATGTAGTTTTAAACACTAAAACAAATGTTACCCAAGTATGTAAAGAGGCATCATATAAGTTTAATATTTTCTCGTGAAAATATGTTATATTTTTTTTTATTATGGGTATGGAATAAATGACATAAAATTCAATTGTTATTAGGTCAAAATATCGAAATATATAGATGAATTTCTAGGATATATATATTTGAAATGATTAATGGATATAAATTTTCGATTATTATTAGGTCAAAACATCAATATTAATTTATAGGAAATAATCATGTCATTTGGATGAACTGATTGGCATGTTTCACCTTTAAATAATTTAAGAGTTAATTATAAAATGTATTAAATAAATATTTATCATTGATGATTTCCATAATAATGATATATTGACAGGACATGATATTTTCGTTGCTCCAGTAATTCTAAAAATGTTTAAAAGGCTTTTGGGTGCATGACAGGAGCTTTCGTTCTATTCCTTTAATATGAAAGAATTTAAGTTTTGCTTGATCAGCGGTTCTGGTTATCTGGAGGTTAACCTCTTTGATCTGGTTTGATGTAGTTAAATTGACATATTAATTTATAATTTAATAAATTAGTAACTTAGTCAACTTATTTAAATTTTGCTTAATTTTTTTAAAAAAATAAAATTCAAAACACATCTTTTTTACTTTAATTTTTTTTAATTAATTTAAATCAACTTCAATTAACTCACTCAATTCAGGGTTTTGAACTTATACCAAGTTTATTCTAGGTTAAGTTTAGTATATATGCTTTGTATATATAAATCTAAAAATGCTTCCTTTTTTGCTTTATGATGTTTATTAAAAAATTTTGAGTAAATATTAGAGTTGAAGTTATTAAATTAGACAGTATTTGGTATTATGATAGTGAATTTTTAAAATAATATTTTTTATTTAAAAATATATTAAAATAATTTTTAAAAAAAATATATATTAAAATATCAAAACAATTTAAGAAATTTAAAAACACTATTGTTCAACAATAACAAATCCTATGACTACACTCATCCTGCTTGGTTTATGTAACTTCTTTTTAGTGCAAATTTTATAGGAATAGAAAGCTTATTCTATCTATTTTCTAAAATCATATATGACATGATATTTGTAAAATGAGTTGATTGAAAGATTGAAAGGTACGTAGACTGCTGAATAGACGTCTGCTTGGCAGCAACCTTTAGTGGGATTCATTGCAATTTTTGTAAAAGGATCCACTTGACAAATTATACATGAATGTAAAGGTGATTGAGTGTAGATTCTAACTCAATAAATGGATTATAATTTCGAGATTCTTGCAAAGATTTATGATCAATTATCGGAATAATGTGAAATTAAGTTTATACGGCTTCTGCACTAACATGCATGAGAGCAAAGATTTCCAGTCCAGCTTCTTGCAGTATGTTTCCTCCTCGAAGCAAGAGGCTAGCTAAGATAACCATCACCGGAATCTCCCCGTCCGTTCCAAAGCTCCATGACTTTATCCAAGAAATCTCGCAGGGTTGTCATCTTCCATTAAAATGGATCTTCAAATTCATAGCACATGCCTTTATTTCTATGTATTCCATCGATATTATCCCCTCATGTTTCTGAAAATATAATCGGAACCCCTTTTTCTTGAACCCATCTCACATCTGCTGCTGAGATGTTAAATATGTTGGGTATACGATCAAAGTCCCACATTGGCTAGAAATGAGGAGGATCAAGGGTATATAAGGATGGACAAATATCTCCATTGGTATGAGGCTTTTTGGGGTATAGCCCAAGAGTAAATCCATGAGGGCTGAGGCCCAAAGTGGACAATATCATACCAATGTGGAGATACATGGTGTTCATAGTTCCTACAAAATATGTATCAGCTACTGCAATTCCAAACAGAACTTAATTTGTTTACCTTTTGGGACTAAGAAAAGTGTTTCAAAGTCCTGAACTCTTGCTCCAGGACATCAAGATACCCTTTACGGCACATTGAAGATTGCCTCAAAATACTTTCTCTGGAATCTAAGACTGCTCAGATGTTCACAAGTGAAGCAAAACTAGAAAGTGCACTTCTTCAGATCAGAAAAAATTAGATTCTGAAGCAATCAGCTACTGGAAAGAAAACTATATACGATACCTCTTAAGCATTGCTGTAGGTGATTTTTGAAAGTGTGAAGGTCGGTTAGCTGTCAAATGACAACAGATGCTCACAGTATGTTGGGTTGATTAAATCAAATAACAAAGAATATTGATCAAGTGCTCCACCATGGGAGTTGCATCCCCTTCTTAACATGGCAAGCTCCAGTATCTCATTCTCAATTGTACATTCATTTCCAGTAAACCGTGACTGGTTGCAATGAGCAAGATGGGAAGATGGAACCTTTCTGGTCATCCAAGTTGAAGAATTCAAAACTCCTATTTGATCTGAAGTAAATAGAATTCTTCTTGAGATGGCGCTATCCACGAGTAGTGGATAGAGAAAAGGAATCATGGCCACCCAAACACTTGACAGTTTCTCATTTTTTTCAACTGAAAATTCATCTTATAGACATGAAAGTGAAAGATCCTGAAGGAAATACGTTTGGTGGATCTTAGTTAGGCTCAAGAAGCGTCGTCATCAGTAGCATGAGGAGCGATGTACCTTGAAACCAACAAGATATTCCCAAAACACTCCACTAAATAATTTATATCATACATGGAGAATATATTGCTCCTTCAACACTCCCCCTCCATTTTGTTTTCTTCTCTTTCTTGAATATTGGCGACTTCCCATCTGCTGTTTGAAATTACAAGTCCAAGTGAGAAACAAATTTATCAAACGTAACTTACAAAGAAACCCAAACAATTTTGTTTGATCATCTAGCCTGTGGAGTAGACTTAATTAAGATGTCGAATCATGTAGATCCTTTATGTTCACTATTTGATTGATCATGGTTGTTGTCATTATATTCCTCTACGATTTGAGATTCTGAAGTTGTTTGTGCAACACACCATGGTTCCTAGTTATCATGATTCCAAGCTTCTAAAACTACTTTTCTTCCCTCTATCCATAGATTATACCTCGTTTCAAAGCGACAAAGTTTGAATAACAACCATTCCTCCATTTATTGGTATTAATGTCAATATTATTGCAGAAACAAATAGAATGTTCAGCGATCAAGACTGAGATTATCATGATACTATAGTATGGAGGGAGGCGATTGAAGAGTTGAAGGGCTGGCAAAAGGTAATAATATAACGTTTTTGCCTATATATTGGGATGTTTGGGTCCTATATTTGAGGATAACTAAAGCACAAGAAGGATTTGTGAAATAAACCTAAGGATAGGACACGTGATTGCAGGCAAGGTGGTGAAGCCAGCCATGAGAAGCCCCGACCAAAGTTGAGTTCTTGGGCACTAGATACTCCGTCAGCAAGAGCAAAGTGATGGTTTCAGTGGGAGCCACACACAAAAGTAAAACACTATTCAAATGTTAGTAGCTCTTCGTCTAAACCTGAGAGCACCAGTTACGAGATAAGCTCAGAACCAAAACTCTAATCATGTTCCACGGCATTCTTCGGGCTTCTTAAATGGTCTTTGACCGGAGGAAATGAAGCATACATTATCACAATCTGATGGGAAAACTTTGCGAAGATCATGTTTTGTTCCATTTTACAAGATGTTAGCTTTCAACAGAACAGTTGGGATGTATCAGAGAAAGTAGCTCAAGTTTTTTCTGCATTGATGGTTCCAAATGTTGGTAATTAATCCAGTAATGAATATCACTGACATTGCCACCAATAACTGTTTGGTGTCTGCCTTGGATTCAAATAGCAGGGAGGAAAAAATATGATGGGACTTGAAAAATAAAACGAGAAATATTAAGGGTTTCTAGATATTAAATGCACCCACTGGCGATTTTGGTACCAAGTACAGGGCCTTTCATTGAATTGGCATTGTGGTTGTGTTGTATAAACGATTAAATATATAGTACTATAAACTACTTACGCTATAGCCTCTGTAGCACAGTGGTAGTGCATTTGCCTCTTAAGCAAGAAGTCGTGAGTTCGAACCTCACCAGGGGCATTCTATCTTTTTCCCGTTTCAAACATAGTTAAATACCCAGCACAGTTTTAAAAATATTTAATTAATTAATATATATTATATTTATACTTTTTATGGGTCTCTGTTATGAAAAACTATAATTTATATTTTTTTTTTGCAATTTATCTTTTTAAATCATAATCTAAATTTATATTTTTGAACTGTAATTAAAAGGTATTATAATATCAAATATTTAATTAATCAGCATATATTTATGTGGTTTTTTTATTATAAATAAACTATAATTTATTTTTTTAATTATAATGTAATTTTATATTTTTAAAACCGTAAAAGGTATCATAATATCATACACACAAAACACGAGATGTAGCTCAGCTCAAAACCATATTGCTATCATTAAACCATATTATAAGCCTAGTTATGATAAGATTAATGTAAACATCAAAGTGTTTATCATTGAATCTACCCTGAATATTTTCTTACAAGATCATTAAATTAAAATTCAATACCTCGGATCACAAATAACATAACAGTGTGTGAAATCTAATGTCTCCATCACGTATGAAGCCACAAGCATAAGTTAATTATTATTATTATATGCTAAATCCATACTTTGCAATAAATCTAAAATAATACAATTTGTGTGATCATAGTTGCTCCACTTACCATGTGATTTCCTAACTTAATACACAAAACCACCAGTTTTCTTGGTATCAGCCCACTGTTTATTTATTTTAGTGATCTTGTTACATATTTCAAAAAAAAAAAAAAAAAACTAAGCACAAAGCTCTTGTTTCAAATTAAACAATGTTCTTTCTCATAATAATAATAATAATAATAAAAGGTATTAAATTTGTTATGGTTCATGACCCAGATCACGGGCTAAATAAGTTGTCCTGTGTCAATAATATTGTTTTGAATATTTTTAAAATCAAATCAAATTTTAACCTAATCGATCAAGTTACAAACCAACAATATTGTGTTTTTTTTTATTATGCTATTAATTTTATGATATTTTTAATATATTCTCATAATTATTCAAAAAACTTAGTGGGTTGTAACGATTTGATTAAATAAACTCTAACTTGATTGTTTTTTAACCTAGCTTGAATTAAGTTCTAACTCGATCTTATTACGAATTAACTCGTTAAAACTTACTGGTTAAATAATACAAGGAAGATTGAGAAAACTATATTAAATTAAATTGCACAGCCGAATGGGGGAGTCTGCTTCAATCAAAGTGTCACATAATTGACATTTTATAACAGTGAATATAATTTATTTATTTATTAACACTATGTAATATTGAATGTAGGATTCGGTCATATTAAAGCATATAGTTTTTTTTTCCTGCAACGATAGGTATACATTTCCAATATATTCTTGGTGATTATCCAAAAAACTTAGCAGCTTTTTAAGATTTGACTAAATAAACTCTAACCTGGTTGTTTTCTAACTCAACTTTGTTTAAATTTTAATTTGATTTGATTATAAATTAACTCGTTAAATCTAGTTGGTTAAATAAAAGATGACGATGATAAACATGTCTGGTAATGTTATTGGTGTTAAAATAAACAAAATAATACAAGGATGATTGAGTAAACTATATTAAATTAAATTGCCCAGCCGAATGGGGAGTCTACTACAATCAAAGTGTGTCGCATAATTGACATTTTACAATGATGAATATGATTTATTTATTTTTTAACATTGTGTAATATTCATGCAGGATTCGGTCATATTAAAGCATACAGGGTTTTATTTTTCCCTGCAGCGATAGGTATATATTTTATCTGTAAATTAAACAGGTGCTGTATATTATTGTTTTTTTATATGGTTTTTCACTTTCTAAAAAACATTGGTACCCTTTTCATGTATGTGTGTCTTTATAATTAAACCAATAATCAATTAGCCTTGTTAATCCGAATGGGATATTCCAAAGCTAATATTAATTGATTTATTTTTTCCAGCAAAATAAAAATTTCAAATCATCTTCATGAAATCTCAACGTTCAAGATAAATTTATTAATATCAAAATTAAATTTTTTATTACCAGAATGTTGAAAAACAAACCTCTTTATATAATCCTTCTTCTCCAATGACTTTATTTCTCTTCAAACAACCTTAGTTATTGAAATGTGATAAAAATAAATTTAGAATCGAAATATAAAATCAAGAAACTACATGGATCAAATAATGCACTGGAATTCAGGGATTGAATTTGAATTTTTCCATGTGTGATTTAGCAATGAAATGACTTAGAGCTTTTTTAATTTATTTTGGTTCTTGTTATTTAATTTTTTAACGTTCATTTTAAACTCTTTCTCATAGAAGTATTCTTTAATTCAATTTCATTATTTTTAAAGACATCATGTGTAGGTAAATGTATATAAAAAGAAGCAAATCCCAATAATATGAGAGGATGTTTGTTTTTGTTTTTGCGTTTGTTGTAAGATATCACTTGAAATGTAAGAATAAAAACAATAAATCCTGAAAATTCTCTTACAAGATTATTAAATTAAAATTCAATACCTCGGATCACAAATAACAGTGTGTGAAATCTAATGTCCCCATCACGTATGAAGCCACAAGCATAAGTTAATTATTATTATTATTATTATTATATGCTAAATCCATACTTTGGAATAAATCTAAAGTAATACAATTTGTGTAATCATAGTTGTTCCACTTACCATGTGATGCCCTAACTTACTACACAAAACCACCAGGTTTCTTGGTATCAGCCCACTGTTTATTTATTTTAGTGACCTAACTACATATTAAAAATAAAAATAAAAATAAAAACACTAAGCACAAAGCGCTTGTTCCAAATTAAACAATGTTCTTTCTCATAATAATAATAATAATAATAATAACAATAATAATAATAATTAAAGTTATTAAATTTATTCTGATTTATGATTGAGGATAAGTAACCAGTTCTACATCAATAAAAAAATATATTATTTCAAGATTATTTTAAAAATAAAATAATATTATTCTAATTTTTTTTAAAATCAAACCAAATTGTAAACTAATCAATTAAGTTATATACCAATAATATTTTTTTATATATATATAAAGAGTTGAATGAAAAAAACAACATTATTAAAGGAATAGTGTCGTCTACAATGCCCTTTGCTTCCTCCTCCACTAGTCTAGGTTTAGATAGTGTTTAATAATATAGTTACAGGTAAGGTTTACTCGCAGCCACACATTTTAATATTCGGTAAAGAAAACAAATATGATTTTAACTGATGGGGTCCACTAAATTTTGCTGTTTACCCACATAATTGGAGAAGCAGAAATTTTGTTACTTCTTGTTACTACTTTTAGGAACAGTATAGTCATGTTCCACTATTATAATGTTTGGTTTTTTTAAAATAAAAAAACTAATAAAAAACGTTTAGTTTAGTTTTTAAAAAAAAAAAAAACAATGAAAATAGTTTAGTTTTTTTTTATTGAAAAAACAGTACAATTAATCATGATCAATATATTTTTTTAATTAATTTAAAATGAATTAAATTTATTCATACTATAATTTTAATTTTATTCTTAATAATATTTTATCTCATTTTAAAATCATAACCACGATAATAATCACATTATAAAACACACAATTAATGTTTTAATGTTTTGCATGTGATGATAAAAGAAAACATGGTGCAAGCCGGTTGTCCTTACGTGAGCAATTACGTCTGCGTACACGTGGTGCAAGCTGGCTGGCTGGTTTTCCTTATGTAAGCAATTACGTATGTGAACATGGGCATAGGCTTGCAAACCTAGCTAGGTTAGGTTCTTAGCATATTAGAAAAACTGCCCAAAGGGTTCCATCAATTTGCATCACATGGTCAACCCTTTTACGGTTCTTTATATTACAATATAATTTTTAATTACATATATTGATAATTAATCAATCCTTACTTCTTCTTCTTTTTCTTTTTTTTTGGTTAAGAGTATCAAGTAAAAGATTAAGGTTTGAGATCTTGGTAGAGGGAGTTTTTTATTTAAAAATATATTAAAATAATATATATTTTAAAAATTTTATATTTAATAGCAATATATTAAAATAATTTAAAAATATTAAAAAAAAAATTAATGAAAAACAAACTGCATTTCAACTCCAGATAGGATCTAAAATATTAGAATGGTTTTTCCATTATAAAAAAAGAACATATAAAAATAATTTTAATATTTTAGATATGAATTATAGATCTTTAGTTTCTAAATAAAATGTACATTGCATGTATTTGTATGCTTTTACGGTTGCATATAAATCGATTTAATTCTCTATGTTCAAGGAATATAAGAAACTTTTTTTTACAATGCAATAAAGTATTTATCTTTAGCAAAAAAAAAAAAAAAACCAAAGTAGAATCTTAAAATTAATAGCTCTTTATTTCTATAGTCAAGACTTTAAAAATAATTAATAATATCTACTAAGCAACGAGAATAAATAGATAAAATAAAAATATAATAATCAAGATTATATCAAGATCCATCAAAATAAATTAAATTTTTAATTGGTTGGTATTCATGTTATTTTCAGTAATTTATTAATACTTTCTACCAACCTTACCAAGAATGAAGAAAAAAACCATTTCATCATGATTCCTAAAAAAACAAATTTCATGTCAAGATACGGTTTGAGATTGCGATGCAAACCTTGTTTTTAAAAAAATTAAATTTATTTTATTAAAAAATAATTATTTTTTATATATTTTGGATCGTTTTGATACACTGATCTAAAAAAAATTAAATAACAAAATATTATGTTAATACATTTCGACATGAAAAATATTCTGTAAAGTAATTATAACTACATTTTCATACAGTTCTTCAATCTTTTACAGGTATTGAATTTATTTTATTATACCTAATTTTAGCATATTACATTGAAAATTATTTTGTATTAACAATTAAATGCAATAATTCAATCACAAACAATTAATGAACTCTTATTCAGATTTTAAACATGGAAAATTAATTTAAAAAAAATCATTCCAAGTTTCAAATATGAAAGAGTTAATTCCATAAACAAACGAATTTATTTATTGAAATATTTTTAAATAATTTATATGGTGACATTTTTTTATTGTCCTCTGGCAGGGGCTCCAGGCTCTATGCTCGAGTGGGCCTTGGTGGCCGTACTGATGGAAAGGGACCCATCCTTTTCAAAAGCATTCAATACTTTGCCACGTGTGTGACCCTACTTGGTGTGTCCTTTATCTGTACCTCACACCGTCCGGCAATCACTCACCTGAATCCAACAATAAAAATAAAGGTGAAATGGCCTGAATTGTTTAGTTTATTTTTTTTCAAAATAAAAGGTATATATAAAATATTAAAAAATAACATAATTTGTAAAGTTGAAGGTGACGTATCAAAAGTCACCTATGACGTGTGATTTCTTTAAAAAAACAATATTATAGAGATATTACTTTATGTTAACATAGATTTAGATTTATATTTACTTTGAAATGATATTTTTATATAAAATTAATATATATTTTTATTCCAATGTATTTTAATTATATTTATAGAAAAATGTTTGATTTTTCTTTAAAAAGAACTTGTTTAGAAAAATTAAAATAAATCATCAAGTTGTTAGATCATATTTTTAAAATAGAAAATCTGGCTCCATACTTTTTTATGATTATAATTAAAATACTTTATTACTTCATGTTATATCAAAATAATATTTTTTTTATTTTTAATACTAGCATGTTAAAATAATATAAAAATAATTTAAAATAAAAAATAAAAAATATATGTTTTTAAAATACAAAAAATAAATAGCTTGAACGTTGTTTCGTAAACAATAATGTATGGATACATGGGCCCACCCCCAAATTTTTGCGAATAAATTATAATCTAGAAGGTTAAGTCACGGCAGAGTATAGTTGTTCCCTGTTTAAGAAAATGTAAAGAGAAATTCATCAATCAAGAAAAGCAAAGAGGGACACGTTTGTTTTATTTACTTTGTTGTGGAAAAGTTGATAATGGTGGGAGACATGTAAATGCTCAACAAGTGGAAAATGCCCCGCCAAGAAAACTTTTAGATAGTCAAGCTAGCTCTCCTTTGTGTCACTTTTTCTTCTTTCTTTTGTAACATCACTTTTTTTATTATTATTTTTTAAATAAAACAATCATCAAAATAACACAATTTATAAAAAAAAACATTTGGTGAAATAATTCAATTTACATATATTGTAATTGAAAAATATGAAATTTAAACTTCTTATTATTTAGAAACATGATATTTTAAAAGAAATTATAAAATAATCTAAACAAATTATGATATCATTAATATTATTTGAAAAATCTTCACAAAACAAATCCGACAACATTCAAAAATATCATCAATAATGAAGCTAAAGAGTCACACTTGTTGCTAAAGACAAGCAAGTCTCATGCTATATTTGGACAGCAAGTATAACACACCAGGTCATTGTTCGTAATTTTTCTTTGTATCGCTGGATTTATCTTGTTGGTATCATTTTGATGATATTGATAATGTCATGATCAGAATTTCGATGTGCTTTGAATGTCTCTTTCTCTTTTATTTTTTCTCTCCCCTCATCTTAATTTACATAAAACCATTTTATAATTTCTTTTTAATGTCACATTTCTAAATACCAACAAGTTTAAATCTTATATTTTTTAATCATGAGATATATAAACTATACTATTTTTTTTTATTTATCAAATCATGTGATTTTATCATTTATTCCAAACAAACATGCTAATAAAAAAAAACAACCACTTGATTTCTTGTAAAGTGAAAGGAAGTGGTAGGCAATTAACAAAACTTTGGTGTTATAGTAGCTAAAGATAAGAATTAAATCGAAGATAATAATTTAATAAAAAAAAGTTATCGATGTGATAGCACTTAAAAAAGATCACCAACAATAAATACAAATGATCACATTTGTTGCCAAAGATAAGTGAGTCATATACTACTTTGAACATCAAGTAGAGCACACTTGAACATTGTTGGTGACTTTTCTTGATATCGCTAGATTTATTTTATTGGTATCATTTTGACGATACCAATGATGTTACAATTAAAATTTTAATGTGCCTTCGATATATATTTTTCTTTCTCCTCATCTTAATTTATATAAAACCATTCTATAATTTCTTTTAAATGCCAAGTTTTTAAATATCAACAAATTTAGATTTTATATTTTTCAATCATGATACATATAAAGTATACTTTAGTGTATGTCGTCTCTATCTAATTTATTTTTATTTTTTTATCTCTTTCTCCTCATCTTAATTTATATAAAACTATTTTATATATTTTTTAAACGTCACGTTTCTAAATACTAACAAATTTAAATCTTATATTTTTCAATCATGAATGTATAAACTATACTATTTTTTTTTCAAATCATGTTATTTTATCATTTATTCCAAACAAACATGCTAACATGAAAAAACAACCACTTGATTTCTTGTAAAGTGAAAGGAAGTGGTAGGGAAGTGACAAAACTTTGGTGTTATAGTAGCTAAAGATAAGGATTAAATCGAAGACAATACGGATTGAATCGAAGACAATAATTTAATAAATAAAAAAGACCATTGATGTGATAGCACTTAATGCATTATTGTGTTTGTAATGATGTGCAGAAACAATGAATGGAAAGCAGCAGCTGAAGTAGTGGAGAGTGGAGACAGGACATGTACCTCCGTGTACTGCTTAACACCTGATTCCTAACAAAAGGCGGAGGAGATACGATGATTTTTATTTTAAAAAAAAAATTATTATTTTTTATTTTAAATTAATTCTTTATATTTTTATATTATATTAGTGCTGATATCAAAAATAACTTTTTAAAATATTTTTAATTAAAAATATTTCAAAAAATAACAATTAATACACTTTCGAACACTAATTAAATTTATTATTTTTTAATAATAAAAAAGCATGTTAACTTTATTTTTATTTTTAATATATTATTTATTTAATCATGATTAATTAACTTTGAGAGATATTTTACAATATATTAGGGTTTAGGTACTAAAGTTATAATTTTATATTTTACAATTACCTTTGAAGTTGATGACAATACCTTTAATAATTTTAAAATTTATAAAATTTAAATTATTAATTTTTAAAAAATAAATCTAGAATTTAACTAATTAACTTATTGTTTATATTATACTTTGGGTTTCACATGCCTCAGTTTGTTTGCGGCACAAAGATACCCGCAACACTTTCTATATCAAATATTATATAATAATGCACATTTTCTATCACTATGCAAAAGTAAAAAAAAAATTTCTACAAGTTCTTCTTGATATTCTGTGATGATTTTTGAACGGGTAAGGGTTCAATATTTAGCTTATAAGAAATGATTCCACTTTGTTCTACCTTATTCTCCATCAATCATTCAGTTTCAAGTTATTATTGGTTATGTGGAGAAGGATGAATTTATAAGTTTTCTTCTTCAAATCCATGGAGGTAAAGTTTTTACATCTAGAACATTAAGCTACATACGATAAAAAATTAATAATAAAAAAAATCATAATCCCAGAGTTGGTGGAGTTCAGCTGAAAGTATTTCGCTCATAATTCTTCATTATTATGAGCTGGTGGGAGTGCTGTGAATAATTGGATGATCTCTTCGTCCATTGGATCTTTGTTTTAATGTAAAAAATATTTTTTAAAAAATAATAATAAAATATTTTTTTTATATTTCTAAATAAAAAATATTTAAAAAAAGAATCGTTACTGTACATCTAAATAACTCATTAATACATCGTATAATGCAAATAAAAATTAAGATTTTAAGGTTAAAGTTGTAGTTTCAAATGATAAAAAAAACTATGATATTTTTTCATAAAATATGAAATTTAATCTAATAAGAAAATAACACATGAATTGTTTATATAAAGATAAAAACCAACAAAATCAAGAGAATAAAAAAAATAATTAAAATTTAAAATTAACTACAAATGCAATTTAAATATCAAAACAACATATTCTAGATCTAGTTTAAATGCATTCCTCGTATTGGCTAATTACAGTAAATTAACCCCTTTATTTTTTGTGTTTTTCTAACTAGATTTTATATTTTAAATTTTATTGTGCATAATATTTTACATCCTAGATCATCTTATAATCTAGTTTATTTTACATTTATAAAAAAATATAAATTGTAATTTTTAAAATATAAAAAGTAAATACAAAAATAACTAAACTATAGAATAATTAAGGTACATAATTTTCTTTTATTTAATTATGTTTACATATTTCAAACAAATTAACTAGCACCGTTGAATACTATGGATTCTTTACTCGTAATAAATCCCATAGATTTATTAATTCGTTTATCGAGCAACTTTGTTCAAAGGCATGACTATTATATAAGTAAGTTAAACCTAGGACATATTCTTAATAATTGCTTGAACTTGGGGATATTGTACAAAGCCCATTATGTTGTTAGAGTTAATTATTTAATCTTATTCTATGGACATTTCAAAATCCGCTAACAATATGATGGGTTCATTAGTTTTATATTTATTAAATTTGATTGAATAAGTCCCGGTACAAGTTAATCTAACTTGAATTGAATTGATATATTATAATATTATTTCAAGATATTTATTTTTAAAAAAGGTTGACATGATATTATTTATAAAAAATAAATGAAATTTAAATCGAGTTTTGATCAAGATGATTTCATTATAGATAACTTGTCAAGTTATTTAGGTTTGACGATAATAGCTTTCATCTTATTGTTTTAGGTATTATTTGAAAACGTGGTGCAAACCATGTTCTTTAAAAATTTATGTTTTTACTATTTTTTATGTTTTAGATTGTTTTAATATACTGATTTAAAAAATAATTCTTTATAAATAAAATAATATTATTTTAATACATTTCAGCATGAAAATTACTTTAAAAAATAACTATAGCTAAACTCCTAATTAGACAATAAATCCAGCTCAAATAAGTCTCAGTTCATCTGCTTGTTTGAGTTAAGTTTAATAACAAAAGTTAATATAACTAAAATATTTTAAATTTTATGTCCAGAAAAATTAAATCATGAGCTAGAAAAATAATAATTATAAAAATAAAATATTTTTTTATCGGTTAATATGTACTTTCTCATTATACATGCTAGAAAAACCCAAATGTGAGATATTATAATGTCAACGTACATTTTGATTTGGAGTTAGGTAAGCAATAATGGCAATGCAAAGATATTTTTTTCAGAAAACAAATAAATTTATGTATAAATAAAAATCAAGAAATAGACAAAGGAAACTTCATAATCCATTTGTTTTTCTCCTTGTAAGAAAAAAAATAAATTAATTCCCCTACTTTCCAAAACACAAACGACAAACCCCATCAATTTCTAACAGGGAAACCATGTTCGTCATTTATTATATTTATTTTGTGTTTATTAATACGGTTAAATCCATTTTTTAAAATGTTTTACAAATAAATTTTAATATAAAAAATATAAAATTATTTTAAATATATTTTTTAAAAAATATATAAAACTGCGTTTCTATAAGCTAAAAATATGTGGCTTCTGCGTATACCCAACAGGTAGTTGGAGAGTAGACGACACGCCTGTTTGCCATGCACCAAAAGTTTATTCAAATTTCTTATTTGCGTAAGGCTAATTTTATTCAAATTTCTTAATTGCAAAAGGCTAAAATTCGTATTTGTATCACTGTTTTTTTTCTCTTTTTTAAAAGCTATCCTTTGCAAGATAAAATATTCGTAATCAATAATTATTTTAAAAAAATTAAATTACTAGAATTTTAAAGAAATAATATATCAAACTCATAAAATCATAAGTTCGGATATAACAATAAAATCCTTGAGAAATTCTCTCTTAACAATCTTTACCCACACAAAACAACCTAAAATTACTAAATCCAAGATCAAAACTAATATATTTTTTTATTATTTTCTAAAAAGTATTTAAATATTAGTCTTATATTATAATGGACAGTTGTGTAAGATCATATTTTTTGCTAGAAAAACATCAAGAAAACACAATGCATTTTAAAAATGCTACAATTCATGTGTAGGTTGTATAATAAAAATTGTAGTATAATGTATGAAAATTGATACAAATACATGTCAAATTTTAAAGCCTTCTTTCTTGTTTTTTTATTATAAAAAATAATTAATATATTAATAAAATCAGTTGATTTCAAATTTCTTTCTAATTTTTTACTATAAAAAAATTAACACATTAATAAAATTTATTAATTTCAAATTTATTAAATCTAAACTATGTTTAATACTCGGAAATATGAGTTAGGGAGCTAACTCGTATTAATTTATGTTAATTTAAAATGGTTTTTGAAGAGTTTTATTTTTTAAATTAAATTAATATTATTTTAATTTAAAAAATCAAAACTATTTTGATTGGAATTTGATGGGAAATATTTTGACATGTTAAAATGAATGATTCATTTTAATATGAAATTCTAGAAAACTATTTATTTTGTGTTTTAAAAGTATTTTTTAAAAAATTAATTTTATTAATTAATTAATTTTAAATTATTTTTTTAATATTTTTAAAATTTTTTAATGTTTTAATATTAAAAATAACTTTTTTAAAATAAAAAATATTTTTTTAAATACAAAATATTTTAAAATACAACTTCTCAAACACTCACAGAGACCCTAATAACTATAACCGGACCCACTAGTTGAATTACAGTTCATCGATTCTATTTTAATTTAAGAATATTCCCAAGACAAATTCCCTCACCTCCCTGTCTCTTCCTCTATAAAGTAAGAACAAAGTAACCAAAAATTAGTGTAATAAAAACAAACTCCAAAGAACCTTCAAGAAAATGTGTGAGACCCTAAAGAACAACTATCAAATTTGTGAAGAGATCGGCCGCGGTAGATTTGGCACAATCTCTCGTTGTTTTTCACCCATCAAGAACGATTTCTTTGCTTGTAAATCTGTAGACAAGAATCTCCTTACGGATCCAACGGACCGAGAGTGTCTTCAAAACGAAGCAAAGATCATGTCCCTCCTGTCTCCTCATCCAAACATTGTCGAAATCTTCGATGTCTACGACAATGAAGACTCTCTTGACATGGTATTAGAGCTTTGCGAGCAGAATACTCTTTATGATCGTTTGATAAAGAGTAATGGAGGATTCAGCGAAGCCATATCTGCGTCTGTAATGAAGCAGTTGTTGGCAGCAATAGCGCATTGCCATAGGTTTAGTATCGTGCACAGAGATATAAAGCCGGATAACATATTGTTTGATGAGATGGACCGGGTGAAGTTGGCAGATTTTGGGTCGGCTGTTTGGGTAGCGGAGGATGGGACGGTGAGTGGGCTGGTGGGTACGCCGTATTATGTGGCTCCGGAGGTGGTGATGGGGAGGGATTATAATGAGAAGGTTGATGTGTGGAGTGCTGGGGTGGTTTTGTATGCTATGTTGGCTGGATTTCCTCCGTTTTATGGGGAGACTGTTGAGGAGATTTTTGAGGCTGTTGTTAGAGGGAATTTGAGATTTCCGCCTAAGGTTTTTAGAAATGTTTCCCCGGAAGCTAAGGATCTGTTGAGGAAGATGATCTGTAGAGACGTTTCTAGGAGATTTTCAGCTGAGCAAGCTCTGAGTAAGTTCCTTCGATTTTTTTGAAATTTTTGGGTTAAGTCTTGAGACTTTTGGTGATCTTTTTGAGGACTTGAAGAGGGTTTCTTTTGATTAATGAGTTAGAATACTGAAATGAATTTTCTTTATTTTCACAATTTTCTTGTTAACCAAACAGGGTTTTAAAACTTTTTTTGACTTTTGGTGATCTTCTTGAGGATTCGAAGTGGGGTTTCTTTTGATTAATGAGTTCATGAGTTAGGTTTCCAAGATGGGCTTTCTTTATTTTCACCATTTTCTTGTTAACCAAACAGGTTTTGAACCGTTACAGCACAATCCTCTGTTTTTTATAATTTAAGATGGGTTTTCTTCCGATCACAGAGTTTACCAGTTAAAATGCTGAAAAAGGCTTTTCTTTTTCAACAAATCTCTCATCAACCAAACATAAATCCTATCCCTTCTCTGGCCTTGAATCACTCTTTCGATGCTCCTAAATCATGAGGCTCACTCTGTTTCTTGCTATGTGGAATGCAGGGCACCCATGGATCTTGAGTGGAGGAGAGACAGTTTCAATGGTCTAATCTGCCCTTGTAAAATCCAAGAAAATACAATGGAAGCAAGTACTGCTAATAGCTTATCACTCTACGGTGTGTACATATCCAACTACCTATCAAGTCACAAGATCCCGACTTTTCTTCGTGCAGCACAAAACCCTATGGTGAATACTTCCAGAATCTCAGTTTTTTCCATGGCAGAGAGGAGAGAGGACGGGAGAAATGGACAAGGAAACAGTCACATGGCATCATCTCCGGTGGGAGGCCCCGCTGCAAAGGACTGTGACCTTTTTTTTGTTTTGTTTTATCTTTTTTGGCCTTGTTTATGCTGTGTGAAGAGAGAATCCAAGAGAGGCTGTAGATAGTTCAGAAGAAAATGGTTGAGAATCCCGTCTTTCCCCGCCTTTGCTTGTTTTTTTTTGTAAGAATTCAAGGAAGTGAGAAAGCTAAAGAAAGTTTGTAATATTACTCTACTTTAATATGATGTCTCTACTTTTAACTTTTTACCAGTATTCTTGTGAATATTTTGTCATGTCTTGGTTATAGCCTGGTTGTTTTTATTTTTTAAAACTAATTAAGATCTTGAAATTAACAATCATATAAGTTTTTAGTGATTCTGAGGATTGTAGCACTCGAACTAGTGATCTGAGTAGTGAATTTAGAATTTGACTTTCTGAGTAGTGAATTTAGAATTTGACAATTAAACTCGAACTAGTGATTTCTAAGTCGAACTAGTGATCTGAGTAGTGAATTTAGAATTTGACAATTAAGCTTTTGTGTGTTAATATTAAAAATAATTTTTTAAAAATAAAAAAAATATTATTTTAATAAAAAATAATGAATAATCCTTCATTTTTTTTTGGATCTGAGTGTAACTTTTGTTTGATTTTCTGTGTAGCCATGTAGTAAATGCAAGCTGCGTCATCTTGTCATGAAGGCATGTTTCAAGGATATGCCATGGCATATGCTGTTATTATTATTTTTTTATATAAAAAATAAAATTATTTTTTTAAAAAAATTCTGAACTTTAATGTTTTTGAATTCACCAATCAACTTTCTAACATCTATTATAAATAAGTTATTTTTTAAATCAATTCAAATTAAACCTTGACTCATAACGTATTTCAAATTATGAATTTATCAAATTAACTTGAGCAAATCAAAACCAAAATATATTTAATAATCTGTGAAAAATACGATGCTGTCGGAGCAATGTGATTCAAGAATCAATAACGTTGTCTTAGCTCCCAAGTTTATGCTAACCGTTGGGTGTTTTTCACGCAATGAGGTCAAAGGTTTGATGCTTACAGGTGGCTTCCACGATTACAGGATGCACAGAGCATATGCTCAGATTATGCTGTTTCTTGGCACCATTGTAGACCTCTCCTCTTGCCTTGCCTTAAGATATGGGATTTAAATTGTGCTTTTGTCAAAGCTCCCTTGCCTTTGGGGCAGGGGGGTAGACTTAGAAAAAAGTGACTAAGTAACTAAGATAATTGACAATTGTATTACATTAAAATAATTAAAAAAAATTAATTTAATATTTTCTAAATAAAAAATAATTTAAGAAAAACTCTAATAAATAAATATATCTAACTATCTATGTGTGATAAAATTAAGTTGACCATTGAGAATGAGTTATAATTGGGAATCGACTTCCAATTAAATTGCCCCCGCTGATAAGATTAGCATCAAGCTAAAATTTAATTTTTAAAATAAATAGTATTTTCTTTAAGATATTAAAAAGGACATTTGAGTTATCAAATGTCCTATTTATTTGAAAATTGTGCCAGCAACATTAATTGCTTGGCAACAACTCTTTTTTGTTATGTGTGATTGATATCAACTGATTATTATTAATTACACTCTAGATGCAAGTGATAAAAAATATTAATTTAAATTTTAAAAGATATAAATTAATTGAGTATATATTTTAAAAATTATCAATTTAAATTTTATAAAATTTAAAATTATTAAAAAATTATAAAATTATTAACTTCAGGGCCCGTGAAATTAGTCGATATATACATAAGTTGATCTAGACATCTATATTAATCTAAAATACCATTAATTTATAAATAATTCGATTTAGCTAACTTCAATTTAGTAAAATTTTGATTTATTTTTTCCCCTCAAATAATATAATATTTTACTAAATGAACCATTCAATTTATAACTCAAATCTTACCTCAAAATAACCCGGATTACAGTTAATAAATACAATTTGAAGTCACATCAAACATGAATTAACTCAATAAATGAAAATGAGGCATTATCATGAGTAAGATGGTGTGACTCATATTAAATAAATGGATTCAACATCCATTATTGAGAGAAAAAAAAAAAAAACTCACTCTATCTAGGAGGACAAAAGGATCCCTCTCAAGACAGCAGGTGAATCTTGCATTACTGTACCCTAGAAATGAATTTAAAATCTTGTGGGGAGCCTGCCAAGAGATGAACAAATCCAAAATAAAAAATCCAAAATAAACAATAAAATAGAAATAAAATAGCTAGAGCTAGGACTTTGTAGCAGATGGGCTGGTGAGGGACTAGCTGGAAGTGATGAATCTTGCTGGACGGGGATCAGGTGTGAACGCTTCTTTGATAGCTTATCATGGTTCCTAGTTGAGGAATCTTCAGAAGTGGCAAAGGACCAGACAAGTACAGACAGAGGAGAGAGGGAGACGTGTGACGTGTCTGTTTTTTTTGGAAGTCTTTGACCATCTTTTTATGTGTAAAAACAAAGTGATCTCTTGGGACTCAAGCATGCTTGGTCTCCTGTTAGGTATGATAATAGATCCAGCATCTAATTTGATAAGTTATCTCCATCATCTAGAGATACTAGGTCATCTAGACCTAATAAAATGGGACCATAAATAATTTTGAAGATATAGTTTAATTAGTTATTTTCTTACCTTCATCATCTAGAGGTGCGAGGTCATCTTGATCTAATAAAATGTTACCATAAATACTTTTTAAAATATAGTTTAATTAGTCAGATTTTAAATTTGTTATCCAAAAATTATTAACTTGAGTATTATAAATTTTAAAATTATTAAAAATTTATGTAGTCATTAACTTCAGGATTTTGAGAAATTAGTCGAGATATACATAAATTAATTCGAATATTTATGATTACAAAAACAAAATCCCAAGTAAATTAATTGAACTTGAAAAAGGATACATGGCCCTTCAATTCCCAAACCCTAAACATGCTTCTAAGTAAATTTTTTTTTGGTGATGGCAAAATTAAACTATGTTTGGACTTCAATTCTAACTTTACCTTAATGGATACTAGTAGATAATTAGACTCAAGATCAAAAGAGTAAAGGAAAATGGCTATTCCTTCTTCAATTCCTTGAAAAATTTCCTTTAATACCATGGGTTGAAATTGTCTTCTACTCTTAATATTATTTTAAAAGTATGTGGTTAATTAATATATAATAATTTTGTATAAGTTTCACTCATTTTTTTTTGTTAAGATCTTGGGTAAAAAAAGTAATAACATTTTTTTAAAATTTATTTATATAAATTGTTACACGATGCCAAATACAGGAAAATAAAAAAAGAGTTACTTCTTCGATTCCTTAAACAGTTTTCTTGAGAACCAAACACATTATAATATTACATGAAGTGATTATAATAGTTCCATCCAAAAGTAATGAAGCACTGAACTTAAATTATAAAAATAAGAATAAAAATAAAAATCACAAATCATCCACCAACTAGTGGAAGTTGGAAGTTAGCTAGGACCTACCCATGTGATGTGATGAGAAATTGGTTTCTAGTTTTCTTTCTTTCTTTCTCCTCTGAGCAATTCTGTCTTCATGTTACCAATTTCTAAGGCAATCCATCATTTTTCGTAGAAAAACTTGGTGGCCAAAGGAGGTTTACAAATGTCTCTTTCAATCCTAATTTCTTATCTGACCATTTCAGTTTCTTGAACACATAAAAACAAAAATAAAAATAAAAACATGGCATTTATTCAAAATTTAAAACTAATTTTAAGTGTCCAAATAAAAAATGATATAAGCAACATTAGAAGGGGATGTAAACCTCTAAAAAAATATTATATTTAAAATGTTTAAGAATGTAAATTATTTTTTATTTAAAATTATAATATTAAAAATAATTTTTTTAAAATAATAATATATATATTTTTTAAATTTAAATTTTTAAAAAACGTTGGTTCCGAATACGCAATTACATATCACTAGAAAAAATCTTTTTTGATTTCGTAATCTTATGTGCGTCTCATAGTGCAAGCTCACATGGGTGCTTGCAATATTGTCGAAAATTGATGGCGAAATTAATGGCCTTGCTATTTAATTCTTTCTGGTTCGTCAATGATGTCATATATATGCCATGATTGTGGACCAAAATGCTAAAAAATAAATTAAAAAACACACACATACACGAATAAATATGAATCAAACCATAAAAATATATTAATTTAAAATAAATAAAAAAATAAAAATATATTTGAAAACACTAAAATTATATTAATTTAAAATAAATAAAAAAATAAAAAAAATTTCAATTTTTTTTAAAAACACTTTTAAAATGAAGAAACAAACAAATATTTATAGGAGTTCTCTTTTTCTTCTTTCTTTTTATTTAAATTCTAGACAACTTGTATGTTCAGTAAAGTGATTCATTTTATTTTTACAATTTTATTAATTAAAATATATAACAATAAGTTTTTTTTATATATTTATTTTTGATATTATCACATTAAAACCATAAAAATATCTAAAAATATATTAATTTGATATTTTTAAAATATAAAACAATTTTAAAAACAAATTAAAATAAAAAACAAACACACACTGAAAATAAAAGTAAACCCGTGACTGAAGGAATTTTTAAAATATAAGTGCTCCTCTACTAGTCAAGACAGATTTCAAAATATACACGTTAAGAATCTACTAAGCATCTTCTTAATTGTTTTTTTGTGGTGTTAATACTATCACATGCACGTCTCAAGCCATTTCTTTTGACTCGTTGTTTAGGTTTAAAAATATTTTTTAAAAAATAAAAAATATTATTTTAATACATTTTAATATAAAAAACATTTTAAAAAATAATCATAATTATATTTTTAAATAAATAAATAATAGGAATCATTTTATTTTTACAAAAAGTTTCTTAAGTGCTCCTCTGCTAGACAAGACAGATTTCAAAATATATACGCTAAGAATCTACTAAGCATCTTCATAATTATTTTTTTGTGGTGTTAATATCGTCGCATGCAATTATCAAGCCATTTCTTTTGACCTGTTGTTTAGATGAAATTTTTTTTGATATGTTGATTTTAAAAATAAAATAAATATTATTTTAATATATTTTAACATAAAAAATATTTAAAAAAATAATCATAATTATACTCGTAAATAAACTCGACATCATGTATGTTAAGTGATGTGATTAATTTTATTTTTACAAAAAAAAATTTTAAGTGCTCCTCTGCTAGTCAAGACAGATTTCAAAATATATACGTTAAGAATCTACATAGCATCTTCTTAATTTTTTATTTTTTTTTTGTGGTGTCAATATGGTCACATGCACTTATCAAGCCATTTCTTTTGACTTAATGTTCTCATGGCTACAGGAAATTTGCCATAATGATGTTCAGTAAGGAGTGTAATTCGGGTCAAGCTTCCACACAGAGATGTGATATTTCATTTTCTTTGAAGGAAAAAGAGACCTTACCAGTAGAATGATCTACTTAGTCCATGAGAAATGTGAGAAAAACACATCTCCTGTGGGGTCCAAAAGAGAGAAAAAAAGAAGAGAAGGAAATGTTGAATGATAAAGGAATCTTCTAGGAACATTTATACTGTTTGTTTTTGTGTTTTTTAAATATTTATTTAGATATTTTTTCCTAGTTAGCTAACATCTAAGAACTAAAATAAAAATAAAAATAAAAATAAAATTTAAAAATATTCAAAACATATGCAACAATAAAGAAATTATATAAATCGAGTTGGATTATGAAACTAACACAATTTAGACAGGTTCTAATAAGAGTTTATTGTTTTTGGTTCAATTTGATTTTTATAAAAAAAAAAAACCAAACTGTTTTTTTTTTTTTTTAAATCGAAATCGGTTCAAACTGATCGATTTTGGTTCAGTTTAGTTTTTTAGAACAAAACCGATCTGACTTAGTTTTTTCGGTTTAATTTTAGGCTTATAAAATCAAAATCGAACCAAAATGATTGGTTTTTTCAAAATTTTAATCGGTTTTTTTCACAGTTTAATTTTTTGAATTGTTTTTTTTTTCTAGTTTTCTCGATTTAATCAGTTGTTTGGTTTTTTTACTCATTTCTAATATGAATCGGATCATGAAAATGGCAAGGAAGATGGCTATGTTAAATATCAATAATTAGACTTTATAATTAAAATCATAAACTCGGATATTCAAGATTTATAATAAATTTATATTTATTTATTTGCTAGATGTCCCAATTCATTGAATGGACTGCATAAGGATTCAAAGATCTTCTCCCGAATATTTGCGTAGACTGCGCTCGGTTAATTAATATTTCCAAAAAATATATTTTCTTATCTTAATTTTCTTTATTTTTTTTTGTTTCGAAAGAATAACTAAATAATAAATAATACATGTGAAACCAGCACGATTATATATTAAAAAGAAAGAAATCACAAGGAAAGCAGATATGTGGAATAGCATATCGAGAAAAGTAGCAGCAGACTTTGAGGTGTCTGTCGTTCATGGCCCAGAAAATAAGTTAAAAGTGATATTATTTGGTGTGTGATTGTATTTATTTTTTAAAATGTTTTTTTATTTATAAATATATTAAAATAATATATATTTTTTAATTTTTTAAAAATTATTTATGATATTAACGTATTAAAATGATTTAAAAATATCAAACAAATATTAATTTGAATAAAAAAAAATTATTTTTATTTTAAAAATACTTTTATAACACAGTTATATTTTAGCTTCTTGACCTTCTTCTCGGATTGCTTTGGAACACAAATGGCAGTTCATGGAGTGAAGAAAGGTTCCCCTTGACTTGTCTGCCTTCCATGTCGTTTCTTAAAATTCTCTATATACTAGTTTATAAGCATTTTTTCTATCGAGGACTGGTTTATATTTGATAAAAAAAAAAAAGAAGAAGAATCAAACCGACAAGTCAATTTAAGAAATTTCTTAGAAGCAAAGGCAACATCAATTCTTGAAAATCATCATAAAAATAGCATAGACGTCAAACCTTATTGGGAATTGACTTAAAAATAGGTCAGCAGTTCTTTTATATATATATATATATATATAAGTATTGATATTATTAAGTTTGGATTGAGTTTAACTGGATTAATTGAGTCATTATAAATATATCCGAGTCAACTGAATTTTATTAAATTAATATTTTTATTTTAGTGCTTAATATATAAATTCTTGAAAATCATCATTATTGCTGTCACCACATAGAAAAGCTAGCAGGCCTTCAAAATTTGTAATGAAAATTCTAGTCAAAACTGGAGGGTTGGAAGAACTTGAACCCCTTTTGTAGCCAGGTGGTCACATCAACACGAGCCTGCCATGCAGAATAGTGCGCCCTTCAATCCCATGGCGACCCACCATTTCCTTGAACCCATGGCTCGATCCAGCTAGTGGAATTTGGCCACAAGTAAAAAGATAGCAGCCTTCACACGTCCCAATTCAACTCCCTCCCATGGATCTTGTATTCAAGAACCCTAACCCTATCTGCTGAACAACCAAAGACAGCAAACATTGAAAAAAATAAACAGTGCCTTCGGAATGAGGTGAGGTTGGCAAACCAACGCTTCTGTTCATTTGAAAGTTGTATATTTGTTTCGCGGTGTGGTTGTGGTTGTTTTTTAAATAATTTTTCATGTTAAAATGCATATCAATGATATTTTTTTATTTTTTAAAAATTATTTTTGACATCAGCACATTAAAATGATTTGAAAACACTAAAAACATATTAATTTAAAATTAATAAAAATAAAAAAAATTTAATTTTTTTTAAAAAATATTTTTAAAACACAAAAACAAATAGGTAAACCAATATGTGTTATAACTAGACTGCAGGTAGTGAGGTTGAAGATAATGTGGGTTTTAGGGGAGCAAATGATCTGGTCCATTTTTAGTTTTGAGTTTACAATATGTGGTCTTGTAGGAATTACGGTCTTGATGCGGATGGAAGCTGAAGGCAATAAAAATAAAATAATAACACAAGAATTTTAACAAGAAAAATGGACTGTCGATATGAATCCCGAGTTCGTAGATATTATTTTCTCTACAATAATAATAATAAAGTTTATTTTCTTAAAAAGTTTACAAAGCTTTAAATAAACCAAAAACTCTACCTCAACTACAAAACAAAAATAAAAATTTAAGATTACAAAGGAATAGAATATAAAACCTGAAAATAGCATAAAATCAAAAAAATAACAAAAAAATCATAAGTTAAAATTAGGATTCTGAGATTTTTAAAATCCAACAATTACAGAAGCAATTTTATAAATATATTTTCTAGATTATTTATGTAATTTATCTAAAACAAACCTTATTTAATTATGATAAAATCATAACTAACTATTTAGAATAACCTGTTATTGCAATTATAACTTTATTAATTCCGATCCCTCAATTATATGAAAAGAATTGATGGATCTCCTTTCTCACACAACTTTAAGCTGCAAAAAAAGAATTGCAATACATTAGAGTGAGAGATTGCAAGCACATGTGCAGATAGAATGACAAAAAAAATATAAGAACTTGGACATTAAAGCATTTGAGAGCAAGTTCTTGATAAAATGTTCTTAAGTTCTTCTGCTCTAATATAAACTATATATGCTACATTGAACAGTAAATACATCTCTCTCTGTGGACGCTTATTGTTCAAATCAGGTCTATAACTTGGCAAATTTGAACTTCAGATCAGATCACTACATGAGAAGAAAGCAGGAAATAGAAGATCTGTTTTTTTTTTTTGTCTTTGAGGCCGCAAATCCTCACTCTCTTCAACTTGTTTTTATCATTTGAACATACTCCCCCGCCCATCTGACTCACCAATGAGTCGTCTCGATTCAACTCCATTTCGTTCGTTTATGTTCTGCTTATTGAACAACATAGACAGGGAAAGTGGATGTTGGGCTATGGAGTGAGAGGGAGGGTGGCTGGTTGGGCTATCAGAGAGAGGGAGGGGCTTGGTTTTTCTCAATTTCAGTTTTTGTATCATATTTTCCTTTTATACCTTAATTTATTTTGTGATTTTCTGGTTCAGATTAGGTTTAGTTGAATCAGTTTCAGACCCTTTAAACTCTTTCATGTATTTCAATTATTATTTTTCAATTTTATCACTCGGTTTGATTTTTTCAATTAACTTTTTATATATATTTTCTTGATAACCCGGTTTTTTTGAACACACTTTATAATATGAAAACATATGATCTTTTATAGACCTCATAGCCTAAGAAGATGAACACACAACAGCAGAATAAATAGAGGGGGAAGCATCTCTTCAAAGAAAAAGTTCATCTCTGTGTATTGCACAGCTCCTTCAATCTCAATGATGATGGTATTGAGATCCACGAGTTCATTGTATGGACACTGTTTGTAGTATCACGGTCAAACGGCCAAGACACGTTGACTTTTTTCCTTTCTTTTCTTCTCAGAACGATGTTATTTTTAATTTTTTATAGAATTAAAAAATTAAATAAAAATGAGCTGACCCATGACTTTGAACTTGCCCTGATCAACCCCTAGCTCTGTTTTTTTTTTTTTTAAAGCTCCCAGATGTGAGGAACAATAAGAGCAACATGGAAACAATTCATAGCAGCAATTCTAGCAACTATCAGTGCACAATCAAGAAGAGGAGACCTCAGCCTTTCTATCTTCAAACCCAACTTTATATAAGGAAAGCAAAATCTTTGCATCAGATCCTAACCCCCCGCCCTCACCACCCCCTCCAATTTATACAAATTTCAGCATACAGTAAGAAAATTAAATGGACCTTGAATGTCGGAGTGTTCTTGGTCCAACTAAGCTTGATCTCTACGTGGAAATCCAACAGTCATACGTTTGTGCCAAGGAAGGACTGCAATGCCATAAACAAAACAAACAAATATGACAGTTAGCAATTATATGTAAAATAAAAATACCGAAACACACAACAAGCATAAGTCAAATGCAACGAAGACAAAATACATAATTTGCATTCTCCCCTTTTTTTGGACACAATAAACAACTTTGTTTTTTTTGAACGAATGACAAGTAGTTTTCCCATTTAGAGAGAGTTGAGAAAGCACTATCAACACATGCAAGCTGAATAATACAAACTTCAAGAGGGTTGAACAAATATGTCTTCCTCCTCACAGCATTAATTTTTTTATTAAATTGCAGAAGATTCTCTATCCATGACAAGACAATGAGTTTCCCTGAAACTACCCTAAACCCATTTGCTAGACTACCACAAACAAGCCACCTTATGCACCATGTTTCATCCAACTCTACAGTCGCTCCACCATTACATCTGTCAATTCAACATGGTGGCACATTTATCCCTGGTCAGCCAATGTAGAAGAGAGCATTCACACTAAGTCACTAACTGCAGATTTATTCCAATTGAAGGGGAAAGGGAAAAGTACATTTACAAGTATCAGGACAACCACAAAAGAGTGCCAAAGTATCGAAGTAATGGAGAAAGGAAAAGTTAAGAGAAGAAAAACTGGAGCTCAAATTGTGAAGCATGCACAATTTCTTAAGTTTCTTTTCAGTCTTTTGGATACATGAGAAAATGGTTGAAACTTTCCCCTCCTAAAAGTTGTGCCAGATAAAAACTGTAAAGGTATACACTAAAATCACTTTCAAAAGATGACCATGAAAGATGGAAAGCTCTGCCAGAACATAGATAAGGACAAACATTAACTACTTCTCCACTTGACTGTCTTGACCAAAATATTTAAATAAATACATGAACTACAAAAGGGCACATTATCATACAATTAACATCGAGTACTCTAGTTATCTATCTTATCTATCTAAAAAATCCACTAGAAAAACAGCATTTCAGGTCTTTATAAGTCATGCATTTACCTTGACTCCTGGCGGAGGGTTTCCAGGCTTGGCTGTAATGGTGCTCCCAAAAACACCTACTCCGGTTGAAGTGTTTCCAGGCTTAAACTTTGATTTCTTTTCAGCAGGCTTTAATATTTGGAAAGAGCACATTAAAGTCTCATCCACACTCATCATAGCACCAGCATTATCAAACTCCCCGCAGTAATTAGGCGCTGAAAATATAGTTACGAGTTGTCGGTTGGCAAAGAACTCATATCCATCCTCCACAACCTGCAAAATACATTCAGGAAAGAATGAATCATAAAGTCTTAGATATGATTGAAAAAGAATAAACTCTGTTATAACTGAAAACTCTGAATAGAATGGACAACCAGAGACAATATCACAGTAAGTTATAAATTTATAGGGAAAATGTCAAGGGCCATTTTCTTGAGGTAAACAAAGAAATTCAAGGGCCAATTGGCTCAAAAACCACTCCAAACATATGTACAGTTCCCAAAAGAAAACTTAGCAATTCAATAAAGGATATAAGTGTGGCTCCAGATTGTTAATTCATAACAACCTTACAAGTAATAGTGGATATGAATTCAACTAGAAGCCTGCCCAAGAGAAATTGAATTGCTGTGACAGTTCAAACCTGGTGGGCACGGCAAATGAGATCCAAATCCTGCTTCTGAAGAAACTCTGCCACCTTGTCAGGACCAAATGTGTATGAAACTCCCCTGTCATTCATCCCCCAACCCTGAACATCTTTACTAGGATCTGACCAGAGAAGATCACAGAGTAAACCTGAGTCTGGTACATCAGTTGGGCGCTGTAAGTTTCGAATCTGTTCCAAATTATTTAGCTCTGGAGACAATCCACCATGCATGCAGAGAATCTTCTCATCAATTCGTGCAGCCACAGGTAGGCAATTAAAACAATCGATAAATGCCTTCCATATCCTAACATTAAACCTTCTCTTACACTCATCATAAAAACCATATATGCGGTTTATTGAAGCACATTCATGGTTTCCCCTCAAGAGGAAAAAGTTTTCTGGATATTTTATCTTATAAGCAAGGAGAAGACATATTGTCTCCAGGCTTTGCTTGCCTCGATCCACATAGTCCCCCAAAAATAAGTAGTTTGCATCTGGAGGGAAACCACCATATTCAAATAGCCTTAGAAGATCAGAATATTGACCATGGATATCACCTGCATGTTACAAGCATATTCCAACAACAGTAGAAAATTCCTTAGTAAGGAAGGGGAGAAAAAAAAATCTAGTGATACATAAAGATGCCAATTCTTTCCTAATTTATAATATTACCTATATTGATTGTTCATCAACACACACAATCATATTTTTTAAATCAATGACTTCAAAACAACATAAGAGTACTGCATGTATAAATCCATCGCCAATGCATCATCCAGCAAAGAATAAATGGACATTTGATCATGCACAAGCACGTAAACCATGGATGTAATGACCTTAAGGATATATTTGATACAAGAGTAATGAGGACAAGATTACCATTATAATAAGTACGTTTGTTTGTTCACTTTTGGAGAGATGAAAGGCTTCACCATTTTTGTAGCCATGGCCAAAAATAAATAAATGGGGTTTTCTAGAAAATGCATATACAGCATTTTCAAGAAAATATTCAAGTGGATTGCTGCAAATGGAAAACACCTAGAGCTTCTCTCTACATGAGAAATGACTTTCAAAAGAGACTTTGCAAAGAAACTAGGATTTATGGGGAAAGATTGCATCAAAGAGAATAAGGACAAATTTCCTGAGCAAATGTCACTGAATATCCAACACACTCATCAAGAGAGCAAGTTTGATGGTTGGTTTAATAAGTTTGAAACCCGAGTATTTGAGAGATACATAATTCAAAGGATCAATACAAAGCATCATTCAAACTTTGTTCAGACTAGAACATGCAACTAAAGAAAACAAAATACTGTGCTATCAAAATAATTAGGAAATTCTGTTAACTGCTTAGAGAATCTTGAATAAAATAAAAAAGACACAAGTACGTTAAGATCCGAACACAAGCAGTTTCCGATCTCCTAGTGCAATTTGTACTTGCAATTTTGAGGTCAAATATCAAAAATATTAATAAAAAAGTATACAACTCATATTTTGGAAGTATTAAACCATTTACTTTGATAATAACACGACAATGAAAAGCAGACAATAACGTTTCTTAGACATCTAATAAACCATAAACCTCAAATACATTTAAAAATACCAAAAGGATAGATCAGGAAATGATGATTAGCATTAAATGGCCATAGTAGTGATCATGCAGGTGTTGTATTAGGGCATGACTAGCCTGCAATCAAAATCCTGAGCAAGTTCTGCCATGCAGTGTCAATAGGAATACTAACACGCACATAACCAAGCCAAGTGCATGGAAGACACAAACAGGAAAGGTACAAAAAACAACTTCATAGCAATCTTTTCCCAGTGTGCATGAGCAAAAACATGTAAAAGGATATGTGAACCCTCAACAGAACAGGAGAGAGATTCAATACAAGAAAATAGATCAGCATCAAATAGAAATAACAAAGAAAAGCAATAATCTGCAACTCAAATAAAATTCATCAGATCAGCAAACATATTTTGGGAATGTAACAAAAACCCACATGAAGGATCCTCGGCACTCCACAACAGGAGAACACAAACATGCAATTATTGCCAATTATCACAGAAGAGAGCGCTTAGTACACCCAACTAACCAGACATTGCAATGTCTAAAACACAGTTTTCACAAACATTTCTTCATGGAAAAATGTGATTTTGCTAATATACAGAAAATGTTACTCATAACTTAGTTATGAGGGTCAATAATTAGCAGGCCTCAATATTTGGTAATTGTGACAAGATTATGCATATTTCATAAAAAAGGAATCACAACACAGGCCAGAATTTGTAAGATCAGATTCTTCATGCAACTTTTTTTTTCTTTGGTACAACGCCGCATAACCTTAATCAACTATAACATGTATTTTTTTGTAGCTCTTGATTCAAGTGAATTACTCTGAGACATTTAAGAACTCCTAATCCTGATGCATAAAGATAGCCAAACTGCACATACATGATCTCTTGGGAAGTTCTTGGTATGTATGCAAAGTTCATGGTTGCAATTTAAATTCAACCAATCACGAATTCATTAAAAACAATTAAACTTCAATGCAAGCAATTGCACTATTTCCCTGGCAAGTCAAAATTCAATGTTGAACATTCAATACAAAGGGCATAAATGGACAAACATAAAAAATGCAAACCCATCACGTGCCTTGGTACAATTTAATCCCTTTGTAATGCACATATAAAAAACAAGAAGACAAGTTTCCATAAATAAATGAAATGCTTTCAGATGAAAAAAGTAATATAATGTATCAATAGTCAATTTGACACCCGTGATAAGTTCATGAAATGCAAACTTCAGTTCACAATCTTGACACAGCTTGCGAATAAGCATATACGAACATACAAAACACGTACAAATCAGTAAGATTCATCTATCAATCAAAATCAAACAAGACAAGTGAATTCTCCAGAACATAAAGCCCCAAGTTGGACCCACTGTCCACAAGCTATTTCCAAGTATCATGTGCAGTTGGCAAAATGAATTCTCCCAAAACCAATACATACACAAGAAGATAAGTAACCAACATGGCAATGAAATTGTGCCCAAAACATAAAAAAAAATATTAAAAATTCATCAAATAAGAGCAGCATACCAAGCAAAGATAGCATAAAATACAATGAAAATTTATGGGTTTGTCCAACCACAGACAAGGATCATTGAAATATAAAACACAATCAACAAGCAAGCGAGCCCAATCAAGCCAAAAAACCAGAAGACGTTGATATCATAAAAAGATAGCTGCGCCAAAATAAAGACTTGGATACTGTTGTGCAGCAAAAAGAAGCAATAAACAACTGCTAAATCACTGGCAAGTCACAACTTTCAATTTCAGGTAAAACAAACCCAAAACAACTCTCCAAGGCTTCACCAAAAGACAACTACAAATCACAAAAAAGCACTTCAATGAAGCACCCCATCCAATCCAAGAATCACAAACTAGTCAACACCAAATGGGGTTACCATAATCCATGTAAAATTTTTATACCTTTCATCTAAACAAAAACATAAGTCCCTACAAACACTTTATAATAAGCAATAAAATCACACCTAGGACACAAAAGAATCCTCCAAGACACACAAAACCAACAAAATGATGTTCATATAAGACACAATCTTTACTTACAAATCTTAATAGGGTCATCAAAGACACAATCTTTACTTACAAAAAAACATGGCAAGCAACTAAGCACCAATCCTTAAAAAAAGTAAAGGAAAAAAAAAAACCCTCCAAGCCTAAAAAAATAAACAGAAGGTAAAGCATAAAAGACCACAAAAATTTACATGGGTTGCTAAAATAAAAACATGGGACATTCTTAAAATGCTAGAAAACACAAACTAATGCAAATCTAGGAAGAAAAGAAATACCACAAATCTTGATGGGTGCTTCAAGCTCCAACAAATTAGGCTGGCGCAAGAAAATCTCTCTAGACTCCACACATAGTTGCCGGATCTCGGACTCTGATAACTGAACTTGCTTCCCAGGTTTCCCTCTAACCTCTAATAACCTCTCGATTATATCATCAAGAACTGCTTGCTCCATCTTTTCTTCTTTTCTTCAAAAAAATGTACTCTTTTCTACTAAGAATCAAAACTTTTACGCCAAAAAGTCAATGGTTGTGATTGTTGGGAGATGGAGAGAAGGAAGGAGATGGAGGGGATAGAGAGTATAGGCATAATTGCATGATTGTCTTTGGGGGATGGCCAGGAATGGTGGACGGTGACGTTTTGTCAATAGAAGGGTGTCGTTTACATGGAGTGGGGATTTGTAGAGGGAGAGGGAGAAATGGGCTGACCTAGACTGATGAGAGAGGGGAGCGAGTGTTCGGTAAATTTCATAGAGGGGGAAATCTTGTTAATGGGATTGAGACATAGTGTTTTTCCTTCCTCTCTGATTGTTATCTATATAGAAAAGTCATAAGTTTCATAATATGATGATAGCTACATAAAGTGTTCTGAATGAGACGTCTTACCTCATAAAATTTGAAATTTTTATTAGAAAGTAATAGTTTACGGTGCCATGCTTTTGCTTGAATAAAAAAAAAAATTGAAGGTAAAAAAAGAAAAACTTTAAACTATTTGGTAATATTAAACTTGACCGATAAATTAATCTTTAAATCTAATTTTTTACTTAGATAATTTAAAAATAAAATGTGTGAAATGCATTCAAATAATTTAGAAGGTTAATAATAGAAATAAGCTAGGTCCCAACATGAAAATGAACTTGTTTTATGACAATAAAACTACAATTGATATCTCATAAAATCCTATTCAGCATGATAGAACAAAACATACGGAGTTGAATAAACATTTCATTAAACAAAACCTTAAAAAGAAGATTATTCGTTTCTCATTTGTTAAATTAAAAAACTAGCTGGCAAATAAACTAGCATAAACAATTTCTAGTAGGATTTTTCATAACTCATTTGACAAGTTAGGTATTAAAGATATATCTATACACCAACTTGAGGGGAAGTGTTAATGTAAGTCATTAGAGTTATACTAAAATAGAAACACCAATTGTATATATCTAATCCCTTGATTTAAGGTTCAATCTCCTATAGTTTTGCTATATATATCGGATTGGTTAAAACAAATCTTTAAGAGATCTTTCCTTTGTATCTCTATATAGATTTTAATTGAATTAATGAAAGATGATGAATTGAGAGATTGAAGTTTATTTTCCAAAAGTCTGATAGAAATTAGGAAAGCTGAATAAAAAAAAGATCTTATTAAATCATCATTAAGGATGTGAAGTGAAAAATTAAAGACAAGATGATGATGGCAAAAAGGTTCAATCTTTGAACTAATTGAGTTGCAAAGATTAAGGAGTTTAACACTATTATCTAGGTAAAATCCAGAGAATTATCAAGCTTGAGAGAGGAAAGTAGATTAATGGCTTAGTAATGTGCAAAGGATAGAATCAAGGGCTGAGAAAAACTAAGAGAAATTGATTGCAATCAACGATGAATATGAAATGGAGGAATTAGTTAAAGTTTTAAGACAATGAAGAAAGGATTCATCAAAAGAATGAGAGAAAAAGATTAAATTTTGTATAGGCTACATCTTTCTTGTTCTTTGTACTTTTAAAAGGATTGAAGAAAAAAAGGAAAAATTAAAGTTGTTACAAACATTGTAATTGGTAATATAATGATGACAAATGAATGAAATATACATAATTATATCAATATATATATCAAGATTGAAACGATCAAGCCCTATACTTTGACTATTGATTTCAAGGATCAATATATATTAAAAAGACGATAAAAGAAAAGAGAAGTTGTTATACGAGTATAGAATTGAGTGGAATCTATTTTTTAAACAAATATTTTTATCGACCCAGATTAATTCTACCCTTCAACCCATAACTTATATTTTACCTTAAGGCAACCTCTAAGTCGAGTTTTATAACTTTAATTTCATAAGCAATTGCTTAAGGGATCTCCAAAATAATTTTAAGTTCAGCCATTAAGAGCATCTACACCTTGCTCTCTAAAGAGAGTCCTTAGCTATAATAATGTGGTGTTTTTCCATAGATTCATGCTTTATAAAAGGCTCTTCATTCTAGCTTCATGAACAGCTCACAAACAATGGCTTAGGGGTGCTCCAAAATAATTTTGAATTCAGCCATTGATAGCATCCACACTTTGCTCTATAAATAGAGTCATTAGATATAATAGTAGTGAATATGGTTTTCTCTATAATATTCATGCTCTTTAAAGAGCTTTCCATTCTAGCTTCATTAATAGTGCTTGTTACATATGACGAGCACTTTTAAACTCTTTAAATTGTTTTGAGATAGCGGGAAAAGAAAAAAAAAAGATATGGAGGAAAGGAAAGATTGAAGGGTAGGTTGTTCTTCATCTTTATTCTACGTCTCTAGTTTCAAATCGTCTTTCCATTCTCTCTATTTCAAGGCCTTTTCCTTGTAATTTAATATTACTGTCAATTCCAAATATGCAAACCCTGGTTTAAAATTTGTATGGTGTTCATAAAATATCGAAAGTTTAACTCAATAATGAAATAGGTTAAATGAAAAATAAAATGAAATAGTACTGGATGATTAGAAAGGAAATTTTAGGGAAATAAACTTATATGTACGATATTTAAAAAGAATATCGAGATGATGTATTCGGTTAAATGAAAAACACATGAACTAGACATAATGACATTGTTGTAAATATCAATAACATGAGAATATAAACATGTAGCCTTGGCTTCCCTTGGAAGCCACTTTGGCCAACAAAGATAACAAGAGAGGGGAAGAATTTTCTTTTTCTTTTCACTTGATTTTCTCATAAAAAAACACTTAAAATACTTGGATTAAAAAATTAAAGAAAGTTTAAAAGGATCAAAGCAAGGAATTTCAAGCTTTGGTTAAGTTTGTGATACTTAAAAGCTAGAGATTCAAGAAGCTAGAGAGATAAAGTAAAGAGTAAAGAGGAATTGAGTTTTTCTTTGTAAAATCTACCTTGAAATAGTGTTGTTAAGAGGCAAGGAACTCTATTACCATGATTGATCGAAGTTTTATTATGATTTTAAGCATAAGTGTTAATGATTACATTATGTAAAGTTAGGGTTATGATTATTGGTTGGTTAAAATGATGATTTTGGTTTAATTTTGTGTTCTTAATCATAAATAATTAATGGGTAAAATTAATTAATGAAAAATGTTTTTTTTGAAAGGAAACCATTTCCTCTTGAAGTTAGAATTAGCCAAGACTAAGAAAAATAAGAATTGATTTTTTTATTTAATTGTTGTGATATTCAAAATAAATTGCATTAAGTGAAGTGTAAAATGAGTGGGTAATATCAAATTAACACAAAAATTGAAGAAAACTCATGTCTCCCATTAATGGTAGTTTTGACCATGTGTTGAAATAAAAGAGTTTGGATTGCTTAATTCAAATTGATGCGCAAATTATGTTTGATTGTGTTATATAACATGTTATATGATTTCATATGAAGAAAGTTGTATGGAATTAAAAAAGGAACCTTTGGTTCTTAAATGAATGATTTTTGCCAAAAGGTAGGAGAAAAATGAGTTATTGTTTTAAACTTCCATGAGGATTATGTTGAATTGTGAATATGTAATGTATTTGAATGATTGTATTAAAAAAAACTATAAGAAACTATAATGGAAACTCAAGGGATTAAACCTTGAAGGTTTTACCAACCTAGAGAAAAAAAAAGAGAGTGGACTTGTGTTCCAAATATCTAAATATGTGATAAGATATGTGCTAGTTGAAATAAAATGGGTTTTAAAAAAATATCCTTGTAGTGGGGTGGGGGTGAGGACCCAAAGTTGTTATATATGCTATTTTATTGCTATTGAATTGAGAGTTTTAACAATTGAATCTTTGAGAATGAATATGAATCTAATAAGTGTGTATGTGCAAGGAGTTTTAAGGATTTTCCTTATTAAAGGTTTGAGAATATTGGTTGAATAAGAATTTAAAAAAAGAAAATTATGATGTATAGAATTGTTTACAATAATTATATCTCTAATGGTACAAGAGAGGCTATTGGGACATGACAACTGTAGGGAGCAATGACTTGTGCATTGACTCCAAGTAGATGCCCTACACTTTTCTGTTCATAAGATTCCTTAAGTCTTTTGAATTGTAAATTCTTAAACATGTGTATTTATTTATAAAAATGCTAATACTAAAGAAGAATTGATTTGGTTAGTTGTTTTGAGTGGAGCTAGTGACATTAATATAATTGACTGGTAGGATATTTAATTGACTAGTTATTCTGGGTGAAGTTAATGGTATCAATGTAATTGACTGCCATAATATTTAATTTGACTAGCTGTCAAGAGCTAAGCAAGTCATATCAATGAAGTTGACTACTAATATATTTAATTTGTAAGATCCCACATCGGAACCGAGCGTCCAGAGCCAAGGCCTTATAAGTGCATGCTCACCTTGACCAGTAAGATGCGTTTTGGGGTCATGCGTGGCTGCCAAGAACAAAACCGTGAGGGGGACCTGGGTGGAAGCCCTGGATTTGGGTGGACTGGGAGGCCTAAAACGGATAATATCTTGCTAGTGAGGTGGGGTGTTACATTTGGTATCAGAGCCGATGACAACTTGTCTTAAGGTGGGGGGATTGTAAGATCCCACATCGGAAGCGAGTGTCCAGAGCCAGTACCTTATAAGTGCATGCTCACCTTCACTAGTAAGACGTGTTTTGGGGTCATGCGTGGCTGCCAAGAACAAAATTGTAAGGGGAACCTGGGTGGAAGCCTTGTATTTGGGTGAACTGGGAAGCCCAAAGCTGACAATATCTTACTAGTGAGGTGTGGTGTTACATAATTTAATTGGTTATCCTGGGTGAAGCTAGTGGTATCAATATAATTAATAGCTAGAATATTTAATTTGATTAGCTGTCCAAAGCGGAGTTAATGACGCTAATGTGATTGATGGCATTAGTATAATTGAATTATCGAGTTATTAATGAATTATTTAATTGGAATCAAATAGTTAACAAGTTAAAAAAGATTATACTTTTATGTTTAAAGTGTTGACTTTGGATTAATGAAATAAAAATCAAGGCGTATATGTTTTGTTATGAAAATTATTTAATTATATACTTATATTGTATAATAAATTGATTTTAGGTTCATAAGAGATCCGGGCAGAGTAGTAGATTATTTATAGCACTTCTTTTTGTGACTAACTTTGTAATATAAAATAAACTAGTATTAAGATGCATGTAATGTTGCTATTGAATTTCTTTTATTAGGTTTGGAATTTAACATAAGATTTATTCTTTTTTATTAAATTAAGAATGCATGCAACTAGATCATAGTGTTTCTTATACTCTTAATTATGTTCTTTATTGGGAAATATTTTTTAATGTGAATGGTTATGGATTTTGGAACGGATGATGGTTTTTGTTGTTTATGAGAAAAGTCCAGGATGATTGGATTATTAATTAAGTCTTGATTTTGTATGCGGATTGTTCATATCGATACTTGAAAATGTTCACTTTTAGAAGAAAACCTATCTAAATTTAATAGAATCTTGAATGACTCTAAAAATAGTAAATTGTAATCATGAATCAAGGATTATAAGGTTATTTTTCTTTTAATTTTTTTTTCATAATTTTAAATGACTCATGACATGATATTATTATCGAATATGATTTAAAAATTAAAGTTGTTATATAATTATTCTTCTTTACTACGTTCTTCATTTTGGTATAAATTGATCTTCAAAACCTAGTTTTTATCCTTTCCCTTTTGATTGTCACCACTTTTTCTTTTGAACTGCTCTACTTATTTTTTGACATGTTTATTTAGTTTGATATTTTGTTTTTCTCTTCTAATGAACACCATTCGATTTGATTCAATCCCATTTGCCATGTTTTATTTATTTATTTATTCATCACTTTTATATTTGAATGCTTGTAGAAATGGATGTCCTAGTTGGTCAAAGTTTATACTCATTGCACCATACTAAAACAATTCATCTCGTAATTTCCAATTCAATACGCCCTTGTTTATCCCTTTACCTTGCTTTTTCATATATGTCTAGTTTTTTTTTTCCATCAAAATAAAACAAGTAATTTCTTGATTTTGTGAAACTATTTATAGGTTGATAATTAGCGTAAGAATGTTCATGACTGTGAGATCAATAAGTTGATTGAATTGGTTACCATTTCCCTTATATTAAGGTATATAAATTTCTAGTAAATTCTTTGTTATTGTAGTTAATAGAGCTCTTTCCTTTGTATTTTGTAGCATATGGCACATTATTATTGGTATTACTATTATATGCTTAAGTACAAGCATGAGCTAAATACCGAAGTGATAATCTTGGACAAGTTTTTTCAATAAAAAAATATGTTGAATAATAATAAAAAAAAACATATTTGTTCTGACAACTTATCTAAATATAAATTCTCCTAATGAACTGGATTAGAATCATTCTGGGTTTTACTATGTTTTTTATGCTGTAACACCAATATTAGATAGCTAGAAGAATTTCTTTTCTCTTGAGCTGTTTAGTTTCTAAAAAGTTATGTTAATAAAATGTGCACACCCCTCTTAACGTGCACAAATGCACTTATGCACTTATTGTTTTTGCTAAAATAAATAAATAAAGAGAAACATGTAGCTTTTAGGTACATTGAAATGTTATTTTATGATATTATTTTTAGTTGTTTATATGTACTTTTGGAGAAAATGTCTTAGTGGGTGCTGGTGTAGATGTAAAGATGATTTTGATGGCAACAATGGTTGATATAGTGACCTTCTCATTGTCATTAGTGCTTTTTTGTAATTGTAGATGAATAAATATTAATGCTTATTCTATGGATTAATGTTGACAAAGAGTTTAAGGAATGAAAATTTATTTTATTATTTAAATGCTGATCATTTTAAACATGTTTCTTAAGGATATTTTATGTAATCAATTTTTTAAGAAATATGAATAAAATTGCAACAATAATTTTTAAAGTTGCAGTTTTAGCTTTCATATAAATGATTTTGTTGTGTAATTATAAATATTTTAATAACTCGAATTTTAAAAATAACAATCATTAATCAATTTAAAAACACAATAATAAATTATTCATAAGTCTTTATTCTAAACAAATATGAATATAATAGTGTTTTTTTAGCTAGCTAACTAAAATGATTTTTTTAGATATTTTAATTAATATAGTGTTTAGAAATGTGATTGAAATTTTATTTTTTAAAAAAATTATTTAAAATTATTTTAATATATTGATATTAAAAATAATTTTTAAAAAATATTAAAAAAATAATTTTAATAAAAGAATGTGAATGCTTTGAGGCGGCTAGAGTAGAAGAAAAGGCAAGGAGTGGTGGGGCAACCGGGGCCATTTGGAGTTATTGATGGGGCCCATAATGCTCGTGGCACACAGCACTCCAAGTTTTAGTAACAGAAATCCATGCACTTGAACAAAGCAAATGTCTGTTCTAGTCTTTAGGTCGGACTAAATCTTAGAAAATGATTGGTCTGCAACCTGTTGCTTTGGTACCTCTGTGTGGGATGCTTTCAATCTGAGGCAGTTGTCTGCAGCATAGTTTTAAGAGCTGCTGCCGGTCTAATCCAAGACTCAAGTTTCGAGTTTTTATCATGTTATTGTATTTTTATTAGATTATTAGGTTGATTGGATTAAATTTTTTAAAAATTAAAATGAAGTTATTTTAAAAAAAAAAGAAATATCAACAGATTTACAGCCGAGTTTTGTCAGGTCAACCAGGTCGTCAGGTCAACCCACGAGGTCATGTTGTGTTTTCCCTTCCTTCATTTTTTTAACCCGACCTGGTTCTAGTCCCGGATCGGCCAGGTTCCAAGTCGATCCGTTGGGCCGGACTGGATTTCAAAACTATAATATAGAGTATTTTGAGTATATATTTAGTTTTATCATCCTTGTTAAGCTATTGACTGCTAATAAAATCTTAGGTTAATTTTGGATATAATAAAATAACATGTTATTGATGTGAATGCCTTTTAAAATATAATGAATTAATCTTAAAACACTAATATGTTGTTTGTGTTGCGGATAGAATTTTAAGTTAATTTACAACGTTATTGATATATTTTCATGTATAATTTTTCTTTTAATTAAGAAATAAAGAGATATTGTTTATTCCTTATAAAATAAAATAAGAAGTAAATGAATTGATAAATAAAAAAAACGTTATTGATACTAGTTAAATATTAAAATAAAAGCTAATTTTTATAGTAAAAATAAAAAAATAAATGTGCACATATATTTTTAACACCAATTGACTATTTTATTTTAAATCTTTTCATTCATATTATCTTAGCTGTTTAATGTTGTCACTAATAATAATAATAAAATATTCATTTTTGTTTATATACAAACTTCTTACAAACATAGTCAATTTATATAAAATATTTAAGAAAATAATTTATTACAAATGAAACTATTTTCTTTGAAGCATCATGCAACTAAAAAAAATAAATAAAAAGATTAATATTTAAATTGAAACAAATAATGAAAAGGGGTAAAAATAAAAGAGGATAAATGCATCCGGCTCTAATAAAAAATCAAAGTCTAACTATTTTTTTTATTAGAAATGGATGATGCGTGTCAACTATGATATTATTTTTAAAGACGGGAAACAAATCATCTTCTATTATAGGCGACCTATCGGCGCTTAGTCTTTGAGGTGACCGAAAGAATATGATCCATGTTTTTGAACCTAAAAACCAAATTTCAGCTCGTTTTTATCTAAAAACATTTTTAAAACATAAGATAAATCTTGAAAAATCACATAAAACCTCACAATCATATCAAAATCACTCTAAAAATAAAAATCAACCAAATCAAAATAAACCAAATGAATCTTGATTTATTTTTTTTACCATGTTTAGAGAGAAAAGCCACCTTCATTGAACTCCTCTAAAAAAAATAAACTCATTGATATAAATATCATTTTTTTTAAGTGGTCTAAATGTAGCCAACATGTAATTTAATTGCTTTTCAATAAATTTCTATCTTATTTCTCAAACTTAGGAATAGAAAAATGAACAAAATGAATCATTGGATCCAAATAAAAACTCTAAATAAAAACTCTAAATTTTTTGAAACTGACTATACTTTTTTTCTCTCTATATTTTATATTATGTTCCTCTGACTTTAAATTTTATCTTTTTAATATAATTTAAAATTTTATCTCATGAAATTAAATCATAAAATTTACTAGGTAAAAAATTTAGATACAAGGAGCAATGCGTGTGTATTTATATATATATAGAGCTGTGTTTAAATTGGATTTCAAAAATCAAGTTTAACAATGTTTATATCTTATTTGTTATTTATTAAATAAAATAAATAATTAAAAAAACTCACTCATCCAATTCAATATTCATCTTATTCAAGTTAAATTATTATCCATATTCTCAATTCAACTTACTTTATTCATCTATAGGTAGGTGGGAGCTCTCAGTGCCCAGGTCGAAGCTTTTTTTCACTCGTGTCCATTTTTTTTATATACGTATTGCTCCACGTGTCCATTTTTTTTTTTTTTTCATTTTAATACTAAAAAAAGTTAGAATTCAATTTTTTTTTAAAAGGGAGAAAAGACATTATTGACTGAGTCCACCACTAGATGTTATTAGGTGTTTTGAATGAAAGTAAAATTGAATGGTGACTTAGCACCAATTATACTTTAAAAAAGAAGGATAAGAAGGATTTGCACAGATCTTTATCACGTGATCCCATCATCTTTGTCACCTAACGAAACCAAATTGATCTTGAAAACAAATAATCAAATCAAATTTTTCAAGTCAAATTTTTTTTTTTATATAAGTGCAATCGTGATCACCCAGGTTCAATTTGAAAGCAAAATTTTATAATATGGCGTAAGATATAGGGTAGATTCGGTTTGATTTTTATAAAAAAAATAATTAAACTGAATTTTTTTTTTTAAAAAACAGAAATTGGTTCAAACTGACCGAGTTTAAACTGGTTTAGCTTGGTTTTTTTTCCAGTTTTTTTCAGTTTGGGTTCGGTTCAATTTGGTTTTTTCGATTTTAGACTTATAAAACCGAAACAGAACCGAACTAGTCGGTTTCTTTTTATAAAAATTTTATTTTTTTACAGTTTGATTTTTTCAGTTATTTTTTTTAGTTTTCTCGATTTAATCGGTTTTTCAGTTTTTTTACTCATCCATAGTAGAATCCTTCAATTTTCTTTTGTCTTGCATATTTATAAAGTTTCAATATTTGTTTTTTAAACTGTTTTTTTACTTAAAAGATATTAAATTGATGTTTTTTAAATATTTTTTTAATTATTTTAATATTTTGATATAAAAAATAAAAAAATCTAAAAAATATCTTTTTAATGTATTCTCAATTAAAAAACACCTTGCGTTACATTACCAAATACACTTCATATAAAAAAAGCTGCATAATTACTTTGTTGCAAATTGTAATTTTACCTTGATAATTTAGTTATTTTAACGTAAATCCAAAAACAACATTATTCTTTTAACTCATTTTGAAAAGAATAATTGGAATTTCAAGTAGCATTACTTTAATATATTATTGCTAATAGGCAAATTCCAACTAATTCCATGGGAGAAAAAGACAGACCCTTAATGTAAGTTCTCTAACTTTGGCAAATATCAAGCACCGATAAAATCAGAAAAAACTTCAATAAATCTCTAGGCTTTTTCAGAGCGGATAGATAGTTGTATCGATGAGCAAGTAAAAGCATAGTTTTAACACCCGATGATCGTCTCGGTTCAAGATTTAGGTTCCAGGTTTTGATTAGGATATCAAGTTGGTTGGGTCAAATATATATTTTTTAAAATTAAAATGATGTTGTTTTAGTAAAAAAAAAAAAAAAAGTTAACGAGTTTATAACCGGGTCACGCCGGGTCAATCGGGTCACACCAGGTTTTTTTGTTTTTTAAACCGGCCTAGTTTTAATCTCAGGTTAACCTGTCGGACTGACCGAATTTTAAAATCATGAGTAAAAGGATAAAGAAAAGGGAAGATATGTTTTGTTGCATGCAGTGGAGAGATGAATGTCCTCTCCTGTTGAAAGTCTTATAAAAACGTGTTTCATGGCTTTACCTTTTCCAAGGAAAACAACATGCGTGGGGGTGGCGACGCTACTTGTAGCTCGCCTTGCAAGGGTGGCTACCCTACACTGGCTAGATTCTTACCTTATGAAATAAGAGAGTGAAGTTCATTGGTCGTGGAAAAGGTCTCCGTGTTGTTTTCCAATAAAAGTGTTGGTTTGACAGAGGGGTTAGAAAAAAACTGAAAAATTGGTTTAATTGAAAACATAAATAAATAAAAAAACCATATTGTAAAAAAAAAATTCCAATTAAATTAATTAAAATATTAAAAAAAATCAATCGGTTCGATTCTATTTCATAAGCTTGAAATAAAAAAATCAAACCTAACTAAACGATATTAATAAAAAACCAAACTGATAAAACCGAGTTGAAAAAAAAAAAACAGAGCCAAACCAAAACTAAACCCACTAGAAATTACAAAAAAACCCCAACAAACAATATAATTTTTGGTTTTTAATATAAAATAATCGAACCAAAACCAATCCGAACCGAACCAAAACCTGTCGGTTGAGTTTTGATTTTTGTTCTAAAATAACCAGACTGAACCAAAAATTATTAATTTTTTTTAAATAAATTTTTTATAATTATTTTTTTTTAGATAAAAACTAATCTAAACTAAAAATAACCACCTTATTTTGATAATATTGTCGTGTGGTATTTATGAGGAAAAATTATAGGGTTACGTGGAAAACAAAAAAGGAAAAAAATATAGAAAAAGAAAGGTTTAGCCCATACCTGGATGCTCGTTTGGGCCTAGCCTAGGGCGAGCTGGCGCCTAGAGAGCACACACCTAGTAACCCAGGTGAGCACATGCCCAGGGCAAACATTGCTCTCTTAATACATATCTTACCATTTATTCCTCTGGGAGAGTGTTCAACGATACTTAAATCTTCGTGTTCTTATATATATATATATATATATATATATATATATATATATCACCATGTCTAGGTCTGTTGCTGCTGAATTTCTTGAAAGGCATCTAAATGGTAACAGTAACTCTCATAGCAATAACCATGTATCCGTAATGCCATCATCACCCTCAACTCCATATGAAGATATATAGAGTTCCCCGTCCTGAATAAAGAACTAGCCAGATTATCGAGGGCAGGAGATGGAGGGAATCCGAGATAAATATGTCATTTTCTATTTTTAGGTGTGGAGACAATCTCTCTTAGACTGGTTTCACAAAAAAAGAAAACATATTCACGAGCTATGGAATATGTTGTTAGCCAACTTCACCCTAATGGTTGGGTGATACTTGCAGCTTTTAAGAGATTTCTCTTACCCTTTACGAACATATAATTCTCTCGGTGTCCATTTTTAAAACTTGCTTCGAGTTGATCAGGAGATGTATAGATGGCAGCATGCAGCGATACTACCTAGCTCTTTACATTTCGTCGCTGCCCTCATAGTAAACACATTGTAGGAGGTTAGAATCTGTACCTGGGTGGGGAGTCAATTGGGTAGTGGTGAGGTAAACAGGAGACACTGTATTATTATAGGAGACTATATATATATGAGAAGCAAGGGTGCTGTTCTACCTAGAGAGAGCACCCGCAACGAACTCTAACACTATGCCCATTTTAACCAATTCTAAAAAAAATCTTGTGATCAATTGTCGGGGAATCCTGATGATGTATTAATAGCTGTTTATTGAAGGCTAAGTACACTGACACAATATTTAACGTGGTTTGGCAAACCGACTACATCCACAGGAAAAGAGCCAATATTATTAAAAATATAAAGAAATGGTTACAACATACATTGATGAGGAAAATCCCTTCACTCAAACTCAACTCCCATTGCTTTGACATACTACTGCACATGACAACCACTTCTTTCTCTTTTCCTCTCTTTTCTTCACATACTCTTATTTTGCTCTCAAATAATGCCTTTAGTTATAGGTAGGGCTGTTCACGGTTCGGTTCGGTTCGGTTCAGACTACAAAAACCAACCGAACCGAGTAACTTAAATTTTGAAAAATTTAAACCAAACCGAACCGAAAACCGGTTCAAACCGAACCAGTTCGGTTCGGTGAAATTCGGTTCGGTGAAATTCGGTTTTTTTGCCATAAAACCGAGAAATCTAATCCTATCATATATGGGTTTTTTTCCAGTTCGGTTTAGCCAGAATCTTGTTCAAATTCTGCAAATATAGCAAAGCAAAGCCTCAAAAGTTTTAGCATCCCGATTAATAAGAATATTTGTTGATAAAGAAATTTACAAAACAAAAGAAAATGACAAAACAAAAGAAAATGACAAACTAGATTGTGGAGGCTAGCTTTCTCCCATAAGCACCGATTGTAACTTGTAATCACACTTTTCACCCACCAATCCAAAGTTACACATATAAAATTAATATTAGTTTTTGCTATGGAAGTTTTTTTTTAGCTGAGTAGCCAATGCAAACAATGAAACAACACTAAATATCAAAAGCACTTTGACTGTCTCTATTCTCCTCTACCCATTTAACAAGAAGACGAACCAGATCTTCATGACAGCTTGCGTAGAAATAAAGAGAGAAGCCAAAGAGATGGAGATGTTGATTTTTGTTTGGCTTGCGCAGAAGAGATATGGGTTGTGCAGAAGAGATGGAGATGATGCACAGAAATAAAAAGAGAAGCCAAGGAGATCAAGATGTGGGTTTTTGTTCGGCTTGCGCAGAAGAGATGAAGATGATGCACAGAAATAAAAAGAGAAGCCAAGGACATGGAGATGTGGGTGGATGACTTAGCTTTTGAGTTTTGAGATGGAAAGTGGAGGCGTCAGCTTTTTGTGTTATCAGTTTTGAGATGGATAGTGGAGGGCGGGGCAATTTGTTAGGGTTAGGTTAATTGCAATATTTATACCCTTTTTGTTTTTTTGGTTGGGTCGGTTCGGTTCATCGGTTTCAGTTTTAAAACCGAAACCGAACCGAACCGAGCCGGCAAGATTTTATGGTTTTACAAATCGGTTTAATCGGTTTTTCATCTCGGTTCGGTTTTCTCGGTTAAATTTTCTTCGGTTTTTTCGGTTTTCTCGGTTATTCGGTTTTTTTGAACACCCCTAGTTATAGGCATTGATGATAAGGCAACTTGGCCATAATTTATGGCATAAATGGTGGCAGCACATAAGTTGCATTATTTTTGTCAAATGGTTGATGCAACTTTCATTGTAGTCTTTTAACAATACAACCTACTTCTTTGGATAGGTTACACATGTTGTTCATTAATGACAATATCCCAACACTTCGCAGGATGGATATGCAAACATGATGCTTTTGGCTAGTGAAGATCCAATGCAGCGTTGTGTCTGGCTTTTTAATCCTTCTCAAATTTGGTCTTGTATTTTTTTGCAGCGGGAAAGGGTACTAGGAGGAGAGCAAGGGGAGTAATAGAAGCCAGTGATTTAGAAGAGGAGACCACTTAGGAGGAACTGGAAGCTCATTAACTCCAGTGACAATATGGATCCAGAGAGAACCGATCGTGTCGCTGGCTCGTTGGCATGTAGGTATAGGCGTGAACCACCTCTACTGATCCTATCACTGTGACCACTGGTATGGACACAACCATGGATGCTCCTTTCCCAGTGGTTTGGCATCCTTATTCATAAGCTCAGAAATATGGGATTTGCTCAATTTTGAAGAGGAATTGAAGCACCTCCAACACTAGAATGATGTTTTGTTGTGAAAAGAGGAGAGGATTGGAGTGAGATCATTGTTTGGAGAAAGTCCTCACTTCCATGGAAGTTATAAACAAATCTTAATGCATTTTGTTCTCGTAGACAAGGGAGCAGAGCCCCATAAACAAGGAAGGCTGTCATATAGAGCTAAGGGGAAGACTGCTGGTCTTAGGGAAGACTGCAGTCACATGAATGATAATGATTACTTGTGGGTAGGTTTTTTATATTTATATTCTTATTCGTTATTGAAATTTAAATGCTTATATTTTATCTATTATGTTTCAAATATTTATATAAATGTCCATATTATTATTTATTATTTAATAAATTATCAAATAAAATAATTATTAAAAAAACAACATAAATTGTCTTCAAAACATATTACAATGTAGTGTTTGACATTATAATAATAATTACTTTTTAAAATATATTTTATTTAAAAATATATTAAAATAATATATATATTTATTTTTTAAAATTTATTTTTGATATCAATAAATCAAAATAATTTAAAATCATAAATTTTGTTTTTTAAAATTCAAAAACAAATCCAATCAACTTGTTAAACCTTTTCTAATTTCTACTTTAAAAGGAATAAAAATAAAGAACTTGCACGTGTCAATGTCACGTGATAAAAAGTCTACTACACCTACACTTTTGTTTAGTGAAAAAAAGGACCTGCAATTTCATTTTTTAGATTCCTCCTTTCCGGGCAAAAAAAAAAAAAAAAAAAAAAAAAACCAAGAGAGAAAAACCAAAGCGAACTCAATTAGTGAAAAGTGTTCATTAGATATGCGAAGAGGTGGTGGTGGAGGAGGAGGAGGAGGAGGAGGAGGTGGAAGGGGGTATGGGAACTACACGAACCCTTGTTTGACCATGCATCAACCATGGGCTTCATTGTTGGTATACGGCATCAAACGTATTGAAGGCAGGTCATGGACTACTCCTATTAGAGGTAACAAAAAGAAGAGAATTTAGAGTCATAGAATGTATATTTGGTGCAAATCATGAAAACCCTTTTAGTTTTTTTACTGGTAGTGTAGGTAATGATAGGAAAGTTATGAGCTTTCGTAGTTTAGATGTTGGTACCATGTTCAAGTTTTGTGCTTTGTAAATATTAAGAGCTTGTTTCTTTGGAGTTTGGTGTTGTTTGGTTGATGAGAAAAGCAGGGAAGAAGAAAGGAATGATTTGTTTTTTTTTTGTTTATCAGAAGGCTGTGCTTAATTAGCGAAACTTTTTTGCTCTTTTGATTTTTAAGGGCTTGAATGATACTAAGTATTGATGAGATAACAGAAGTTTAAAACCACTGTTTTGTTTTTATTTAGGCTGTGGTTTTGTCTTGTTTGCTGAATTGGATACTTGAATGGTTGAATTTCAATTCAAATGGCAAAGTGGAAAAGAAAGGTTAAGGGAAATTGAATGCCTCCATGGTGTTGGATGTTGGTTACCTCTTTGGTTTAAGTTTTGAAAGTATGCTCAATTTAGAAAAAGAAAAGAAAGGGAGTGTCTTCTTATATCATGTTTCGTCTTTCAAAAGAGGAAACTCCAAGATGTACAAGTACGCCGATATAAAGACAACATAATAAAAGTTTATCCTAGTTTATCATGAAATGAAATATTAGGTTGTGGTACTTAGCATGAGTTAAATGTTTTGAAGCATCGTTGAGGAAAATGTTAGGCTTGATTTGCTTGAATAACATAACCTACACGTGTTTGTCTTATAAGATAACTCAGAAGTTTGGTTAAGTTTTTCTTTGTGGGCTGTGGAAGAGTCATGGATAAGAGAAGTGAAATCAATCTCCTATGACAGGATGCCTTCTCATTGCTGTAGCTACCTTCAATGAAAATTCTCCTCGCCAGTTGTTCTGTTAAGGCACACTTCAACTTTTCCTTTTGGATTTTTATTTTGTCATGGAAATGAATTAGTTGGTACTGTTTATAGGACAATCAATGCACCACTTGATAATCTGGTTCTATGATATTAAGGTATGATCATTTAACCATTGTTGGGAAGGATTGATTTCTTGGAATTCAAGTCTATATCAATACAAGCATAAACAAATTTAAAGTTGACAGCCAGGAAAGGTCTTGGGGCTTAACTTTGGAACCCGTTGACCACAATTATATGATGCATGTTTTGGTGGGAAGTCCAGGGGACACTCCATTTATTTCATAAATATGAAATAATAGATTCAGCATCACTCTTTTTTTCCCATCTTGTTGAAGTTGTTATTAAGTGTAAAGAATCTTCTATTTTGAAGGCCGCCTTTGGATTCATGCTGCAAGTAAAGTTCCGGAGGAAGATACAATCAAAGCGATGGAAGACTTCTATAGAGAAATTTATGCAGTGAATGGCATTACTGACTTAAAGTTTCCAGAACATTATCCTGTTTCAAGACTCTTAGGTATCTGCTTGATTACTTTTGATATCATGCGTTTCTATGTTTTTCTCAAGTCTTAACAACAAATTCTACACTTTCGTTTCCTCTCAACGAATTCTGTAGATTCATGAAATGATTTGTTTTGGATTTGCTGGTACCACTTTGTGTCATTTTTTGTTTTCAGAATTGTGGGTTCTATATATATATTTTTTCTTTTTACTATGAAAGGGAGCAGTAAGTCAACTGTGGCTTAAGATCATGCTGCAGGCATAAATTTTGTGTCCCATCTCATGAATGGAGTGAGGAATCTGCGTGACCATTTCACAAACATGGTTATTGGTTTCTAGGATGGGTGTTCTCACACATGGCTAAAGATGCTGGCTACCTTTGGGTATTGAAAATGCATCAAACCAAATTAAATTTCCACTTAATTGCTGGATGGGCAGGCCAGAGTAGAACATGATCTGGTTTTAATATGAATGTTTGTGCATGACCACTTATTGGAAATGCTCCTCGACTTCTTGTGAATGATCAACAATAGCAACCTCCTGCACATAGGGTAGCTAATTGTCATATCATTTAAACAGAAGTCATCAGCTGTTCTCTTTGCCCATCAATTATCTCTCTACTCCATATTGAAATGCTGTAGGTTGTGCTTAATGTCAACTGTGTTTTTTCCTTCAATTTTTCCATTTCATTCTAAAACCATTTCTCTGTAAAATATTAAAGAGAATGCCTTTTTCTAGCTAATATTTTTCTAAAATGAGAGGGGAACAAGCAGTGCCCTAGTTTTCTATAGTGGAGAATCTGGAAAACAAATTTTAGCTGTTTTCCAGTGCTCTGTAGAATTTTGTTTTCCCCAAGCTGTAAAATTCTCCACAAACAAACATGACCGTGATGTTTATCCTGAGCTGAAGTAGGAAGCCTCAACTTATTTTCTGTAGTTTTAGATTATGCGTTGTGAAAAACAGTGAGCATTGTTAGAACACTGCTTCTTGTTTTGTCTCTTGAATACAAAATTCTAACAAAATACGATATCTTTATATATTACACAGGGTGTGTTGAAGTGGTTGGCTGTGTGAAATGCGAAGAGCTAGCAAGCTGGGAGGCAGTACCTGAAGGGGTGGGCAACTATTTCTTACCTTCTGTCCATTAACATATGTCATCTGATATTTTTGTGTATCTGGTGACTAATCTAGGTGAGTTTCTTTGCTACAGGTGAGGCTAGAAGGACAAACAGATTTTTGCTGGCTTTGTGAGCAGCCACAGGTATGCAATCTGTGAATATATATTATTTGAAAATGTGCTTATCTTGCTGATCATTTTACCTCAACGGATGTAGAAATTACTAGTTCCTTTTGAGATGCGAGGGTATCAAGGTGTTTATAACTTGGAAAGGAAGGTATATGCAGTACATCAAAGTTAAATGTCCTGACCTCTGCTTTTTGTGTGATTGGGATTAACATATTCCTGTCTCACAGATCCATGAGGCTGCAATTAGAGGTCTTGTCCCTGTTAAAGGTCCAATGCCAGTAAAATTTCCTCTCTCAAATCCTCAAGATCCCTTTTCCTTGAAACCAGGTTCTATTTCTGTGGGATTCTCTGACAAAAAAGCATCTGTTGTGGAGAAATCTGAAGGTCTCAGTGCAGCCATTGCTGGTGCACGAGCAGCAGCTACACAGTTCAACAAGAAAGATCAAAACCTTCTATCTAATGCCACAACAAATAGCTATTCCAACTCCACAAGCAGTGGTCGACCAGACAGCAAATCATTGGAAGAAGATAAAATGCTAGAGAGCTGTTCAGTTGGAGGTTCTGGTGAGGATGCCTCAGTTCCAAGTAAAACAGAGCAACTCAATCCCATTAAGTGTGAGGAAAGCAGTAGCCGCGGTCAAACTCGTGAAGATCTGAAACAGATTCCTGGAGCTTCTGCTAAGGTTTTTTCTTGACATATAACCAGTGATTTGTTTTTGTTGTTTTTAGTTTTTTCTGTTTTTGGCTCCTTTAGAAAAGCACGTTTCCAGATTTAACCATGTATGAGAGGAATATGCATGTGAATAGCTCGTGCTCGTGTTGCAATATAATATATTAGGAAAATCTTGGCATTTTCAAGTCGGATTCCATTTTCAGATGTCTTTGATCCAAATACAAATTAATTTTGACCAAGATCCTATTTTTGGTTGTGAGCTAATGCTACAAGCATAAGGCCCTGGATACACATCCTCATGGACCTCATCTCTCATTTCATATACGTATGACATGATTCTGATCTTTTTTGTGATTTAGTTGATCCCTATAATTACTAAACAAACTGCCGGTTCATGACCAGTGTGATCCCTTGGCTTTCTAGATTTTTGCAGCAGCTGTAAGAGGGCTGAAACAATCATGATTCTGCTCCGAAAGAGTTCTATACGAAATTGCGGGATTGAAGTGAGCCTCAATGCAGCTTGTAAGTATTGAGTTTGGAGGCCACTTTGCCATCTCTTGTGTGGCTGTATGCTTAACTTAGTTTGTGAGGTGTCCGAAAAACAGTCATGTAAAATATTTTACATAAAGCAGACACTACACTAGTGATGGAGCTTTACATTTATTTTTTTAATAGTTATTTACACTACACTAATTGATTAGGCGGAATGATTAGAAAAAACATGATTTGATTTTAAAAGTAAACTTAAAATGATTTTTTTTAATATTAAGATATTTATGTATTGGATTTACCTGAACTTTAAAGTTTAACTCGCAAAATTTGTAAATTAGATTATTGGTTTTAAAAAGTTGTTTTTCTAAACTATTTTTTATTTAATAATATAATAACAAGCCATTTATTTTTTAAAAATTTACACTGACCAACCGATAATTTGATCCCTTTTTACTTTGCAGCTGATTTTTTAAAAACTACATTTCATATCATGAATTTTGAAGGCAAGTACACTTTAAAAACTCAACTGAGAATTTCCGAATGCTATAGAAATCAATCCTCCAGATAGGCAAAAAATTCTTTGAAAACTGATCTGAGAAATAGGTCATAGTTTGGAGACTAATTTGATGGTTGTTGCCCCAAAGCAGCATATCTTATGATCTATAAAATAATTAATTAAAAGCTCAAAAACAATACCGTAAGTATATGATATATTCAAGCTCTTAAGTCTTGAAGCCAATTAATTAAATTATGTTTACCAAAGAAGGTGCATCAAGGGAAGGCAATTTCTGTCTCTTTTCACTCATAATTTTTTCTTTGCTTACTCTCAAACACAGGAGGATTTTCCCACTCGCCATTATTTCTTTGTCGCCATCTTATTTCTTTCCCTGCTTGCTTTCATATACTGCTTTGCTTTCTCTCCATCCCTCTATACTTTTCTGTCTTTAGCCACGCCACTCTATCCTCAAAAGTCTTAAGTCGTTGGTGGCTTCGCAAGCTCACATTTAACTTTTTAAACAAAATCTTATAAACACAAAAATAAGTAAAAGGGTTGAAAATTATAAAATAACATGTAATTGGCCGCTTTGAAAATATATTTTTTGGGAATTTTGATTTACAGCAAAATTTATTTTTTATTTTTTAAAAATATTTCAAAAATAAAGCTAAAATTGAATTACAGCAACTGCGATAATGATGAAAAGAAAATGAAAATTAAATTAATTATCTAGGAGGTGGCCTAGTAGTAAGAGTTTGGGGCTAAAAGGTTTGCTCTCTCTGTAGTCTCAGGTTCTAGCCCTGTTGTTGTTTATATGATGACCACTGGAGGCTTACATGGTCGTTAACTTCAGGGCCCGTGAGATTAGTCAAGGTGCACGCAAGTTGGCCCGAACACCCACGTTAATAAAAAAAAAATAAAAACAATAAGTACAATTTTTAATTACACGGTATGCAAAGGCAAAATTGAGAAAGAAAGTTTAATAATAGAAAAAAAATTAAGAGATAAAAAAAATAAAATTATTAAATTTAATGGAATCTATTATCAGGTCGTGAGATAACCAAGGTCAATCCGATTTGATGGCATCTTAATAATTTTTTTTTAAAAAGTTATCATGTTAAAATTTTTCTAAAAGCTAAGCCATGCTTTTACTAATCTTGTACTAACCAAATTTTTTTTTTTTAAATGTTAATAAGAAAATATGGAATTATTCTAGGAAATTCGTTATAATAGAGTTGAAATAATTACTTTTCTCTGGAGAGATAATTTTAATATTATATAAGTAAATTAAAAAAATTAGAGAACTCTATGATTGAGGCAATTATTAGTATCTTAATGCGCATCATCATAATCTCAATTTACTGGCTCAGATTTTGGTTAGCATTAAATTTGTCTTATCATTAATTTCTTGATGTATATAATTCTCAAATTATTTTATTAAACATATACAATATCTTTTCTAGTCATAATTATAATTTGTTTTCATGGTGTAAAAAGCTTTGCCAACGCTTGCATTTGTTTTATTTGTCAAAAAATATTTACCCGAACTGCAGTGGAGTGAGAGGACATTAGGCTAGTGCTAACTATTTCTGATCTATTATATGACCTTATTTGAAATATCCATTTGGTAAACTAATTAATTTCCCATAAACGTCCTAATTCCTATAGTTGCCTCGATTTACCCGGCATCACTCTTATGATTACACCTTGTCATTTATCACGAAAAAGAAGAGGGAAATTAGAATTCTTTGGAAGGGAAAAACGATTTTTCTTTTTAGGTTCTTCTGCCAAAAAAATCTCAACGAAAGTCTTCGAAGTCTCAACTTTTGAATGTTCTAACGCGTGAGAACTTGAGGCTTCATAGTACAGTAGGCTTCATACCAACAACTCCATGCCTCTGATCATCTTCCTATAAAAAGCACTATCATATCTTGAGTTTCGACACAGTCAGGCAGCCACAATAGCAATGGAAATCTATTCCTACTTGTTGGCATTCATCATTTTTCATGGGATGATACTATCACAAACCAGTTGCATGGTTAATGCCTCGTTACGACGTCGACCACCACCAGCACCAGCACCAAAAAACAATCCTATTATTCATCCAGTACCAAAACCACCATTTATTCCTATTCCAAAATCTCCTCCTCCTCCAAGACCACCACCACCAAAAGTCAATGATGGCCGTCATCCTAGTCTTCCTCCACCACCACACACCTATAGTAGCCCTCGTTACCCTCCACCACCACAACGTAGTTAATAACATCAAAGTTGCCTCCACCTTCATCGCAGTATACTTGGCTCTCCTTCCTCAAAAGGAACTCTTCCACTGAGTATGTTTTTTTTTCCATGACAGCCACACCAGCACCGTCACCATTGTATGCCAGTACTACTGCCGCATGATTCATGTTCAAGTTTTCCTTGGCCTTTGTTTTTTCTTCTTAGTTTGTAGGTTTGTGTGCTTCAATAAGGCGAAACTTTGTTATCCCTTTTACAATGTCTAATTTCGAGCACTTGTGCAGTGCTCATGGCTATAGCATGATTCTGAGCTCGCAATAGAGCATATTGTAATATCTCTTCTATAGCTCCCTATTGATTGTGAAATTTCATTGCCAAACATAAAATGTTTTTTTGTTGTCTGTCTTACAAGTAGATCTTCATTACCAAATTAGGGCAGCACTACAATAAGGTTTGTTTAGTCAATAATCTTTGATTTTATTAAAAATATGGCTACTTAAACAGTAGTCGAAACAAAAATAGGGTTTGTATTCCATAGGTACCAATGGTTTGAGATTTCCTGTCCTGGCAATCGGTTCGAATAATATATTTACTTTGAAATGATAGTCTATGTGAGATTTCAAAAATATAGACTAGCAAAAATTCAAATTAGGCTGCCGATAACGATCATCATTTTCAACTTTAATGTCCATCACCTCTGTAGTTACTTTTCCCGAGCTACGTAGTTCCATTTCCACGTACCATCCCATGAATTTAATCCCCTTTCTAAGAAGTCACCTAGTTAATGAGGTCGGGATGTATCATGTATACAACTGGCTTTTTTTTTTTTGTTCTTTAATTAGTCATTGTCACAGTCACCGGGACCACCGATCCCGTAGCAGTTTTAGAATATATCTAAATCCTTTTAAAAATAAAAATAAAATAATTTAATAACAAATTTTATTAGACTTGAAAATATTATAAATACTAAGTAATAGTATAAGAAAGTTTACTATAAGCATCTTTCCACCTTGATTTTACTTAATTTACTACATAATAAAAATTTATATTTATAGATACTTAAAAACATGTGTTTATTTTATGTGATATAAACATTATTTATTTATTTATAAACTACACCAACAATATCTGCATCTCAAAATTTAAATTCTCCAATCGCTAGTAAAGTCATCATGTTTAAATTCTCATAAACAACAAAAACATGAATTTAACTCTCCAATCGCTAGTAAAGTCATCATGAACTTAACTCTGCATCTAAACACATCTTGTCTTTTAAGCGATTATGAAAAGGATGTATAGTTATAAATGTAAAGATGTTAATTAGTTGTTGGACTTTTTGGTGTGTTCACTCTTCTATGAGATTTTATTATTTCGTCTTTTCGGTGTGTTCACTCTTCTATGAGATTTTATTATTTCGTCTTTTCGGTGTGTTCACTCTTCTATGTTGATATTGTGAATTAGTTGTTGGATTTTTTCTAACCAATCTGAGATGGTGATTGAGAAATTGAGATCAAAGTTAAAGGAATTAAAATTGTGAATTAGGGAGCCCATATATATAGAAAAAATCCATAATCAAAATTAAAGGAATTAAAATTAAACTTGATTCTAGGCCTATATAAATTCACTTGTCAACCCATGCTCAAAAGTTGTGAGAAACTGTGCAAATAAAGCAAAATAAATACTTATAAAAACAAGATAAATATTAAAATAAGTACTGATAAAAACCAAAAACCAAATACTTATAAGGTTATAAATAGTAGAAATAAAATACAGAACTTAGAGATAATAAAAAAAAGAGAGGGGAAAAGCCCATCATTGGAGCACTCCAAGTGTCAGAACTTAATTTTTTGCCCTTCATTTTTATTTCAAATCAATACATGAAATAAAAAAAACGTGTCTTTTCAGCAAATGTAGTCAACTTGTTTTTTAATTTTTGGTTTAAAATAATCATAAGAAATACAAAACAGATAATAAAAAAAAATACAAAAAAATCTAAAAGGAAAAAAATTAAAAAAAAATTAATGGTTGAAATGAGACCAATAATTGAGTATGAGGGTAAAAATTGAGTTTAAGAAATTTCAGGTCATAATTGATGGTTGATTTGAAGAAGAAATTGAAGAAATGATTTAAATTGGTTTAATTTGGCTAAGATTGAAAGGAATTGAAAGTTTAAGGATGAGTTTGAAACAAATAGTCAATTTAGAAAATTAATTAAGGGTCTAATTGAAAAAAAAATTAAAATTGAGCATCAAATTAGTTGAAAAATAGAAAATTAGAAGATTGAAGACTAAAATAAAAACAATAGAGAAATCTATTATGCTTGTTTGGTTTATTTTTATTTTGTAAATTTTTTAGCTATTCTTTGGATAGTTTTCTTCTCCTGTTTAGCCATGCTTTTATTGGCTAAATCAATTGATTAATAAAATTCTTCTTTTCCATAAAAAATTAAATTAAATTGAATCCTTAGCTTTTGTTTATAAAAATAATAAAATTTCTTCAAAATTCAATAAATTATTTAATTGGATCTTAGTTTTGTTTTTGTATGGTACCCTTGGATATTGCCATATGTTATCTTCTAATTCTTCAAAGGAAAAGATCGATATCTTTGGACAAATTTCATTAATATTAAAAAAAAATACTTGGTTAAAAGATAGCATTATTTTTTTTGACTATATCTTTAATATTTATCTTATTTTATGATAACCAATGAATATATTAAAATAATTATTTAGAGGATGACCAAAGCATAAGGGCAAGAAGTTATTTGTTACAAAACCTAGAGATCGGTAAAAACAAATTAAAAGTTGAAAATAAAACATAAAATTTTTAAGTAGTTATTAAATGGCTAGCCACTAAAATTCCAAACATTGTCAATCTGTATGACTCTAATCCATCGACAATTGGTATTTGTCCACCTTTGGATATCATTTGAACTTCTTGTGAGTTCATTACTTGAGTAGATAAAATTTGAGTCAAAATTTTTAAACTCACCACCAATTAGTGCAATGTTAGAGTAAAATATACTTTCTAGTTTGGTTCAATTTCCTTGTGGTCGGTCATTGGAACCATACTAACAAATTAAAATGAAAGTTGTAACAATCAAGTTAATTATTTTGCTTTTTATTCTCGTTTGTAACAACAATTACAAATTAAAAGAAATTAGAAAACATATATGCCATCTCAAAACAACTCAATTAGCATGAGAAAAAATCAGTAGCATAAGTCTGAAATAATGATAAATAAGTACCTGGATATGAATGGATTATAATGACAATAATACTTCTCAAAACAGCTAATGGAGATGGAGCCTATTCCCTTTGAATTGAAATTGAGAATTAGTTGCTCATGGTCACTGAAAATTCCAGTAGCAAAGATGATATTTTAAAAATTCCAGTGGACAGAGAATGTCTTGGTTGTTTTTCTCTTCTCCTCTTTGTATCCTAATAAGAAACCTTCATGATAAGCTATTAAGGCTAAAGATTAGAAGGTTACAAGATCTAGAGAAAATTTTTCTGAGCCAATCCTAATAAAAAACTCAAGATATGCACGTTTAAATGTTAAGTGTGAAAACAAAGAATCCTGTTGCAAGTAGAATTCCAGTCAGATTTTTATAGGTCTATTTAGAAGTTCAAACAAATTTGAATTTCTGTCTATAATATCTTTCTAGAAATCTTGATATGTGTAATTCAACTTAGATTCAACTCGCATTCACATTCTGGAACTTTAACTTTGTGAAAAATTTGTTACAAGAAGTAAGGTTCGAAACATAAAATACAAACTTTCTTATCTTTTATCAATTAATTTACAAAGTCTTTTAGATATGCTAAACTCATAAAATAACCTCTAATGAGATCACATAAGCTCAAAACATCTTAAAAAGCATAATGTAAGAGGAGTGTGAGAGGAGTGTGTGTGTATCACCCCTTGTCACCTTGAAAAATAGATATTCTTGGTTAACCAAATACTCCAAGCAACACTAAAGAGAGAAGATTCCACACTTTCCTTTGAAATTTGTCCTTAGCCATCGCATGCCATTCGAATAGTAGCTCATCAAAAGTTTTGGGATGCACCAAGAGATACCCCCACTACGAGATGAATTTTGAAAAAAGTTTCTAAGAAAACTGGCGTTGAAGTAACAAATGGTCTGAAATCTCTAGATCATCCGCACAAAAAGAACAACATGATTGATCAACTCGAAGTACCCGTCTAATAATAATAATAAAAAGATATTGTATACAATTTATTTTGCACAGCTGACCATAAAAATGTTTGAATCTTTGGAGGAGCTGCAGAATCCCAGATCTTTGATGTAAAAGAGCAAGTTCCATTATAATCCAATCCATCAATTCGTGTACTGCAAGATTATAATCTAATCCATTAAATTTCCCATCTCTTTCAATGTTCTAGATTTTAGCATATCTGGTTTCCATTGAAACAACTGAGTCCCGTTTATGAGGCCCTGTAGGGAAAAAACTTGATCAAGATCAAGAGCCTTTAACTCTATTGTCCAACCCAACTGCCAAGTCCAGAATCCATTATACCATGAACCCATGTTCAAAACTGTCACTAGCTTACCAATAGACATTCTATACCTTCTGATATATCTATTTTTCAACGATGAATCTCCCAACCACATATCATTCCAAAAGTTAACAGACTCGTCATTCCCGGCTATAAATCTAGTGCTATTTCTTAAAGCTTATGCATAAATTCTTGATGGATTTATTGTTTTCATTATTCCCTCTCAAATACATGATATTTTCTTGTTGAAATAATGAAGACCATTCTCGAAACTTGGGAGGTGCTTTTTGCAGATTAAATCTCTCCATTTACCTTAACATTTTGTGCTTAGTCACCAAAGCCATTTGAGTAACATAGCTTTATGCATTTCGAGTAAGGACCCGATACTTAAACCTCCACAAGTCTTTTCTCTGATAACTGTGCACTATTAGACCTTACAAATCTTTCTTTGTTTAGCAACCCCTTCCCAGAGGAATCTCATATGAATGGATGCCAGAAGCCTGCATACCCCTTTAGGCATTAAGAATATTGACAAAAAGTATATGGGCAATGAGTTTAGAACACTCTTAATATAGCATATTCTTCCTGCCATAGTAAGCATTCATGAGGAAAACCTATCATGAATTTGTTAATGACAACCTTCCAAGTAGATTTTTGCCTGGGATTAGCTCCTAAAGGCATACCACGATAAGAAAAAGGTAATGATTCATGAAAGTTGCGTTGGCTAAACCTGCACAGAAAGTATCATCAACATTAATTCCCACCTCAGAGCTCTTATGGAAGTTGATTTTTAATCCTGAACATAACTCAAACCAGCGAAGAATTCTCTCCACCTAAGCAATGATTGAAGATTAGCTGACATGAACACTAAAGTATCATCTGCATACCGCATATGACTGAAGAAATCCATATTCTTTAATCGGATACGCTGAATAGACTACAGATCGATGCTCTTTCAAACAAGACTGACAACCCCTCTGTGGCTATGTTGAAAAGAGAGATAATTGATCACCCTAGCGGATCCCTTTGCTAATTTGGAATTCTACTGATGGAGAACCATTTACTTGAATTGATACCTTTGTTGTAGAGAGACATTCATGAATCAATCTTCTCCATTTTTCCCCGAAGTCCATATAACCCATCACTTCATCCAGATAATCCCATAACACAGTGTCAAATGCGTTATGGAAGTCTACTTTGAAGATCATACCTGTCTTGCCATTAGTTTGTAAATCATGCACTATCTCATTAGCAATCAAGAAGCCATCCATAATCTGACGACCTGCAATAAATGTTGTTTGATTGTCACTGATCAATTCCTGGATAACTAGCTTGAGTCTATTTGAGAGGATCTTTGGCACTATATATATCTTATATATACTTTACTTTTGGAATCAAAACCATATACGCATGGTTAACTCCTTTTGGCAATCTTCCCGTTCTAAAAAACTCCGTAACTTACTCTAACAATTCCTGACAAATCAACTCCCTTACCTTCTTATAAAACTTAAAATTGAAACCATCTGGCCCCTGTTATTTAGAGCCATCACAATCCCACACTGCTGCTTTAAGCTCCTCCATAGCCACCCCCTTTCCAACATTGCCGCCTTATCCGGACCAAGCCTCTGAAAACCCTCCGGCCCCATTACTATTGTAACCTCTACCATTACTATTGTATATTGCCCTAAACATATACATAGAAAGGATTAGTTAACTAACTTAGCGTGTTTGGTAGTGTGGTAGCGGTTGCTTTTCAAATAGCTTTTCGTGCCGAAATACATGCCAATGATGTTTTTTTATTTTTTAAAAATTATTTTTGATATTAGCACATCAAAACGATCCAAAAAGTACAAACCGAACTCAATTTTAGCAAAAAAAATAATAATTAATAAATTCAAATTTGAACGAAACGCAGGTGCAACCGCACTACCAAACGGTCAAGCTACTAATTATTCTCCAGCCAACAGCATATTCAAAACCAGAAATCACATTTAACCCATATAAAGCAATCCAACCCACACCAAACTCCTCTGAATTAACATTGAATTGTGAGTTATCCCACAACATTAGAAGTCCTCCCAAGCGTTATCTAACATGCAAGCTAGTCTAAGAATAACTCTTATCATGAAAGAATAAAAGTATTCCTTTCAAATACGTGTACTTAAGCTTCAACTTTTAATTCAATTTTAATTATCATATCATTTCTAACAAGAAATTAAGGCTGCCATATCCCATATATGGATCCGAATGGGTTTAGGTTAGTGATATTCAGAAATATGGTGTGAGGTTGCAGCATCTTGATATGATCAAATTACTGGATTATACAAGCTCCTACTAACATTATGTGCACTAGCTGTTGTGTGATTATAGAAATTACAGAATTGACAGCGAATTTGATTATCAGTGGGACTATCTGCACCTTTATTATCACGAGTATATATAACTTTGGCTGTGCTGTTGTCTTTTGATAGCAACAGTTTCCTCTTCCATGACTTCGACCACCCCTGCCACGCCCACGGTAGTTGAAAGAAGAGGTCCTTTCGATGGAGGATAGATGTTGCTGTTGGTTTTATGTCGACTCTAGTCTGCACCTCTAGCAGCGATGGTGTAGGAAGAAATGCCCGTTTGGTTGAGTCATTGTTAAGAAACTCATGACTCGTGAGAAAACTGTATATTTTAGAGAAAGAAGCTGGTCCACTCCTTGAAGAGAAATGAGTGATAATATTTTTTTAACTCATATTACAATGCATTAGATATGTATAAACTGAAATCAGGAGGGCTAGGCATGGTGCTTGGGATGAAGCTGAAGTCTCCTTACCCTAATAAGAAGGAATTCATCTTACAATGCTAGAGCATAAAGTTGTTAGAGGTAAGTTTGAGAGAGAGAAAGTGTTAAACATAAGTATTTTTTAAAGTTTCAAAAGGTTTAATTACAAGAGAATTAAAGAGTTCTAGTTCAAATAATATCAGAGTTTACATAACTAACATATTATATATTGAGCTAAGATTTTTATATACATCAAAGTTTACACCAAAAAACATATTGCATGATCTAGCTAATGCTATTATGCTTAAGATAATATTTTTAACATAAGCTTAGCAAAGCGGAATCCTAAAATTCAAAGAGCTTCCTGGATGTTAGATGGACCTATTACAAAAACAACTTAATAAGCATACAATTATATTCACAAAAAAATTATAAAAATCATGTAAAGAATACAAATAAAGCATAAGTTTTCTATTAGTGTCCTAAGGATTCTAATAACCAACTTATAAATTTCTTGGAAAACGTATGAAGACCAATTAAACATCATTTATTTGTTCTTAGTTTATTACTCTTATTTTCTTACATGAACCTAGTAACTTCATTTAATTGGTTTTATTAGATCTTCAACTTTACAAAGTCCAACCTGGATATTTTTAGACAATTATACTTATCAAAATTTCCAAGTAATCCAAATATGGATACCCTTTACGAATCAAGCCTTACTGATCATTCTCAGGTGTCCCAATATAGACGTCATTAGCGAAAGCTACTCTTATAATTTATTTCCTAGCAACCCTATTACGGATGCTATTAGTCGAAACTAATCTCATAATTCATTTTCTGACATTCCTATCACAGATGTCATTAGCCAAAGCTAATCCTATTAATACACCATACTTTATTTCTATCAAACTATCATGTTATGAACAATTTAACCTCTTGGGGTTTACATTATCACTTTAATAGTTAGATTGACTTCCTAATTTATTTACTTATTCTGAACTTACTCCATAAAGATTGATTTTTTATTTTTTATTTTTTTCTGTTCTCTAATTAATTTCAACTTGAGGTTTACATTATCACTTTAGATACACTTGATTTATTTATTTCATTCTTTTTGTTTTTATCTTCAATAATCTTTTGTAATTTTTCATTTTTTTTCTTTACCTTTTTTTTGAAATATTATTATACAAAGATTTAAAAAAAAAAGAAGATGTTTCACAATAGCAATTGCAATGTTGTTCTATTTCTTTACCTACTTGAGATTTTACATGTCTTTATTAACACATGATTTTATTTTATTGATACGAAATGTTATTTTCAAGCAATTGGAATTGGACAACACTGAATAAAGATTGTTTTATTTATGTCATGACAGGTTGATGATGGCATGGATGACAAAGAAAATGCTGCTTTGCTATATTCGAAAAGCAGTAGTTTGTTAGTTTTCCTTCTAGTAGAAAACCGAGTCCGGTTTAGGCTCAGCCACCGGTTTAGGCTTTGAAGTCATATATATCCTTAATATCAGGCAATAGAGACGAACCTAGAATTATAGATTAGAGGGGCTAGAAGATATACCTATTCTCGCATAGATGTTTGCAATACGATAATATATTTCATATATATATATATATATATATATATATATGTGTGTGTGTGTGTGTGTTTGTTGAAGATCAATCCAGATTTCTAGGAAAAATCAGCCCATACTTCTCCAAAATAAAAGGTTTTCTAGGAAAAATCTATACTTTTTCAGCTGACTTAAGAAGCCTATAAATTCTAGGTGCTGGATTTGTCTTGCAGGCAAGTGGTGTGTGTGCTGGAAAGTAAAGTTTGTGGGGGTGTGTGCCGTGAGTATGTAAGAAAAAGAGAGTTAGGCAATGTGTAGACCCCTTGATAAATAATAGAAGTCCGTCGATGATGTATCAAATTGTAGTAGGAGGACCTAAAACGCGTTTTATTGAAATAAAAAAAAATAAAAAAGACAGGCTGGAAAATGCTAAACAAAACTCTTGCACAGTTTACAATCAAATTGCATGCATGTAGACTTTTCGAATAAAACCAAACAAATACACTAATTTATTCGGACAAGTTCACTTTGTGTCCTGTGTGGAAAGTCTTCATAAACCGGTTACTAATATAAATGGGCACATCTTGCTAGTGTTCCTACAACAACCAAAGATGGGTGCCATTTCATCTTTACTTTGTTTCTTTTTGATCCATTTTCTGCTATTATCATCTCATAGTAGCTACATCTGCAATGCTCTTGAATGGTCTTCTTCTGATGCAATTTCTTCAAATGATTTTCCTAACTACAAGGTGGGGTCATTGAGAAGGCGAATACCATCGCCACCACCTCCCAGGGTCAATCCTCATCTTCATTTCAGCCCTCCTCCTCCGCGGGCACCGCCGCCTCCACCATATTGATGCTTCTGATTTGTGACTGCCACTGCTGCGCTGCTTGCACACCAATGTATCATAACAGCACCATGATACATGAGTTTTTTCCAACTCCAAGGTTGTTTTGCTTTGCTTCCGTGCTGTTGTTATCCATATTAGAATATTGTAATCAGAATAAGAGCAAAAAGTTTTTGGACTCTATTGCAATCTACTCAAAATTAGTTAGAGATTTATCCGATGCGCACTCAAAAGATATGAATATAAAGTTCCATAAAAAAAATGATTTGCAAAATTCATGTGACAAATAATAATAAAAAAAAAACTCATGCCAACAATCAATAAATTTCCTTTTAATCCTTTATCAAAAGCGTAGAATAGGTAGATAGCCATTATGTGAGTTCCTTTATAATTTAATTCAGTGGATTTCCACGTACCACCAACCAAAAGATAGACAAAATTTCCAGGAAAACAGCAACCACACAAGGTGCGAAGTTGCGATTACCTTGTCTTTGACTTGGTGCAAAATCTCTACCAAATCCCTTGGAATCAGGGTACTGATTAATGATTAGAGCTACGGTTCTTCCTTTGGATCTTTTTAACATGAAATTTATAGAAAAAGACTAAACATTTGTTGACAATTTCTTTATTTTCGCTTCAGTATATAATCGAAGGGTTTCATGCTGCAGTCACCCCTTGTTATCATTAGGGTTGTAACTTTGTAGGCAGTTGTGGCCCAATGTATAGTGTCAGAAACATGAATAAGATCCCTTTTCATTATTCCAGATCATTCAGGGATTTATCTCCAATTGAATTTTATGCAGGGAGCAGATCCAACGTTTATCAAAAGAATTGTCGACACGGGAGCAGCCAACGTAATCTATTTGTCTCCAGGAGCAGAGGAGTTAAATGAGCTGCCAGTTATCAGAAAATGTGTAATGGAGTACAGACAAAACTCCCCAGTAGTCAAGAAGGACACACTCCTCTTCGTCAAGATATTTAGCTCTAGCCCAGTTTGGGGAGGCAACAAGTTTAATCCAGCTCTGCATCTTGTGCAGATTGGTTTTTGTTCATCCAAAGCTGAGACTACAGATACAAGCACTAGGAAACCATTCACCATGATAGTTAGGAATGAAGTTCCTAATATCAACTCTACAGAGAGTGGCAGCAGCCAGAGAGACATGGATCCACGCCACCACAAGATTCCTTACTTTGTGGTCTCCAGCGGTCGAAAAGGATCAGACACGGCTGTGCCTTATCTACAGAAATTAGAGAAGGATATTTTCCTAAACAAGATCCCTTCAGGTAAAGGACAGCATTAATGCTTTGAGAAGCTTTAATGCATGGCGAGGACTGCCACTATTGTCGTAAACCACGATCCAAGCCAGTGGCCACCAGCTCACAGAAGAAAGCGACGGCGACGATGGACTTACATTTTTGCGCCAGATTTCAAATAAAGCGCCGCTTTCAAAATGTAAAGAGAATTGAATTTCTCTCCAACCATGTAATCCTTTAGTATATATAGGATTACTCCCAGTCTAAAAGGATCATCGATCACACCCACAATAGATCATAGATCCTCACAATCCTTGAAAGAAAAACACCATGTATCCAGATATATCCATTATGAAATAAAACATCCATTAGAATATATGTGCATCGTGATATGTACGGACATGAGTATGGAAAGATAAGAGGAAAGATCATCCATAATCTACCAGAAGGTTATCCGTTACTGAAAGTGTTGCTACCAAATTTTTAATCCGATAAATTTTCAAGAAAATCAAAAAATAACAAAAAACAACGAAAATCTAAAAAAATATGTTTTTTTTTAATATGTTTGTATATTTTAGCATTTTCAGCATCGTCTTAAAAGAATTTAAATTTTCAAAGGTCTTTAGAACGCATTCGACTTTTAACGTGTTATTTTTAAAATCAATAATTTTTCTTATTCGAGTTGATTTTAATAAGAAAAATTAAATAAAAAAAATCAAATTTATATATATAAAAAAAGAAGAAGTTGAGTGACCAAATTTAAGAATATAGCAATATTTTTTACTATAAATTGAAGTTTCTAACACATACATAAAGGAGGTAATTTTACACAATTAAAGAGAATCACAAAGAAACCTTAAACCACAAAAAACCCTAAAAACCATAACTCTTTCAACCCCGTCACCTAGGTAGCCGCTCACTTCCCCTCTGCCAAAAAGAAACCAGAACCGGCCCCTTGACCATCTGACCTTTTCTCTTTCAGCCACCACCTACGCGCTCTCCTTCCTTGCTCGCTAGCCAAACATACCAACCAGACACCTTTTCTTCTTCTCCCTCTGTCACACACACCCGACCACAACTCCCTCTCTTTCTCAGCAGACCACCCCTCCATCTTCTTTCCCCATCTCCTTTCTCCCACACACAACACCAACCTGCTTATAAGGAGACATGTGGTCAAGTTGAGGAGTTGATAGGTGATTAATTACAAAAACCGCAATGGAGAAGGCTTCAACCTAAAAGTTGTGGGGCAAGCGAGATTGGGCCAACAAACAAAGTCCCATTACACGAATTTGTCGATGTTTCCTTTCCACCACTCTATTTTTTTTGGGAGTGTATGAACATGAGATCTGATAAGATATTCAATGTTCATGTAAAAATGTCAGAAATAATTTGCTAGTTAATTCACCGCCACCATCAATCTATAGTTGCTTGATGCTAGAGTTAAAAGATTTTCCACCATCTTTTTGGAGTGAATAAATGTGGTAAGAACTTTTGATTTCTTAGCCAATGGATATAACCAAGTGAATTGAGTATTATCATCGACAATGGATAAATAATAACGATAACCAAAATTTAAAGAGATTGGCATAAGTCAAGATGTAATAGTGCTAATGAAAATTGAGCATGAGATTGTCTGTATTCAAAGGGCAATCGACAAGATTTTCCTAGTGGGCAGATATGACAATTTTTATTGGAGACAATTATACCATCAAGTGGTAAGTGGTACTTATTCAACGATGTAGTAAAAACTGAATGAGAAGGGTATTCAAGTCGGGCATGCCACATGCCCTGTGTTATACGCTTTCCATAACAATCAATGTGACGAGCAATATGAGGGGATGTCTGAATATGATAAAGGCCATCAGAACTATTATCAGTAAGGAGTACCATCTTCGTCTTGTTGTCCTTTACTTGAAAACCAATAGCATCCAACTCAAACAACAATCATTATCACAGCAGAAACGATAGATATAGATCAAGTTTTTGCGGATCGTAGGCACACACAAAACTTCATTAAGATTTAATGATTTATGCAACCTGGTCAACTTTGTATTGCTAATATGAGTTATTCCTAATTAATTGCCAATCCCAATAATAATTTTATCTGTACCTGTGTAAGGATGAACATTGGGAGAGAGGTGGCGTCAGTTGTCATGTGGTGAGTAGCACCTGAATCAAGATACCAATTGAGGTTTGCCACATCAGTAGGAGGAGGAAAAGAGGTTGTCAAATTTTCTGCCATGTATGCATGAATCAGGCTATGTGGCCTAGCTTATCGCACCGAAAACAGATTACTTCACTCCATACTTAAGGAATTGCCTTGTGGTGCTGGAAGTAGAGGAGGGCGGCCATCAGAGAGAGTCATAGGAGAAGAAGCGACAACGATAGATTGTGGGTTGCGAGGCTAAGAATGATGATTTGGAAACCAAGCCCCTGGAATCGGCTCCCAATTCTCTATTCTCCTTGATCCACGCCCTTAGTTCCAATTCCTGCCACGATAGTGTCCTCTTATAGATCCGTGATGAGTGTTGTGATTGTGACTGGGCATGTTTGAATTGAAGGTGTGCTCATTGGGCACACTATCAACAACCATAGCAACTCCTGAAGCCACGATAAGAGACATCCGTTTATGTAAATGCTCTTCTCATAGAGCTAGATCATAGAATCAATCGAAATCAATATCAGGATACAGGTGAAGTGTTGTGGCTAACTCTTTGTATTCGAGACCAAGTCCATCCAAAACATAATTAATGAGTTTATCATCATCCATTGTTGCACCAGATTGTGTGAGGGAATCAAAGAGCAATTTGGCATAATTGAGATAATCAGTCACTGTTGTATTGTTTTCCTTTCTAAGAGTGCGAATTTGGTCTTAAAAAATCCGTACACGGGTACGCAATGTTGGAATATTGCCAATTATGTTGACATTGTCAAAGAAGGAGGCTTGTTGGTGGCAACCACCAACCTTGACTTTGGCAGCCACCTTTGTTGAAGAAGAGATGAGTTTGGCAGCCACCATTGATGACAAAGGAGCAAGAGGAGCTGCCATTGATGCCTATAAAAGAGGCATGATCTTAGAGATCAAAGTGTGAGAGTTGTGAGACATGTAAAGAGAAGAAGAGAGAAAGAAAGAGAAGGGCTGCCACCAGCAGCCCTGCTGCCTTATGCAGCTGCTGCCCTATGCAGCAATGAGAGATGGGAGTTGAGTGAATGTGATCCTCCTCCATGTGTTGTATTCTTTCTCTATCTCTAAATAAAATGAACCTCTCCCGTGGATGTAGGCAATTTGCCGAACCACGTTAAATATTGTGTCTTAGTGTGCTTACCCCTCCGATGAGCTAAGATCAGTACATCACCGGTCCCAGATTCCGCACAACAATTGGTATCAAAGCCCCGTTCGTCGGAAAACAGAAGAGTTTTGGGGTATATCCGAATTTTCAAAGTTGTCCAAAACAAGTTTTGATCATTCCACAGTGTAGAGCTCATCAAGACGAACTCACTGCCACAAAAATCAGCCTCATCGGAGTCCGGGGTAGCACACACGCGCCGCCTGAATATTCAGCCAGATCGCCCACGCGCATCCCACGCGCCCCGAGGTTGAAGACGACTAAGCCACACGCGCGCCATATTTGAGCCGCGCCGAGCCGTATACGCCGAGTCCTAGCCGAGCCACAAGCCGAGTCCAGTCGAGCCACAAGCCGAGTCGTACCCCCGCGCCGAGCCGAGCTGCGTTCCAGCCTCAGCCGAGCCGAGCTGCGTTCCAGCCTCAGCCGAGCCGAGCTGCGTTCCAGCCTCAGCCGAGCCGAGCTGCGTTCCAGCCTCAGCCGAGCTGCGTTCCAGCCTCAGCCGAGCCGAAGGAATATTCCCCAGAATATTCCTTGAATATTCCCCAGAATATTCCTTGAATATTCCACAGAATATTCCCGGTTCAACCCAGCGAACCGCCCGCCGTACAAAATTGGTTTTTGGACCGGTTCACCCATTTTCTGACCCGATTTCAACAAAGTCAGACCGGTTCCCGACTATTTGGACCATTCCGGATCGATCTACAGTGTCCGTTTGGCCAAATTCGGCTCCCAGAAGGCGATATAGTCATTAAAAGAGCAAAATGACTACAGAAGGTACACATACACTCATCCCGAAGTTGACCAAAGACAACTATGATAGTTGGTGCATCAGATTGAAGGCATTTCTTGGGTCACAAGAGTGTTTGGATATTGTACAAACTGGTTATGATGAACCAGAGTTCAAAGAAAGAGAAGATGCTTTACAAGAGGCACAGAAGCAAGCCCTCAAAGTCAACAGAAAGAAGGACAACAAAGCAAAGACCATCATCTATCAAGGTCTTGATGAAGATACATTCGAGATAATAGCTTCCGCTGAAACATCACATGATATATGGGAGGCTCTCCAACAGAAATACAAAGGTGCTGATAGAATCAAGAAGATTCGTCTTCAATCTTTGAGAGGAGAATTCGAATTATTATGAATGAAGTCCTCAGAATCTATTTCTGATTATCATACAAGGATTATGGTGATAGTCAATCAGATGAGGAGAAATGGAGAAGCCATCATAGATATTCGAATTATTGAGAAAATTTTGAGATCCATAGATCCAAAATTTGATCATGTTGTTGTCGCAATTGAAGAGTCCAAGGAAGTGGACAAGTTGACAGTTGATGAGCTTATGAGTTCTTTGCAAGCTCATGAGCAGAAGATTGTAATGCGAAATGAAGATAAGGCCATTGAGCATGCCTTACAAGCAAAGCTGTCTTTCAAGGACAAATATGAGCAAGGGGAGACTTCAACAGGTGGCTACACCACTCAAGCAGGAAGTCAACAATCCAGATGAGGATTTCATAGATTCCAAGGAAGAGGAAGAGGATCTTGGAATACAAGCTTCAGAAGAAGAGGTGGCAGAAACACCACCAGAGGAGGCCGAGGCCAACAAGCATTCACTCCTAGAGGAAGAGGAGGCGGTTACAATAACCGTGACAAGAGAAATATCAAATGTTATAGCTGCAATCAATTTGGGCACTATAGCACTGAATGCAGATGGAAAGCTCCGTTGGAGACACGTGAGCAAGCCAACTATGTAGAGAAGCATGATGGAGAAGCATCTGCATTTCTTGTCCAACAAGAACTTGGCGAGAAACAAGAAAATATATGGTATCTAGATACTGGAGCCAGCAATCACATGTGCGGTTACCGAGAGTTATTTGGTGATCTAGATGAGACCAAGCAAGGTCTAGTTACTTTTGGAGATACCACAAAGGTTCCATTCAAAGGTAAAGGCAACATCCCAGTCAAGTTGAAGAATGGCGATTCCAGCTACATCGCCGATGTGTATTATGTCCCAGCCATAAAGCAGAACCTGATCAGCTTAGGTCAACTTTTGGAGAGAGGATATAGTTTGTACTCGAAGAATTTTCATCTGACAATTAGAGACAACAATGGGAGATTAATGGCCTACGTGAAAATGTCCAAGAAAAGGATGTTTCCTTTGAACATCCAGTATGATGGAGCAAGGTGTTTGAGTGCCATCACCAACAGTGAAGAATGGCTTTGGCACCTGAGGCTTGGACATCTGAATTTCACGAGTATGAAGATGCTAGCAAGCAAGAAGATGGTCAAAGGTTTGCCTCACATTGATCATCCAGATGAAGTCTGTGAGAGTTGTGTCCTCAGCAAACATCACAGATCCAGTTTTGCCAAAGAAGTCAACTGGAGAGCAAAGAGGCCACTGGAGTTAGTACACACAGATCTGTGTGGGCCAATTACGCCTATGTCGACTGGACAAAATAGGTACTTCCTCACTTTTACTGATGATTTTAGTAGAAAGACGTGGATATACTTTCTGAAGAGGAAGTCAGAAGTATTCAATTGTTTTAAAGATTTTAAAGCAATTGTGGAGAAGCAAACTGGTTATACGATCAGAACAGTGAGATCTGATCAAGGTGGAGAATATACAGCAAATGACTTTGAAGCCTATTGTACACAACAAGGCATCAGACATCAGACGATGCCAGCTTATACACCACAGCTGAACGGTGTAGCAGAAAGGAAGAATCGCACGATTCTTGACATGGCAAGAAGTCTGCTCAAAGCAAAGAAGCTGCCCAAGCAATACTGGGCTGAAGCTGTATCATGTGCAGTGTATCTGTTGAATCGCTGCCCGACCAGAAGTTTGCAAGGTGTTACTCCAGAAGAAGCATGGAGTGGTCACAAACCAAGTGTTACTCATCTACGAGTCTTTGGTTGTGTGGCATATGCAAAGATCCCAGATGCAAGAAGGAGAAAGCTCGATGATAAGAGCGAGAAATGCATCTTTGTCGGATATGGTGAAAGAAGGATGGGATACAGGTTGTATAATCCTATCACGAAGAAGGTGATTACAAGTAGAGATGTTATCTTTGAAGAAGATAAATCTTGGGAATGGAATGGTGATCAAGAAGCAGTCAGATGGATCAATCTTGATTTGATCCTTGAAGGTGAAGAAGTACCAACAGTACTTGTCGAAGAACCAATTGTGCCAGCAGCTGAACCACAAAGTCCGGTGATTATGCCAGCAGCTGAACCACAAAGTCCGGTGCACAGATTCCCTGTATTCAACAGGAGGAACACACCAGGAGCATCATCATCAACACCACCATCAGCATCCTCATCAGAAGGACCAAGAAAGATGCGGAATGTTGAAGAGTTGTACGATACCACTCAGGTTATGGAAGATACAACTCTGTTTTGTTTTCATGCAGATAGTGACCCATTAAGCTTCAATAAAGCTGTCACAGAAAAGAAATGGATTAAAGCAATGGATGAAGAAATACATGCCATGAAGAATAATGATACCTTGAAGCTGACTTATCCACCAGAAAAGAAGAAAGCAATAGGTGTCAAATGGGTCTACAAGACGAAAGCCACAGTAGTGGATAAAGGCTACAAGCAGAGAGAAGGCATTGAAAGGAGAAGCGTTCATGCTTGGCATGACATCCCTCGATTGAGTTTAAGGGGGAGATTTGTTGAATATTAAACTCAACATCCAGAAGGTCAAGGTTGGCAACCAGCCACCAGTCGCCGACCAGCCGCCAGCCGCCAGCCGCTGCCGCCAGCCGCCAGCCGCTGCCGCCAGCCGCTGCCGCCAGCCGCCTTCACACTTGAAGGTTGAATTTTCGTATTTTTGATTTGTGTATAAATAGAGTGCCCAGCTTATGTTATATGTGTGGAGAGAATTGAGAGAAACACTTGAAAGAGAATAGAGAGAGAGAGGGCGTGTAATTGTTAAGCTTTTGTGTTGATTTGTAAGCTTTGGTTTTGTGTAATAAAACAGTGTGTTTTATCCCCTCTGAGTGTTTCAAAGCCATCACCAGTGGTTTCTCCCACCAACAAATGGTATCAGAGCTTTTGGTTTAAAGTGGTGTTTGATCTTTGCTCAAAAATGAAAGTTGTCAAAATGGTGTTTTGACCATCCCACTGTGTAGAGGAGGACGATACGAAGCCACTGGTGAAAACGGCGTCAAAATCGGACGTCGGACATGGCCGCACTCTCCATCACTCTCTAGCAAGGCGTCTGCCCACGCGCTCAGACGCGCCCCACGCGTCTTCTTCACCCGGATGAGTTGACCCGACCCGAATACAGTATGAACAGTAGACATGAACAATGACGTTATCATGAACAGTGCCATGCAAAGGATGACATCAGCATGATGTAAGGCTGTTATCATCATACACAGTCAGCAAAGCCATTGACTAGCCAACTGACATGTCAGCATAGTGGGACCCACCTGCCATGTCATCAGCCGTGAGCCGAGCTTAGTTGGAGCCGAGCTGAGCCGCGAGCCGAGGGATAGGATCCAGTGTAGCTGATCCTACGTGCAACCGGATCTGAGATTGAATCTGAGCCGTTGATCAGGCCAGAATTGTTTTGATCAAATCTTAGCCGTCTGAAGTGCGATTTGGATGATTCAAGACATGTTTCCAGCTAATTTGATCATTCCGGATGCAATGGTATGGTCCGATCGTTGAGATTCGAGACCAAAAATGACAATGGTGAATTATTAAAGAGAGATTGCCCGATCAGGAGGCATCTGAAGGTCTTGATGGTGGTCGATAGAGATGAAGAAGAAGAAGGTGCACATGTTTACCCAATTACATGTGTCAAACTATAGGCCACGATAGGAGCCCTAGTTTAGACCGTCGCATAACGACAAGCAGAGACACCTTAGAGAAGGTGTGAGGGCCATGAAAGGAGCCCATTTCAGAACGCTCCAGAAAGCGTGTGCTGAAGAAGCAAGATGACAATTGCCCACATAAATGGCAAAGGGGGTGATTGTTGGAATATTGCCAATTATGTTGACATTGTCAAAGAAGGAGGCTTGTTGGTGGCAACCACCAACCTTGACTTTGGCAGCCATCTTTGTTGAAGAAGAGATGAGTTTGGCAGCCACCATTGATGACAAAGGAGCAAGAGGAGCTGCCATTGATGCCTATAAAAGAGGCATGATCTTAGAGATCAAAGTGTGAGAGTTGTGAGACATGTAAAGAGAAGAAGAGAGAAAGAAAGAGAAGGGCTGCCACCAGCAGCCCTGCTGCCTTATGCAGCTGCTGCCCTATGCAGCAATGAGAGATGGGAGTTGAGTGAATGTGATCCTCCTCCATGTGTTGTATTCTTTCTCTATCTCTAAATAAAATGAACCTCTCCCGTGGATGTAGGCAATTTGCCGAACCACGTTAAATATTGTGTCTTAGTGTGCTTACCCCTCCGATGAGCTAAGATCAGTACATCACCGGTCCCGGATTCCGCACATCACGCAAGAGGTGAAAGGTGCTTGGCCAGCATAGTCCAGGCTTTATGAGTAGTGGTACAAGGGATGAAAAGTGTTTTGATGGAAGAGGAGGAAGTCGCTTTGATCCAACTCAAGACCAATTTATCCTTGGCTAACTCTGGGTGCACACATCCATCTTCTTGCACTTTGGGTGGGTTTGTGTTGTTCTTGATGACTGCTGCAAGGTCGGGCATCTCCAATGTATCTTTATATTGGGATTTCCAACTCAGGTAGTTGGTGCGATCTATAGGAACAGGGAACAAGGATGAGATATTGAAGGAGGTGGGCAAATAATGGGATGAGAGTGGAGGTGACATTTTAGAAATCAATTTTGACATATCAAGATTGCTTGATTTTCTAGATTTAGGTGTGTTGGCCATTGGTTTGAGTAGGTCGATATTTTAAGGTTTAGCTCTAATACCATAAAATAAAATGAACTCAAGAGAAAGAGAGGGGATGAGAACAGAGAGATTAAGAACAATTGCCACAATCAAGATGATTCGTTCTATTTATTATCTATAGTATAAATATTGGTATATGAGTTACACTTTCTGAAGTCTATTTATAGAAACTCAGCAATATAAGGTAACTCCAATCAATTATATATATTACAGGGGAATTATATAAATTACAGAGAAATTGTTAATTAATCATTCTGACTGATGAATGCCATTGCTTGTGGTTAGGAGGCTTCTAAGGCTGATGTAACGAGATCAGCGGATTTCATGAGACTGACAGATTTCATGGGATCTGCTGGTGTAGTATTCTGTTTACAAGAGAGAAGGAGAAGAATAGGTGAAACAGTGGTGTGTGTGCTGGAAATTATAGTTTGTGGGGATGTGCGCCGTGAGTAAGAAAAAGAAAAAGAGAGTGAGGTGGTGTGAAGAATATTATTAAAAGAGAGTGTACTGTGTAGACCCCTTAATAAATAATAGAAGTCCGTCTATGATGTATCAAATTGTAGGAGGAGGACCTAAAACGGGTTTTATTTTAAAAAATAGAAAGAAAGAAAAGAAAGACCGGTCTGCAAATGCTAAACAAAACTCTTGCACAGGTTACTATCAAATTGCATGCATGTAGACTTTTCGAATAAAACCTAACAAAAACACGCAAATTTATCGTGTATGGAAAGTCTTCATAAACCGGTTACTAATATAAATGGGCACATCTTACTAGTGTTCCTACAACAACAAACGATGGGTGCCATTTCATCTTTACTTTGTTTCTTTTTGATCCATGTTCTGCTATTATCATCTCATAGTAGCTATATCTGCAAGGCTCTTCAATGGTCTTCTTCTGATGCAATTTCTTCAAATGATTTTCCTAACTACAAGGTGGGGGTATTGAGAAGGTCAATAAAATCGCCACCACCTCCCAGGGTCAATCCTCCTCTTCATTTCAGCCGTCCTCCTCCTCGGGCACCGCCGCCTCCACCATGTTGATACTTCTGATTTGTGACTGCTACTGCTGCTCTGCTTGCACACCGAAGTTTTAATCCTCTTCCATGTAGAGCACTATGATACATGAGTTTTTCCAACTCCAAGGTTGTTTTGCTTTGCTTCCGTGCTGATGTTATCTATATTGGAATATTGAAATCAGAATAAGAACATAAAAATACTCGAATCTATTGCAATTTACTCAAAATTAGTTAGAGATTTATCTGATGCGCACTCAAAAGATGTGAATATAAAGTTCCATAAAAAAAATGATTTACGAAATTCATACGAGGAATAAAAAAAATGGTAGCGATGGATTGTATTCATTTTACACCTCATGCCAACAATCAATAAATTTCCTTTCGATGCTTTATGAAAAGCGTAGAATAGGTAGATAGCCATTATGTGAGCTCTTTAATAATTTAATTCACTTGATTTCCAGGCAAACAACAACCACACAAGGTGCGAAGCTGCGATTACCTTGTCTTTGACCTGCTGCAAAATCTCTACCAAATCCCTTGGAATCAGGGTACTAATTAAAGATTAGTACTATGATTCTTCCTTTGGATCTTTTTAACAAGAAATTTATAGAAAAAGACCAAACATTTGTTGACAATTGCTTCATTTTGGGCTTCAATATATATAATCGGAGGGTTTCATGCTGCAATCACCCCTTGTTATACAATAAATTAGAAAAAGAGAGAAGAAAAGTTTGGATCAAAGAATAAGAAAGGTAGACTTAATAATAGACCAGACTTGGTAGCTATTTCATATTAAAATAAAGTATGGGCCAAATTAAAAGAGACAGTCATGGATTAAATTAGATGAATAACATACATGGAAGTCATAAAGTTTGGATTAGAAGACAGAAAAGTAAGATGCATAAAAGGCATGATCAAGAAGAAACTGACAGAAACATGTGGAATAATAAAAATGGGCTGATGCAATGACGCAACCTTGAAACTAGGAAGAATGGTGAGTGGGAATTAACAAATAATTATTCTTGACTTTCTCTATATAAACCATGGTTGAAAGAAGAGAAGGGGACAATCAACAACACACAACTCAACAAAACAATAATAATTGTAGTGCATCACAATCAAGTTTACTGGATTTTAAAAACCTATTTATAGGCAATAATCTTGTAAGCAATTAATAAGTAGGTTGACATTTTATAGGCAATAATAAGTAAGCTTGATTGATAATCAGTAAACTTATAATCAATAGATTAATAGTCAATAGACTTGTAGTCAGCAGGTAATAATACTACTATCCTTCATTGTAAGATTTTCAAACTCTCTCTATAGATTCCGCAGCCAAATGGAGATGACTTTTGTTAACATGTATCTTCAGTTTTTTATATACAGAGAGGGTGAGTGAGAGATGAGAGCAAATGGAAAAACTTATTGATCTTTTTCTGTTCTATTATTCAATGCTTACTTTGTCTATATATATATATATATATATATGCAACTGTAACAACTTAACTGCATGTAACAACGTTTCTAACTAACTAACCGACTAACAACTAACTAATTAACAGATTTATTAATCAATATTACACTTATCATTATTTTGTGCACTGTACTCTAACATCCCCCGTAAGATTAGGTTGGTGAAGAACTAAGCCTAAGTTTGCAGCAATGAGTGCGAAAGAGAGGGGCACTCAAGCCCTTCGTGAGGATATCAACAAACTGTTCTTGTGAGGAGACAAATTGGACTGACAATTGCTTTTGTGAAACCCGTTCACGAACAAAATGCACATCGACCTCAATGTGTTTGGTTCGTTGATGCTGAACATGATTAAATGATAGAGCAATGGCATAGAGATTATCACAGAAAAGAACAAGAATATGAGGTAATGGAATATGCAGAAAAGCTAATAACTGCTTGAGCCAATCCACTTCAGCTGTAGTAAAGGATAAAGCATGATATTCAGCTTCTATTGATGATCTCGACATGGTTTGTTGCTTCTCAGAGGACCATGATATAGGATTGTTTCCCAAAAATATCACCAAACCAGTGGTAGAGCGTCTGTCATTAGGGTCCTTGCCTAATCAACATCATTGAAAGCCTTTAACTGCAAATCTCCTTTAGTATATGAAATGTCATAACCCAATTTTGGGTTATTCCCTAAATTTCACTTTTTTAAAAATAAAAAATAAAAAAATAGAATAAAGGCTGGCACTATGGAGAAAACCGATAAAAAAAAGACTGCAAAAATAGGCAAAAATCGAAGGTCAAATTAAATGCACATTCGAAGGTCAAATTAAATTATTATTGGATGAATTTGCATAAACATTAAATCCAATGACATAATTAAATTTTTAATGGGTCAATTTGATTTAATCATGGGCCAAATTAAATTTTAATTATGTTTAAGAATTAATTTAGGTCCAATTGAAGGATTTAATTAAGTGCAAGGACTTAATTATACTTTAAATGGGTCAAATTAATTTGGGGGCTTAATTGGTGAAAAATTAAGTTTGGGAGCTTAATTTGGACTGAATTGAAAAGATTGAAATTTTAAGACCAAATTTAATTTTTACCAAGTGAATTGAACACAAAAATTGAGGGACCAATTTGAAAGCCCGAAAAAATATTTTGCCTATAAATAGCAGCTTTTAACTCAAAGTTAAAGGGGGGGTTTATTTTGTAAGGGGGGTAATTTTGACACTTTCAAAAAAAAAATACAGAAACCCTAACCCTGAAAAAACTCTTTCCTTCACACTAGCCGCCCCCCCTTCTGGTTTTCATTTTTGTCTCCCGGAGCTGCTCCTCGGTTTGATTTTTCTGACCCAAAAACCAGCCACCCGAACCAGCCTCCCCCTGTTTTCATCTTCTTCTCCGCCTTTCCCTTTCTCTCGGCCACAAACAAAGCCAAAACGCCACATCCCCCACACATTCATCTCCTTCGCCGCAGCTTCAATCTCTTCAGCACCGCCTCCAGCACTCCTCCTCGTCACCAGCTCAGCCACACCACGAGACAAGCTCCCCTCTCCTGCCGACTTCTTCACTGCCAATCGACCGCTCGCTCCGGCCGTCTCCCCTCAACCACGGCACACCTCCACCGACCAGCGAACGGACAGACCCAACTCAGCCCCACGCCGGACAGAGATTAGAGTCGTCCCCAACTCGACCGACCCAGCTTTCTCTCCTCGCCATACCCAGCTTTCTCTTCTCGCCCGCCTTCAGTAGCGGCAACCTCAGCTCTGACCGACCGACTCTCCTTCACCACAGAACCATCCCCGGAGAAGAAGGAGATGAAATCCATGGCAGCAGACCCGCACGGGACGGATCTGGGAGAAGAACCCGAGAACAGATCTAAAAACAAAAACAAAAACAAATCAAAACAACTGTCTGTGTTGCGTTTTTGGTTGATTTTGCAGGTCAGAGAAGAGAAGAGAAGGAGAAAATTGAACGCAAAGTTGGACGAAAACCAGCCTTTCCTGCCCAGTTTTCCTGCAACTAGTCCTCTTTTTTTTTTTTCTCCGCCGTGGCCTCTAGCCGCCACCACTGATCTCGCCACCGTCCTTCCCACGAAACACCACTCCCATCCATCACCCAGCAACCTCACCAAAGCCTGCAACACCTCTCTCTCTCCCCCTCTCTTCTCTGCAAACTCTTTTTTTTTTCTCTCCACCACCGTAACCCCAGCAGCAGCAGCAGCAACGAAACCCCCCTTTCCAGCAGCTTCCACCTCGACCAGAAGCTTCTGCCTTTCCCAAAGACCGCCAGGACAATAGCTCTCTCTTCAGCCGCTCCAACAGTTGCAACCGTGAGGTTTCCTTCTCCTTTGCAGGGCCTGTTTCATTCTTCTTCCAGCCGGGACCAGTGCACGCCGCCGACCTCGCCGCCTACAGCCACACCGCGCACCACCAGCCAGGCTGCCGACTCTCTCCACGCCAGGTAATTCTCTCTTCCCTGCTCCATCTTTTTCTCCTTTGTTTTTTTCCGTAGCCGCTGCATGCAGTGGAAAATTAATTAGCCATTTGCTTGGGCCGAGCCAGTTCAAAAAAATAAAAATAAAAATAAAAATAAATCATTTCAAAAAAAATTTAAAAATTATTTTTCTACTAAGTTTTGGTTAATATTGAGTTGTATACTTACACTGTAAGATACAAGTTCGGTATTAAAATACCTGGTTTTCTCCGAAATATTTCAAAAAAAAATCAAAGCATTTTCGAAAAGAAAAAAATATTTCATTGCATACGACCAGATCCTAAAATTTTCCAAGCATATTTTTCAAAACAAAAAACACAAAAAAAAAAGAAGCAAAAATTGCATCTTTTTCATGTTTTTTTTAAAATAAAATGGATATCGTAACCAGTTTATGATTTATCCATTAGGATTTGGCCAACATGTCAAAAATATTTTTCCAATCCTTTTTAGGATCCAAATGTAGACTTTAATATTTATAGGGTGTAAAATTACATGATAAAGTACACCGTCAAGTATTAAAGATACAAGGGGTAAATAAATGTCATTCAGACTTTAGAATGGTTAGGATTTAACCCAATAAGGTAGAGACTCCCTCACGAAGGGAGATCTGCCTTGAACCTTAGAAAAGACCAGCGAATAGAAATTCAACCTAGAAAAGCAATCAAACAATAATGCAGCTTACCTTAGGTAGGGTGCACTGGGGGTGATGCGTCTTCCCCTTGCACAACCATTCCCTTACTCAGACTCTCGCAGACCATAGGTTCCTAGTAACCATAATACTAGGTGGCGACTCCAACAAACCAAGCAAAACACAAATAATAATAAAAAAATCACCAGCGGATGCCGCACGAATTTTGACGTGCGACAAGAAATACCAACTTGCAGTGTGCCCTTGAGGTAGCATAAAATTCGTTTCACAGCAGTGAAATGAGACACCGTCGGATTCTGCATAAATTGGCAAACTTGATGCACATAAAATGCAATGTCAGGTCGTGTAAAGGTCAAGTACTGCAGAGCCCCTACAATGCTGCGATATGTTGTAGGATTAGGATACGGTTCCCTATCCTTTTTAAGTAGGCGATGAGAAGGATTACATGGAGTATCACATGGTTTAGCATCAACCATCTCATATTTAAGTAGTAAATCCTCAACATATTTAGATTGTGACAGAAACAATCTAGTAGACGTATGAGTGATCTGTATGCCCAAGAAATAATGAAGGGAGCCTAAATCTATGATATCAAACTCAGTAGTGAGATCTTGGATAACCTGTAGAATTACAGCAGACGCATTTCCTGTGAGGATAATATCATCCATATAGAGTAGCAGCACCACAATATTAAGACCAAGATGCTTAACAAACAAGGATGAATCAGAATAGGTGGTGGCAAAACCCAAGGAAGGCAGAAACTGAGTAAAACGAGCATTCCAGACCCTAGGTTCCTGTTTTAAGCCATAAAAGGGATTTATGCAATTTGCACACAAGATGAGGATGCAATAAATCTTCAAAGCCAGGGGGCTAAGACATGTAAACCTCTTCTTGAAGAATGCAATGTAAGAATGCATATTTGACATCTAATTGTCTAAGGGGCCAATTGAAATGAGCAGCAAGGGCAAGAACTAGTCGGACAATGGCAGGTTTCACCATAGGACTAAAGGTGTCACCATAATCCAAGCTAGGTTCTTGACTAAACCCTTTAGCAACCAACCGTGCTCTGTGTCTAGCAATAGACCCATCCGAATGGTGTTTAATCTTGAAAATCCACTTCCATCCCACCAAGTTCCTCTTTGCTGGTAAAGGAACAAGACTTCAAGTGCTTTGAGTATGTAAGGCATGAATCTCATCTTGCATGGCCTGTAACCACACAAGAGCTTTGATGGCAGATTTGTAAATAGCCGGTTCTATCAAAGACAAATCAACTGTGCTAGAATCCTGAATACTGGCTAAGAAAGCCTTCCGTTTATTAATGCCACTTTTGCCAATTTAAAGAAGGAATGGACAGAACCACTTGCAAGTTGTCAGGATTAAAGGCAGTAGAACTGATACTGATATCAGGCACCACATGAGGAGGAGAAGAGGCTTGAATGTAAGCAGTAATGGACCGAGAACTAGGAGAACCAGTAGATAAAGTAGGTGTATGGTGGGAAGGAGAACCAGGGATGGAAGGAATAACTGTGTTCTCTGAATTAATAAGAAGCACAAGACATGTGGAGAAGGAATAAGATGGTGATGACTGAACTGTGGGTGAGGAAACATGTGGGAATTCAGGATATGGAAACTGATTTTCATCAAATATAACATGTCTTGAAACAAACAATCGCAGAGTAGGCATATGATAGCACAAATAACCTTTGTACTTGATGCCATATCCAAGAAACACACACTTGGAAGTTTTGGGCTGCAATTTGCCATGATTATAAGGGCGAAGAAGAGGAGAACAAGTACAACAAAATATCCGAAGGTGATTAAGATCTGGAGAGGACCCAAATAACATCTCAAAAGGAGACTAATGAAGAAGGATAGGAGTTGCCATATGGCTGATGAGGTATGTAGCTGTTAAACATGCATAAGACCAAAATTGAGATGGTAATTTGGCTGTGTGAAATAGAGTGATTGAGGTTTCTATAATATGTCTATGTTTCGTCTCAGCTATCCCATTTTTTTCAGGGGTGTGTGGACAAGAGAGGTGATAGGCAATGCCTTTGTCAAGAAGAAATTGTTTCAAATGATTGCAGGTATATTCCCCCCCATCAGTCTACAGAGTTTTAACAGTAGCAAAATTTTGTGTAACAAGAAAGGAATAAAAGGCAACAAACATAGAGAACAAATCATACTTATTGATTAGGGGGAACATCCAGCAATAACGTGTACATTCATCAACAAAGATAGTATAATATCTATAACCATCCACTAAGATACATGGTGCAGGTCCTTACAAATTAGTATGGATAGTGGTAAAGGGAGAAGTGAATTTATGATGATGCTAAGGAAAAGGCAGTTTGCCTACTTTCCCCGCAAGACAAAGATGATACATCAAAGGGAAAGAAGTTTTGGGAACATGAATATGAGCTTTATTTACCATGAGGGAGACAACATAATTTATGGGATGTCCTAACCTATAGTGCCATAGATTGGACTGAACAAGTTGGCCAAGAAATGCCTGAGCTGGCGATGGTTGAGTGGAAGATGATGATGAAAAAGCATGGATAGGATACAAGCCATTACTGCACAAGCCTCTGTAAAGAATCATCCTTGTGGCTTTGTCCTGAATCCAAAAGCAAAATGCATAAAAAATAAGCCAACAATTATTATCAAGGTAGAGCCGATGGACTGACAATAAATTCTGAGTTAATTGAGGAACAAGTAGCACATAATCCAACTTGAGTGGAGACATATAAGAATGAATGATAGACTGACCAACATGAGATACTGTCAAACCTTCACCATTGGCAGTATGAATTGTGTTAGCTATTGGATATGGTGAGGCCAATATCAGATTATTCAAATCTGCTGTCATATGATTGGTGGCACCAGAATCAGTGAGCCATACTTGAAATGATCCTGAAGGATTGGATGCTGGAGGTGTAGAGTTGAGCATGGTGTGCATGGCTTGCATAACAGGCTGTGAGTCTGGAAACTGAGCAGATGAGAATGAGAGATGTGGTGAAGGGGCTCGATATGAGGAATGTTGCATAGTTGGTGATTGTATGGGATAAGACTGATGAGAAGGATAAGCAACAGTAGGATGCATGCCGATATATTTTGGTCCTTTGTCATTATAAAAGTAAAACAAGGTAGTGTGATTAGGTTTGCCATATATATGACATCTGGGTTTCTTATAAGAAGAAGCATCACAAAATGTGGCAGTGTGTCCCTCAGAATTGTATAATTGGCAGATTGGCATCATGGATGCAGAATGACTGTGAAACTGCTGATCAGAGGAAGGGCCAAGAATGCCATAATTAGAGTGTGGATGTTCATGTGCCATAGAAGAAAACACCGGTCTAGAGTGAAAGTGTCTAGCCCCCTGAATAAAACGACCTCTACCAGTGTTTCTATTCCTATTATAAGGCTTAAATCCTTTGTTAACAGCTTGGGAAGAACTATGATTCACAGGAAAACATGTAGTTGCATCCATTGCTGTCATTAGAGGAGCATGAGCTGATGCCTCTACAATCACTTCCTCTGCAAGCAACTGTGAATGAAAATCATGTAGTGAGATCACACTCTCACATCCCCTTATAACACATCTGAATGTGTTATACTCAGTAGGCAAGCCATTTAGAGCCAAAATACTTATATCTTCATCAGCAAAGTATACACCAGCAGTCGAAAGATAGTCCCTACTTCTTTAATATCATGAAGATATTGTGAAATCGAAACTGCTCCCTTCTTGATTGTTTGTAGATTAGATTTCATCTGAAAAATGCTTGTTCTAGACATAGTTGAAAACTATTCCTTCAATCGATTCCACAGATCCTTGGAGTTAGTGCTACCAATTGCACAAGACATAGCAATAGGTGATAATATAGCATTGATCAATTACATGATGGCTCGGTCAGCATTTTCCAGACTATGAATTCATCATTTTGAGAAGAAGTGATTCTAGATTCGCATGAAGCTGAGCTGAGTTGAGGTGGACAATGAATTGATCCATCAACATATCCTATAATGCCATTGCTTTCAAGCAGAAGTTGCATTTGAAAGTTCCAATTAAGGTAGTTTGAATCATTCAGCTTGACATTAATAGATGTAGGAATAGAAGAGATGAGAGTTGTGATTTGAGATTGCAGAAGTTGAAGTTGTGAAGTAGTCACCATTGAAAGGTTGCCAAATTATCAACCAAAGATCAGAATGTAGAGAAGAGGCAGAGAGAATGCAGAAGCAATCAGAGAGGATCTTCAAGCGTGAGCTAAGAGCTCTAATACCATGTTAACATGTATCTTCAGTTGTATATACATAGAGGGTGAGTGAGAGATGAGAGCAAATGGAAAAACTTATTAATCTTTTTATGTTCTGTTATTTAATGCTTACTTTGTCTATAGTTATATATATATATATATAACTGTAGCAACTTAACTGCATGTAACAACTTTTCTAACTAACTAATGACTAACACCTAACTAACTAACGAATTTATTAATCAATACTACACTTATCATTATCTTGTGTAGTGTACTCTAACAGCTTTCTGAAAGCCTAAGGTATTCCTAATCGAACTATGTTCATATGCTCATAAGGTTTGTTTGGGTATTTCCTTCATGTAATCCCTTAATTTTTTTTTTCTTTTTCCATCTCGTTTGTATTCCTTTATCTAGTTAGTCTCCAATTTTGGCTGATCTAGCTTTACTTCAATAATAAAATTCGATTATTATATATAAAAAAAGACACATTGACCCAACTAATCAAAATAAATTTCATTTGACAATATCTGTATGAAATTTCTGATTAATCATCATCTAAATTGTTTTTGAATTTAAAGAGCACATTGAGTCTACATAGGACCCTAAACTTAAAGATGTGTAAAAATTAAGATAAAAAACAATTTTTACATTAATAATAAAATACTTAAAAATAAATACCAACAATTTTTACATTAATGACAATTAAATCATGAAGTTTTACATCTGAAAACACCCATTGACTATATTGTCTTTACGAAGATTGTCACTAGGCAAATATGAGACCCTTTTGAGACGAGGTAGAAACCCTACCCATGTTCACATAATGAATATAACTTGTTCTTAGGTTGTATGTGCTATTTTTAGTTGCATTAGGATAAGCCCTTCTTGAAACATCTTGAACTCAAGACTTGCGTGTGACATAATGACATTACTTAAAAAAATTTCATTGTAGAGCTTGGGCAAGAATTAAGATTCTTGTTTCATCATACAAGAGTTATAACCATATGTCACTCCTCGAAGGGCGAGTTCATCATAGATTAAATGTTCATACATTTGTCATGCATGCATCGGGATGAAAAGTAGGTCCTCTACGAATCTACAACACCTGATTTTGAGCGAAAAATACAGAAGATGAAGATTGTGCTAGACGTAATGTTCATTTTCAAGAAGAGTTGGAGTCTTTGAAGACAAGCGTGACTCGCCTCTAGCTTACTCGAGCAAATACTGAAAAATACTTCTAGGGAATGTTCTTTCCAACCGACCTATCATCTTTGTTCAAACCCCAACGATGACTTAACCCAAATAAATTAGAGGCAAACATGGTCAAGAGCCTCAACACAATCCAGTATTTTTGCAAAAGCTTTTATGGGAAGGCTGACCGAAGAGGAATTGCACCACAGTTGCAGAATAGAGCCTGTTCTTGTTCTGTCCAAAATAACTACCTCTATTTGATCATGCCTTCAAAGCTTCTTGATTTTTGTTTCAACCTGTTTCAGGTTTGTTGGTAAGCTCATAATGTCACAAGACTCTCTCTTTTTTTTTTTTTTTTTTTTTTTTTTTTCAGTTAAATGAGCTTTTCTTATTAATAAGATCATGTGTTTTCCTATGTTCATGACATGCCTTCATTTTTTGTTTTTATTTCATGCAAATAACACATTCAGCATAACCTTTAAACATGAAACCATTGCGCCAAGTATCTTTTGGTGTGTTTCTCTTTTCTTCCAAAACTATGCATGATTTCACATGTTCACAAGGATTTTTGGGAATTCAAAGTTTAGTACAAAATCATAAATCATGTTGGTGTTCTGGAAATTCAAATGATTCCTCAGAAAGGTAACCTTACACCTAGAAAACCTGAAAAGAAAAAAAGAAAAACAAAAGAACATCATGAGGTGACTCCAAAGTTGAGTTTTATTTGAATGAATAATGAGAAATCACTTTGCATACTTGCATAAAAGCAAGGCTTACCGATTCTAAGTGCATGAGTTTGAAATGAGAAAATGCTATTTTTTTTAATCATTTCACGAGGTTAAAATATATCATTTGTAGTCTTCTTTTGACCCAAGTAATATTTTTTAGAAATAACTTTAGCTAGGATCACACCCCAACCTAAGAGCAAGTGTGAGAGACATAGAAAAAACAACAACGATTGAAAGTGCCCAAGCAATACTAGGGGGCATAAAAGAAAATTCCCAACCATAATAATCATTCTAAGTGCAAGTTAAATGTTTGTAGAAAAGAGATATCTTTTTTATGGCATTTATAAAATGAATATAATAATCATTGCGACTATGATGATGATGATGATGATGATTATGCATCTTTTTTTTACTTGATTAAGTCTTATGATATGTGGTATATCTAGTTAGGGTTGAGTTTTCTACAACATATAAATACAGTGAAAATTGTGATTTAATTTTTTGTTTTCAAGAGTTCAAAGTGTCTTATTAGATAATTTATGGTCATTTAAGGTTTTAGCAAATATTACTGGAAAATCCAAATTTTTTTTTTTATGAAATCAAAACTCAGTTATCAAATTTAATAAAATAAGGGACCTGTTAACTATTTACAATCTTAAAGCTTAATCCCTTATATAAACCTAAAAAGATAGTTTACAAGTGAGAAAGAGTGTTAGAATCACCAATCCTATATAAAAAAAAAATATAAAAAATATAAGAATAATATATAAATTAAGAATATATAGATCACCACTGCAATGTTCAAATCTTTTCAGTAAAATTCAAACTCAATTATCAAATTCAATACATACCAAAATACACACTAGATCCAATATATAGTACATATAATATCTACGAGTCACTGCTCGTTTTATTACAGTACATTCATAGAGAGTTCCACCATGAGCTCAAAAGCAGGAATTATACACCATTACTCATACAGAGGCACTTGCTCAATATATAATAAAGCGACATGATCTTTTAAACCTAATGGAATTGTGTAGGAATCTTCATCAGTCGCATACACAACATCTGTAACTCGAACAAGGTTAACAAAATGTTGAAGGAGAAGCATTGGAGCATTAGTTGGCCTCATGCAATCTTCATTGATATCCTTCCATACATTAACGTCCATCTTTTGGATCTCTTCAATTGCTTTCTTCTCCGATACATCATATTGTTTCATATAGCATTCAACGCCGGATGCACAGTCTCCTCTCTTTTGTTCATCCTTCAAATTAAAAGATGTTATAATTGTTAGAAAAGAAACTTAACATGAAAATATTGAGAAGAAAGACAGGAATAGTCATGAGCTGAACCTTGGTTCAATTTTTTTGATGCACGAAAGTAATTGAAAAATCTTGTAAACTATTAAGTATATCATAATTTGAACTAATAATTTTGCACTTAAACGAAGTAATTTTTTTAAAAAGAATTCAGACATCGTACCTCGTGGCCCACTATGTCATTCCTCAAACGACCGATCATCTTCCCAGCTTTAATAATTTTTGGATTACTTTTTAGCCATTCAAACTCCTCCCCTCCTGCAACCTCTTCCATTCCAAGGAAGGATGCTGCCATAATTACCCCATAACTACATGTGGCTAATCCATTGCGCACATACTCATCGAATGTTGGGACATGGCATTTATCTGCCCACTCCGCCTCCGCATGGTAGCCTCTCACCATTTCTTTGAACTAATAGCATACAAATAAAACAAAGATTGTGTGGTAAAAACTACGCAATATTTCAATTAATATATATATACAATAACAATATATTATGCTAGAAATATTAAAAGAATGCATGAGACTGGAAAAATGTTCATACTTCCTCCGTCACATAATATGAGGCATAGGATCTTCCTTGCTTTCCCATATCATTCTCAGATTCGTTGAAAAGATTCAAAACAGCTCTATAAAGAACTTTCATGTAATCGGCAGGTAGTTGTTCAATAGCATTCATGCTGCATCTGAAATTGAGACAGAGAATTACATGTCCTTTCCTGAACATCTTTGTATCGAATTCTATGTTTATGAAAGATTTAGAAGAGAAAGACAGACTATGAGGTAACAAGAAACAAACCTTTCAATTGCATTAGTAAAATGTTGTATTTCTTCGAAAGATGCATATGCATCGTATGTATCATCTACCAGTGATAGAAATTTTAAATATTTCGTGACCATCATCCGAGAGAAAGCATATTGAGGCTCGAAATGGACTCCATTTGCCCAGACATAGACCTCTACAATTCTATCTCTTGCATATGGAAACTCCTCAGAAAAATTTAAATCATTCCACCACCTAAAATGTAAATAGCAACGGAGTAAAGAAAGTCCAATAGAAACTTGGTCTGATATCTCTCTCTAACTTAAACAAAAAATTACCTCGAGAGAATGGATAGCTCTTTTCGATGTATTAACTGAACTCGATTGAAATCTATCTTGGCAAACTTGAGTAGAGTGTCATTCCGAGACTCATCTTCTTCGTAGAAAGAGATGTATTTTCTAGCCTCTATTCTTGGTACGCCTTTGTGAAAGGGCCGGGTCAAAGCATTCCTAATATGGTCTCCTAGACGTGGGCTTGATTGCATAGCCAAAGAGTCCAGGTTTGCCTTTGTGAAAACTAGGGCATCATCCAGTATCTGTTCACCATGCACACTTAGAAACGAAGCTTCATACAAGCTCAGGATGCCTTTAACATCGTCGATGATTGTTTTCTTAAACTCTCCATTGGTGTCCTTGAACTTGTCGAACACAACTGATTCATAAAAGCATACCACACATTTTAGCCATTTTCAAAAGATGTTTGTGAATTATGAGAGATTATTTCTTGTAAGTGAAAGAAAGATTTACCAGAGTTTAAATTACTGCCGATTATGTATTCTCCGAAGATAAATTATAAGTTGTACAAACAAATATACTGCATTTTTGTTTTCGAGTCATTTTCGAGTCACATTACAAAAACAAAAATTGTCATTTCGGTGTACTTATAGGAAGAAGTAGTTTCAGGTATTAGTCTAAAGATTGAAACTTAGAAAATTACAAAGGAGGATAAACTTCTTTGATCAAAACCAGCCTCTGTACTTCATTAAAGAATTATTTTTGGAGATGTTGATTAATGTTTCAAAGGCTATAAGTATGCACTCACCACAAGGCATTTTGAATCCATGCTGTCTCAATACTCGAAATAGAAGTGACAAAGTGTAGAGATCAAAGTCATGCTTCTCAAGAATAGTAGGAAGGTCATCAAAAATTTCTTTGAGGCTGTTTTCAATCTCGTCGCCAAAATGATATGACACACCAAGCCGACATAACAGATTAATGAATTCAATATGTTCCACTGTATCCTTTTTGGATGCCATCAGCATGTCCTTCACGTTTTCCTTCAACTCTTCTACTTGTCGGCTGTATGACTCGAATTCCTGCAGTGAAATGTTCAGTTAATATAAATTGATAGCATTGGGTAATCCTTAACGTGTTTTTTTCTACTCTATTGATAATGTTTTTTCTTATAGAGTTTTACTCAATAAAAATGAAGTCTTTGTTTAAAGTAAAAGTATTCAACAGCTAGACAAAAGAATAACATATGAGAGGAGTGGCAACGAAAGATACATATGATTTTATAATTAAAAAAGGAGAGAGAAGTGATATATAATTCAAAAAAAACAAAAAAAACAATTGTGAAACATCAGATTATAATCTTAGTATACCGTTTGTGGGAAGGAAAATGAAGCGAAGCTACAACCCCACAAGCTTGGTGGGAAATCTGCCTTTTGACGAGAATTGTTTTGTTGATTGGTGTTTTCCATTTTCTTGAATGAAATAAAGACTAGTACTTTGATGCTCGAGTACCTAAATCATCATCAAAGGAAAGCTATTTATAGGGAAATGGCATGACGTTGTGTACTGTACCTTTTTTTTTAATTTAACTCCTTAATAATAATAATAATAATAATAATAATAAGATGATTTGATGCTAAATGGGTGTTTGTAAATATATTATTTCTTACTTGTAAATATATTAAATAATATTTTATACTTTTAAAATTTATTTTTAACATTAGTATATTAAAAATATTAAAAAACACTAAAAAAATAAATTGTGCTAAAACATTTGTGCTAGGACTTAACTTTTTAAGTGTGTTCTAAAGGAAAAATAATAAATCATTAGATGAAAATATTTTTAAAAAAAGTGCAAAAAGAGAGGGAGAGAGAAAAGAGAACCAACGAACTCTCTTTCAATATTACAAAAGATAAAGGACACTTGTATTCATTTCAAAACTTCAAAACTCTTCATACAGTATTTGATTTAGGATCGTAAAGAATTGGCACGATATAAAGTGAAAAGATAGAATTAGAATTCTCATACCCTAAAATTACAACCACAAACTATATAAAAGTAAAGAAAATTTTGATATACCTCAATGATCTTTTAATTCATATTTTTAATGAAAAAAATAAAACACCAACTATTGATATATAGGTAAATACCTACTTAAAAAACAATAAAAACACTAAGTAAGAAAAATAATCACAATCTAAAATTAACTATAAAAATAATTAAAATTACAAAAACAGCAACTTTTAAATTTAATTTGTAAATTTATTGGGTCCCAACAATGACAAGGACATACACCGGATTTGATTCAAAGATGACCATATATTTTTGGAGTGGCAACAAATTAAGAACAACTCCAAAAATATAGGGTCATCATGAATGAAATCATCTTTCTCTCTATCTCCAAAAAGGCAACCTAGTTTACACACACACTAGTACTCTCTCCATATGTATCACGAAAAAAACTCATCCTCCTAAATTGTTGTACCGACATTTGGCTAAATCATATAAATTTTCACTGGAATATCTCATGATAGAATTCTCTAAAAGGTACAATCAAATTTAGAAAGAGAAAAGGCAACCTTGTCTATATAAGGTTGCCTTTTTGGAGAATCAACCTTGACATGGTTGGGACCCAATAAATACTTTAGGTAAAGCTGATTAGGCCAGTCATGGAATTTTCTTTTTTAACTCAAAATTCAGAGTGGTACAATAAATCAAGGGCATCTTCAATGACAAGAAACGATTTTAAAGAGGCAAATTGTAAATATAGTATTTTAAATGGTATAATTTAGTTTTTTTTATGTGGTATTCCAATAAAAAATAACATTTTAACAAGACATTTTGTATTTTATATAGAATGATGAGAGAAAGAGGAAAAGATTAAAGAGAAAAAACAATTAAAATTTTCCTTTATTTTAATAATTTTAACAAAAAATATATAGAAATGGCTTTTCATTTTGATAAAAATAATTTTAACATCCCATATAGCTATCACTAGATTTTTCTTTCTCGCACTAGGTTGTGGGGCAAGACAATGTTTTTCTAACATAAAAAAATATATTCAAATGGTAACAACTTGAGTGAACCGGAGTTAACTTGATTAATCTATGATATGAGATAACCTCAAACAAAGGAAAGAGAAAAAAAAAATAGAAAGCTCATGATCCAATAGTTTAATGTCAAAAGATTAAAAAAAAAAATCAAAGTTATATCGGGTTAATTTTTGAAACCAGCTACTTTAGTAATGAAACCGAGATGACCATATAGAATACCCAAAAAAATATTGAACAAAATTCTTAACAAAAAACACTACCAGAAATTCGCTAAATACCAACGGAATCCCCGACGGCATATTTCTGTTGATATTTTTCGGTCGAAATTACCGTCGGAATATTTTCGTCCGTAAGTCCATCGGTAATTACCGACGGTTAGATTCCGTCGATAATTACCGACCGAATTACGGACGAAAAGTTCAGACTTAATGAAAAAAGGGCGGGTATCTGAGGCGGAGCTTTTGGCGGGTAATTTTTCCGACAGCATCACCGAAGGATTCAAAACCTGGGACCCGTACGGGTGACGTGACCGTTTCACCATCAAAAATACCGACGGATTCACCGACGGATTTGAAATGCCAGATCCGTACGAGTGACGTGACAGGCGCACCGTCAAAAATACCGACGGAATCACCGAGGGATTTGAAAAAGCAGGTCCGTGCGGTGACGTTTCGATTCCCCATCACAATTAGCGACGAACTCACCGACGATGTTATTCCGTCGGAAAAAGTAAATATATGGCCGCCCAACCGACACTCTCCTCCCCCATTTCTCCTTCTTCTTCCTAATCCTAAGTCTCCCCATCTGCAAATAACCAGCCCCCCCTCGCCCCCTAACAGAAATCTTTCTCATCTCGGCAGTTGTATTTCTTGAAGTTTTGTGGTCACAGCATCCGTGTTCTGATTTACCGACGGATTTTATCAATTTTTGTAAGTAATTCTATCTTTTTAAATTTTAACATTTAAATGTCTATTTTATTGTTTTTTTAGTATATGTATTTTTATTAGTAGATGTACATGTTTTATTGTTATTTCTCAAACAAACTTGTAGTTTATGAATGTATAATTTTATACTTGTTATGGTTTGTTTTAGATTTTGTAAGATTGTATTTGTTTGTAAATTTTTAAAACTTTGTGGAATTACCGAATTACATGTTATGTTTTGAAATAATTAATAGCTTGCTTAATGGGTCTTTTTTAAGTTTTATCGATGGTATTGCAGAGTGGTAATTTATGTTAATTTATATATATATATATATATATATATATATATATTAATTTGTATGGATGTTGATAAATGATAATGAATATTTAATATTTATGAGAAGTTGTGATTGGTTTGTTGGATAATCTCGAGGTAAAGTAATATATTTACAAGTTTATTTACCTAACTTAGTTAATTAATTTATACATGATGTCATCATAATTTTATAGAGGTTCGATAGAAGTCATGGATGATCGTTCATTGATGTATCTAGATTCACCCCAAGGATTGCGGAGGATGGATTATTGTAACGGGGTTCAGGGTTTTATTAATTTCGCAACATCTATTCCCAGAAATTTTACTAGAGGCGGTATTAGGTGTCCATGCAGGAAGTGTCAAAATAAAAAGTATCTGCATCCAGATGTTGTAATGATGAATCTTCTACACAAAGGGTTTGTGGAGGATTACCAGTGTTGGTATGCACATGGAGAGGTATTTGTTAGTAATAGGAGAATGGGAGAAACGATGGTTGGGTCAACTTCTAGTGCTAGCAACGTGCATGAAGCGGTAAATGACAACACTAATCCTTACAGAAACATGGTTATGGATGCAATGAGAATGAATCAAGGTAATGTCAGTCAATGTCCAATCGTAGAAGAAGAACCTAATGCAGAGGCAGCTAGGTTTTTTGATTTGTTGAAAGATTCTGACGAACCATTATGGGATGGTTGCACAAACCACAGTAAATTATCGGCCGTGGCACAGGTGTTCACCATCAAGTCAGATCACGGGCTGAGTGAGGCCGGGTATGACAAAATTATTGATTGGGCAAGAAGCATTTTACCTGAAGGGAACAGGCTCAAAGAGAACTTCTATGCTGCGAAGTCCATGATGAAACCCCTCGATTTAGGATACCAGAAAATTGACATGTGCCCTAACTTCTGCATGTTATACTACCTTGAAAATGCTGAGATGATCGAGTGCATAACATGCGGGCATTCCCGTTACAAACCCAGAACTGGCAGGGGAAAGACTCTAGTGGCGTATAAAAAACTTAGATATTTCCCGATCACACCTAGACTGCAAAGATTATTCATGTCACGAAGGACTGCTGAGCACATGACATGGCACCAAACACATGATGCGGTTGATGGTGTGATGGTGCATCCTTCTAACGGCGAAGCATGGAAACGCTTTAATAGTGTGCATCCTGACTTTTCAACTGAATCAAGGAATGCCCGTCTTAGGTTGTGTACAGACGGATTCAACCCATTTGGGTCATTTGCTGCTCCCTATTCTTGTTGGCCGGTCATACTTACAATTTATAACTTGCCACCGGGAATGTGTATGAGGCCGGAGTTCATGTTTTTATCTACTGTCATACCCGGTCCAAGCAGCCCAGGCCGGAATATAGATGTTTGTCTTCGACCGTTGATTGATGAGCTGGCGCAGTTGTGCTCCTCCGAAGCTCTGACTTATGATATATCAAGGAAACAAAATTTCTTTATGAGGGCGGCTTTGATGTGGACTATCAATGATTTTCCAGCTTATGGAATGCTTTCTGGTTGGAGCACACATGGGAAACTCGCATGTCCATACTGCATGGAAAACAACAAGGCATTCACGCTAGCAAACAGAGGTAAAGCTTCTTTTTTTTTACTGTCACCGTCGCTTCTTGCCACTTAATCACAGGTTCAGAAAGAACATAAAAGATTTCTTTGTTGGCAGAGTTGAAAAAGATGTTGCATCCCCGCGTCTTTCTGGTGAAGAATTGCATCATGTTGTATCAGAGTACGGTGACATTGTGTTTGGCCTTCAATCAGGTAAGCAAAAGTTTTCTGGTTTTGGTTTGACCCATAATTGGGTAAGGCGAAGTATTTTTTAGGAGCTTCCTTATTGGAAGACCAATCTTCTTCACCATAACCTTGACGTCATGCACATCGAAAAGAACGTGTTTGAGAATATTTTCAACATTGTCATGGATGTGAAGGGGAAGACAAAGGACAACATCAAGTCTAGATTGGATATAGCTTTATACTGTAACCGTAAAAATATGGAGTTGGTTTATGAGGAGTCACGGGTCGCAAAACAAAGGGCAAGCTTCGTGTTAGAGAAAAACGCACAACTTCTAGTCTACAAATGGCTTAAGAGTCTGCGTTTTCCGGATGGACATGCATCGAACATATCAAGGCTTGTTAACATAGAGGACTGCAAATTGTATGGAATGAAGAGTCATGACTACCACGTGTTTATGCAAACACTCATCCCATTAGCTTTTCGTGATTTGTTGCCAAATGGAATATGGAATGCACTGACGGAGATCAGTCATTTCTTTAGAGATATATGCTCCAGCAAGTTGAATGTTGAGCACATTGAGAGGCTTCAAACGAATATCATCGAGACACTATGCAAACTTGAGATGATATTCCCTCCTTCATTTTTTGACTCAATGGAGCATCTCCCTATACATCTACCGTTCGAGGCAAAAGCTGGAGGACCAATCCAGTATAGATGGATGTACCCATTTGAATGGTGAGATATTACAGTTGCAATGGAATTCATATCTAAAAGTTTTTTCTATGTTTTTCTTAATTGGAAATACTTGAATTGTAATTCAATGCAGGTACTTGTTTAATCTTAAGAAAAAGGTTAAGAACAAGACGCATGTTGAGGCTTCGATATGTGAGACCTATATTGTTGAAGAGATATCAACATTTATCTCATACTATTTCGAACCTCATATGAGAACAAGAATCAATCGCGTTCCACGGCATGACGATGGCGGTGAAGTGCCTTCCAGTGGGAACTTGTCAATATTCTCCAAAACTGGACGACCCACACCTAAAAATGTCGTACGAGGAAGATATTTGTCGGAAATAGAATTCAAACAAGCACACAACTATGTTCTGTTTAACTGTGATGAGCTGAGACCATTTATTCAGTAAGTTTATATATGTGTAATACTAATTTAGTAAAATATTGGTAATTATATATTGTGAAATCATACACTCATTATCACTTGCAGGCAACATCGACAATATTTGCTCTCCAATAACTCGCAGCTGACCTACTCCCAGATCTTTCAATTACAAGATGAACAATTTGCCACATGGTTCAGAACACATGTAAGCACTATCACAAACTCATTCTAACTTGCAAAATTACTGTACGTATGCATGCAATTACGAGATTCTCGTTCATTTACCGTTTATTGATGTACATTACATACAAGGTTTATCAAATGGGAAGAATTGCGTCTAAGTCATTTTCTTCACTAAGCCTCGGGCCTGAAAGAAAAGTTAAGTGCTACAACGGGTATTTTGTCAATGGATATGTTTTCTGTCGCACCCCAAAAAATCCAATATTTTTAATTACGGGTTCGACTGGCGAAATTTTTTTTTTATTTTTGATTTGATTTGGTTCTTTGGAGTCGCCACCTAGTATTTTGGTCACTAGGAACCTAACTGGTCTCAGAGATCGGGTACGGAGACTGATTGCGTAAAGGGAAGGTATTAGCACCCCAAATACGCCCTACCTAAGGTAAGCTGCATTGTTTTATTGTCTGATAAATACTAAAGTGTTATTGTGTTTTCCTAGTTGTTGGTCTGTCTATGGTTTAAGAAAAATCCTCCTCGGTAAGGAGGTCTTTATCTTATCGGGTAAAATCCTAACCGTTCTAACGTCCATACCAAAATTTTATTAATAATATTTAGGAATACGTTTTACGTATAAATTCGTAATCCCAAATATTAAAAGAAAACAAAAAGATTTTTTTAGAATTTTTGAAATATTGGCCTAGTTCTCATGGCTTGAATAAACTGGCTATTAAAGCCAAAATGCATGTTAATACATATATTGTTTTGAAAATTTTCTTTGTTGTGTGAAAATATGATGTTATAATATTTATGTATATATATTGGAGAGACTAGGCCGTATTTTAAAACAAAAAAACAATTTTTAGAAAATATTATTTTTTTTATGCTTTGACGAAAATCGGGTATTTTAATACGGAGCTTGTATCCTTACGGTATAAAAATACAACCCAATATTAATCCGCTTTGATAAAAATATGCAGAAAAATCAACAACATTTTTAGGGACTTTTTAGAATTTTTTTGAAAGCAAAAACATTTTTTATTCTGAAAATCTTTGATGTTTTGACGAAAACCGGGTATTTATAACACTGGTTTTGTATCTTTACAGTATAAAAATACAAACCAAAATTAAAAAAATTTTGACAAAAATATGCAGAAAAATCAATAACATTTTTTAAGATTTTTCAAAATATTTATTTTTTTTATTATTATATTTTATATATATATACATATATACACACATATAATATAATATATAATATATAATATAAAAATAATTCGGGCTGGGCCGGCCCAAATATCTGGGCCGGACTTGGGCCCAGATAGCTGGTATGGGCCAGACCTGGTCTGGCCCGTCAGATACAAGGCCGGGCCAGACTTAGTCTGGCCCAAAAGAAGAAAAAAAAAAAAAATGTGCTGGGCCAGGATCCACCTGGCCCAGCTACACATAAACAGAGGGGGGGGAATTAATTCCCCCCTCCTCCCTGCATGCAGAATGTTCATTCTGCATGCAGGGAAAAAAAATGAAAAAACTAACGAGAGGGGGGAGAAGAGGTGACCTGGCGTGGAGGAGGCGGTGCTGCGGTGGCGTGGCTTCCCGGGCGGCGCTGCGGCTCCTTCTCTCTTCGGTGTTCGGTTCTCTCTCTCTCTTCGGCCTCCTCTCTCTCTCCTCCCTTCGGGTTTTTTTTTTTTCTTTTCGTCCCCCGCAACTTCGGTTTTCTTCTCTATTTATAGGGGCCGAACCGTGGGGGACCAACGTTAGTGCGGTGCAACGGCTGGTCGGCCAATGCTAAAGGTGGTGGGGGCGAGGAGAGAGAGAGGAGCGGGAAGATTTTCGAAATTTTTTGTCTTCTGTTCTGTTAAAAGGGGGGGAGGAGGAAGATGAACAGTGTCGTTCAAAACGACACCGTTCTGATTTTCCTCGTTTTTTTTTTTTTTTTTTTTTTTATTTTTATGAAACGGCGTCGTTTTGGGTAAAACGCGCCGTTTCATTTAAATGGTTAAACTTCAAATCAGTCCCCCAAATTCGGTCCCCGCCCCTCTTGTTGGCCGCCTTTTTCACTTTGGTCCTTGGCCTCTGATTTATGCAATTGAGCCCCTAATTTGACCCAATAAATTCCTAAAAAATATATTTTGGCCCCAGAACTTAAATTTCTCCAAATTAAAGCCCAAATTGACTTAAAAATCAATTTTTCTTGCAATCAAATCTTCTATAAATTCAAATAAAAATCCAATTAAGTCCATAAACATCCAAATTTGGGCTTTTCTCCTCAAAATTCAAATTTTCCTTCTCAATAGGGCTTTCATCCTTCAAGAATATACTGTCAAAAATTTAATCCTTGTATTTTTGAATTTCTTGACCAATTTTCTGACTGTTTCCTGAGCGCTTCTGCCTTCTGTTATTTTTTCTAAACTCTTTTGGCTATCTATTTTATTTTTCATGGGGACCCAAAAATGGGTTACAACAGATGCCCCCTCTTTATAATACTTACGGAGCATGGGTTTTGCGCAGTAAGTGTTATAAAGATAAACCCAAAACGGAACTCCCGAAACTGATCTGGTTGAAGCTTAATTGATCTGAAACTTTGTCCTTTATAACAATCCTCCTTAGCCCCAAAAACCATGATCTAAACTTAGTCATCTCGAGATCCTTATCCAGCGATCCTCTAAATTCTTATTTTAGTTTGATCAACATGGAAATCCATCCGAGATCCCATATGGTGATCTCCTTTAACCTGAAATCCCAAAAAAATGTGTGTGTGGTCTCATTTTGATGGGTGACCTGCCCCGAAAAAATATGGTCTCATTGTGATGGGTGACCTACCCAAGAAAAAAAAGAGGAATGGTCTCATTGTATGGGTGACCTACCCAGAAAAATAATGGTCTCATTGTATGGGTGACCTACCCAAGAAAAAAAAGAGGAATGGTCTCATTGTATGGGTGACCTACCCAGAAAAATAATGGTCTCATTGTATGGGTGACCTACCCCAGAAAAATGATGGTCTCATTGTATGGGTGACCTACCCAAGGAAAAAAAAAAAAGGAATGGTCTCATTCTTATGGGTGACCTACCCAGGTAAACAAAAAGATGGAGAATGGTCTCATTGTATGGGTGACCTACCCAGGAAAAATGATGGTCTCATTGTATGGGTGACCTACCCAGGAAAAATGATGGAGAATGGTCTCATTGTATGGGTGACCTACCCAGAAAAATAATGGTCTCATTGTACGGGTGACCTACCCAAGAAAAATGAGGGTCTCATTGTATGGGTGACTAACCCAAGGGGAATAATTCTTAGTAAACTCCATGCTTTTCTAAGAAATAGTTTCAATATAAGGTCCCTTCTGGCGACCTTCCTTGATGAATGTCGAAGTACGAGATCCCTTCTGGCGATCTCAAATAACTTGGAATCTCATCTGGCAATTCCTTTTATTCAAAGCTGAAATATTAGGTCCCTTCTGGCGACCCTTATCGAAATATGAGATCCCTTCTGGCGATCTCCTTTAGCCAAACAACTTGGAATCCCATCTGGCGATTCCTTTTATACCAAAGCTGAAATTTGAGGTCCCTTCTGGCGACCTTCATTGGTGAATATTTAAAAACGAGACCCCTTCTGGCGATCTCAAACTACTTGGAATCCCATCTTGTGATTCCTTTTATTCAAAACTGAAATATGAGGTCCCTTCTGGCGACCTCCATCGAAATACGAGATCCCTTCTGGCGATCTCAACAACTTGGAATCACATCTGGCGATTCCTTTTTACCGAATGCTATCGATGTCGTTCTTCCTGCTGGCAGGGTTTGAAAACCATTATCTTCTCTTCTTGTTGTTCTAGAATCAACTCAATGATTTTCTTCGTCCATAATCTTGTTGGAATGCGCTAAGATCTCCTCCTGTAACGATCCAAAAAAAAAAACATATATGCAATGATTTATGATTAGATGCAATGCATGCATTCGTACCTGGTTTTGAAACATAGGCCCCATCCTCTTCTTCTAGTTCATGGGACTCCCTCTTAACATGAACTTGCTTTTGAAGTCGTATGCTGGATTCATCTCTCGTGTTGCCTATCATATTCTTGGAGAAAAAGTCTTTGACTTTCTTCAAGTAGTCCTTTTCTCAAAATGTATGACTTGTATTTGCCTCTTTGTCATGCTTTTGTCAAATGCTTTAGCTTGGTTTTCAAATTGTAAAACTTTTCATAAAACATCCCGTCTTGCCCCCTAGTATAGGGGTGCGATATTAGTCTGGGTTTTTATATAGAGAAGCAATTCATTCAGCCGGTGATAAACTTTTTTAGTGAGTGAATAAATAATGATTTTTTTTATTTCAAAATGCCATTGTTATGGTTGATAAACTCTGTTCTTTAAAAGACAATTACAAAGTGACCACTTGAACATTTATCCATGCTATCAGAGATAGGGTTGTATTTCATATTAAACCATTTTATTGATACTTTATTTGTAACCACTCAAACTTGTTAAAAAAAAATGCATAACCTCATCATTTATTTAAAGAAAAGGTAAGCTCAAAGACAAACACCAAATCTGGCTGATATCATGAGCTCTGATTGCCCACTAGAGAAAATAAAAGCAAAGACAAAAGCAAATGACAAAAACATGCTAAGGCAAATAAAGTTGTTTTACATTTTGAAAACTACGAGAAGTTCTTGGGTCAACCCGTTCTGAAACTTCTTCTAGTGTGTGGAAAGTCAACCGAGGCAATGCTTCATCTTCCTTCCCCACTTGCATTTCCTTGTCTTCTCCTTCGATCTCGCCTTCTTCATTATTGACGACTCTTGACCAAGGTTTTCCAACCTTTATCCCCTATCACTTTTGTCATGACCATGCAATGGATTTGAATTGATATTGGGTGTGTCTTCAAATGACACCCATCCTATCTTGATGAGCTTCAACAACTTGTTCTTGAAACCGTAGCACGTTTCAAGACAATGCCCGGGAATACCAGCATGGTACTCGCAAGTCAACTCGGGCTTATACCAGATGGGGAATGGTGGCTGTAGTGGTAATGTAGGGATAGGAGCTATTTGTCCAATGCTTAGTAGTTTGGCATATATATCCTTCAGAGGCATGGGTAATGGCGGTAGTTGTTCTGAAATGTATCTTGTGTTTGGTCGTTGGTGGTTGTTTTGGGTGTTTGACTGGCCATTTGCTCGATTAGGGGAAAAAGGTTTGTTAAAGTTTATGTGGGCCACATGAGAGGTAGGTATTTGTGGGTTATATGAATCTGTTATCTTGTCATTGGACCCACCTTCGAAGTTGTTAACGGGACCTTTCATTTTTCTTCCGATAAAACCCTTTGTCTCCAATGGCTCAATTATGCGTCCAGCTTTAATCCCTTGCTCGATTCTTTCCGCTATGCGTACAACATCATAGAAATGTTGAGATGAGCTACCCATTAAATGCTCATAGTAGGGTGCCTTGAATGTATTGGCGAACAAAGTCACCATCTCCGTTTCTATCAAAGGGGGTTGCACATGCATGGCCTCGTCTCTCCATCTTTGCGCATAAGCCCTTACTGATTCTTGGCTTCTCTTTTCCATTGACATAAGGCTCATTCGATCTGGAGCAATTTCCAAATTGAACTTGTATTGCTTAAGGAAAGCCTCAACTAAATCCTTCCATTTCTTGATATTGGCATTATCCAGCCTCATGTACCAACTTAGCGCCGACCCCGATAGACTATCTTGGAAAAAGTAGATCAGTAACTTATCGTCATGAATCACCTCAGCCATCTTATTGCAATAAGATCGAAGGTGAGTGTTTGGGCATTCCAACCCAGTATACTTTATAAACTCCGGTATCCTAAATTTTTTTGGTATCGTGATGTTTGGTACCAAGCATATTTCAGATGCTCGCATGGGGTCAAACCAGTCATTTCCCTCGACTGCTCTTAACCTTTCTTCCAAGGCTGATATCTTGTCATCGTTCATAAATCCGGTGGACCTATTATAGGGAGGTCCTTCCACAGAGATGTGAGCTTGAGGGGGCTGAATGGGAATGGCAGGTGCAAAGTGCTGCCCGGTCACTGAATCTGCCCCCAAGTTCTGAGATACCCCCGGGACATGAATTGACGGTGCTCCTATAGGTGGTTGGGTAGACGTTCCCTCCCCGTTCTTGGCTCTTAAAAGTTGCTCAAGCAGATTGGTCAGTCGAGAAACTTCATTTTTCACAGATTCCAACTCGGTCTGGTAGTGCGACTCTAAGTGAGCTCTTTCTTCGTTTTCCATTCTTGATCTGGACCGGGTTTGGTGGACTCTGGATGTGGGACCTATGTTTCACGATCTGGAATGTATATGATAAACAAAAATATGTGATGAAGATGTGATGCATAAGTGATGCGCGATGAGTTTATCCTTATTGATCTTGATGCAAATAAGATACATAACCTAAGGACAAGCTCTATTTATTAAGTGAGAGTGGGTAGTTTTTTCTATCTAGTCTTGAAGGTTCTCATATCTGCCCAGTGACGTTCTTCGTAAAGACAGTATGGGGGCGTTGCAAGGAACAGTTAAGACACGTATGTCCACCATTACCAAGCAGGCACTCAGATATGAGTTGGGTGTTTCACGCATTTAAACCCTGACCAATAGTCTTAGGGTAAATCGCTAATTCCCCACTTAACTTAAGGCTTGTGTGTGCTTTTCAAAATTAAGGCAAGTGATGCATGAGACAATTGTATATAATGCATGAATAAATGCGCGTAAAATAAAAACAAATACGCAAATAAATAACATGAAAGGAATATATTAAAAATAAGCACAGGAAAACACAAATAAATCAGACAAAAACAAAGCTTAGTCTACAAAATCCCCAGCGGAGTCGCCATTCTGTCGCACCCCAAAAAATCCAATATTTTTAATTGCGGGTTCGACTGGCGAAATTTTTTTTTTATTTTTGATTTGATTTGGTTCTTTGGAGTCGCCACCTAGTATTTTGGTCACTAGGAACCTAACTGGTCTCAGAGATCGGGTACGGAGACTGATTGCGTAAAGGGAAGGTATTAGCACCCCAAATACGCCCTACCTAAGGTAAGCTGCATTGTTTTATTGTCTGATAAATACTAAAGTGTTATTGTGTTTTCCTAGTTGTTGGTCTGTCTATGGTTTAAGAAAAATCCTCCTCGGTAAGGAGGTCTTTATCTTATCGGGTAAAATCCTAACCGTTCTAACGTCCATACCAAAATTTTATTAATAATATTTAGGAATACGTTTTACGTATAAATTCGTAATCCCAAATATTAAAAGAAAACAAAAAGATTTTTTTAGAATTTTTGAAATATTGGCCTAGTTCTCATGGCTTGAATAAACTGGCTATTAAAGCCAAAATGCATGTTAATACATATATTGTTTTGAAAATTTTCTTTGTTGTGTGAAAATATGATGTTATAATATTTATGTATATATATTGGAGAGACTAGGCCGTATTTTAAAACAAAAAAACAATTTTTAGAAAATATTATTTTTTTTATGCTTTGACGAAAATCGGGTATTTTAATACGGAGCTTGTATCCTTACGGTATAAAAATACAACCCAATATTAATCCGCTTTGATAAAAATATGCAGAAAAATCAACAACATTTTTAGGGACTTTTTAGAATTTTTTTGAAAGCAAAAACATTTTTTATTCTGAAAATCTTTGATGTTTTGACGAAAACCGGGTATTTATAACACTGGTTTTGTATCTTTACAGTATAAAAATACAAACCAAAATTAAAAAAATTTTGACAAAAATATGCAGAAAAATCAATAACATTTTTTAAGATTTTTCAAAATATTTATTTTTTTTATTATTATATTTTATATATATATACATATATACACACATATAATATAATATATAATATATAATATAAAAATAATTCGGGCTGGGCCGGCCCAAATATCTGGGCCGGACTTGGGCCCAGATAGCTGGTATGGGCCAGACCTGGTCTGGCCCGTCAGATACAAGGCCGGGCCAGACTTAGTCTGGCCCAAAAGAAGAAAAAAAAAAAAAAATGTGCTGGGCCAGGATCCACCTGGCCTAGCTACACATAAACAGAGGGGGGGGAATTAATTCCCCCCTCCTCCCTGCATGCAGAATGTTCATTCTGCATGCAGGGAAAAAAAATGAAAAAACTAACGAGAGGGGGGAGAAGAGGTGACCTGGCGTGGAGGAGGCGGTGCTGCGGTGGCGTGGCTTCCCGGGCGGCGCTGCGGCTCCTTCTCTCTTCGGTGTTCGGTTCTCTCTCTCTCTTCGGCCTCCTCTCTCTCTCCTCCCTTCGGGTTTTTTTTTTTTCTTTTCGTCCCCCGCAACTTCGGTTTTCTTCTCTATTTATAGGGGCCGAACCGTGGGGGACCAACGTTAGTGCGGTGCAACGGCTGGTCGGCCAATGCTAAAGGTGGTGGGGGCGAGGAGAGAGAGAGGAGCGGGAAGATTTTCGAAATTTTTTGTCTTCTGTTCTGTTAAAAGGGGGGGAGGAGGAAGATGAACAGTGTCGTTCAAAACGACACCGTTCTGATTTTCCTCGTTTTTTTTTTTTTTTTTTTTTTTATTTTTATGAAACGGCGTCGTTTTGGGTAAAACGCGCCGTTTCATTTAAATGGTTAAACTTCAAATCAGTCCCCCAAATTCGGTCCCCGCCCCTCTTGTTGGCCGCCTTTTTCACTTTGGTCCTTGGCCTCTGATTTATGCAATTGAGCCCCTAATTTGACCCAATAAATTCCTAAAAAATATATTTTGGCCCCAGAACTTAAATTTCTCCAAATTAAAGCCCAAATTGACTTAAAAATCAATTTTTCTTGCAATCAAATCTTCTATAAATTCAAATAAAAATCCAATTAAGTCCATAAACATCCAAATTTGGGCTTTTCTCCTCAAAATTCAAATTTTCCTTCTCAATAGGGCTTTCATCCTTCAAGAATATACTGTCAAAAATTTAATCCTTGTATTTTTGAATTTCTTGACCAATTTTCTGACTGTTTCCTGAGCGCTTCTGCCTTCTGTTATTTTTTCTAAACTCTTTTGGCTATCTATTTTATTTTTCATGGGGACCCAAAAATGGGTTACAACAGATGCCCCCTCTTTATAATACTTACGGAGCATGGGTTTTGCGCAGTAAGTGTTATAAAGATAAACCCAAAACGGAACTCCCGAAACTGATCTGGTTGAAGCTTAATTGATCTGAAACTTTGTCCTTTATAACAATCCTCCTTAGCCCCAAAAACCATGATCTAAACTTAGTCATCTCGAGATCCTTATCCAGCGATCCTCTAAATTCTTATTTTAGTTTGATCAACATGGAAATCCATCCGAGATCCCATATGGTGATCTCCTTTAACCTGAAATCCCAAAAAAATGTGTGTGTGGTCTCATTTTGATGGGTGACCTGCCCCGAAAAAATATGGTCTCATTGTGATGGGTGACCTACCCAAGAAAAAAAAGAGGAATGGTCTCATTGTATGGGTGACCTACCCAGAAAAATAATGGTCTCATTGTATGGGTGACCTACCCAAGAAAAAAAAGAGGAATGGTCTCATTGTATGGGTGACCTACCCAGAAAAATAATGGTCTCATTGTATGGGTGACCTACCCCAGAAAAATGATGGTCTCATTGTATGGGTGACCTACCCAAGGAAAAAAAAAAAAGGAATGGTCTCATTCTTATGGGTGACCTACCCAGGTAAACAAAAAGATGGAGAATGGTCTCATTGTATGGGTGACCTACCCAGGAAAAATGATGGTCTCATTGTATGGGTGACCTACCCAGGAAAAATGATGGAGAATGGTCTCATTGTATGGGTGACCTACCCAGAAAAATAATGGTCTCATTGTACGGGTGACCTACCCAAGAAAAATGAGGGTCTCATTGTATGGGTGACTAACCCAAGGGGAATAATTCTTAGTAAACTCCATGCTTTTCTAAGAAATAGTTTCAATATAAGGTCCCTTCTGGCGACCTTCCTTGATGAATGTCGAAGTACGAGATCCCTTCTGGCGATCTCAAATAACTTGGAATCTCATCTGGCAATTCCTTTTATTCAAAGCTGAAATATTAGGTCCCTTCTGGCGACCCTTATCGAAATATGAGATCCCTTCTGGCGATCTCCTTTAGCCAAACAACTTGGAATCCCATCTGGCGATTCCTTTTATACCAAAGCTGAAATTTGAGGTCCCTTCTGGCGACCTTCATTGGTGAATATTTAAAAACGAGACCCCTTCTGGCGATCTCAAACTACTTGGAATCCCATCTTGTGATTCCTTTTATTCAAAACTGAAATATGAGGTCCCTTCTGGCGACCTCCATCGAAATACGAGATCCCTTCTGGCGATCTCAACAACTTGGAATCACATCTGGCGATTCCTTTTTACCGAATGCTATCGATGTCGTTCTTCCTGCTGGCAGGGTTTGAAAACCATTATCTTCTCTTCTTGTTGTTCTAGAATCAACTCAATGATTTTCTTCGTCCATAATCTTGTTGGAATGCGCTAAGATCTCCTCCTGTAACGATCCAAAAAAAAAAACATATATGCAATGATTTATGATTAGATGCAATGCATGCATTCGTACCTGGTTTTGAAACATAGGCCCCATCCTCTTCTTCTAGTTCATGGGACTCCCTCTTAACATGAACTTGCTTTTGAAGTCGTATGCTGGATTCATCTCTCGTGTTGCCTATCATATTCTTGGAGAAAAAGTCTTTGACTTTCTTCAAGTAGTCCTTTTCTCAAAATGTATGACTTGTATTTGCCTCTTTGTCATGCTTTTTTCAAATGCTTTAGCTTGGTTTTCAAATTGTAAAACTTTTCATAAAACATCCCGTCTTGCCCCCTAGTATAGGGGTGCGATATTAGTCTGGGTTTTTATATAGAGAAGCAATTCATTCAGCCGGTGATAAACTTTTTTAGTGAGTGAATAAATAATGATTTTTTTTATTTCAAAATGCCATTGTTATGGTTGATAAACTCTGTTCTTTAAAAGACAATTACAAAGTGACCACTTGAACATTTATCCATGCTATCAGAGATAGGGTTGTATTTCATATTAAACCATTTTATTGATACTTTATTTGTAACCACTCAAACTTGTTAAAAAAAAATGCATAACCTCATCATTTATTTAAAGAAAAGGTAAGCTCAAAGACAAACACCAAATCTGGCTGATATCATGAGCTCTGATTGCCCACTAGAGAAAATAAAAGCAAAGACAAAAGCAAATGACAAAAACATGCTAAGGCAAATAAAGTTGTTTTACATTTTGAAAACTACGAGAAGTTCTTGGGTCAACCCGTTCTGAAACTTCTTCTAGTGTGTGGAAAGTCAACCGAGGCAATGCTTCATCTTCCTTCCCCACTTGCATTTCCTTGTCTTCTCCTTCGATCTCGCCTTCTTCATTATTGACGACTCTTGACCAAGGTTTTCCAACCTTTATCCCCTATCACTTTTGTCATGACCATGCAATGGATTTGAATTGATATTGGGTGTGTCTTCAAATGACACCCATCCTATCTTGATGAGCTTCAACAACTTGTTCTTGAAACCGTAGCACGTTTCAAGACAATGCCCGGGAATACCAGCATGGTACTCGCAAGTCAACTCGGGCTTATACCAGATGGGGAATGGTGGCTGTAGTGGTAATGTAGGGATAGGAGCTATTTGTCCAATGCTTAGTAGTTTGGCATATATATCCTTCAGAGGCATGGGTAATGGCGGTAGTTGTTCTGAAATGTATCTTGTGTTTGGTCGTTGGTGGTTGTTTTGGGTGTTTGACTGGCCATTTGCTCGATTAGGGGAAAAAGGTTTGTTAAAGTTTATGTGGGCCACATGAGAGGTAGGTATTTGTGGGTTATATGAATCTGTTATCTTGTCATTGGACCCACCTTCGAAGTTGTTAACGGGACCTTTCATTTTTCTTCCGATAAAACCCTTTGTCTCCAATGGCTCAATTATGCGTCCAGCTTTAATCCCTTGCTCGATTCTTTCCGCTATGCGTACAACATCATAGAAATGTTGAGATGAGCTACCCATTAAATGCTCATAGTAGGGTGCCTTGAATGTATTGGCGAACAAAGTCACCATCTCCGTTTCTATCAAAGGGGGTTGCACATGCATGGCCTCGTCTCTCCATCTTTGCGCATAAGCCCTTACTGATTCTTGGCTTCTCTTTTCCATTGACATAAGGCTCATTCGATCTGGAGCAATTTCCAAATTGAACTTGTATTGCTTAAGGAAAGCCTCAACTAAATCCTTCCATTTCTTGATATTGGCATTATCCAGCCTCATGTACCAACTTAGCGCCGACCCCGATAGACTATCTTGGAAAAAGTAGATCAGTAACTTATCGTCATGAATCACCTCAGCCATCTTATTGCAATAAGATCGAAGGTGAGTGTTTGGGCATTCCAACCCAGTATACTTTATAAACTCCGGTATCCTAAATTTTTTTGGTATCGTGATGTTTGGTACCAAGCATATTTCAGATGCTCGCATGGGGTCAAACCAGTCATTTCCCTCGACTGCTCTTAACCTTTCTTCCAAGGCTGATATCTTGTCATCGTTCATAAATCCGGTGGACCTATTATAGGGAGGTCCTTCCACAGAGATGTGAGCTTGAGGGGGCTGAATGGGAATGGCAGGTGCAAAGTGCTGCCCGGTCACTGAATCTGCCCCCAAGTTCTGAGATACCCCCGGGACATGAATTGACGGTGCTCCTATAGGTGGTTGGGTAGACGTTCCCTCCCCGTTCTTGGCTCTTAAAAGTTGCTCAAGCAGATTGGTCAGTCGAGAAACTTCATTTTTCACAGATTCCAACTCGGTCTGGTAGTGCGACTCTAAGTGAGCTCTTTCTTCGTTTTCCATTCTTGATCTGGACCGGGTTTGGTGGACTCTGGATGTGGGACCTATGTTTCACGATCTGGAATGTATATGATAAACAAAAATATGTGATGAAGATGTGATGCATAAGTGATGCGCGATGAGTTTATCCTTATTGATCTTGATGCAAATAAGATACATAACCTAAGGACAAGCTCTATTTATTAAGTGAGAGTGGGTAGTTTTTTCTATCTAGTCTTGAAGGTTCTCATATCTGCCCAGTGACGTTCTTCGTAAAGACAGTATGGGGGCGTTGCAAGGAACAGTTAAGACACGTATGTCCACCATTACCAAGCAGGCACTCAGATATGAGTTGGGTGTTTCACGCATTTAAACCCTGACCAATAGTCTTAGGGTAAATCGCTAATTCCCCACTTAACTTAAGGCTTGTGTGTGCTTTTCAAAATTAAGGCAAGTGATGCATGAGACAATTGTATATAATGCATGAATAAATGCGCGTAAAATAAAAACAAATACGCAAATAAATAACATGAAAGGAATATATTAAAAATAAGCACAGGAAAACACAAATAAATCAGACAAAAACAAAGCTTAGTCTACAAAATCCCCAGCGGAGTCGCCATTCTGTCGCACCCCAAAAAATCCAATATTTTTAATTGCGGGTTCGACTGGCGAAATTTTTTTTTTATTTTTGATTTGATTTGGTTCTTTGGAGTCGCCACCTAGTATTTTGGTCACTAGGAACCTAACTGGTCTCAGAGATCGGGTACGGAGACTGATTGCGTAAAGGGAAGGTATTAGCACCCCAAATACGCCCTACCTAAGGTAAGCTGCATTGTTTTATTGTCTGATAAATACTAAAGTGTTATTGTGTTTTCCTAGTTGTTGGTCTGTCTATGGTTTAAGAAAAATCCTCCTCGGTAAGGAGGTCTTTATCTTATCGGGTAAAATCCTAACCGTTCTAACGTCCATACCAAAATTTTATTAATAATATTTAGGAATACGTTTTACGTATAAATTCGTAATCCCAAATATTAAAAGAAAACAAAAAGATTTTTTTAGAATTTTTGAAATATTGGCCTAGTTCTCATGGCTTGAATAAACTGGCTATTAAAGCCAAAATGCATGTTAATACATATATTGTTTTGAAAATTTTCTTTGTTGTGTGAAAATATGATGTTATAATATTTATGTATATATATTGGAGAGACTAGGCCGTATTTTAAAACAAAAAAACAATTTTTAGAAAATATTATTTTTTTTATGCTTTGACGAAAATCGGGTATTTTAATACGGAGCTTGTATCCTTACGGTATAAAAATACAACCCAATATTAATCCGCTTTGATAAAAATATGCAGAAAAATCAACAACATTTTTAGGGACTTTTTAGAATTTTTTTGAAAGCAAAAACATTTTTTATTCTGAAAATCTTTGATGTTTTGACGAAAACCGGGTATTTATAACACTGGTTTTGTATCTTTACAGTATAAAAATACAAACCAAAATTAAAAAAATTTTGACAAAAATATGCAGAAAAATCAATAACATTTTTTAAGATTTTTCAAAATATTTATTTTTTTTATTATTATATTTTATATATATATACATATATACACACATATAATATAATATATAATATATAATATAAAAATAATTCGGGCTGGGCCGGCCCAAATATCTGGGCCGGACTTGGGCCCAGATAGCTGGTATGGGCCAGACCTGGTCTGGCCCGTCAGATACAAGGCCGGGCCAGACTTAGTCTGGCCCAAAAGAAGAAAAAAAAAAAAAATGTGCTGGGCCAGGATCCACCTGGCCTAGCTACACATAAACAGAGGGGGGGGAATTAATTCCCCCCTCCTCCCTGCATGCAGAATGTTCATTCTGCATGCAGGGAAAAAAAATGAAAAAACTAACGAGAGGGGGGAGAAGAGGTGACCTGGCGTGGAGGAGGCGGTGCTGCGGTGGCGTGGCTTCCCGGGCGGCGCTGCGGCTCCTTCTCTCTTCGGTGTTCGGTTCTCTCTCTCTCTTCGGCCTCCTCTCTCTCTCCTCCCTTCGGGTTTTTTTTTTTTCTTTTCGTCCCCCGCAACTTCGGTTTTCTTCTCTATTTATAGGGGCCGAACCGTGGGGGACCAACGTTAGTGCGGTGCAACGGCTGGTCGGCCAATGCTAAAGGTGGTGGGGGCGAGGAGAGAGAGAGGAGCGGGAAGATTTTCGAAATTTTTTGTCTTCTGTTCTGTTAAAAGGGGGGGAGGAGGAAGATGAACAGTGTCGTTCAAAACGACACCGTTCTGATTTTCCTCGTTTTTTTTTTTTTTTTTTTTTTATTTTTATGAAACGGCGTCGTTTTGGGTAAAACGCGCCGTTTCATTTAAATGGTTAAACTTCAAATCAGTCCCCCAAATTCGGTCCCCGCCCCTCTTGTTGGCCGCCTTTTTCACTTTGGTCCTTGGCCTCTGATTTATGCAATTGAGCCCCTAATTTGACCCAATAAATTCCTAAAAAATATATTTTGGCCCCAGAACTTAAATTTCTCCAAATTAAAGCCCAAATTGACTTAAAAATCAATTTTTCTTGCAATCAAATCTTCTATAAATTCAAATAAAAATCCAATTAAGTCCATAAACATCCAAATTTGGGCTTTTCTCCTCAAAATTCAAATTTTCCTTCTCAATAGGGCTTTCATCCTTCAAGAATATACTGTCAAAAATTTAATCCTTGTATTTTTGAATTTCTTGACCAATTTTCTGACTGTTTCCTGAGCGCTTCTGCCTTCTGTTATTTTTTCTAAACTCTTTTGGCTATCTATTTTATTTTTCATGGGGACCCAAAAATGGGTTACAACAGATGCCCCCTCTTTATAATACTTACGGAGCATGGGTTTTGCGCAGTAAGTGTTATAAAGATAAACCCAAAACGGAACTCCCGAAACTGATCTGGTTGAAGCTTAATTGATCTGAAACTTTGTCCTTTATAACAATCCTCCTTAGCCCCAAAAACCATGATCTAAACTTAGTCATCTCGAGATCCTTATCCAGCGATCCTCTAAATTCTTATTTTAGTTTGATCAACATGGAAATCCATCCGAGATCCCATATGGTGATCTCCTTTAACCTGAAATCCCAAAAAAATGTGTGTGTGGTCTCATTTTGATGGGTGACCTGCCCCGAAAAAATATGGTCTCATTGTGATGGGTGACCTACCCAAGAAAAAAAAGAGGAATGGTCTCATTGTATGGGTGACCTACCCAGAAAAATAATGGTCTCATTGTATGGGTGACCTACCCAAGAAAAAAAAGAGGAATGGTCTCATTGTATGGGTGACCTACCCAGAAAAATAATGGTCTCATTGTATGGGTGACCTACCCCAGAAAAATGATGGTCTCATTGTATGGGTGACCTACCCAAGGAAAAAAAAAAAAGGAATGGTCTCATTCTTATGGGTGACCTACCCAGGTAAACAAAAAGATGGAGAATGGTCTCATTGTATGGGTGACCTACCCAGGAAAAATGATGGTCTCATTGTATGGGTGACCTACCCAGGAAAAATGATGGAGAATGGTCTCATTGTATGGGTGACCTACCCAGAAAAATAATGGTCTCATTGTACGGGTGACCTACCCAAGAAAAATGAGGGTCTCATTGTATGGGTGACTAACCCAAGGGGAATAATTCTTAGTAAACTCCATGCTTTTCTAAGAAATAGTTTCAATATAAGGTCCCTTCTGGCGACCTTCCTTGATGAATGTCGAAGTACGAGATCCCTTCTGGCGATCTCAAATAACTTGGAATCTCATCTGGCAATTCCTTTTATTCAAAGCTGAAATATTAGGTCCCTTCTGGCGACCCTTATCGAAATATGAGATCCCTTCTGGCGATCTCCTTTAGCCAAACAACTTGGAATCCCATCTGGCGATTCCTTTTATACCAAAGCTGAAATTTGAGGTCCCTTCTGGCGACCTTCATTGGTGAATATTTAAAAACGAGACCCCTTCTGGCGATCTCAAACTACTTGGAATCCCATCTTGTGATTCCTTTTATTCAAAACTGAAATATGAGGTCCCTTCTGGCGACCTCCATCGAAATACGAGATCCCTTCTGGCGATCTCAACAACTTGGAATCACATCTGGCGATTCCTTTTTACCGAATGCTATCGATGTCGTTCTTCCTGCTGGCAGGGTTTGAAAACCATTATCTTCTCTTCTTGTTGTTCTAGAATCAACTCAATGATTTTCTTCGTCCATAATCTTGTTGGAATGCGCTAAGATCTCCTCCTGTAACGATCCAAAAAAAAAAACATATATGCAATGATTTATGATTAGATGCAATGCATGCATTCGTACCTGGTTTTGAAACATAGGCCCCATCCTCTTCTTCTAGTTCATGGGACTCCCTCTTAACATGAACTTGCTTTTGAAGTCGTATGCTGGATTCATCTCTCGTGTTGCCTATCATATTCTTGGAGAAAAAGTCTTTGACTTTCTTCAAGTAGTCCTTTTCTCAAAATGTATGACTTGTATTTGCCTCTTTGTCATGCTTTTTTCAAATGCTTTAGCTTGGTTTTCAAATTGTAAAACTTTTCATAAAACATCCCGTCTTGCCCCCTAGTATAGGGGTGCGATATTAGTCTGGGTTTTTATATAGAGAAGCAATTCATTCAGCCGGTGATAAACTTTTTTAGTGAGTGAATAAATAATGATTTTTTTTATTTCAAAATGCCATTGTTATGGTTGATAAACTCTGTTCTTTAAAAGACAATTACAAAGTGACCACTTGAACATTTATCCATGCTATCAGAGATAGGGTTGTATTTCATATTAAACCATTTTATTGATACTTTATTTGTAACCACTCAAACTTGTTAAAAAAAAATGCATAACCTCATCATTTATTTAAAGAAAAGGTAAGCTCAAAGACAAACACCAAATCTGGCTGATATCATGAGCTCTGATTGCCCACTAGAGAAAATAAAAGCAAAGACAAAAGCAAATGACAAAAACATGCTAAGGCAAATAAAGTTGTTTTACATTTTGAAAACTACGAGAAGTTCTTGGGTCAACCCGTTCTGAAACTTCTTCTAGTGTGTGGAAAGTCAACCGAGGCAATGCTTCATCTTCCTTCCCCACTTGCATTTCCTTGTCTTCTCCTTCGATCTCGCCTTCTTCATTATTGACGACTCTTGACCAAGGTTTTCCAACCTTTATCCCCTATCACTTTTGTCATGACCATGCAATGGATTTGAATTGATATTGGGTGTGTCTTCAAATGACACCCATCCTATCTTGATGAGCTTCAACAACTTGTTCTTGAAACCGTAGCACGTTTCAAGACAATGCCCGGGAATACCAGCATGGTACTCGCAAGTCAACTCGGGCTTATACCAGATGGGGAATGGTGGCTGTAGTGGTAATGTAGGGATAGGAGCTATTTGTCCAATGCTTAGTAGTTTGGCATATATATCCTTCAGAGGCATGGGTAATGGCGGTAGTTGTTCTGAAATGTATCTTGTGTTTGGTCGTTGGTGGTTGTTTTGGGTGTTTGACTGGCCATTTGCTCGATTAGGGGAAAAAGGTTTGTTAAAGTTTATGTGGGCCACATGAGAGGTAGGTATTTGTGGGTTATATGAATCTGTTATCTTGTCATTGGACCCACCTTCGAAGTTGTTAACGGGACCTTTCATTTTTCTTCCGATAAAACCCTTTGTCTCCAATGGCTCAATTATGCGTCCAGCTTTAATCCCTTGCTCGATTCTTTCCGCTATGCGTACAACATCATAGAAATGTTGAGATGAGCTACCCATTAAATGCTCATAGTAGGGTGCCTTGAATGTATTGGCGAACAAAGTCACCATCTCCGTTTCTATCAAAGGGGGTTGCACATGCATGGCCTCGTCTCTCCATCTTTGCGCATAAGCCCTTACTGATTCTTGGCTTCTCTTTTCCATTGACATAAGGCTCATTCGATCTGGAGCAATTTCCAAATTGAACTTGTATTGCTTAAGGAAAGCCTCAACTAAATCCTTCCATTTCTTGATATTGGCATTATCCAGCCTCATGTACCAACTTAGCGCCGACCCCGATAGACTATCTTGGAAAAAGTAGATCAGTAACTTATCGTCATGAATCACCTCAGCCATCTTATTGCAATAAGATCGAAGGTGAGTGTTTGGGCATTCCAACCCAGTATACTTTATAAACTCCGGTATCCTAAATTTTTTTGGTATCGTGATGTTTGGTACCAAGCATATTTCAGATGCTCGCATGGGGTCAAACCAGTCATTTCCCTCGACTGCTCTTAACCTTTCTTCCAAGGCTGATATCTTGTCATCGTTCATAAATCCGGTGGACCTATTATAGGGAGGTCCTTCCACAGAGATGTGAGCTTGAGGGGGCTGAATGGGAATGGCAGGTGCAAAGTGCTGCCCGGTCACTGAATCTGCCCCCAAGTTCTGAGATACCCCCGGGACATGAATTGACGGTGCTCCTATAGGTGGTTGGGTAGACGTTCCCTCCCCGTTCTTGGCTCTTAAAAGTTGCTCAAGCAGATTGGTCAGTCGAGAAACTTCATTTTTCACAGATTCCAACTCGGTCTGGTAGTGCGACTCTAAGTGAGCTCTTTCTTCATTTTCCATTCTTGATCTGGACCGGGTTTGGTGGACTCTGGATGTGGGACCTATGTTTCACGATCTGGAATGTATATGATAAACAAAAATATGTGATGAAGATGTGATGCATAAGTGATGCGCGATGAGTTTATCCTTATTGATCTTGATGCAAATAAGATACATAACCTAAGGACAAGCTCTATTTATTAAGTGAGAGTGGGTAGTTTTTTCTATCTAGTCTTGAAGGTTCTCATATCTGCCCAGTGACGTTCTTCGTAAAGACAGTATGGGGGCGTTGCAAGGAACAGTTAAGACACGTATGTCCACCATTACCAAGCAGGCACTCAGATATGAGTTGGGTGTTTCACGCATTTAAACCCTGACCAATAGTCTTAGGGTAAATCGCTAATTCCCCACTTAACTTAAGGCTTGTGTGTGCTTTTCAAAATTAAGGCAAGTGATGCATGAGACAATTGTATATAATGCATGAATAAATGCGCGTAAAATAAAAACAAATACGCAAATAAATAACATGAAAGGAATATATTAAAAATAAGCACAGGAAAACACAAATAAATCAGACAAAAACAAAGCTTAGTCTACAAAATCCCCAGCGGAGTCGCCATTCTGTCGCACCCCAAAAAATCCAATATTTTTAATTGCGGGTTCGACTGGCGAAATTTTTTTTTTATTTTTGATTTGATTTGGTTCTTTGGAGTCGCCACCTAGTATTTTGGTCACTAGGAACCTAACTGGTCTCAGAGATCGGGTACGGAGACTGATTGCGTAAAGGGAAGGTATTAGCACCCCAAATACGCCCTACCTAAGGTAAGCTGCATTGTTTTATTGTCTGATAAATACTAAAGTGTTATTGTGTTTTCCTAGTTGTTGGTCTGTCTATGGTTTAAGAAAAATCCTCCTCGGTAAGGAGGTCTTTATCTTATCGGGTAAAATCCTAACCGTTCTAACGTCCATACCAAAATTTTATTAATAATATTTAGGAATACGTTTTACGTATAAATTCGTAATCCCAAATATTAAAAGAAAACAAAAAGATTTTTTTAGAATTTTTGAAATATTGGCCTAGTTCTCATGGCTTGAATAAACTGGCTATTAAAGCCAAAATGCATGTTAATACATATATTGTTTTGAAAATTTTCTTTGTTGTGTGAAAATATGATGTTATAATATTTATGTATATATATTGGAGAGACTAGGCCGTATTTTAAAACAAAAAAACAATTTTTAGAAAATATTATTTTTTTTATGCTTTGACGAAAATCGGGTATTTTAATACGGAGCTTGTATCCTTACGGTATAAAAATACAACCCAATATTAATCCGCTTTGATAAAAATATGCAGAAAAATCAACAACATTTTTAGGGACTTTTTAGAATTTTTTTGAAAGCAAAAACATTTTTTATTCTGAAAATCTTTGATGTTTTGACGAAAACCGGGTATTTATAACACTGGTTTTGTATCTTTACAGTATAAAAATACAAACCAAAATTAAAAAAATTTTGACAAAAATATGCAGAAAAATCAATAACATTTTTTAAGATTTTTCAAAATATTTATTTTTTTTATTATTATATTTTATATATATATACATATATACACACATATAATATAATATATAATATATAATATAAAAATAATTCGGGCTGGGCCGGCCCAAATATCTGGGCCGGACTTGGGCCCAGATAGCTGGTATGGGCCAGACCTGGTCTGGCCCGTCAGATACAAGGCCGGGCCAGACTTAGTCTGGCCCAAAAGAAGAAAAAAAAAAAAAATGTGCTGGGCCAGGATCCACCTGGCCTAGCTACACATAAACAGAGGGGGGGGAATTAATTCCCCCCTCCTCCCTGCATGCAGAATGTTCATTCTGCATGCAGGGAAAAAAAATGAAAAAACTAACGAGAGGGGGGAGAAGAGGTGACCTGGCGTGGAGGAGGCGGTGCTGCGGTGGCGTGGCTTCCCGGGCGGCGCTGCGGCTCCTTCTCTCTTCGGTGTTCGGTTCTCTCTCTCTCTTCGGCCTCCTCTCTCTCTCCTCCCTTCGGGTTTTTTTTTTTTCTTTTCGTCCCCCGCAACTTCGGTTTTCTTCTCTATTTATAGGGGCCGAACCGTGGGGGACCAACGTTAGTGCGGTGCAACGGCTGGTCGGCCAATGCTAAAGGTGGTGGGGGCGAGGAGAGAGAGAGGAGCGGGAAGATTTTCGAAATTTTTTGTCTTCTGTTCTGTTAAAAGGGGGGGAGGAGGAAGATGAACAGTGTCGTTCAAAACGACACCGTTCTGATTTTCCTCGTTTTTTTTTTTATTTTTTTTTTATTTTTATGAAACGGCGTCGTTTTGGGTAAAACGCGCCGTTTCATTTAAATGGTTAAACTTCAAATCAGTCCCCCAAATTCGGTCCCCGCCCCTCTTGTTGGCCGCCTTTTTCACTTTGGTCCTTGGCCTCTGATTTATGCAATTGAGCCCCTAATTTGACCCAATAAATTCCTAAAAAATATATTTTGGCCCCAGAACTTAAATTTCTCCAAATTAAAGCCCAAATTGACTTAAAAATCAATTTTTCTTGCAATCAAATCTTCTATAAATTCAAATAAAAATCCAATTAAGTCCATAAACATCCAAATTTGGGCTTTTCTCCTCAAAATTCAAATTTTCCTTCTCAATAGGGCTTTCATCCTTCAAGAATATACTGTCAAAAATTTAATCCTTGTATTTTTGAATTTCTTGACCAATTTTCTGACTGTTTCCTGAGCGCTTCTGCCTTCTGTTATTTTTTCTAAACTCTTTTGGCTATCTATTTTATTTTTCATGGGGACCCAAAAATGGGTTACAACAGATGCCCCCTCTTTATAATACTTACGGAGCATGGGTTTTGCGCAGTAAGTGTTATAAAGATAAACCCAAAACGGAACTCCCGAAACTGATCTGGTTGAAGCTTAATTGATCTGAAACTTTGTCCTTTATAACAATCCTCCTTAGCCCCAAAAACCATGATCTAAACTTAGTCATCTCGAGATCCTTATCCAGCGATCCTCTAAATTCTTATTTTAGTTTGATCAACATGGAAATCCATCCGAGATCCCATATGGTGATCTCCTTTAACCTGAAATCCCAAAAAAATGTGTGTGTGGTCTCATTTTGATGGGTGACCTGCCCCGAAAAAATATGGTCTCATTGTGATGGGTGACCTACCCAAGAAAAAAAAGAGGAATGGTCTCATTGTATGGGTGACCTACCCAGAAAAATAATGGTCTCATTGTATGGGTGACCTACCCAAGAAAAAAAAGAGGAATGGTCTCATTGTATGGGTGACCTACCCAGAAAAATAATGGTCTCATTGTATGGGTGACCTACCCCAGAAAAATGATGGTCTCATTGTATGGGTGACCTACCCAAGGAAAAAAAAAAAAGGAATGGTCTCATTCTTATGGGTGACCTACCCAGGTAAACAAAAAGATGGAGAATGGTCTCATTGTATGGGTGACCTACCCAGGAAAAATGATGGTCTCATTGTATGGGTGACCTACCCAGGAAAAATGATGGAGAATGGTCTCATTGTATGGGTGACCTACCCAGAAAAATAATGGTCTCATTGTACGGGTGACCTACCCAAGAAAAATGAGGGTCTCATTGTATGGGTGACTAACCCAAGGGGAATAATTCTTAGTAAACTCCATGCTTTTCTAAGAAATAGTTTCAATATAAGGTCCCTTCTGGCGACCTTCCTTGATGAATGTCGAAGTACGAGATCCCTTCTGGCGATCTCAAATAACTTGGAATCTCATCTGGCAATTCCTTTTATTCAAAGCTGAAATATTAGGTCCCTTCTGGCGACCCTTATCGAAATATGAGATCCCTTCTGGCGATCTCCTTTAGCCAAACAACTTGGAATCCCATCTGGCGATTCCTTTTATACCAAAGCTGAAATTTGAGGTCCCTTCTGGCGACCTTCATTGGTGAATATTTAAAAACGAGACCCCTTCTGGCGATCTCAAACTACTTGGAATCCCATCTTGTGATTCCTTTTATTCAAAACTGAAATATGAGGTCCCTTCTGGCGACCTCCATCGAAATACGAGATCCCTTCTGGCGATCTCAACAACTTGGAATCACATCTGGCGATTCCTTTTTACCGAATGCTATCGATGTCGTTCTTCCTGCTGGCAGGGTTTGAAAACCATTATCTTCTCTTCTTGTTGTTCTAGAATCAACTCAATGATTTTCTTCGTCCATAATCTTGTTGGAATGCGCTAAGATCTCCTCCTGTAACGATCCAAAAAAAAAAACATATATGCAATGATTTATGATTAGATGCAATGCATGCATTCGTACCTGGTTTTGAAACATAGGCCCCATCCTCTTCTTCTAGTTCATGGGACTCCCTCTTAACATGAACTTGCTTTTGAAGTCGTATGCTGGATTCATCTCTCGTGTTGCCTATCATATTCTTGGAGAAAAAGTCTTTGACTTTCTTCAAGTAGTCCTTTTCTCAAAATGTATGACTTGTATTTGCCTCTTTGTCATGCTTTTTTCAAATGCTTTAGCTTGGTTTTCAAATTGTAAAACTTTTCATAAAACATCCCGTCTTGCCCCCTAGTATAGGGGTGCGATATTAGTCTGGGTTTTTATATAGAGAAGCAATTCATTCAGCCGGTGATAAACTTTTTTAGTGAGTGAATAAATAATGATTTTTTTTATTTCAAAATGCCATTGTTATGGTTGATAAACTCTGTTCTTTAAAAGACAATTACAAAGTGACCACTTGAACATTTATCCATGCTATCAGAGATAGGGTTGTATTTCATATTAAACCATTTTATTGATACTTTATTTGTAACCACTCAAACTTGTTAAAAAAAAATGCATAACCTCATCATTTATTTAAAGAAAAGGTAAGCTCAAAGACAAACACCAAATCTGGCTGATATCATGAGCTCTGATTGCCCACTAGAGAAAATAAAAGCAAAGACAAAAGCAAATGACAAAAACATGCTAAGGCAAATAAAGTTGTTTTACATTTTGAAAACTACGAGAAGTTCTTGGGTCAACCCGTTCTGAAACTTCTTCTAGTGTGTGGAAAGTCAACCGAGGCAATGCTTCATCTTCCTTCCCCACTTGCATTTCCTTGTCTTCTCCTTCGATCTCGCCTTCTTCATTATTGACGACTCTTGACCAAGGTTTTCCAACCTTTATCCCCTATCACTTTTGTCATGACCATGCAATGGATTTGAATTGATATTGGGTGTGTCTTCAAATGACACCCATCCTATCTTGATGAGCTTCAACAACTTGTTCTTGAAACCGTAGCACGTTTCAAGACAATGCCCGGGAATACCAGCATGGTACTCGCAAGTCAACTCGGGCTTATACCAGATGGGGAATGGTGGCTGTAGTGGTAATGTAGGGATAGGAGCTATTTGTCCAATGCTTAGTAGTTTGGCATATATATCCTTCAGAGGCATGGGTAATGGCGGTAGTTGTTCTGAAATGTATCTTGTGTTTGGTCGTTGGTGGTTGTTTTGGGTGTTTGACTGGCCATTTGCTCGATTAGGGGAAAAAGGTTTGTTAAAGTTTATGTGGGCCACATGAGAGGTAGGTATTTGTGGGTTATATGAATCTGTTATCTTGTCATTGGACCCACCTTCGAAGTTGTTAACGGGACCTTTCATTTTTCTTCCGATAAAACCCTTTGTCTCCAATGGCTCAATTATGCGTCCAGCTTTAATCCCTTGCTCGATTCTTTCCGCTATGCGTACAACATCATAGAAATGTTGAGATGAGCTACCCATTAAATGCTCATAGTAGGGTGCCTTGAATGTATTGGCGAACAAAGTCACCATCTCCGTTTCTATCAAAGGGGGTTGCACATGCATGGCCTCGTCTCTCCATCTTTGCGCATAAGCCCTTACTGATTCTTGGCTTCTCTTTTCCATTGACATAAGGCTCATTCGATCTGGAGCAATTTCCAAATTGAACTTGTATTGCTTAAGGAAAGCCTCAACTAAATCCTTCCATTTCTTGATATTGGCATTATCCAGCCTCATGTACCAACTTAGCGCCGACCCCGATAGACTATCTTGGAAAAAGTAGATCAGTAACTTATCGTCATGAATCACCTCAGCCATCTTATTGCAATAAGATCGAAGGTGAGTGTTTGGGCATTCCAACCCAGTATACTTTATAAACTCCGGTATCCTAAATTTTTTTGGTATCGTGATGTTTGGTACCAAGCATATTTCAGATGCTCGCATGGGGTCAAACCAGTCATTTCCCTCGACTGCTCTTAACCTTTCTTCCAAGGCTGATATCTTGTCATCGTTCATAAATCCGGTGGACCTATTATAGGGAGGTCCTTCCACAGAGATGTGAGCTTGAGGGGGCTGAATGGGAATGGCAGGTGCAAAGTGCTGCCCGGTCACTGAATCTGCCCCCAAGTTCTGAGATACCCCCGGGACATGAATTGACGGTGCTCCTATAGGTGGTTGGGTAGACGTTCCCTCCCCGTTCTTGGCTCTTAAAAGTTGCTCAAGCAGATTGGTCAGTCGAGAAACTTCATTTTTCACAGATTCCAACTCGGTCTGGTAGTGCGACTCTAAGTGAGCTCTTTCTTCGTTTTCCATTCTTGATCTGGACCGGGTTTGGTGGACTCTGGATGTGGGACCTATGTTTCACGATCTGGAATGTATATGATAAACAAAAATATGTGATGAAGATGTGATGCATAAGTGATGCGCGATGAGTTTATCCTTATTGATCTTGATGCAAATAAGATACATAACCTAAGGACAAGCTCTATTTATTAAGTGAGAGTGGGTAGTTTTTTCTATCTAGTCTTGAAGGTTCTCATATCTGCCCAGTGACGTTCTTCGTAAAGACAGTATGGGGGCGTTGCAAGGAACAGTTAAGACACGTATGTCCACCATTACCAAGCAGGCACTCAGATATGAGTTGGGTGTTTCACGCATTTAAACCCTGACCAATAGTCTTAGGGTAAATCGCTAATTCCCCACTTAACTTAAGGCTTGTGTGTGCTTTTCAAAATTAAGGCAAGTGATGCATGAGACAATTGTATATAATGCATGAATAAATGCGCGTAAAATAAAAACAAATACGCAAATAAATAACATGAAAGGAATATATTAAAAATAAGCACAGGAAAACACAAATAAATCAGACAAAAACAAAGCTTAGTCTACAAAATCCCCAGCGGAGTCGCCATTCTGTCGCACCCCAAAAAATCCAATATTTTTAATTGCGGGTTCGACTGGCGAAATTTTTTTTTTATTTTTGATTTGATTTGGTTCTTTGGAGTCGCCACCTAGTATTTTGGTCACTAGGAACCTAACTGGTCTCAGAGATCGGGTACGGAGACTGATTGCGTAAAGGGAAGGTATTAGCACCCCAAATACGCCCTACCTAAGGTAAGCTGCATTGTTTTATTGTCTGATAAATACTAAAGTGTTATTGTGTTTTCCTAGTTGTTGGTCTGTCTATGGTTTAAGAAAAATCCTCCTCGGTAAGGAGGTCTTTATCTTATCGGGTAAAATCCTAACCGTTCTAACGTCCATACCAAAATTTTATTAATAATATTTAGGAATACGTTTTACGTATAAATTCGTAATCCCAAATATTAAAAGAAAACAAAAAGATTTTTTTAGAATTTTTGAAATATTGGCCTAGTTCTCATGGCTTGAATAAACTGGCTATTAAAGCCAAAATGCATGTTAATACATATATTGTTTTGAAAATTTTCTTTGTTGTGTGAAAATATGATGTTATAATATTTATGTATATATATTGGAGAGACTAGGCCGTATTTTAAAACAAAAAAACAATTTTTAGAAAATATTATTTTTTTTATGCTTTGACGAAAATCGGGTATTTTAATACGGAGCTTGTATCCTTACGGTATAAAAATACAACCCAATATTAATCCGCTTTGATAAAAATATGCAGAAAAATCAACAACATTTTTAGGGACTTTTTAGAATTTTTTTGAAAGCAAAAACATTTTTTATTCTGAAAATCTTTGATGTTTTGACGAAAACCGGGTATTTATAACACTGGTTTTGTATCTTTACAGTATAAAAATACAAACCAAAATTAAAAAAATTTTGACAAAAATATGCAGAAAAATCAATAACATTTTTTAAGATTTTTCAAAATATTTATTTTTTTTATTATTATATTTTATATATATATACATATATACACACATATAATATAATATATAATATATAATATAAAAATAATTCGGGCTGGGCCGGCCCAAATATCTGGGCCGGACTTGGGCCCAGATAGCTGGTATGGGCCAGACCTGGTCTGGCCCGTCAGATACAAGGCCGGGCCAGACTTAGTCTGGCCCAAAAGAAGAAAAAAAAAAAAAATGTGCTGGGCCAGGATCCACCTGGCCTAGCTACACATAAACAGAGGGGGGGGAATTAATTCCCCCCTCCTCCCTGCATGCAGAATGTTCATTCTGCATGCAGGGAAAAAAAATGAAAAAACTAACGAGAGGGGGGAGAAGAGGTGACCTGGCGTGGAGGAGGCGGTGCTGCGGTGGCGTGGCTTCCCGGGCGGCGCTGCGGCTCCTTCTCTCTTCGGTGTTCGGTTCTCTCTCTCTCTTCGGCCTCCTCTCTCTCTCCTCCCTTCGGGTTTTTTTCTTTTCTTTTCGTCCCCCGCAACTTCGGTTTTCTTCTCTATTTATAGGGGCCGAACCGTGGGGGACCAACGTTAGTGCGGTGCAACGGCTGGTCGGCCAATGCTAAAGGTGGTGGGGGCGAGGAGAGAGAGAGGAGCGGGAAGATTTTCGAAATTTTTTGTCTTCTGTTCTGTTAAAAGGGGGGGAGGAGGAAGATGAACAGTGTCGTTCAAAACGACACCGTTCTGATTTTCCTCGTTTTTTTTTTTTTTTTTTTTTATTTTTATGAAACGGCGTCGTTTTGGGTAAAACGCGCCGTTTCATTTAAATGGTTAAACTTCAAATCAGTCCCCCAAATTCGGTCCCCGCCCCTCTTGTTGGCCGCCTTTTTCACTTTGGTCCTTGGCCTCTGATTTATGCAATTGAGCCCCTAATTTGACCCAATAAATTCCTAAAAAATATATTTTGGCCCCAGAACTTAAATTTCTCCAAATTAAAGCCCAAATTGACTTAAAAATCAATTTTTCTTGCAATCAAATCTTCTATAAATTCAAATAAAAATCCAATTAAGTCCATAAACATCCAAATTTGGGCTTTTCTCCTCAAAATTCAAATTTTCCTTCTCAATAGGGCTTTCATCCTTCAAGAATATACTGTCAAAAATTTAATCCTTGTATTTTTGAATTTCTTGACCAATTTTCTGACTGTTTCCTGAGCGCTTCTGCCTTCTGTTATTTTTTCTAAACTCTTTTGGCTATCTATTTTATTTTTCATGGGGACCCAAAAATGGGTTACAACATTTTCCATACTAAAGAATACGGGCAAGGAAGAAAGACATACAACTACGGTGTTTGTGTTAAAGGATCCACAAGTAGTGAGTTAGAAGTTGACTACTATGGTAGATTAAAAGAGGTTGTTGAACTACAATATCATAGCGAGCAGAATACAGTGTTTTTATTCAAATGCTATTGATATGACACGACGGATAAAGGAATCAGAGTTGATACGCACCATGGTCTGGTCGAAATCAACTCAAAAGCTAGACTCTGCAACCTAAACGATGTCTTTGTTTTCGCAAAGCAATGTCAACAAGTTTATTACACATACACCCCTTCATTTATAAAGGATCGATCAAGAGTTGATTGGTTGTCCGTTTTAAAAACGAAACCACGGGGTCGTGTCGAGATTGTTGATCAGGATGAGAACGAAGAAACAAGTGTGTGGGATGAAGTCTTTTAAGTTAGTGAGTTGGTTGAACCATATCAAGTTCGAAAATAATCACACCGAAATGCCGATCTCATAGAGACTTTATCGACGTCTATACCAAAGGAATGTATCCGTCGGTAAGTTGTCGGTGGGCACATTTACCGACAAAAACACCGACGGAATGCGCGAATTCCAAATGGTGTGAATTAAATGCACCTCTGACCGTGTCATGTTACTGAAGGAATCACCGATGAACCGCGAGAATTTTGGAGGGCAATTAAAAAATTCGGTTCGAAATTCAAAAATTACCGACGGATTTTTTAACTTTTACCGACGGATTTAAAAAATTAATAATATTTTTATTATTTCCGTCGGTAAAGCCGTCGGTAAATCTGCCATAAAACCTATAACTTTCAGCGCCCGCCACTTCCCCTCATTTTTTCTTATCTTCCGTTTTTCTTCTCCTCCACTGCCTTATAATTTCCAATTTTTTGCTCTCAATCCTTCAAGGCTTTCACCTTGAATCTCTTGCAAGATTTGAATAAAGGTATGTGGTTTTTTCTATTTTATTTTCTTTTAGTTGTAGTTGTTTTTATATTTGTTATTTTGTTGTTTTGGTGTATTTTTTTGTAATGTAGATAAAGTTTTGAATTTGACATATTATTAAGGTATGTATATTTCGTTCCTTTTCTTGATATAGGTTTTTTTTTTTGAATTTTTTGATTATTTTTTATTGTTGTGTTGTTATAATTGGTATTAGTTAATTTATTGAATATTTGTTGTTAAAGTTGAATAATTACCTTAGAATATAATTTATTGAATATAATTAGTAATTTCCATTTATTTTAATTGTTAGTCTATATTTTTTTTTAATTTATTGAATATAATTTATTGTTGTATTGCCATATATAATTATTGATTAATTTGTTGAATTAATATTGTTAATGTTGAATTTACCTTAGAATTAGTAATTGCATTTGTTAGAATAATTAGTAATTGCATATGTTTTTAATTGTTAGTTTATATTTTTTAAAAAATTATTGAATATATTTTATTGTTGTATTGCCATAATGAATATTTAATAATTTGTTGAATTAATATTGTTAATGTAGAATTTACCTTAGGATTAGTAATTGAATATGTTGGAATAATTAGTATAGATTGGGTCAATTGGTTGTGGATATTGTTAATATTTGCAGGTTTGTGGATTTGGGTAGTATCCAAGTATAGGGGAGGTGCTGCCGAATTTTTTTTAACATTTCAATTGCATTATATAATTATTTATATAAAATTGGTTAGATAATGCAGAGAATGAAAACCAGAGCTTCACGTACGGTCGCACCTAGTTCGTCTAGTAGCGACAAAGACATTTCCTTAGGTGCCTCTCAAGAAGAGGCACCTACACCACTTGCTGCCTCTTCCAGTGATGTTTCACGTCGCAGAAGCGGCATGCCTACGCAGCGGAATCGATGGACCCGCAAGTACGAGGCACAATGGAAGGACGATCTTTCAATGTAAGTTTGTTATGGTTTTACTTTTAAAAAAAAAACAAATTTAAAACAAATTTATGAAGTCACTATTTAATTAATTTCAATTCTTTTCAAGTTCACAAACATTGAGGTCGCCCGAGTAATATCATCGGCGTTTAAAGAGTCGATGGAGATTCCATTGTTTCAATGGAGTCAGATATCCAAGCATCCTGAATGGATGCCTCAAATCAATGCATGGTTTTCCAGATTTGAGGTTCGTGTTAATATATAATTTTCAGCTTATTTCTAATAAATTCTTAATATAATTGTAAATAAATTATTAACATTTTTAAAAATTATTTTTTATACACAGAACCGATTCTGCTGGAACGACGAACATAACAATGTTGTGAGGAGGGTGTGGGAAAATCACACAGCAACTAGGTAACATCAAAAACAATACAACTTTTTTTTACAAAAAAATTTATGTTTCGAAATGTAATTTTTGATTGCGTTAAGTAGGTTGCGTGATTTTTGGTACGAAACCCAAAAAAAAAGCAAAAAAAACTGCGAGGGATAGGGGGTTCCAAGGCTGGAACGATGTTGCGGTTTGGAGGGATTTCAAACTGATATACATCCCGGAGGATATATGGCCGCACTATCTTGAGCACGTGACGTCTGAGCGATTCACACGATGCTCACAGTCCGGTGCTGGCAACCGGAATCGGCCAATTCATGGCTCGGTGACAACGCACACCGGCGACTCCGTTCCGTTTGCTGCACATGCGAAACGGATGGTAAGATTAATTTAAATGAAATATATCGTTCAATTAATTTGTTGTTAATAAATTTTTTTCATTATAGGCTACGTGACACGACCAAAAGATTGATGTCTTCTCCCAAGTGTAGGAGTGTCGAAGTAATAAATAACCCGGCAAGATCGGGGTCGAACCACAGAGAGGTTAATTGTATAAATTATAAATAACAAGACAACAACAACAATAATAATAACAAAAATAACAACAACAACAACAACAATAATAATAATAATAATAGTAATAGTAGTACTAGTAATAATAATAATAATAATAATAATAATAATAATACTAATACTAATAATAATATTAGTAGTAGTAGTAATAATAATAATAATAATAATAATAATACTCAATACATGGCGTTGTTATACCTGAGAATGATCTAAAAGATCGGGTCACAGGTTTCCAGCCTATATACTGAGTTTATGAAAAGATCAAAGAGATATATTATATAATATAAACAGATTTCTAATGCGAATGAACAAGGCAAGATCAACAATATCAGGATCCTTGATCAAACACAGAGCATACTTAACGTACATAAAATATAACAAGAATGTAAATAATAATAATAATAATACTAATAATATTAGTAATAATAATAATAATAACAATAACAATAAAAAGACGAGGAGGAGGAAGAGACAATAATAACAACAACAATAATAATAATAACAACAACAATAATAATAACAATAACAACAATAATAATAACAATAATAAGAAAAGCAGGAAGAAATTAATGAGAACTTTGAGATGGAAGATTAATGTAAGGATTAAACAATAATAAAGACAAATGTCAAGGTTAGAGGATCCACCAATGGTATTTCAAACAAGTATAGTATAAACTCTTATTACTCAATTTGGAAACCACACACGAAGAAGGTTCCAGTCGGATGATTTGTCATTAATAGCTCATTATAAATTATTAACATGATCATATTAATTATCTTATGTACATAACACCAAACTTTTAAATATTGTCAGGAATTCATGATGTTAACTGATGTTAACAACAAATCAAGTACCTTTCATAGCCCCAGGTGTAGGTAATACCATACGGTTGGGTTATGAGAGTGCCAAGCATTTGTTGTACCAAGTATTATACAACACAAATTTAGATTAACCATTTAACAAGCAAGGTATTAAGAATTAGTAAGATAAAAAGATAAGACATGTTAATATTAAACATTAAGGTCCATATTAAGTTTACACCATACTTGTTCTTACACCATTAGTGTAACCTTTTCACCTTGACATAATAAACTTAGCTAAACATAATGAAGAAGAAAAACATAAATAAATAAAACAAGAACATAAATAAAATACAAGTTAACTAAGGAAAGGAAAGGAAATGAAAAGCATAAACAAGAAATTAATAAAAGCAAAGCTTAAGAATTACAAAAAATATAAAGAGAGAAATAAAGAGCATGAACTTGATCTGAACAACCAAACCCCTAAATACATGGCAAATGCCTCCTTTTATAGGCCAAAATTCGGAATTATTGATTTGATGACTAATTGTTGAGTGGGTGGCCACCTTTTGACTTGGTGAAAATCCTTATCTTCTTGTCTTAATAAAACAAAAATTCTAGCATCAGAACTGGGTCCAGATGTCCAAATGAAAGTTCTGCGAAATTCTCTTAGCTTTCCAGAAAAAAAAAGATGAGGTCATTTGGACTTCTAGAACTCAAGATATGGGTTGAACACTGAATAGTGTTTGGGCTGCAGGACAGCTTCGGACTTCTCCGTTGTTGCTATAATTTGGACTTGAAAACGGCCTTCTTAGATCTTGATATTCAAATGCAAGTTGTAGGCCTATGTCTTATCAAATCTCTGTAAAAAGTTCAGATCATTTGGATATCTAGAACTCGAGATATGGGCTGAACACTGAACAGTGTTGGGCTGCAGGACAAATTCAGACTTCTCCTTTCTAAGCTTCACCCTTCTTTATCTTCAAAATTTCAGTAGTTGAATTCATCAATCAATCCTTTGATTTATGGGATATGCCTGCATTTAGGATGAACATTTACCATATATTAGGGTATTTTATAATATTAGACTTGTTATTATAAAACATGCTTTAGTTAAGGAGGTATTGATACTTTAAGTGCAAAATGATGATATAAACCCTTGATAAACATGCACTTTTAAGTACTAATCACTACGTCTCTTGGACGTGAGCCGAGCCCTATTGAGCTGTTTGTGGAGACGCACGTGCGGAGTCAAGACCGTCAAAAGGGGGTGCAACAGTTCGTTGACAGCCACTCTCAATATTTTGTGGTATGTTTATTCAACCATTTTATTTTGTAAGTTATTATGATGTTTATTGAATTGAATATGATGATTAGTTTTTTTATTTTCAGGAGACCTATAATAATCGGTTGAGGGAGACATACGGGGACGATCCTTCGACCCATCTAGAATTCGATCCGGATTTGTGGATGGAGGCATGATCGTCAGGTGGACCCGATAAGAATCGGGTTTACGGGCTCTCCAACACTAGGGCCGACAACTTGCGGATGACCCATACTGCTTCAACCGTCGGGAGCTCCCAATCAGTATCGAGCTCCCAATATAAGGAGTATGTGGCCTTGCAGCAAAGGTGCGACCAGATATCAGAGGCGTACACACAACTCAAAGAACAATACATAACAGAATCTGCACAACAAAGAGCGGCCTATGAAGAGCTTCGTCAAATGATCATAAACATGTCACAAGGTGGAACATGCGCACCCAATCCAAGTTGGCCGCATAACAGCCAGCCTCCTCCTCCTCCTGATCCTCCTCATCCTCCTTTATATTAATTTTTGATAAACATTATTTACATTTAAAATTTCATTTAATGTTTTTTTGAAACATTTCATTTTGTAATGAATATTATTTATCTTTCATTTTTTGTTTTTGATGCTTAATATAAATTTTATTTGCATAATTGGTTTTATTACCATTAATTTATATCATTTTATATTATGTATTCTAAATAATTATAAAAAAAATAAAAAAAAAAAACATTACAAAGGGATTTACCGACGTAATATATCCGTCGGCATTAGACAGTAGCCGCGACCATCACCGACAAATTTCCAGACGGATAAATTCGGTCGGTGTTTTCATGACTAACCAACAGATTTATCGACAGATTACGTCCGTTGGTATGATAACTTACCGACGAATTTACAGACGATATATTCTGTTGGTATTTCAACAATTCACCGACTAAGTTACCGACGGATAGTAATCGTCGGTGCACTGTGATATCACCAACGGAATAACAATCCGTCGGTATTATTGAAGCGGGAAATTTTTTTTTTGGCGCGCAATTTCCGTCTGTAAAATCGTCGCTAAATGGTTTTTTTGTTTTGCCGACCGATATAGCGACAAAATGGGGAATCACCGACGAAAGATAAGCCGACGGACGTATTCCGTCGGTAATTTAGTAGGTAAATATTTTACCGACATCCTATCAATCACAGACTGACGGAATATGTCCGTCGGTAAAATTGTGAATTCTTGTTGTGAAACCAGCTACTTTAATAACGAATCCCTTTTCAATATTAGAAAATTCCAAAAATATTTGGGGATCCAGTTCTTTGGTCGTACTCGTGCTAGAAATCCAATAAAGCTAAGGTTTTGGCAATTTCTAAGCTCTTTTTTTGAGTATTTGTTGTGATGAATCCTTTAAAAATTGGATTATAAAGTCTGATTCATATAATTCAATTACTTACTTGGACAAGAGGATTTCTTTATGTCTTTTCTTATTACACGGGTATTAGGGAATCCAATGAAGCTAGATTGCGGGGTCCAATTCATATAATGCAATTACGTGGATAAGAGGATAATGCAATTACTTGGATAAGAGGATTTCTTTGTTATATTTTATTACACGGGTATTAGCATGATCCTTGTTATATTTTATATAATGCAATTTCTTCTGGCATATTTCTTTGTTACTTCTCCTGTATAGTCATGTTTTTTATAGCTAAATCAGATGATTAATAAAAGTTATCTTTCATCAAAAGATATTAATACAAAGCAACCCATCACTACCTACTCCTATTGTAAGTATTGATTAGTTTGTGTCAAGAGCGTATATAAAATACAAAGCACTTTTAAGAATAAAAAATGGTACTTTGAAAATACAAAATCTAGAAAATCTTTAAACTCAAGCTTTTGGAAGGTGTGGGTCCTATAGTGGATTCATCCTTTTCATTGTGATGGTCATGTGATTTTTTATATTTACATGTGATTTGTTAATAGTAATAAATAAACATAATATATAGATAATAAAGAATAAAAAAAATTAATGGCTTGGATTATATATCTACATCCAATTATATATAAAAAAAAATATAGGAACAATTATTTATTCAAGGGTAATTCATATAACTCGTAAACTTTATGTGTCTCATCATGTTGTTTGTCTTGAGCATATACTTTTCTTTTCTATTTCATCTATTAACAGCAACAAAACACCTCTACAGCAGCAGCAGGAGACAACAACAACCTAGCACAATATCCTCACTCTCGTCTGAGATTATGGATCCACCTCTACATCAATCCATATGTATTTGTAAGTCCACAAAACTACCAGATTTTGCTTATTCTTGTTATTCTTCATCATTTACTTCCTTTTTAGCTTCTATTCATTGTCTCTCTAAGCCCTCTTCCTATAAAAAGGCAATTCTTGATCCTCTTTGGCAGCAAGCCATAGATGAGGAACTTTCTGCTTTGCATAAGACAAATACTTGGGACTTGATTCCTCTACCTCCTGGTAAGAGTGCTATTGATTGTTGTTGGGTGTATAAGATCAAGACTAACACTGATTGGTCTATTGAGCGATACAAATCTAGGTTGGTTGCAAAAGGATACTCTCAACAATATGGTATGGATTATGAGGAGACATTTGCCCCTGTTGTAAAAATGACTACTATTCGTACTCTTACTGTTGTAGCTTTGGTTCATCAATGGCATATATCACAACTTGATGTTAAAAATGCCTTCTTAAATGAAGATCTTCAAAAAGAAGTTTATATGACGCCTCCTTTTGGTGATTCACATGACTCTGGGTATGTTTGTAAGCTCAAGAAAGCATTGTATGATCTCAAACAAGCACCTCGTGCTTGGTTTGAGAAATTTTCTGTTGTGATCTCATCTCTTGGATTTGTTTCTAGTAGTCATGATTCTGTTCTTTTTATTAAGAGCACTAATGCAGGTCGTATCATTTTGTCCTTATATGTTGATGACATGATTATTACTGGTGATGATATTGATGGTATCTCAGTTTTGAAGACAGAGCTGGCTAGACAGTTTGAAATGAAGGATTTGGGTTCTTTTTGATATTTTCTAGGTATTGAATTAGCTTACTTACCTAGAGGTTACCTTCTTTCTCAATCCAAATATGTTGCGGATATTCTTGAGCGGGCTAGACTTATTGATAACAAGACTATAAACACTTTCATTGAAGCTAACGCAAGGTATTATTCTTCTGATGGTTTGCATTTGACAAATCCTACTTTATATCGTACTATTGTTAGGAGCTTAGTATATCTCATCATTACTGGTCCAGATATTGCATATGTTGTTCATGTTGTTAGTCAGTTTGTTGCTTCTCCTACTATAGTTCACTGGGGTTGCTGTTCTTTGTATTTTATGATATCTTTAGGGTACAGTCTTTCAGAGCCTTTTAGTTTCATCCACCTCTTTCTTGGAGCTGCATGTATACTCTGATGCTGATTATGACAGTGATCCCACAGATCACAAATCAATTACTAGTTTCTGTATCTTTTTAGGTGATTTTCTCATATCTTGGAAGAGCAAGAAACAATCTATTGTTTCTCAATCCTCAACCAAAACAGAATACCGTGTTATGACATCTACTACCAAAGTGATTATTTGGTTACGTTGGTTACTTGTGGATATAGGAATTTCATTTTCTCATCCTACTCTTATGTATTGTGACAATTAGAGTTCTATTCAGATTGCTCAAAATTCAGTTTTTCATGAATGAACTAAGCACATTAAGATTGATTGTCATCTTACTTGTCATCATCTCAAGCATGACACCATTACTTTGCCTTTTGTTTCTTCTTTCTTGCAGATTGCAGATTTCTTTACCAAGTCGCATTCCATTTCTCGTTTTTGTTTTCTAGTTGGCAAACTCTCGATGCTTGTAGCTGCTGCATCGTGAGTTTGAGGAGAGATGTTAAATAATATATTTATCTTGTTTTATTTATTAAGGATAGAATAGTATTTTCAACTTAACATATATATAAGCTCTTTGTATTTAGGTTAAAGTAAGAACAATAATGCAAATCAATTGAGGAGAATTCTAGCCTCCTTCCCTTTCATGTCCACATTTATTTTTGTGTTAATTGAATTGTTTTAACACAAATAACGTACATTCAAAAACATATATATACACACACACACACATACACAAGTATACATTATACTAATGAAGCCTCTAATTTCCCATTGAAGCCTCTAATTCAAATCAATCAATCCAATGATAAAAACAAAAATCAATCAATTTCTATGTTGATGATAAAAACAAAAATTGATCAATTTTTCATCTCATTTTCTTATCTTCTATAAACATGTGGTTTACATTCTATCTTTTTGAAAATCAGATTCAAGATTATTGCCAAGCACTGTATAAGGTTCAATCTGATTTATAATTCTACTCAATCAAAAGTTTTGGTCATGGCCATCTATAAGCTAACTTTTCAAACATCTCATTTTGATCAGCTTTTGGATTGTAAATTTCTTTTGCCCTTATAGATTACATTCCAAACAGGGAAGCTGCCGACGTTTATTGTAGACTAAATTATTTTTATTTAATTGTTAAGATTTTCTAAAAAAAAATTATTTAAATAGAAAAGAGATTTATTAGGATATTTGGTACATTAGGATTTTATTTTTAGTCGATTATGTTTTTCTATTAAGGATATAAAAGATTTTCAATTTGAAATATATACTTCTATATTCGGAAATCTAGGGAATACTTATATTAAATTATATTAAATTGCTAAAGCATTGATGAAATTATATAGACATCATATTTATGAAAAAATAGAGAAAATGATTTTGTTCTTGAAAAGAGGGGGAAATTATATTAAATTATCAATAGTTTGATAATCTTGCCTCCAATAGTTTGACAATAAGGATTAGTTCTGAAAAAATGGCAGAGAAGTCTAAGAGAGAAAACATGAGAGGCTTGCAGTTTTGGTGCTAGAAGGATTTGTTTAGTAGTGTCTCCTCTTCAAAAGTCTTCTTCTTGGGTTCTTGAATATGGCTTAGAAATAAAAAAAATTAATAGGAACAAATATTTATTCAAGGGTAATTCATAATGGGAGGAGACAACTATTTACATGTGACACTTGCACTAGCTTTATCCAAATTTTGTATGTTCAATAAATTGCGAATGATGGTTTAGTGTTATAATATTTAATTGTATAAATATATAATAACATGTTTTCTTTTTTCTTTTTTTATAAGCAAAAGTAATACAGCCTAAGAAAGGCGCACACCATTGCCCATAAGAGCACATGGAAACAATTACAACATAACTCGAAAGACCTGAATTCTATTTTTTATCAACTACCAAAGTATACTTTTCTAAGCCATGAATTTTATATCCCTCAAAAATTAATGAAATCAAATTTCAGCCTGAGTTTTAAAATAGCCAAAAAACTGAAAATATCCATGATGATCATAGCATATATAAGCAACACTAAGAAAGAATGGTCAAAACCAAGCAACTAGTTCAAAATTTCTAGTAACACTTGGTTTTGGAAGAGCATCTACCATATGTTTGTTAGTTTAATATATCTTATCAGTTTGTTACACGTTATATTAATAATAAAAACTTAATTTATTTTTAATATTCATATAATATTAGATTAATAAATCTAATATTTGATTATGAATCTATAGTAAAGATAAAATCCATGGACCAAAGATATTTTGCAAAAACAATTATTATAATTATGGGATTCCAATTACATCAAAGCAATATTCCTAAAACATTCATGGTTGATACTAGATATTTATTATATCCATAGAAACTGATATATATTATGTTCATTCCTTTATAAAAGGAAGCAATTATTCTCATAAGCTAAGGTATAAGGGATACCTAAAATTAATAAATAGCTTCTTGTCATAAGACATGTATACTGAACTGATTTGTATGAGAATTCAACATGGAGAGATAACATATGTCTATGGAAAAGCTCACGTGATGGTTGTGTAAGTGATCGTCAGACTTGAGATCACTAAATTATCTTATATAGAGAATGTTATGCTTTAATCCTATTACATATTATCGTAATCGAGGTAAGGAATGAGCATACATTGGGTATATCATGAACTATATGAAAGTACTTTAGTGATTAAGATATGATTCAGAACCCTAGGTGAATTAGGAAACATATTCAATATATTCTCAAATAGTATTGATTAAAAAATTAATGACCAAGGTGAAATGAAATTTGAAAAGAGTTTCAAATCTTATTCAAACGATCAATGACTATTATGAAGAGAACAAACATGATTTAACATGACAAACATATTTTATGCTTTAATGTTAAATCAAAACATTATTGATGAAACAATATTAATTACACTGATAAACCGGTCACTGAAAAGTTAAGTCAAATCATTAATGACGTTTCTAATATTTGGGGGATCATGAAATGTTGCTACACGACACACCTAATCTTCAAATATAAATTAATCAATTGTTGAATTTATAATAAATTATTTTTTAATTTATTTAATTCTATTTAATTAGAATTAGAATTTATATTTAGGCCAACATATTAGGAACTTAATAGGTCACACACATTAAGAACAATTAGTCAGAAATTAAACTGGGATGATTTAATTAAATATGAATTGATTAAAATATATTTTCTAAATTTAGGACTAGAATATAATTAATATGAGGATTATATTTCTAGGCCTAGAAAAAATCAAGTAAGGACTTGATTGTTAATTTCTAAAATAATCCTGACTTAATGTATGGATATTGTCGCACGTGCCCGCGCGGCGTTGGGTCGATTTCGTTCTTGTTTGGTGATTTTGATAGTCGTCACCTAGTATTTGGTTCAGGGTCACAACGAAACTCGAGTTTACTGGTCTTGTCAGATATTCAAGAGTGAGGGACTGGTTGTGACTAGGAAAGGTATTGACACCCCTAGCGCATCATACCTTATATAAGCTGCTTTGCGGTTTGATGTGGTTTAAAGGTTTTAGCTGTTATCTTGTCAGCAACCTATCTAAAATTGAAGAAAAGTTCTTCTTAGTAAAAAAATCATTATCTCATCAGGTAAATAAAACCTAGTTGTTTTACTCGTCAATATAAAAAACAAAACAAACTAACTTTTCATCTTATATCTGGAATGTGTCTTACGTATAAGTTTGTAATCTTAGATACTAAAGAAAACAATATATTTTTTCTATTTTTTTGAAATACAGGCTAAATTCTCATGGTTTTAATAAATTGGTTATTAAATCTTAAGATATATGCAAAAAGGTATGCCTAAATTTTCATGTGAAATACAATATGATTTTTTTATATAATTTTGAGAGAATGACTGTATGCAAATTGAAATATTTAATTCCTTTTGTGTTTTTTATATATTTTTGGTTTTTTAACATAAAAACATGAAAGCAAAAAAAGACAAAACAAAACAAACACACATCTTTTTTTGCTATGTTATACACACACCCATAATTACATGTTTATAGCATAATATAAATTTTTTTAAAAAAACAGTAATTTAAATACATTTTTAGTAATTTAAATATATATTCCAGCATGTAAAAATTACAAAATAGACCTTTAAAGGTCAGAAATCATCCAAAAAAGTTGCGCGGACTTGGAAACGGTGCTGGGAAGTTTTTGGGTCACAGAATCGCCAGATGGGATTAACTAGGTGAGGGGAGGTTGAAATCCCCTGCTCCTCTCGAGCTTCTCTCTGTTTTTTTTGGTCCCCCTGCCCCCTCTACCTTTTTCCGGCATCGCCCCCTGCTTTTTATAGAGTTGGACTTCTGGTGGTTCATCTGCCACCGTCTCTTCCCTTTCAGGATGAGGATAAGTGTGGCTTGGGGTGTTGGTGTTTTGGTCGGGCTCGGACACCAACAGTCCCGCCACAGCTGGACTGTTGGTGGTGGATAAGTGTGGCTGTGTATTGGGAGGGGCAGCATGATTGGCTTTGGACCCTTGGTAGACCACATAGGTCCGCGTTTACGGCGTTTGAGCTGCCCGTCACGGGTGGCATTTTGAATTTTTTTCCTCACAGGCAGCTTCCTCTGTTTCTGGAGGAAGAAGACGATGAATGGGAATGAAGCGGCGCCGTTTCTAGGCAAGGGCGACTCTTTTCCATTTGGTCCTTGAAGTTTTGACATTTTTTAATTAAAATATAATTATTACATTCAAAAACATATATATATATATATATAGACATACATACACAAGTATACATTACACTAATGAAGCCTCTAATTTCCCATTGAAGCCTCTAATTCAAATCAATCAATCCCAATGATAAACACAAAAATCGATCGATTTCTATGTCGATGATAAAAACAAAATTTGATCTATTTTTCATCTCATTTTCTTATCTTCTATAAAGATGTGGTTTACATTCTATCTTTTTGAAAATCAGATTCAAGATTATTGTCAAACACTGTATAAGGTTCAATCGTATTTATAATTCTACTCAATCAAAAGTTTTGATCATGCATATGGATTGTGACTACATTTTTGCCCTTATAGATTATATTTCAAACAGGGAAGCCGCCTACGTTTAAATTTTCAGGAACCACTCCACATTGATAGTCTGCTTCTCTCTATCTATCTATCTCAAATGGTCATTGTCTTTTAATATTCTACAAGTGGTCGATACGAAAGAGATTTGCACACTTTTAATTAAAACTTAAAAATTTAGAAATAATTCAAAACATAAAAACAAAAAAAAAATTCAATTTGTTGTTACCCAATTTTTGATACTTCACAAATCTGCCCGTCAGCAGTAGCCCAAATAAAGCTGGTCCAACAAAAACTGCCGACCACAAGCCATGTTCCTCCGCCTCTGTAATCCGACCACAAATACCCTGAACTCAGAGCCATCATCCGCTTGTAAAGAAGACGATCTGCAGTGAAATAGATCCAAATAGGAAGAAAGAAGACGAGGGGAAGCAAATCTAAAAAAGAAAGAAAATTTATTTGATTGTTTGTTGTGCTTTCTTGACTTTGTAGGTGACGACATTCCTCACAGTCAGCAGGGAGGGGAAGAGAAGAAGAAAGTAGGTCAAATCCGTTTGTTTCCGAGTGTTGACTGCGGCGACGTGTGAACCCACGTGTCGCTAGTGGTGGAGGCGCGTGGAGGAGACACACTGCCACTGTTCCTACAGTTCTAAAAGGCCTTCCTTGCAATTCCCGGAGTTTTAGGGGCTATTTTGTAATTTTAAAATTGTTTAATGTAATTTTTTTTTAGTTTTGAATTTTTATAATTTGTAGTGAGGATGTAAAAAAAAAAGAAAAAAAGAAAAATATAGTGAAAGTGAATGTGTTGTTTATATTTTTTTTATGGATGTTTTCTTTTATGAAAAAATTGCAAAGAATAAAGAAGAATTTAATATTTTGATTTGCTCATGGTTAAGGATTATGAACTTACACGTAAGTCGTATTTCTAATATCCGATGAAAAAATAAAAATTTTAAAACTTCTTTATCACATCAAATCGCGAAGCAGCTTACCTCAGATAGGGTGCGCTAGGGGTGCTAATATCTTCCCTAGCCATAACTAGTCTCTTACCTGTTGTCGTACCCCAAAAAAAAAAAAAAAAAATTTCAATTGCGGGTTCGACTGGCGAATTTTTTTTTTATTTTGGTTTGATTTGGTTCTTTGGAGTCGCCACCTAGTATTTTGGTCAGTAGGAACCTAACTGGTCTCAGAGATCGGGTACGGAGACTGGTTGCGTAAAGGGAAGGTATTAGCACCCCAAATACGCCCTACCTAAGGTAAGCTGCATTGTTTTATTGTCTGATAAAAAACTAAAGTGTTGTTGTGTTTTCCTAGTTGTTGATCTGTCTATGGTTCAAGAAAAATCCTCCTCAGTAAGAAGGTCTTTTATCTTATCGGGTAAAAATCCTAACCGTTCTAACGTCCATACCAAAATTTTATTAATAATACTTAGGAATACGTTTTACGTATAAATTCGTAATCCCAAATACTAAAATAAAACAAAAAGATTTTTTAGAATTTTTGAAATATTGGCCTAGTTCTCATGGCTTGAATAAACTGGTTATAGACTAGGCCGTAATTTAAAACAAAAACAATTTTTGAAAAATATTATTTTTTTATGCTTTGACGAAAATCGGGTATTTTAAAATACTGAGCTTGTATCCTTACGGTATAAAAATACAACCCAATATTAATCCACTTTGATAAAAATATGCAGAAAAATCAACAACATTTTTTTAAGGAATTTTTAGAATTTTTTTGAAAGCAAAAACATTTTTTATTCTGAAAATCTTTGATATTTTGACGAAAACCGGGTATTTATAACACTGGTTTTGTATCTTTACGGTATAAAAATACAACCCAATATTAATCCACTTTGATAAAAATATGCAGAAAAATCAACAATATTTTTTAAGGAATTTTTCAAATTTTGTTTTATTATTATATTATATATATATATATACATATATACCCACATATATTATAACATATTATAATATATAATATATATAATATATAAAAACAAATCGGGCTGGGCCGGCCCAAATAAACGGGCCGGACTCAGCCCAATAAGGAAAGGTTGGGCCGAACTCAGCCCAGACTGGGTTGGGCCGGTCTCGGCCCAACAGGCCTCATGCATCTTCTGGTCCGGGCCGGACCCGGCCCAAATCTAAAGGCTGGGCCAGAACCGGTCTGGCCCAGGAGAGAAAAAAAGAAACGGGGAGGGGAATTAATTTTCCCCTCCCGTCCTCCTGCATGCAACAGAATTATGCATGCAGGAGGAAGATGTTGCAAAAACAAAACAGGGGGGAGAGGCGGTGGTGTGGCTCGTGCACGGAGGCTCCAGGTGGCGGCGCTGCGGCTCCTTCTCTCTTCGGTGTTCGGCTCTCTCTCTCTCTTCGGCCTCCTCTCTCTCTCCTCCCTTCGGTTTTTTTTTTCTTCCTCTCGGTCCTCTCTCTATTTATAAGCAAAAAGGAAACGGCGTGCCTTTCGTTAGTGCGCCTTCAATCACGCAACGGCTGGTCGGCCACTATTGCTTTCGGTGGTGGTGGTGGGGGCGAGGAGAGAGAGAGAGGCGGGAAGTTTTGAAAAAAAGAAAAAATGGTTTTGTCTCTGTTTCCGCGGGGGGGAAAGGAAGAAGACGAACAGTGTCGTTCAAAACGACACCGTTCTGTCTTCTTCTTTTTTTTTTCTTTTTTTTTTTTATATATATATATATGAAACGGCGTCGTTTTGGATAAAACGCGCCGTTTCATTTAAATGGGTCAAACTTCAAATCAGTCCTCCGAACTCGGTCCTCGCCCCTCTTGTTGACCGCCTTTTTCACTTTGGTCCTTGGCATCTGATTTATGCAATTTAGCCCTCAATTGATTAATAAACTTTCAATTTCTTCAATTAGGCCCCTGAACCGAATAATTTCAGCCCCTCCATTTACGCGCCTCTTGCAATTTGGTCCCTGGTTTCGAATTTTCTTACTTAAATCCCTAATTGGCCCTTAAACTTCAATTTTTATGCAATTGAGCCCCTGATTTGACCCAATAAATTCCTAAAAAATATATTTTGGCCCCAGAACTTAAATTTCTCCAAATTAAAGCCCAAATTGACTTAAAAATCAATTTTTCTTGGAATCAAATCTTCTATAAATTCAAATAAAAATCCAATTAAGTCCATAAAAATCCAATTAAGTCCATAAAAATCCAATTAAGCCCATAAAAATCCAAATTTGGGCTTTTCTCCCTAAAATTCAAATTTTTTTTCTCAATAGGGCTTTCATCCTTCAAGAATATACTGTCAAAAATTGAATCCTTGTATTTTTAAATTCCTTGACCAATTTTCTGACTGTTTTCCGGGCGCTTCTGCCTCCGGTTATTTTTCTAACCTCTTTTGGCTATTTATTTTATTTTTCAGGGGGACCCAAAAATGGGTTACAACAGATGCCCCCTCTTTATAATACTTACGGAGCATGGGTTTTGCGCAGTAAGTGTTATAAAGATAAACCCAAAACGGAACTCCCGAAACTGATCTGGTCGAAGCTTGATTGATCTGAAACTTTGTTCTTTATAACAATCCTCCTTAGCCCCAAAAACCATGATCTAAACTTAGTCATCTCGAGATCCTTATCCAGCGATCCTCTGAATTCTTACTTTAGTTTGATCAATATGGAAATCCATCCGAGATCTCATCTGGTGATCTCCTTTAACCTGGAATCCCATCCGGCGATTCCTTTACCCAATACAAAAAAAATGTGTGTGTGGTCTCATTATGATGGGTGACCTGCCCGAGTGGAAAAGAGAAAGAGTGGTCTCATTCTTTGGGTGACCTACCCAGGGGAAAGGATGGCCTCATTATTATGGGTGACCTACCCAGGTAAAAAAAATGGAGAATGGTCTCATTCTTATGGGTGACCTACCCAGAAAAGTATGGTCTCATTGTAATGGGTGACCTACCCAAGATGGAAAAAATGTGAAGAAGTGGTCTCGTTGTGATGGGCGACCTACCCAAATATAAAGAATATGAAGTGCGGTCTCATTGTAATGGGTGACCTACCCAGAAAAATAATGGTCTCATTGTACGGGTGACCTACCCAAGAAAAATGATGGTCTCATTGTATGGGTGACTAACCCCAGAAAAAATAATGGTCTCATTGTACGGGTGACCTACCCAAGAAAAATGATGGTCTCATTGTATGGGTGACTAACCCAAGAAAAATGATGGTCTCATTGTATGGGTGACGAACCCCAGAAAAATGATGGTCTCATTGTATGGGTGACCCACCCAGGAAAATGATGGTCTCATTGTATGAGTGACTAACCCAAGGGGAATAATTCTTAGTAAACTCCATGTTTTTCTAAGAAATGGTTTCAATATAAGGTCCCTTCTGGCGACCTTCCTTGATGAATGTCGAAGTACGAGATCCCTTCTGGCGATCTCAAATAACTTGGAATCTCATCTGGCGATTCCTTTTATTCAAAGCTGAAATATTAGGTCCCTTCTGGCGACCCTTATCGAAATATGAGATCCCTTCTGGCGATCTCCTTTAGCCAAACAACTTGGAATCCCATCTGGCGATTCCTTTTATACCAAAGCTGAAATTTGAGGTCCCTTCTGGCGACCTTCATTGGTGAATATTTAAAAACGAGACCCCTTCTGGCGATCTCAAACTACTTGGAATCCCATCTTGTGATTCCTTTTATTCAAAACTGAAATATGAGGTCCCTTCTGGCGACCTCCATCGAAATACGAGATCCCTTATGGCGATCTCAACAACTTGGAATCACATCTGGCGATTCCTTTTTACCGAATGCTATCGATGTCGTTCTTCCTGCTGGCAGGGTTTGAAAACCATTATCTTCTCTTCTTGTTGTTCTAGAATCAACTCAATGATTTTCTTCGTCCATAATCTTGTTGGAATGCGCTAAGATCTCCTCCTGTAACGATCCAAAAAAAACATATATGCAATGATTTATGATTAGATGCAATGCATGCATTCGTACCAGGTTTTGAAACATAGGCCCCATCCTCTTCTTCTAGTTCATGGGACTCCCTCTTAACATGAACTTGCTTTTGAAGTCGTATGCTGGATTCATCTCTCGTGTTGCCTATCATATTCTTAGAGAAAAGGTCTTTGACTTTCTTCAAGTAGTCCTTTTCTCAAAATGTATGACTTGTATTTGCCTCTTTGTCATGCTTTTGTCAAATGCTTTAGCTTGGTTTTCAAATCGTAAAACTTTTCATAAAACATCCCGTCTTGCCCCCTAGTATAGGGGTGCGATATTAATCTGGGTTTTTATATAGAGAAGCAATTCATTCAGCCGGTGATAAACTTTTTTAGTGAGTGAATAGATAATGATTTTTTTTTTTATTATTTCAAAATGCCATTGTTATGGTTGATAAACTCTATTCTTTAAAAGACAATTACAAAGTGACCACTTAAACATTTATCCATGCTATCAGAGATAGGGACACTTTAGCTTTTCTTAAATTTCATATTAAACCATTTTATTGATACTTTATTTGTAACCACTCAAACTTGTTAAAAAAATGCATAAACTCATCATTTATTTAAAGGTAAGCTCAAAGACAAACACAAAAATCTGGCTGACAATATGAGCTCTGAATGCTCACTAGAGAAAATAAAAGCAAAGACAAAAGCAAATGACAAAAACATGCTAAGGCAAATAAAGTTGTTTTACATTTTGAAAACTACGAGAAGTTCTTGGGTCAACCCGTTCTGAAACTTCTTCTAGTGTGTGGAAAGTCAACCGAGGCAATGCTTCATCTTCCTTCCCCACTTGCATTTCCTTGTCTTCTCCTTCGATCTCGCCTTCTTCATTATTGACGACTCTTGACCAAGGTTTTCCAACCTTTATCCCCTATCACTTTTGTCATGACCATGCAATGGATTTGAATTGATATTGGGTGTGTCTTCAAATGACACCCATCCTATCTTGATGAGCTTCAACAACTTGTTCTTGAAACCGTAGCACGTTTCAAGACAATGCCCGGGAATACCAGCATGGTACTCGCAAGTCAACTCGGGCTTATACCAGATGGGGAATGGTGGCTGTAGTGGTAATGTAGGGATAGGAGCTATTTGTCCAATGCTTAGTAGTTTGGCATATATATCCTTCAGAGGCATGGGTAATGGCGGTAGTTGTTCTGAAATGTATCTTGTGTTTGGTCGTTGGTGGTTGTTTTGGGTGTTTGACTGGCCATTTGCTCGATTAGGGGGAAAAGGATTGTTAAAGTTTATGTGGGCCACATGAGAGGTAGGTATTTGTGGGTTATATGAATCTGTTATCTTGTCATTGGACCCACCTTCGAAGTTGTTAACGGGACCTTTCATTTTTCTTCCGATAAAACCCTTTGTCTCCAATGGCTCAATTATGCGTCCAGCTTTAATCCCTTGCTCGATTCTTTCCGCTATGCGTACAACATCATAGAAATGTTGAGATGAGCTACCCATTAAATGCTCATAGTAGGGTGCCTTGAATGTATTGGCGAACAAATTCACCATCTCCGTTTCTATCAAAGGGGGTTGCACATGCATGGCCTCGTCCCTCCACCTTTGCGCATAAGCCCTTACTGATTCTTGGCTTCTCCTTTCCATTGACATAAGGCTCATTCGATCTGGAGCAATTTCCAAATTGAACTTGTATTGCTTAAGGAAAGCCTCAACTAAATCCTTCCATTTCTTGATCTTGGCATTATCCAGCCTCATGTACCAACTTAGCGCCGACCCCGATAGACTATCTTGGAAAAAGTAGATCAGTAACTTATCGTCATGAATCACCTCAGCCATCTTATTGCAATAAGATCGAAGGTGAGTGTTTTTATATATATATATATATATATATATATATATGAAACGGCGTCGTTTTGGATAAAACGCGCCGTTTCATTTAAATGGGTCAAACTTCAAATCAGTCCTCCGAACTCGGTCCTCGCCCCTCTTGTTGACCGCCTTTTTCACTTTGGTCCTTGGCATCTGATTTATGCAATTTAGCCCTCAATTGATTAATAAACTTTCAATTTCTTCAATTAGGCCCCTGAACCGAATAATTTCAGCCCCTCCATTTACGCGCCTCTTGCAATTTGGTCCCTGGTTTCGAATTTTCTTACTTAAATCCCTAATTGGCCCTTAAACTTCAATTTTTATGCAATTGAGCCCCTGATTTGACCCAATAAATTCCTAAAAAATATATTTTGGCCCCAGAACTTAAATTTCTCCAAATTAAAGCCCAAATTGACTTAAAAATCAATTTTTCTTGGAATCAAATCTTCTATAAATTCAAATAAAAATCCAATTAAGTCCATAAAAATCCAATTAAGTCCATAAAAATCCAATTAAGCCCATAAAAATCCAAATTTGGGCTTTTCTCCCTAAAATTCAAATTTTTCTTCTCAATAGGGCTTTCATCCTTCAAGAATATACTGTCAAAAATTGAATCCTTGTATTTTTAAATTCCTTGACCAATTTTCTGACTGTTTTCCGGGCGCTTCTGCCTCCGGTTATTTTTCTAACCTCTTTTGGCTATTTATTTTATTTTTCAGGGGGGCCCAAAAATGGGTTACAACACCTGTGAATCTCTAACAAGACCAGTACACCTGGGCTTCCTAGTAACCCTGAATAAAATACTAGGTGGTGACTCCCAAGAACAAACAACGCAATGAAAAATCACCAACTGATGTCGCGTGGGTGACATGTGACAGAATGTCAACTCCACTGGGGAAGGTATTGTTTCTGCAATATTGGACTAAGCTTTGTGTATTTGATGTGTTTAAGTTTTTTCTTTTTTTGTTAATGTATTTTCTATGCATTTTGTAGAATTGTCTCATACATCACATGTTTTTTTTTTTTGAAAGCACACACAAGTTTTGAAGTTAGGTGAGGAACTAGCAATCTGTCCTATGACTATTGGTCAGGATTCAGATGCGTGAAACACCCAACTCATATCTGAGTGCCTACTTGATAATGGTGGGTATACATGCCTTAACCATTTTTCACAACGCCCCTATATTGTCTTTACAAAAATCATCATTGGGCAGATATGAGACCTTTTTGAGACCAGGTAGAAAGCCTACCCATATTCACATAATGAATAGAACTTGTCCTTAGATTGTATGTGTTATTTTTAGTTGCATGAAGATATACATACATACACAAGTATACATTACTAACTTTTTGAAAATCAATCTAATTTCCCATTGTAGCCTCTAATTCAAATCAATCAATCCCAATGATTTCCAAGTCAATGATAAAAACAAAAATTGATCGATTTTTCATCTCATTTTCTTATCTTCTATAAACATGTGGTTTACATTCTATCTTTTTGAAAATCAGATTCAAGATTATTGCCAAACACTGTATAAGGTTCAATCTGATTTATAATTCTACTCAATCAAAAGTTTTGGTCATGGCCCATCTATAACTAACTTTTCAAACATCTCATTTTGATCAGCTTTTGGATTGTGACTTTCTTTTGCCCTTATAGATTACATTCCAATCAGGGAAGCTGCCGACGTTTAAATTTACATGAACTACTTGTCTTTGAATCAATTCTACATGTGGTCGATATGAAAGAGATTTGCTCACTTTTAATTAAAAATTAAAATTTTAGAAATAATTCAAAACATAAAACAAATCCAATCATTGAAATTTTGAAAGTTTATAAGAAATTAAAAAAATTTAAACTGGGCAATTTCGAAATTGCTTCTTGTTTTATGGCTGAAGCCAAGGCAATTAAGGAAGCCTAAACAAAAAATTCAAAATTTCTCTCCAAGCTTTATTTTTTAAAAAAAAATGATCGTGGGGATGGAAATTTCATTATTGTAGACTAAATTATTTTTATTTACTTGTTAAGATTGTCTTAAAAAAATTTAATTTAATTTAAATCGAAAAGATATTTATTAGGATATTTGGTACATTAGGATTTTATTTTTAGTCGATTATGTTTTTCTATTCAAGGATATAAAAGATGAGATATTTTTGCAAATAAATGGTTAAATCTGATCAAACTTTTTCATGAAGGCTCTCATCTGTCGAATTATTTCAAATATAATTCTGCCTTATCTGCTATTTCATGCACATTGCCTACATTCAAATACGTCCGTTTACGTTTTTTTGTATTTTCGAATTCAAATCAAACGATCCCAAAGAAAAAAACAAAAATTGATCTATTATTAAGTCTATGATTCAGTCATGTAGTTGAAGTTCTGTGTTTTCGAAAATTATAGATTTTACATGCATTTGGATTGTGACTACATGCTTTTTTGACCTTATAGATGAATTTCAAACAGGGAAGCTGCCTACGTTTAAATTTCCTGCGTCAAGATTTTTATGAACCACTCCATATAGATAGTCTGCTTGTATGTGTGTGTGTGTATTACAAGTGGTCGATATGAAAGAAATTTCCTCACCATTTTACAGGACATTAGAAAATTTCAGTAATAATTTAAAACATAAAAAAAAGTTCAATCATTGAAATTTTGAAAGCTATTAAGAAATTTAAAATTTTTAAATTTTTAAACTCGGAAATTTAGAAATTGCTATTTGTTTTATGGCTCTAGTAAGATTAGCACTCACTTTTAAAGCTAGTGGAAGATGTTAAAAAATAATATAAATCATATCTTGAAACCTCATTTAACAACTTAAGCTTTTGGTTTGAGATGATTTTTTGAAATGGTATCAGAGTTTTGATGATAAAGCAGTTACGAGTTCGAATCTCATTATTCTCATTTATTTGATAAAAAAATAAACACAAGGTAGTATGAGTATGTGCAAATTTCAAGTCTAAAGGGTTTTCACTTGAAAAGATGTATTAGAGAATAATATAAATCATATATCGAAACATTACCTAATAACTCAAGTTTTAGAGTTGAGATGTTTCTTTGATAGGAAAAAAACTAAAAAAAGATAAAGAAGAAGGCCAAGGCAATTAAAGAAACCTAAACAAAAAATTCAAAATTGCTCTCCAAGCTTTAAATGTTTTGCTAACATGTTAAATAAGTATTCAGAGTTTATCCATTTGAGTTTTAAATGATTGAAGATATTTGTTTTGCAACTTTCCCCTTCTTTCCTATGTCTCTAGGCCTAGGCCTCTGACTCGCCCAAGTAGTAGAATGAATTTTAAAGCATACTAGTTTGAGGTGGTTGCATGCATGGGGAAGCCAAATAGAAGCAATTAGGCAACAAAAATAGAGAAAGACAAATGTGAGAGAGTGAGAGAGTGAGAGTTGAGTTTGAGGTGGGTGTTCCTTCTCCAATATTGTTGGAGATTATACTTTTCTCTATAAATAATGTTGTTTTTATTTTTGGGTCTCCACACAAAAAATAAAAAAATAAAAAAATAAAAAAATAATATTCGAAAAATATCCAAAAAATAATATCAGTGAGAAAAGAATGTTGAAACTCCTAGAAAAAAGCTAGAAATTAGTTGAAGAGGTTCAAAAATAGTAAGATTGAAATTTGACAATATATTTGTTACTAATTAGAAACATGTTGACAAAAAAAATTCAATTTAAGAAAGAAAAGTTCAAAATCAGATTTTTATCAACTTAATTATACTTTATTAAAGGTTGAATTGAATTTATGAAGGGTTTAATTGCAAGAAAATTGATTTTCAAGTCAATTTGGGATTTAATTGGAAGAAATTAAAGTTCAGGGGTCAAATTATAATTTTTAAAAGTTGAGTTGACTACATCAGGGGCTTGATTGAAAAAATCTAAAACAAATGACCAAACTGGAAAAGACGCGTAAATAGAGGGTCTATAATTGACTGAATCAAGGGCTAAATTGAAGAAATTAAAAGTTTATTGGTCAATTGATGGTCAAAATGCACAAATTCCCTTAATGCACGTGTGTGGCCTTTTCACTTTGGTCCTTGGATTTCAATTTATGTATTTTGACCTTCAACTGATCAATAAACTTTTAATTTCTTGCATTTAGCCCCTGATTATGTCAATTTCAACCTCTTTATTTACATGTCTTTTTTAGTTTGGTCCTTGATTTCGGATGTCTTCAATCAATTCCCTAATTGGCTATCAAACTTTAATAATTATATCATTAAGCCCCTGATTTGACCAAATCAACTCTCAAAAATTCTATTTTGACCACAAAACTTTAATTTTTTTCAATTAAAGCCTAAATTGACTTAAAAATCAATTTTTCTTATAATCAAACCCTATATAAATTCAATTAAATCTCCATGAAAATTTAATTAAGTCCATAAACATCTGGTTTTAAATTATTTTTTATCAAATTGAATTTTTCTTTGTCAACATGGCTCTTCATCTGTAAAAAATACTTTTCAAATTTTAATCTTTGAATTTTTTAGCCTCCTCAACCACTTTCTAGCCATTGTCTAAGCGCTTTAAAATCCTCTTCTCACTATATATTTTTTTTTTTGGAGTTTTTTGTTTTTAGTTTGAATATTTTTTTTGATTTTTTGAAAGAGAAAATGTGAATGTGAAGAATAACCCAAAAATGTGTTAGCACACAAAATGGCTTGCTCTTGGATCAAACAAAGCATAAATTTGCTTAGATTCTAACTATAATATACCTGTCATAACATCTGGTGCAACTCTTATATTCTCCTAAATAATATAATATACCCTACCCTGAGCCCTCTCCTCTTGAAACCTGGGCTGGCCTCTATCGAATCATGGCTATTGCACTTTTGCTTCTATAAAATTTTTATTCAAGTCTGAACTGACAGAAGCAAAGTGCAAATTAAGATAAATTGTGTTTACACACATCCAAAACACCACATTAGCCTGGCGCCGGCATCAGACCTGGTAAGTCAAACAACCTATGTTTGAACCTTTGTAAGGTAGGTCCAAACCTGTCTTGAAAGAGTCATGCAACACGCCATTCAACCACCCTCTTGTGTCGGTATAGAGTCTGTCATTAAACATGTGTGGATATAACACAGACACGTAACATACATGCACAACACACAGACAATTTGACTTGGCAGGTGGCAAATATCAATAAAATTGCAGAAAGCAAAGGATTGCAATTAAACAGAAAACACTTGCACAATATCAGAAATATCAGGTCCTCAGACAACATTTAATTATTAAAAACATTATATAAACAGGATCAAACATGTTATTAAACTAGAAAACATGTCACAACCTCGCTTTAATGCCAATGTTGGAAGTGTACCTTGTTTTTAAGAGTCCCTTCTCAGAATACGTTCTCTTATCTTCCGGTTGTTTTCTATTTATGTTAATAAATATATTTATAAAGATGAAAAGTTAAAGTTATTAGCAGGATATAACTCTTCATCATTATTCCTTTATATTATATTAGTCATCATAGATGATCCAGAACCATTTTTTCCTTCACAAACATTATAAAACACCCCTCAAGTTTCCGTGCTTAATACATGATGAGAATCAATCAAGCTGGTCTTTATTCCTGAAAGCAATGAAAAAGCAGCAATTTTAAAGGAAGCGTCACTACTTGCGTTTCAAAACAACAAAAAGTTGAACTTTCTTGCTTGGCTGCACATGGTGAGGAAACTCCTCGAATTTTTTAGCATATCGGTTAAACAATTCATCAATAATTTCAATTCCAAAGTGTTGAATGAGCATTCTCTCCATGCCAGCTCTTACGTGCATCACGATTGCCTTCCCCATGCTGGAGGTGTTAGTCATTGATTCGTGGAGTACTCCTGGACTTGTCAGCTCCATTTTTTCAATGTCAAAGCATCCATTCTTCTGTACAAGCTCCATCATCTCCTCAAGAGATGGTACATACATTGGCAAGTTAAAAGAGTCCACTTGAGCTTCGCTTATCTTCCCCTGCGCGCAGCAGATACTAGTAAATATATATTTGTCATTTCTGCAACTCCCCATATAATTAATATGATGGCAGAATTGTTAGAGAAGACATCACATGGAAGCACTTAATAAATATTATGTAAAAAAAGGATAGACAATAAAACAATACAACGATTGAATTTCTAGGACTCAATACATAAGATGGACTCAACGCATAGATTTTTTTAGATGTTTTCTAAGATATGTATTTTGCACTTTAATTATTTGACTCACCTCTTTCGCCAAATCAAGTATGCTGGACTCCAAAAGTTCAAACATGGCCCCTGTAAATGTTTGGGAATAAGGGATCCCTGTTGGGTTGGCTGGGAAGATCATCACTGCCATCCCTCCAGGCACCATCTCTTTTGCTCTAGCATCTAAAAAGATCTCTATGCCCTTAGCATATTGGGTAGCATAAGCATTTACCACTTCATCTGGAGCATTAATATAGTGAATCCGCCCCCTGTTCCATGACGGAGAGTTCTTGTCTAGTAACTCCTCGGGCACCTTGGAGAGGATATGGAGTGCAATACAAGAATAACAAAAATGAATAGAACCCTCAGGAAACAATCGGCCATGGAAAGACCCTGGAACGCCCGCTGCAAAGTATTGCCTGTCGGGAGGGAGAGAGGAGAACAGAGTGTTGAAATCATTTGATGTTAGATCGTTAAAGAATACTTGGAATTCAGGCTTTTGATTAATGTTGAGCTCTTGTGCTTGATACTTCCTTTCTATAGATTCTATTATATTTTGTATTGCTGAGAAGGTATTTGGTCCAACCGAACATCCAACATCTACAATACGTATTGTCTTTGAAGTAGAAAGCAGAATTTCCAGGTCAAGCTTCTCAGCAATTGCCTCGCCAATTTTTTCCTTTGAAGCAGTTACATTATGTCCCTGAAAATTTCAAAGCAAAATAAGATTACAGGTCATTAAAGGAAACTTATATTATAATAATTTTATTAAATAAAAAAATATTTAATATTCTCTACATCTGAATGCTAAGTACATTGAATAAATTATTCTAATATATCCGATATTTTCTAAATCACCTGCAAAAAGGAGTTTTTGGCGTAACTAAATCTGCCATCTCCACCATTCATTGCATACAACTCCGGCGTTGTGGCAGCGCTGTCCCCCATCTTCAATTCTCTGTCTCGATAATGTAGTCGCTTGTAATGAGTTTTATGCTATGGCGACGACTCTTTGTTTCCTTATATAGGATTTTTTGTGGACACAGTCACACAGGTAGGCTGGAAGTGAATATATAATTGAAATAAATAAAATTTTGGAAGTCAACTTTCCTTATAACAGATTTGTATATATGCGTCGTGCCTGTAATTGCGGCCCCACAGGAAACTTATAATATTTATGAAGAGGAAGACATCAAAAGTCTGACTATATTGCGAGATCTACGCTCTGAATTTAACACACTTATAAATCGCCAACTTTTCTATACGCGTTTTGTATTAAAATTCAATAGAATTGATGCTATGTTTATGGCTCATATTGAACCACGTAAGCTTGGAGTAATTGTTAAGAAATTTGAAGCAAAGATCAAGTGAAATTGGCCCCGACTTTGACTATATTGCGAGATCCCACTCTTCTCTGTTCATTAAATGGTCGGTTTTTACAAGTGGAGAATTTGTAACATTAAAATAATATTTGATAGTGTGGTAACACTAGCTTTCTAAAATGTTTTTTACTTGAAAATATATTAAAAAATTATTTTTGATATCAACATATCAAAACAATCCAGAAACATAAAAAAATTAATTAAAAAAATCAAAATTTTAAAAAATACGATTTGCACCGCGTTTTTAAACAATACCTAAAATGATTTGTGTTATTGCATGATCACAAAAATATAAAATGTCCAATAGGGTTTGGCTCCAAAGGTCTAATCTTTTTTACTTTTCGTTTTCTTTTTTCTCTCCTTTTTGTTGTTTCCACAACTCACTTTTTTTAAAATAGCAAAGTAAGATGTCATTTATTTTGAATGTTAAATTTGATCCTCAATATTTGAGTTTTTTTTTTAATTTTATCCTTAAATATTTGTTTGGTTAGGAATTGAAATTTGTAACTTTTTTAGTTTATTTTTTATTGGGTTATATCAGTATCTTGATCTAGATCAAAGGTTTGATATGTTAATCTGGGTTGATTCAAGTTGTTTTTTTTTCAGTTTTTTTTTAATTGATATTTTATTTTAATTTCATCCTTTAATATTGGGATAATTAAGAATCAAGTTTTATTGTTTTTTGACAATTTGCTTAAATGGGTTTATCTCATTATCTTGACTCAAGCTGCAATACTGGATGGTTAAAATAGGTTGCCATGAGGTTAATCTTTTAATATTTTGGGATTATGACATATTGTTAGACGATACACCTAACAGGTTATGAGACTTAAGAAAGTTGTTATAGTTGTGGGTCCATCCACTACTAATACACCGGGTCCCATCAGACTAACAGCTAATAGGTTTGATGATCACCAAAATATATATAAAAAAAAGATTATGACACGTAAGAAAGTTGACGTGACAGGTTTCTTCCAAACCCGAGCACGAAGATGACGAAAGCAACAAAGTCAACTACATCCTGAGAATCTCTGACTTATCCCATTGATTATACAATATTATCATAAGTTCTTGGCATGATTTAGAGCGGATTGTTTTTGCATTAAACAAATGACGAATTGAAATTGTCCAAATTATTTTTTATAAAAATCGATGTATTAACAAAAATCTAAATGAATAAAAAAATAAATTGAGAATTAATTTAAGACAACACAAATTAAAAGTTTGAGAACTAATAAAGATTAAATTATAAATGTAAGAGTTAATTGATCACAAATTAGAAGAATTGATAAGTTTGGGGCTTAATTAGATTTTGGATTAGTTCAATTAATAAAATCAGGAGTTTAATTAAAGAATTGAGGCCTAACTGTTAAATGTCATAAGTTAAGGGGGCAAATTGAAACTAGCCATTTCCAGGGATACAAACGTAGTCGTTTCAAAAAATTATTCATCGCCTTCCTCCTCGGAACCGTTTCAGTCATGGACCATGTCTCCCAGCTGTTATCCCTCGCCCCTACTATGCATGTTGTTACCCATTCTCTGCCCTTATAAAAGCCAGAGAAAGGCCACAAACAAGGAAAGGCTGAAAACACGAAAAAACGGTGATTAACATGAGCTGATTTTGCTCTTTCTGTTAAGTCCATAATAGGCTATTTATAAAGCCAGAGGATAGTGAAGAGAAAGGAACCCGAAGGAACCGGGAGGGGGAGAAAAACCGAGGGGATAGTGAAGAGAAAGTTTAGAGATTCAGTTGAGATTTTGCATTCTGTTTTGAATAAGTCTTAGATAAGTCCTAGTCTTTAGGATACTTGGTTAGCAGTTAGTATTTCCTAATTTTTCTATGTGCACTCATCACGTTGATTAACATGAGCTGATTTTGCTCTTTCTGTTAAGTCCATAATAGGCTATTTATAAAGCCAAAGAATGTTCAATAAACAAGTAGTCATTTCCAGAATCATTGAGTACTCTGCATTTTGTGTTTTCTATTCTTAACATTCTGGTATCAGAGCTAGGCTAGGTCTAGCAAAATCAAAGCAGCAGTGTTTGAGGATTTGTTGCAGCAGCAGCGAAGATGACTACCGAAGGGAATTTTGTTCAACCATCCATTCCTCGTTTTGATGGTCACTATGACCATTGGAGCATGTTGATGGAAAATTTCCTGCGATCTAAGGAATTATGGGGGCTGGTAGAGACTGACTATGAGGAGTCAGCAAGTGGGTCGGTACAGACAGAAGCACAACGAAGGAAGCTAGAAGAATTGAAGCTGAAAGACTTGAAAGTGAAAAACTTTCTCTTTCAGGCCATAGATCGAACGATATTGGAGACCATTCTTGTGAAGAAAACTTCCAAACAAATTTGGGACTCTATGAAGAAGAAGTTTGAAGGGAGTGCTAGGGTCAAGAGGTCACATCTACAAGCTCTTCGCAGAGAGTTTGAAAACCTTGAGATGAAGACTGGAGGAGTTTCTGAGTATTTTTCAAGGGTGTTATCAGTGGCCAACAAGATGAGAACATATAGGGAGCAGATGCAAGATGTCACAGTGGTGGAGAAGTATCTCAGATCGCTGAGTGAAAAATTCAATTATGTCGTCTACTCGATTGAGGAGTCCAAAGACATCGATCAACTCTCTATTGAGGAGCTGCAGAGTTCTTTAATTGTTCATGAGCAAAAATTCTAGCGGCATACAAGAGAAGAACAAGCACTCAAGATCAACCATGAAGATAGATTTGGTGCAAGAGGACGAGGATAAAGTGCGTACAGAAGCAGAGGAAGAGGGAGACGCCAACCTTACAACAAAGCAACAGTGGAATGCTTTAAGTGCCACAAGCTTGGACACTTTCAATCTAAATGTCCAAGCTGGGATAAGGAAGCCAACTATGCTGAACTAGGAGAAGAAGAAGAGATGTTGCTCATGTCATATGTGAAGATGAATGGTGCTAAAAAAGGAGATGTCTGGTTCTTAGACTCCGGGTGTAGCAACCACATGTGTGGTGACAAGAGTTTGTTCACTGATCTAAATGAGAGCTTCAGGCAGGAGGTAAAACTGGGAAACAACACAAGAATGGATGTGTTAGGAAAAGGCAATGTGAGACTGCAAGTAAGTGGCCTTACGCATGTCATTAGTGAAGTATTTTTTGTGCCTGAACTAAAAAACAATATGTTAAGCATTGGTCAACTGCAAGAAAAAGGGTTGGCGATTCTCATCCAACATGGAATGCTAAAGATTTATCATCTAGAGAAAGGGCTCATAATACAAAATGAGATGTCAGCAAATCAAATGTTTATATTATCAGTAAAATCACTGCCACAAAAACCGGTTTGCCTCTACACCTCCACGCAGGATATGGCACACTTATGGCATTGTCGTTATGGACATTTAAGTTACAAGGGATTAAGGACTCTCCAGTTTAAGAAGATGGTGCATGGGTTACCTCAGTTCAAGACTCCAACAACAGTGTGTGCAAACTGAATGATTGGAAAACAACACAGAGATCCCATTCCAAAGAAGAGCAATTGGAGGGCCACAGAAAAGCTACAACTTATTCATGCAGATCTCTGCGGACCAATCTCTCCCATCTCTAACAGTAATAAGAGGTACATTATATGCTTTATTGATGACTTTACTAGAAAAGCATGGACTTATTTTTTAGTAGAGAAATCTGAAGCATTAGTCATGTTCAAAAACTTTAAGAGTTACGTTGAGAAAGAAGTTGGAGGATATATTAAATGTTTGAGAACAGATCGAGGAGGTGAGTTTACCTCACTTGAGTTTAATGAGATTTGCACAGAACATGGGATCAAGAGGCAATTGACTGTAGCATATACTCCACAGCAGAATGGAGTGGCGGAAAGGAAAAATCGAACAGTGATGAACATGTTTCGATGCATGCTTTTGGAAAGGAAGATTCCAAAGCCTTTTTGGCCGGAGGCAGTAAACTGGACAATACATATTTTAAATCGGAGTCCTACATTGGTTGTGAAGAATCAAACACCTGAGGAAGCTTGGAGTGGAAGCAAACCCTCGGTTGAATACTTCAGAGTCTTCGGATGTGTGGTGCATGTACATGTTCCAGATATGAAAAGACAAAAGTTAGATGCAAAGAGTGTTGCTTGTGTGTTTTTGGGAGTAAGTGAGGAGTCTAAGGCATTTAGACTCTATGATCCAGCTGCAAAGAAGATTGTAGTTAGCAGAGATGTGGTTTTTGAGGAAGATAAAGCGTGGAGTTGGGATAAGAGTTATGAAGAACACATAATGGCTGATTTGGAATGGGAAGATAATAAGACAGCAAATGTAGAAAATGAAGGAGCAGTGAGTGAGGAAGAAGGAGCAGTCATTGAACCGATTTGTAGTCCCCAGACTGGAGAAAATGAAGAAATAAACAGAAGGCCTCATGAAGAAAGAAACAAAGTGCCTCCAAGGTGGACAAGCGATTATGTAACTGGGGAACGACTTTCGGAGGAGTCAGAAGAAGAAGATGCAAATATCAATCTTCATTATTTAGCTCTGTTTACTTCAGACCCGGTATACTTTGAGAAGGCAGTGAAGCATGACAAATGGAGGACAACTATGGACATAGAGATACAGGCTATAGAAAAGAACAACACATGGGAACTCACTGATCTTCCTAAAAATACAAAGAAAATTGGAGTAAAGTGGGTTTATAAAACCAAACTCAAGGAGAATGGTGAAGTGGACAAATTGAAGGCTCGTCTGGTGGCAAAGGGGTATGTGCAGCAGCAAGGGATAGACTACACAGAAGCACTTGCACCAGTTGCGAGAATGGACACAGTAAGAATGATTGTAGCCTTAGCAGCACAAAAAGGGTGGACTATTTATCAATTTGATGTCAAATTTGCCTTCTTGCATGGAGAACTTAATGAAGAAGTATATGTGGAGCAGCCGAAGGGTTACGAGCTGGAGAGCAATCCTAACAAAGTTTATAGGTTGAAGAAAGCTTTGTATGGACTGAAACAGGCTCCGAGAGCTTGGTTTAATCGTATTAAAGCACACTTCATAAGTGAATGATTTGAAAATTGTTATAGTGAACATACTTTGTTCACTAAAACAAATACAAGAGGTAAGATTCTCATTGTCAGTTTATATATTGATGATTTAATATTTACTGGCAATGATGAATTGATGTTTGCTGAGTTTAAGAATTCCATGTTAAGGGAGTTTGATATGACCGATTTGGGGAGAATGAGATTTTTTATTGGTATAGAAGTTTTGCAAAGATCAAATGGGATATATATTTGTCAGAGGAAGTATGCTTTGGAGGTGCTGAAGAGGTTTAGAATGGAGAACAACAACTCAGTTCACAATCCCATTGTTCCAGGTTGTAAGCTTTCTAAAGATGAGAATGGGGTTCATGTTGATGAGACTTTGTTTAAGCAGATGGTGGGATGCCTCATGTATTTAACAGCCACAAGGCCAGATTTAATGTTTGTAATAATTTTGATTAGCAGGTACATGGCCAAACCAACTGAGCTACATTTAATGGCAGCCAAAAGAATACTGAGGTACTTGAAAGGAACAACTGGACTTGGAGTTTTCTACAAGAAAGGAGGATGTGAAGGTCTGGTTGCATATGCAGATAGTAACTATGCAGGAGATATAGAAGACAAGAAAAGTACATCAAGCTATGCTTTTATGTTGGGGTCTGGAGCTGTTGCCTAGTCTTCAAGAAAGCAGCCCATAGTTACACTTTCTACCACATAAGCAGAATTTGTAGCTGCAGCTGTTTGTGCAAGTCAAGTTATTTGGTTGAAGAGAATAATTGAGAAGCTGAGTTTGGAAGACAGTAAGTGCACTTTAAATTTTTGTGATAACAGTTCCACAATTAAGTTATCAAAAAATCTTGTGTTACATGGTCGAAGCAAGCACATTGATGTGCGTTTCCATTTTCTTCGTGATCTTACACGAGAAGGAGCAATTGAATTGGTTTACTGTGGAACACATGATCAGTTGGCAGATGAGATGACAAAGCCTCTCACAGTGGATGCATTCCAGAGGTTTCGAAGCCAATTGGGAGTCTGTCAAGTTCCTGAAACAGACTAGTTTATTAAACTAGTTATCGGTGGTAACTAGTTTAAGGGAAGGAATGAAGAGAAAGTTTAGAGATTCAGTTGAGATTTTGCATTTTGTTTTGAATAAGTCTTAGATAAGTCCTAGTCTTTAGGATACTTGGTTAGCAGTTAGTATTTCCTAATTTTTCTATGTGCACTCATCACGTTGATTAACATGAGCTGATTTTGCTCATTCTGTTAAGTCCATAATAGGCTATTTATAAAGCCAAAGAATGTTCAATAAACAAGTAGTCATTGAGTTGAGTACTCTGCATTTTGTGTTTTCTATTCTTAACAGAAAGAACCGGCAGGGAGAACAAACGAACGAACAGAGGAATACTGGAGGGAGCTAAAGCCAGAGGAATAGAGAGAACGGAAAAACATTAAAAAAAAAAAAGAGTGAACGAAAAACAGAGAGACCAGAGGATAGAGGGAGAACAGAGAAAGAGATATAAAAGAGGGGGGGGGGGGGCAAGAGACAGACAGGAAACGAGGAGGGAGAAGACATCGTCCAGCCAAAGATACCCAGTCGTTCTCCATCGCCTTCGTCCAGCTTCCAGGTAACAAGTTTCTCCCGCTTTGCACGATAATACACCAACCCTGTGCACTTGCAAATATAATTACCTTGTGGCTGTAGCATGCGTGAACAATTCACGCAAGCTTGGTAATAGAAACTGGTGGGGGCCAGCCCAGTCTGTATGGTCTGGGTTAAACCCAGCCTAAAAAACAATTGGGCCTAGGCTTCAAGCGCCCAATTCTTTTTATTTTGATATATAGTTAAATGAGCCTTTTTTAATATTAGAAAATTTTAAAAAAAAAATTGTGGACCCTTTTAAATTTATTTATAAGTTCTTATTTTTTTAGGGTATTTCATTGTATATTTGATATGTAAATTTTTACTGTGAAATTCAAATCCGGTATTTGATACATTTTTTTTTTTAAAGATAAAAATATGTATGCTTTGTTTTAGATTCATTTTAGTGATCTATTCACTGTCTTAAAGCCAGGAATACCATATGTTTTTTTGCTACGTAATATTTGCTAACTCTAGAGTTGGAAATATCAGTAGCCAAATATTTTTTGGCACCAAAGTCAGCAGTATTATATGCAGACCATCAAAGAGAAAACATAACAAACCCTTAGCATTTTAAAACAAAACTAGTGATGCAACCAAATTGCATATAGAACAACAAACGAATGGCTTCACAAAACCATAAATCAAGAGTCCCAAAATTATAAGAACATATAAAGCCTGTACCTTTTTTACTATATCTATTTTTACTGTTGACCCTCTCACAATACACTATGGATTATAAAAGCGTATTTTTTAAAATTTTTATTTTGGTCCTCAAACCTTTTCTTTTCACAATTGAGCACTTTTGAGCAAAAAATTAACACCTAATTGCATGTTTTTTTTTTTTAGAGAAGGGTTGAATTGAAAGAAAAGGGAATGGAGTGAAAAACACGAGTAATATAAGTGTCAACTTTGAAATTTGTTTCAAAAGTTTATTTTCATCCCCCATCTTTTTAGCTATTAAGTGATTGGTCTCTGTAATTTTTTTAAAAATATATTTTTTGGTACTAAATTTTTTTTTTCCAATCCTTTTTTTTGGAGGAGAAAGAGAAGGTCAATGGATTTAGGCTTAAAAAGATAAAGTTATTGTTAGAAAACATTTATGCTATCAAAACAGTCTATTTTTATGTCAAAACGTTCCATATGATGATGGAGGGTTGAGATTAGATGTTTTAATACCTTAAAAACACCTAAAAAAACATATTTGAGCCAGGCCTAGCCCAACCGTAAACATTTGTATTTTATAAAAAGAGAGAGAGGTCAGGTATGTTGGGTTGCCTATTGGCCTAACTAGATCTAGTTGGCCAGGTCCATCTCATATAATAATAATAATTTAATATTATATAATTATAATTATAATATAACAATAAAATTATATATATATATAACAAAACAAAATTCTTAAAAATTTCCAAGGGCCCTTCCAAAAAATTTGTGACTTTTTCCCATATTTTTCTACCAATTTTGTTCAATATCGAGCCATATACTTATAATGTAAGATACAAACACGATACAAAATACTCGATTTTCTTTGAAATTAAAAAAAAAATCAATTTTTTTCAAAAATGTTTTCTTTTCGTGCATACGACCAATTTCTAAAGGTTTTTCATGCATATTTTTCCAAAAAGATAAAATCACATATTTCTTTTGTTTTAAAATGCAAAATAAATATCGTGACCAGTTTATAATTTATCCGTTAGGGTTTGGTCAAAATATCAAAAACTTTTCATCAATCATTTTGTTCACTTTATACTTAAAGTGTTAAAATCTAGTTGTAGACTTTAGTATTTTGTGGTATAAAACTACACTATAGAGTATACTCACAGATATTAAAGATACAATAAATAAATAAATGCAATGCCTAAATTTGAGCCTTAGAACAATTATAGAGTGTTGATTTATGTTAATTTAATTATTTTATAATTTTATAAAATGAAATTTTTTTTAATGTTTTTAAATAATTACCGACGGCATTACTGACGGAATTCCGTCGGTAATAAAAAATATTATTACCGACGCGTCTGTTCCATCAGTAAATCCGTCGGTAATCATTTTTTTTTAATACCAACGGATTTATCGACAGAAAAAAAATTACCGAGAAAAAAATTCATCGACGGATCATGGTTTTCCGGGTGACAAGAAAGTTACCAAAAGTGATTGTCGTAATAAACTTCATTACGTAGTTTAGGTTAATAGTGATTGTACTAATACTATGATAATGGATTTGTTTTCTTGAAATTAGCCAATAATTTCCTCATATTGAGTTTAGGTGCTAAGATATTACTTCCTATCCTCACAAAACTTTCAGATTTCAGACGGAACAAAATAATTTAAATAATAACTTGCTCCAAGGGACCCAATTCCTCAAGCTGGCCAATGATTGTTATTTGATTTGAATTATGAGAATTAATGAGTTAGGAAATCCATAACTATAATTTTTGCAATCTGACAATCTAAAGATGTCGAATGGTTGAAAAGAAGTCTGGTGGGTGTTATCCCTCCTAATGTGGATTATACTGACATCAAATCTAAGCTACAATATATGAAATGGGAAAAACTTGATTCGTTTTAGATTTTAGGGTGCAACTCAGGCAGTCATAACCTTCAACACACGTGAAGCTATGATGGATGCGTTAGAATCAGAGTTTTTGGATTGGAAAACCATTTTTGAAAAGCGTAGAGAGAATGGAAATGTACTGACACGGCATCAGACAGGATTGCTTGGGTTAACATCTCTGGTCTACCTGCAGCAGCATGGAACAAGGACTGCATCAGCTCTGTCTTAACAAAATCAGGGAAAGATTACTGAGTATGATCTTAGTAGTATTAGCCACAACTCAGTTTTTGGAGTTTGAGTTTTACTTGGTACGACCTCTCTTGCTCCACCGAATGATACATTTAAGTTAGAGATTGAAGGTGAGAAGGTAGATATTACAATATCAGAGATAAATCCATCCATTTGTCCATGTTTATCATCTACTAAGCATTCCAAGGATACAACTCTAAACTCAGAATCTGAAGATGAAGATACACGAACTGTAAACGATGACAAGGCTATCCCCTCTGACCAACCTCATCCCTGGAAAGCTGATGACGACGACGTTGAGATTATTATTAATCAGTTCCTTGACAGATTGGAAAAGGCTGCTATCTTCGATCCCAATGCTGCAACAAACATGCCTGTACATCCATTATCCTTGTTTCCTGAAATTATGGAATTTGAAAAGCAACAAAATGTTCTTGATTGTACGACCTTGCTGTTGGCTATTTTAGCCTTGGAAGAAACAGAATTACAAGAGAAGGCTTTAGTGTTGCAACCCAACTCATGCATGGGCTGAAGAAACATGGATTTTGAGGACACGACCAAAAAATCTTCCAGTATAGCAGTGGGCCTCTGATTGTAAGCCTGCAAAATTAAATGGTATGATTCATATCATCACTCTTAGGAGCAGCAAGAAGAATGTTATAATCACCTAAAACAAAAGAGTTTTGTGTCAGGCGATTCAGAGCAGAGTCTAGACTCTTTGGACTCTAGCATTCGAGCAGTAAACTCCGGAATTCAAAGTGAGGGTTTTTTTTTATCCTCTATTATGATTTTATCATGGAATGTTGTGTACTGGGTTCAATGTCTTAATCATTGAATCTAAAAATATATGATCTCAACTAGTGACGTTGGACGACTTCTACTTGTGGATCGGATTTGGGGCATGCTCAAGAAACCATGGAAGATGTCAAAGCTACTCAAAGAGTCGTTTGCTTCGAACTTTTAAACTTATAAAATGAACATGCACATGCACATGCTCATCATCACCCTGTGAGTTTGTCCTTCACAACTAAATTCAATAAATTTGAAGAATGTCACTCCACATCTGTAATTTCTTCCAAGAGAAAAGCAGCAATATTCAACAGATATATAGCCAAAAGTTTACCTTCGGGTGTAGAAACAATAAAAGGTGAAACAGAGATAAATAGTTCATAACGCCAGACAGTGGCACTCATGATAGAGCTGTTGTTTGTTAAGGCAGAACCTCTAGCAGTATTTCAACATTAATCGTTCATTGGAGTTCACGGGCAAAGCAGGATGCATTTCCCAAGACTCCCTTTTCTTGAGGTACATTAGCCATTGAAATATGTAAAACTACAAGTTAACTTGGTTCTGGGAGCACCCCTTTCACTTGGATCAACAAAGAGAATATATATGCTTTCTACTACAAGTAACTACTCTCTAAGCACTATAAAATTTCTTCCCCACCTAATTCTCCTTTTATTTTCTTGAATCATCAACCAATGCATCCTAAAGAATAGTCATTCTTTTTCACTTCTGTTTCTATTCAAAATATATGACCAAAGTACGAGAACTGCCTTTCTTTTTATTGTTTACTTCTGCATATTGCAGGTGTCAGCTTAAATTTCAGAGAAGAAATAAAAGGCGTCAAAAGTTCAAATTACTCTAGCATACCGTAGGTGAGGGGTTCTAACAATCTTAAATTTTCAAAGTTCTCCTTACAAGTTCTGTGGCAATCAACGGTTAAAAAATTAAAAAAATAAAAACTTCAATGAGAGAACAAAACTCGTGTATCATGTTCTTGCCTTCAACTATGGGATTTGAAAGATTACAACATACTCAAAACGTTCATGGTGGTGATGATATGGGACTCCCATCTCAGTTCACTATTCATGGTGGTAATTTGATCATGGTTTTTACAAGCTGCTGAAAAATAAAGGACGACTTGCACAGACTTGGAATTAAAAGAGAATCTGTAGCAGTAGAAGAAAACAACGTTGCTTCTGCCTTTCTTCTCCTCCTCTTATCACTAACTTCTTTTGTTCCATTCTCTGTCTTTTTCCCTTCCTTCTCACTATTT